>OZ035832.1:30590926-31200926 GCA_964034765.1 Knipowitschia caucasica
GAGGACCTTGTATTTTGTGCGCTAAGGAACAGGGAGCATGGAGCCAATGGAGTTATTTGAGGACGGGGTGATGTGTTCTCTGGAGCGGGTGTGGGAGAGCAGGAGATGTCCACCACAGAAATACTTCCACTGTAGGGCTGGGACAACGCGTCGACGTAATCGGTGACGTCGACGCAAAAAATACACCGACGTATAATATGCGCGTCGGTGCGTCACACACAAAACAAAGATGGCGGCGAGCGGTAGCAATGCGAGTGCCGTGTTAGAGAAGTGCAAGCCGGTGTAACGCTGAGATACACTGCCTTGAAGAGATGCACAGCCTCAGCTGTTTATGATGTAATGCAAACCAAGATGGCGGACCGTGAATTTCTTTAAAAGTTAAAATACGAACGAATTCAGACACGAATGTCACTTTTAATGCAATTTGAGGCGAGATGTTGATGGTTCCGTTTTGTCACATGTGGGTTTTAAGAGTCAAAGTTTTGTGCAAAGTTTAGTTTAAGCAGTCAACTGCGCCTGTGAAACCACAAAGCTAATGTTTTCATAGCAGTCCGCGGCTGCTGACGTAGGCTGATGACGCGTCCTGTGGCAACTCTACAGCTTACAACTAGTCTGTCTTTCTTTGTATCAAACGGAATATTGGCGCCCGTAATAGCCCCTACATGTATTATTCACTGTCATGCCCGCCGTATATTGACATTTTTCAACATGTGTTCAATATCCTTAATGTGTTTAACTGTTGATTGATTCTCTGATCTGTGTTGGTGACTTCAATGTTGTTTTAAGTCCTCTGAGATGACTTCTACTGTATTCTTTCAGTAACTCTAAAAGAAAGGATGACTGGTTGACCTTTTTATTTGCTACACAATGCATTGTTTTTCTCTTGTACACTCTTACTTGAATTTTATTTTTGAATTTTGAGTTTAAGAAAAAGGTGAGTGGCAGAGTTTTGACTGTTATTTTTATATGAATGAAGAATTTAAGAGATGCACTTTAATTAATGGACTTCAGTAATATAGGCCTATGTGTCTTCAACTTAAATGTTAAACTCTGTTGGTTCAGGAAGGACGCCATGACAGGCTGATGGCTCCCACTGTTTTTGCTGGAAAAGCACTCTTTGTTTAGCTTAAAGCCTTCAAGTTTACATTGGTTACTGTTTTCTTTTAGTTGCTCTACACAAGTATTTGGCTGAACTTTTTCATATTTCTATTGAATGCTAAGCATCAAATGTTTGTTTCAAGAATGATAAGATGCACTTTTTTCAGTAAGCTGTGTTTTCAAGGCTTTAAGGTTTTATGCTACCTCTAAGAATGTCTTATTTTTGAATTTTAAGAGCAAGCAATAAATATTTTTTGTGAAGGAATTCATGTTTTTTTCATTAAAATATTTAAATCAACATGTATACATCAATATTAGTCAATTAATGGGGAGATAATCGAGAATCGAATCGAATCAAAATCGAAGCGAAAAAAATAATCGTTAGATTAATCGATGCATTGAAAAAATAATCGCTAGATTAATCGTTTAAAAAATAATCGTTTATCCCAGCCCTATTCCACTGTTTTTCACATGTACTTGATATAGCTAGCTTATGTGCTGTGATAATGATCCATGGCTGCTACACATCACTGAATACAGGTGTGGTTTGAAGTTTACTCACTCAGACGTGTTTTATATTTTTTGCCATATTTCTAAATATCCACAGATTTTAAGATTCAGTTTATTTCCCATTTGCAGTAAAACCACATAGAAAAGTACCCAGTGTGCACGTACATGAAATAAAACAATATAAACAGTACAAGAAGCAATTGTCACCATGAAACCAATCGACAAATGTTTCGATACAAGTGTAAGATTATTAAAAGTACTTTGTCCAAACGGATAGTAAGTAATCTTTATTTAGTAAGTAATCTTTATTTATATACCGCCTTTTCACTGCAGATCTGAGTCTCAAAGCGGTTTACAATTGTTAATTATGGGCACTTGTCCTCTCACTCCACACAGAGATGGGAGCGGGGTCGCCTGTACAGGAGGCGCATGCCAGAACTATTGGACATATTTTTAGTGGTAGGGGAAACCGGAGTACCCGGAGGAAACCTACGCAGACACGGGGAGAACATGCAAACTCCACTCAGAAAGGCCCTGGTCCGACCAGGATTCGAACCCAGGACCTTCTTGCTGAGAGGCGAGAGTGCTATCCACTCAGCCACCGTGCCGCCCAGAATAGCAAGGATAGCAAGAATCTGTTAGCATATCGAGAGTAAGTAGTTGTGGGAAACACTGTATTGTCAAATAAACCTGTTTTATAGCTTTAAATTACAATAGCTATAGAAACTGAACTTCTGGCCGTGATCTGAAATCTCCATTCCCCACTTCTCAGTAACCTGTATTACCTCTTTAACACCACTGACAGCCAGAAGTAGGGCTGGGCAATAAATCGAATTTTGGCAATTAATCAGCTTTTGAAAAAATCGAATTTGTGAAAAGTGTTAAAATCGTGAAATCAAATGAAGGATATTGTGAGTTCCAGCAGCACATTAATCATATTTGCAATATCAGCACAGTCTGTACAAGACTTTTATAATGCGTATTGAGGGAAACCAATTAGAAATAGTTTTGAAACTTGAATATTGAGCGGAAAGATCAAAACATATTTTTAAGGGCAAAGTCAGTCTTCGGTGACTTTAATAAAAATCGATTAAAAATCAAGATTTTCCTTTTTTGCCATATCGCCCAGCCCTAGCCAGAAGTCTTCTTTCTCTTCTTTCTTTTCTATGATGCTATAGCTGCTCATTCTTCTCTGCAAAAATACATTACATTTAACAGAAACTATAGTATTTTTGTAACGCCCTAAATTAACTTTGTCTTGGACTTCACAACGTTCTTGATGCACCAGCAAGAGATCAGAAAATCACATTCATGCATGCATTTATAAAAGACATTTGTCCATAGGTAAAATGTGACCAATGTCCTCCTGTAAACTCCTGGGCTGCCTTGCATGAACTACATGTTTGAGATATTCCTAGATCTTCCTTTGGGTATGGCATAACCTAAAATGGCAAATGTGTTTTATTTTACGTTACGCAACCATTAACCAACCAATGAGTAGAAACCGCATAGGCCCAAAGTAGGGCTGGGCGATTAATCGATTTTAATCATTAATTCGAGTTTTACGTTTAGGGCGATTTCTTTTTTTAAAAATTCGATTTTTATTTTCTCCAGCGCAGAACTACAGCGCTAACGCGCTAACCGCGGGTCTATGGTGTTGAGCAGTCATTTTGAAGCTAACCTAATGCTAACAGTCTCCCTCTGGCCTGATGCTCGCTCTCACAGTTGGTGCTGTTGCAATAGCACTTCAAACGTTCAAGAATCAGACTTTATGTAATCGCCAGAACACACACACACACGCACGCAGGCTCCGGTCGTTATGTCCGTACGCCACATCTTTCACGCTCTCTCACGCTCGTTATTCCAAAGCGTGAAAGCGCACTCCCGTGTCCGTGGCGCGCATACACTCGTGTCCCACTGAGCCGCTGCACTTTGGGGAAAGACACGTCTCACACATTGCTCTCATTGCTCTGATACAAACAACGTGTTCCCCGCTGTCTGTTAGCTACAGTAGCTGCTACAGTAGCTGTTAGCTACAGTAGCTGCTACAGTAGCTGTTAGCTACAGTAGCTGCTACAGTAGCTGTTAGCTACAGTAGCTGCTACAGTAGCTGTTAGCTACAGTAGCTGTTAGCTACAGCATCAGAATGTAAACAGGAAGTCACTGAAGTTAGTATTAGCGCCACCAGCTGGACCGAGCGTTGTACTACAGCACAGTTACTCAGGCACAGTTGAAAGAACAAGCATGAAAACCCGAGGAGGCTTTTGGAAAAGACTGTCTGTTACAACATTTCTATTTTGAGTAATCAGTTTTAAAAATGTGATATTTCATGTAAATAATGCATGTGTTTAATAGGATTGATATATTTGCGATGGGCCTTGTTTGTGTGAGTTAAGTTATTTTGAAGGTGCATAGTGTCATTGTAAGTGAAGTTATTATAAAACTGTTAAGCTACATTTTCACTGTTTACAATGGCAGAGCCATCCCGTTTACAAGCATGTTTTAAGGCTTAATTCCTGTTACACTTATGCTCCATGGGGATTTAGATTAAACTGCATAAAGGAAAATCTATTTCTTTGTCAGTTGTAGTTTGTTTTTAAATAGAAAAAAATAAATCGATTAAAATCGAAAATCTGATTTGGTGTGAAAAAATCGGAGATTTTTTTTTTTTGCCATATCGCCCAGCCCTAGCCCAAAGTAAGAGATTTGTGGTTGTGTTTAAACTGTAGCAGACAGAGGCACATTTCGAGACTGAACGAGAGCGTTTCCTCGGACTCTAGTCCAAGTCCAGTCTGGCAGCTGGTCTCGGTCCATTAATCTTTCTTTGTGCAGAGTTCAGTGTTAATGACCACTAGCACAGACTGATGCAGGTACAAACAGCTGCCAGCGCTAAGCAGACGTCAAGTGTTCTGTTAGCCCGTTAGCATCAATGAAGGCTAATAGAGAAACATGACGACGTAGCGGTTACATAAAAGCTCCATATGTTCTCTAGTACGTGGTCAGGGAATAGGTTATGTTTTCATTATACTTTAGATATAACAGTCTGTGTGAGGTTTTGTGGTGATTTTGTATTTTACGAATAAATGTACATTGAGTGGGGCAAAGAGAATTTATTTAGCTGCCAAAAAATGAGAGAGATCTGTAATTTTCAACATGGGTACGATAAACAATCCAGAAAATAAAATAATACATTATATTTGTAAATTATTGTGAAAAATTAGTGTTTAGTCAAAAACAAAAGTCCATGTCAATATTTTGTTATATAGGTATACAGGTTTTCACTCTGTTGCTGGTGTTTTGGCCCATTCCTCCACACAGAGGACGTTTTTTGGGCGTTCTCAGAGCAACAGACTTTCAACTCCCTCCAAAGACTTCCAACGGGGTCGAGATCTGGGAGCTCCAGGACAATTACAAAATTTGATCTGAAAACTTTTAGTACTGATTTGCACTGAAATGAGTATTTCAGTTTTGCTTAGAATAAAACGTGTAGAATAAATAAGTACTTTTGACCAAGATAGCGTTAAGGTACACACAATACACTTACATTGTTGGGTTGATTTATTTTGTTTTTTTTAGCTCCACCCACATAAAAATAAGTAACTTCTGGCACAAATGTAGACAAAATGTATCCTCCAGCTAGAATCCGGACCAAGATTTTTTTATTTTCATTGGCTCTTCATCTATTTCTTTCGTCCGTTCTCGGGTTTCTGTCTCTTAAAGCACCTTTTCCTTTGCTTCCAGAGCGATCTACTTTGCTGCTTACTCCATGGCCAAAGAAAAACTGAACGGAGTGTTTGCACCGGACTCCACTCAGGTCCACATGGTCTCAGCTGGACTGGCAGGTGAGTAACGAAACATCTATAGTTTTTAACGTTGATGAATGAATTGGGCAAAGATAGGGACTCGAACTGTGCTAGACCTTCTCTTCCAGCCTTCCACTGCCTCAACACAGACTAGACCTGACCGTGAAAATCTCGTAAATTATCCAAATCAATTCTCTACTAAAACGGCACTCATGCACATAGGGAACCTGAGAACTGCGCCGGGACAGGGCACTTGCACTAACAAAGCAGTAGTGGTAGTAAAAAGCCTTTGAGTTTCCAATAGAAACTCGTATAAACCTGACCAAAACATTTAACATAATTATTCTTGAGGATATATGAGCTCGGGTGCATTTCATGAAGAAGAATGTGAGTAAATTCAAAGAAATATTACCCTTTTTTTCCTTTTTTTTGCGTTGAAAATAATGAAGCTATTTACTTAGCTTTTACTGTCATTTTATGTTTCAGAATGGGAAATGCTATCTGAAGTAGATAGGGTGAAACATGCTTTTGGTCTGTAATTCCATATACTATCACTAGCAATGCAAGATTATTTTTTTTAAATTACCAAGTTGATTACGGCTTTATTTCAGTCCGATGCAAAACTTTTAATCAAGTCACTACTCAGGGGTGTGCTGTGAGAAAAATGTCATTTAGTATTGATTCCCCAAAAACTAAATTGCCAGAAAATTAAAGCTAAAACTCAGAGCTAAAGGTGCCGTTGATTTGCCGAATTGATTTTTAGCACAAACACAGCGATTACACATCTTCCCATGGCATCGTATTTTTAAATGATAAACTTTGATTGCAAAGAAGAAATCCACTTCTCGACTCAGTAAATAAGTCCTTTACTAATTACGTTCAGAAGTCGGCTGTGCCACGCAGCTCAAACCCCTAGATTCAAAACATCCCAGAGATTGTCACTAACGTATAACAGCTTTGACAAATTGAGTTCTTTTATTGGGGCACCAACACAGGCCCACGGGTCCTTGGCCAGAGGGTCAGGGCGCATGGAGGTATGAGGGGGCTACATAATTTATCAGGCCACTTAGTTATTGATGCTGGGTCGGCGTTCGGAGGTCTCCCACTCCCCACATCCCAGCGATGGTCTGTGCACCCGGAGCGCTTTGGGACGGTTCGCACGGGACTTTGTGATTAATAATATTATAATAAAAAAAATCAGTAGAAGAAGAAGAAGACGATTTTATTTCTCTCAAAGACGCTCAATGTCATTGTTCATTCACTCTATGCACAGCGGGTGATTAACTAATACTAAAGCCACAGCTGCCCGGGGGCACACGAACGGAAGCGAGGCAAACCAGTAATGTGCCAATGGCCCCTTTGCCCAACCTTTCTCACATTAACACCAGACTCATTTAATGTGGGCGAAAAATCTTGCCTAAGGACAAATAATCAGACGCAGCATTGTGGTACCGGGGGTTCCCAGGAGGTCTTCCCATCATCAGGCACTAAAATCAAGCCCTGCCATGATTAGCTTAGGTAGTGCACACTCGGGAGTACGCTATATTAGACTCGGGAGAACGCGATTTAGGCCTATTTCGTGGGCTAATATAGCAACTTATTGAGTCGAGTGCGTAAAGAGCACAGTTTACGGGTCTTGTAATAATAAAAAAACAACTAGCCATTTTCTTTTCCTGGGGATTCTTCGTGCGCTGGCTGCAATTCACCATGCGGTAAACGGGTAAAGTCCAACAAATATGTATAAATAACGTCTGTTGAGAACCTCCATAGAACGTTTGCACTTCTGTCTTCCAAAAAAGGTTAATTTAACAAGTATGAATTGACTTTTTGGTGTTGATGGTCATTGTTTGTTCCCACACTTCTGCACGGAGTTTATAAACGACTATAGTCAGTGCTGTGAATAAAAGATGGCATTTTCTCGACTGTCTGGTGGTTTCTGCTTTTGATCATTTTTCTAATGTGTTTTGCCTCCATATGTAAAACCCCCAGTCTTTCAAGTAACACTTTATTTTACAATGGGCATACCTGCATGGTTTTAGTTACTGAAATCTATGGTGTGATAAGTCTTCCCATCAAAACAAAGCCTGTTTTATCACTGAATTTGGGAGGCATGTAATTTAAAATTGTAGCCACATTTTTGCTTTAGCTTTGGCTTAAAAAATTTTTTAAGCAAGCAATAACATTCTTGACCTGTGGCTTCACCGGTACAGTAGTGTGCTGTGAGATATTTGTATGCACTTTTACTATTGCTTTGATGTCTCTTATTAAACCTTGTGTCCGTAATGTTTTATTACTGCCTCATCTCAATGACGTAGGTGTTGACCCACTTCCACAAAAGCAGTCAAGGAATGCTTTATAGAAGAAAGAATAGCCTTCTATACTCTAGCATGTGTAGTAAATGTAGTAAATGTAGAAAAAACAGTTTCTGCCTTTTATTCTTCTTCCTTACAGAACCAAGTCCATAGGCACAGTATATAACCATAGTATGTGTAACTCACTTCAAGGACAAAAATAACCAAGGAACAATAGCTGTAGCAAATAACTTAAACCGTTAAGTCTCACCGGTCGTCATCATTCTCTCCGGTCTTATGTCGGCATGTGAATATCCTACTAGTTTTGAATGCAGAACAAATAACCCCAATAAAACAGCTATTCTTAACAGCATGGTATATTAGTATACTTACCTGTTTGCAACACGTAAAAGAGGATGTCTGATAGGAATTACCCACAAAATTAGTACGATGGTCAGTAGAAGAAATGACAGGAATATAAATACAGGACATTGTAGAAATGTGATTTTTCTATGAAACTCTGGAATAATAATATGGACTTAATCGCCAGTGAGTACAAATGATAACAAAAATTACATTGAATAAGCAATTTGAAATGACTGGCCAGTGTAGTCACTTCAGTTAGTTTTTGCCAATAAAAAATGATAAAATATGAGGTGATAATTGCTTGATCATGTGTTTTTCATCTTTTTTTGAGGCCAGTATGACGGTTTAACAACATGATATGCCAATGGGAGAAGGTCATTCGTCCATTTCAAGATCTGTTGGCTTTATTTTCTCCTTCAAAAAGGGGAGACATTTTTGTATCTTTTAAAAACAAGATAAATTTGGCTTGGACTCATTGGCCGTCAAAATGTGCTTGAATCGAAAGCATAAATATGGCGAGATATTGAGCAATTTTTTACTTATGTCTTTGAATCATTTTTTGCGTGTGCTTGAGTATTCAAAACCTTTTAGTACCATCGACTACAGAATGTAACAATTGAAAGTTAACAATATCTCACGGCAGCTAAAGAAAAAGTGAATTGTGTCTAGTAAGCCCGGCGAGGGTTTGTCCTGAGCCTGGTTGAAGGGGTTGGCTGTCTCGCCGATGCCTGGTCCTGCTGAGTCTATGGATGGTATCTTATCGTTGTTTCTGGAGGACTGTGGGAACCCTGCAAAAGAAACAAGTTACAGGTCTGTGTTGACATCATGCGTCGGCTTCTTCCTCTCCAAGATATTTTTTAAAAATGGCTGTCCGTAAACAAGAGTTCCCAAACATATACGTGTATATTTTCTGTTGCTTGAAGTTGGACACCAGTCAGAGATGTGATTGTTGTTGATTATGAATGATAACTGACCCTCTTTTAACTCAGTGTTAGTGATTATGTGAACCCAATATTGTCAAATAAACGTGCTTAAATAGGGTTCTGCTGGAACCCACTCTTGGATGAGCTGTCTACAGAGGTCTCAAAGTCATAGGAGGGTACCTTTTTGGACAATATATTCTGAGTGAGACCCTCCCAGGGGTATGAACTGAAATTAGTTTTGGAATGTGATGTCGGTATTTCTTTTTTTTCCTTTTTAATTTTCTTCCTTTCGTCTGTGTGAATGTTTACAGGGAGTAAGTTTAAAAAGGAAAGGGAAATATATTGTAAAAAAAAAACCTAAAAACAAAAACTGGCTTTCCATTTTTTTATTAGAATATTGAGCCACTCTGGGTAGGAATTAAAAATACAGGAATTACAGAGCTTTAGTGGTGGGTGGAATTGTGATATTTTTGGTGTCATTTTAAGTGATAGAAAACGATTTGATTTGAAATTACTAGCCTACACCCAAGAGTTGAAGCTAGTTAAGCTACTACATCGGCAAGGAAACAAACTTACATAACGAAGCATAGATAACCGATTTTTGTTTTGCCAGGGCCCTATCAGATTAAGTCAGACATAATTTCAGCTCAAAGTCAAAGGGAATAGACACTGACAGATATCTCGAAAGTCAGGAACGGTTTTAGTAACACCACTTTAATCCTCATATCTATTTTGACTTTAAAGTTAAAATATTCAGCTTTAATATCATAAAAAAAAACCTGTGTGAGCCCTATGCTCTGTTTGTATGCCTTCTTCAAGCATAACTGTAAATAAACATCATGATTTATTTTAAATCTAAAATAAAGTTTTCAAGACTTTTCTCACGTTCTTGTTTTTTAGAAGCCACCCTCGTACAGGACCAACCGGTAAGCGTTGTTCGATACTGATCACAGACTTTCAGAAGTTCAAAGACTTCATCCCTCTATAACCTCTACATGAGCCTTGTGACAGACATGGCTGGTTTTTTACTTCCACTTCATGACATTTTAATATATATATTCTCTGGGGCCAGAAGGCTTTTTTGTACAGGACAGCTCTGAGTCAAAACAGGGACAGAGAGCAGAGACCTTCGCAAATGGTTAGTGCTATTAAGACGTGACGCCAACCACCACAGCATCAATGGAAAGATAATTTGATTGGTACAGGCATTTTTAAATTGAGATAAATCCATTCAGAAGAAGAAAAATGTGGGGTAGTATGACTAAAATGTTACAAACAGAGATCCGGACATACCCAGAGCAAGTGGTTGCGAGTGATCATTTGTGTTGCTGTAAGATGGACATGGAGGCAACAGGAAGTGCATTACTAATTTTACATACTTTTGAAGAGTGAACGATTGTGAATTGTGTAAGGATGGTGTCTTGTAGTTAAATGGTCTACTTGTTGTTTCACAAATAAAAAAATGAAAAGTTTCTCTCCACAGAAATTTTTTTTGTTTTATTTCTATATTTTTTAGTGTATTTTGTGTATGTAGGTTTTTGAAATAATTCTCTTCTTCTCTTGAACGGTTTGGAAATTCTTGATCTGTGTCCTCTGAGATAACTATGTTGTGATATCGGTTTACAAAAATTAAAATGTTGTAGAAAATTGAATAATGTAAACCACGCTTGCTCGCAGACAGTTACCAGGCTTAAATCTTGGAACAAAAATGTGATCGTTGATAAAGTGCGTACGTTAAAACTAAATTCAAAATATGAATGTGAAATACTGCAGAATGTCCATGAATGTCACTTTATTACTTATTATCCTGTCTATATCTATTTAACTTCGCATAATATATAGATGAATATAAAAATAGCTAGCTAATAGAAAATTAGTAGCTACTTATTGGATATTTTTGTGTGCTCTTGCTACTGTCCTGTTTGTGCGCTTAACATTGATATAGTTCCCCACTGTGGGAGAATAAAGGACCTCTTATTCTTATCCTAAATAGTGATTACAGTGATGGATGGTGCGTGGAATGGAACAGTGCATGATTCGTGAAAGCCCAGATAAAAAGTCGCTCAAAAGTTGCCTCGTCAGATGATGCACGTCCCAGGTCTTGTAAACGCTCAGGATGCATGGAGTCAACAGTGTGCAGACTTTAATTAGGCGTGGATGAAGAGCGCCATCAACAGTGAAGCTCATACATAAAACAGAACACACACCAAAACACAAATTAGGCACGGGAAGAGTTGGAGTATGAATAATAGATGATGCAGAATATTTCATCACCACTACACGGTACATCAAACAAAACCGTAGGGCGAACAGTACAAGCACAAGCAACATAGACACAAAGGGTCATCGTGAGATATGGACAGGACAACAAAGATCAAACTAAAACTACAAGATAGTGGTTAACCGGTAAAGGAAGTCTCTTGAGTCAGGAGCAATTAGAGGCCAAGGAGCTGGAGGAAGATTGTTCGGAGGATGCGAAATGGGACAAAACGGAGGAGAGAGGGGAGAAAGCCGAGGCAATCAATAGCGAGGCAATTAAGGCACTGTCAGCACTGTCCGGGTGCATGGCTGTCTATGAAGTCTCAATGTCTGTTAACGTCTACGTAAGGCCGTAGGACCAGGGAAACAATAAACAGGTCTTAATGACGTGCAACATACGAGAGTCAACGTGGAAACCAAAAAGTGTGTACAGGAAACAATAGAGTGTGTAGGGTTCAAGAAACAGTAGAAAGAAACAAACTTTTATTAAATGGGTAGAATCTTCTGATTTTATCAATAGTATCATGTGTATTTGGTACAGTTTTGTTACTCTTATCCAGCGAGACTGCATATTACTCCTCCCGAGCGGACAACTCACAAATTTGAAGACCCGACATTGGCTATGGACTTTGTGCTGAAACGTTTAAAAACTGTGGTGATTCCGGAGTCTGTTTGAAGTTAAGTAACCTACCGGTTGAAGTAAACATTTTGCTCTGACATTATGACAACATACTATAATTCGAGTGTTCTCATTGTTGTACTGGCATTATTATGTTGCTCTTTGGCAGGTCCACTTACTTGATATGTCCAGCACCATTTCATGCTTACTAATATCTGTATTAGGAGATATTGTTATCCTGACAGGGAATTATAGATGTTTCTTGATTGATAACTTTTTTAATTATTTTACTTTATTTTTATTTTATTTATTTTTTGTGTGATCATTAGCCACCGCATTATTTTGTGTGTAGATTATTGCCTTTCTTATATTTTTTTTTTCTTCTCTCTTTTTTTTCATTGCTAATATTTCTTTAGATTGTACTTTAATGGGTCTTATTTGTATTCTTAATTTTTTTGTTATATACTTTATGTATTATATTTTTATTTTTATACCAAGGTGTCAATCTGTTGTTTTTTTTGTTTTTGTTTTTTTTTTACCTAACAAGGTGTGTTCTAATTTTTAAAATTATATTTCACATTCCATTTGGAGGGGTTTATAGTTGAATCTTCCTCCAGGGCCCTTTGCAGGCTAGGTTATGGGTGTTTTGGGGTGGAGTGGGCATCGCGCATCCCGTTTGGGGGGATGCTTCTGCGAGAGTTCTGATGTTTCATGTTTTTGTTTCATTTTGTTTTGTTTTTGCACGCCAACCTCTCTTTTTGTTTTATATTGTCGACCAATTGTCCAAGTTAGCCCTCATACAACCCTACTGTTTAAATCTAAGATGCTATGCTGTCTTCAATAGGACAGGACCTCCGGTTCACAAGCTTTAATTGCAAGGGACTTAATAACCCCATTAAACGCAGTAAAGTGCTTCATCATCTTCAGCAACTTGGAGCTCGGGTTGCTTTCTTGCAAGAAACTCATCTTCGGAATGTAGATCATCTGAAATTGAAGAGGAGCTGGGTGGGTCAGATATTTCATTCCTCTTTTTCTGGTAAGGCCAGGGGCACGGCTATTCTCTTACATAAATCTGTTCCCTTTGTTTCGGACCAGGTTATTTCTGATGTTAATGGTAGGTACGTTATTGTCACTGGGACAATTTTGGGCTGTCGTATTGCATTAGTTAATATTTACGCGCCAAACACCGACGACGAATCCTTCTTTAAGCGTTTATTCCACTCTATACCGGATATGTCTACGCATTATCTGATATTGGGTGGAGACTTTAACTGTTGGCTCGATCCTAATTTAGACCGCTCCTCGGCAAAACCAGCTGTCGTTTCACGTTCGGCAAAAGTGATCCGGTCCTTTATGGACGAATTCTCTGTAACTGACTCATGGCGTTTTTTAAATCCTTCAAAAAGAGAATACTCTTTTTTTTCGTCCGTGCATCGTACATTTACTCGCATTGATTTATTTCTGGTTGATAATCGATTACTTTCATCTATAACTTCATGTCGTTATGATGCTATTGTTCTCTCTGATCATGCACCACTAGTAATGGACGTCAAACTAGCATGATGTCAACTGAACGTCCACGGTGGCGATTGAATGTGCGCTTATTGTCGGACAATAATTTTGTTATCTTTGTCTCGGGACAAATTGACTTTTTTCTAAGCACCAATAGAACCCCAGGGGTGTCTGCCTCTCTCCTTTGGGAGTCGTTTAAAGCATATATGAGGGGAGAAATTATGTCATATATACACCATGAGAATAAAGTGAGACAAGAAAAGCTACGTAGTTTGAGAGAGCAAATCTCACAACTCGACAATATATATTCACTCTCACCCTCTCCGAATTTGTATAAGGATCGTGTTTCATTACAATCAGAATTTGACACAATTATGACTTACCGTACTACTGAACTTATGCTTCAATCAGGTGCTCGTTTTTTTGAGCATGGTGATAAGGCTGGTAAATTGCTGGCACACCAAATCCGACAGGTATCTGCCTCTCGCCAAATAACTAAAATCCAAGCAGCTCAGAGTGTAACAGCTGATCCTTCGGAAATTAATGCGACCTTTAAAACATTTTACAACTCACTATATACATCTGAATGCACTCCTACAGATGACGATTTTGAAACTTTTTTCTCAGGTTTAACTATTCCCACGCTCACTCAGGAAACCGCTACTAATTTGGGCAAACCAATTGCTCTCGCTGAACTTAATTCTGCCATACAGTCTCTTCAGGGTGGGAAATGTCCGGGCCCCGATGGCTATCCATCGGAGTTTTATAAAACATTCAAAGATAAAATTGCCCTTTTGCTATTGGACATGTATAATGAATCATTTAATTCCGGAGTTTTACCCCAAACACTTAATCAGGCCACAATCTCAGTTCTTTTGAAGAAGGGAAAGGACCCCCTTAACTGTTCATCTTACCGCCCCATAAGCCTTTTAAATGTAGATTTTAAACTGTTATCCAAGGTTCTGGCTACACGCCTTGAATCTCATTTACCCACTATTGTTAATCCGGACCAAACAGGTTTTATTCGAAATAGACATTCTTTTTCTAATCTTAGGAGACTATTCAATATAATCTATGATACCTCACCAAGCAACTCACAAGAAGCACTCATTTCGTTAGATGCCGAAAAGGCTTTTGATCGCGTGGAATGGCCTCATTTGTTTTATACAGTCAAGAAATTTGGTTTAGGAGACACCTTTTTATCTTGGATCAGACTACTTTACTCCAATCCACTAGCCTCGGTTAGAACTAACACTACTTATTCTGATTACTTCCGCCTTTATCGTTCAACGAGACAAGGATGCCCACTCAGCCCTCTTCTATTTGCATTAGCCATTGAGCCTTTAGCAATTGCATTACGTTCTAACCCCAAAATCACAGGCATACGTAGATACGGTTTGGAGGCAAAGGTGTCCCTATATGCCGATGATTTACTCTTATACATATCAGACATAAATACGTCAATCCCCGCTGCTTTACGTCAACTCTCTGACTTTGGCCAGCTGTCAGGTTATAAACTTAATCTAAACAAAAGTGAGATTTTTCCTCTCAATTTAGCTTGTAATGTTTCTTCCCTGCGTCGCTTCCCCTTTAAAGTAACCTGTGACAGTTTTACGTATCTTGGAATTCAGGTCCCTTACCAACCGGAGAACTTGTTTAAAATTAATTTTTCCCCTTTAATGCTGAAGGTAAAAGATGATTTTGAACGATGGTCGTTGCTCAAACTGTCTTTGGTAGCACGCATTAACTGTGTAAAAATGAATATCCTGCCTCGCTTTCTGTATTTGTTCCAGTGTATCCCCCTTTTTCTACCCAGCTCCTTTTTTAGTCAAATTGATACACTCATCTCAGAATTTCTTTGGGATAAGAAGATCTCGAGGTTGTCCAAAAATTATTTACAAAGACCTAAGTTGCTGGGAGGGATGTCTTTGCCTAATTTTAGGTATTATTACTGGGCCACAAACATTAGAACTCTTAAATATTGGCTTCAGTCTGGAACATCTTCTCCAGACTGGTTAATCATGGAGAGGAACTCTGCTAAACCAGTTTCTCTTGCAGCTTTACTTTATTCACCTATCCAATGTCCGACCATAAAATATGCTAAGAACAAGATCGTTAAAATATCTCTCAAAATTTGGACACAATTCAAACGCTATTTTGGCCTGCAACTTTACTCGCATAATGCTCCATTAGCAAATAATCACTTTTTTCCCCCTTCGCTTATCGATAAAGCATTTTTAGTTTGGTCCACACATGGTGTACAGTCATTTAAAGATCTTTTTATTGACAATGTTTTTGCTTCCTTCCAGCAGCTTTCGTCTAAATTCTCTATCCCAAAGCAACACTTTTTTAGATATTTGCAGATCCGCAGTTTTGTCCAAAGTAATTTCCCTACATTCCCAAACTTGCCCGAGGATTCTACTTTGGACTTTTTGCTTTTGCCTGCTGCTAATTTGAAAATATCAATTTCTCTTATATATAATGGGATATCGTTAATACGTTCCGATACTCTTGACTCAATCAAAGCCCTTTGGGAGGGAGATTTGGGGGAGAGCATATCTGATGAAGACTGGTCTCAAATATTAAAGCGGGTTCATAAATCCTCTATATGTGCAAGACATTGTCTTATACAATGTAAACTCCTTCACCGAGTTTATTACACAAAATCTCGGCTATCCAAAATATACCCTAATGTCTCCCCAATGTGTGACAGATGCCAACATTCTCCAGGGAATCTTATTCACACGTTTTGGCTCTGTCCACAACTGGTTACTTATTGGACCGACATTTTTGGCATTATTTCCAAAGTGATTGGCAGGACAATAGACCCAAACCCCTTGAGTGCTTTGTTTGGAATATATAATGGGCCATTTTCCCTCTCCACCTTACATGGCAACTCTCTTGCTTTTATGACCCTTCTGGCCAGAAGGGTAATTTTGCTAAAATGGAAATCTCCGCAACCTCCTTCTGTTACCCACTGGCTTAGGGACGTTTTATATTTTCTTAAGCTGGAAAAAATACGCATGACGATCCATGGCTTCTCTGACAGATTCATTCAGGCCTGGAATCCCTTGTTTAATTTGCTTAAGCAAATGAACTTTCCTTGTGTTCCGAATTAGCTTGTATTACTCTTTTTTTCTACATTACCTGTTTTGTTTTATTAAAGTGGGGGCGCCGCACATCTTTACATCCCCCTTTTATACTTTGGACATGCTTTTAATTGGCTGGCTGGTTGGAGTGCTTTCTGTTTTGTTCTGTGTGTGATTTAAGGAGATTGTATCAGTGTTCATTTCTCCCTTGTACTGTATCTGACTTGTTTGGAAACTGTACAATTTCTGTAAAACTTCAAATAAACAAAGTTTGAAAAAAAAAAAGAGATTAAACAACTCTTCTTGAGGCTGCACCCCCGCAAAGCTCCTGGCCCGGACCACGTGTCTCCGGCCACTCTGAGACACTGCGCCAGTGAGCTTACTCCTGTGTTCACGGACATTTTCAACACCTCTCTGCAGTCCTGCCATGTCCCGGCCCGCTTCAAATCCTCCATCATTGTCCCCGTCCCGAAGAAGCCCAGGATCACAGGACTCAATGACTACAGACCTGTAGCACTTACGTCTGTCGTCATGAAGTCATTTGAACGCCTGGTCCTCTCCCATCTCAAGTCCCTCACCTCCCCCCTCTTGGACCCCCTGCAGTTCGCCTACAGAGCCAACAGAACTGTAGACGACGCCATTAACCTGGCCCTCCACCACATCCTACAGCACCTGGACTCCCCGGGGACCTACGCCAGGGTCCTGTTCGTGGACTTCAGCTCTGCCTTCAACACCATCCTGCCATCCCTGCTCCAGGACAAGCTCTCCCAGCTCAACGTGCCCGATTCCACCTGCAGGTGGATCACTGACTTCCTGACGGACTGGAAGCAGCGAGTGCGTCTGGGGAAGAATGTCTCGGACTCTCGGATTATAAATACAGGAGCCCCACAGGGCTGTGTTCTTTCTCCCCTGCTCTTCTCCCTGTACACCAACCACTGCACCTCCAGCCACGACTCCGTGAAGCTGATCAAGTTTGCGGACGACACCACCCTCATTGGACTCATCTCCAACAACGATGAGTCCGCCTACAGGAGGGAGGTGGACCGGCTGGTGTCCTGGTGCAGTGGTAACAACCTGGAGCTGAATGCCCAGAAGACAGTGGAGATGATTGTGGACTTCAGGAAAAGCACTGTCCCCCCACCCCCACCCTCCGTGATGGACTCCCCCATCACCTCTGTGGAGTCCTTCCGTTTCCTGGGCACCACCATCACCCAGGACCTCAAGTGGGAGCCGACCATCAGCCTCCTCATCAAGAAGGCCCAGCAGAGGATGTACTTCCTGCGGCAGCTCAGGAAAGCCAAGCTGCCTGCACAGATGTTGGTGCAGTTCTACACGGCCATCATCGAGTCCATCCTCACCTCCTCCGTCACCGTGTGGTTCGCTGGAGCCACAGTCAGGGACAAACAGAGACTACAGCGCATTGTGCGCTCTGCAGAGGAAGTGATCGGCCGCAGCCTTCCATCGCTGCAGGACCTGTACGTCGCCCGAGCTCGAGGCCGGGCTGGTCATATCACAGCTGACCCCTCTCACCCTGCACATGGACTATTCCAACCACTCCCCTCAGGCAGGAGACTGCGGTCCATCAGGACTAGAACGTCCCGCCACAAGAACAGTTTCTTCCCCTCTGCTGTTGGACTCTTGAACACTTCTTAACCTGTCCCCCCGCCCTTTATAAAGTCACTTTACTGCCCATCATACGTCACTTTACTTCACTGTACTGCTGTCACCTTACATTGTGTGCACCATGTGCACTTGTTTATTGTAAATAGTAACTGTAACTCTATTTTAAATTTAAATTTATTCTTTAGAAGTGTTTTTTATTCTTATTTTTATTATCTCTTTTTGACTGTTGCACTGAGCCAAAGCAATTTCCTAGTCTGTGACCTCCTGTTACTTACGTGGCAATAAAAATGATTCTGATTCTGATTTCTCTTATATTAATAGCATAAATTAAGTGAAAAAATACAATATTCCAAAATAAATGTATAAAGTGCCATGTGTAACAAAAGTGAACAAGCAAAAATGCCTTTTAAATCATTTTAGTAAAATTCTTCCTTAATCTGTCTCACATCCAATAAAATCAATATGAACATTCTACAGAAATCGTAGAATGCGTAATGTAGCCATATATTAAGTAAACAAAAAGATTTTCAAGTAAAGCAAAAAGTGAAACAAAAAAACACTTAACGGTTACCCCACTTTGCCTGAAGCCCCCACTGAAAGATCAAGGCTACGAGGGATCAGTGAGGGGCTGGTGCTCTGTGGCCGACCCAGAAATGGATGGATGGACTGTTTATACTTTTCCTCTGTATGCTTTGTTAAACCTATATAAATAGAAATATAAAAACCTGTTTACATCTAGTGCAAAAGTTAAATCTGTAATACACACTAGTGCGAGAATATTGAAGTAATCTGTCATTAGCTCTGAAGTATTAACTGTAAACGTTAGCATGAAGCTCTGGGCTAAAACAGTAAAATGACGGACACTCAAGGTTCCATTTTACAGAGCTGTGGGTCCTGTAGAGCAGCACCAGGGGACCCATCTCCAGATGCTAATGCTCTGGGTCAGGACTTGTTTCGCTGGAGGATTTCACTCTTGCACAATACCCATAATGCCTTGCACCTTGGGGGAGTAGCGAGCATACAGCTATATATATGTATGAGCTTAAACGCTGCGGTGGATCATCAGAAAATAACAAAACAGTCTCTGCACAGACAAAGTTCTTCCATAGATTTTATGCTGATCTTTTGGTATTTTGCACAAAGATTAAGTTTGAGGATGAGTTCAATAGTTGGAGCAATTAACAGCACGGCAAAAGTAATTTACTCCCCATTCTATTGTTTATTCTCTGCTGCTAAAGTGAATGACAAAACTATCAGATGAATGGATCTATAATAATTCAGTTATAGTGTTAATGCTGATATTTAACCACAGTTAAACCTGACAAAAAAGACAGAGCCTCCGAGAGCCCTTTTTGGTAGAACACACACCTCCCAATCACTCTGGAGTCAACAGTGGATTACAATACAGCCATTTTGGCATTCAGTACATAATTTAGCCACATATGATTTACTAAAATGATAAATTAAATAACATTCCAACGTCCATCCATCCATCCATTTTCTTCCCCTTAATCAATTTCTGGGTCGGGGGTGGCAGTTAGAGCTGTACCCAATTCACATTGCACCAACACTTTTCAATGTCATATTGTAATAATAACAGGTAAAGTGACTAGTGAATTATGATCAGTATTTCAGATGTGTTTCTGCTGTTACTGACTCTCCTCCTAACTACAGGGATCAATAAAGTATCTATCAAACGCCAAAAGTACAGATCTAAAAAAACATTTCCAGTTTGCTTTTCGACACCGGAACAGTGGTGTAACACGGCTGTGACACGGCTGTAGCTTCCACACATGAAACAGCACTTGGAGAATGATGAGATTGAAAGCGGCTGACGACCTCCTGACAGACGAGTCATTTATCAGCCTGTACCAGCGTCGCCTCGTTCACACTTTTAATCAAAGAGCATTCAGCGCCGTCTGTGCGATTCACGACGAGCCTTAAATCGATGTTATGAGGAGGTTTGGATCGGGAACGCGTGTCACATCATACATCATATAATTAGAACGATCTCAAGACTCAGACAGTGGTAATGAGGACAGTTTCAGCAGAGGACGCTAATCGAAAAGCATCCGACGGCTTTCAGACTGAGGCGCAAGATACAGGAAGAAATATGGAATTTATCTTTTCTGACAAATGAGCCACAGTTGTCAAAGATTATCACTAGTTAGCGGTCAATCAGAGTCCTTCTTATGGTCATTGGAAGAAGCAGGAACTAGGACCCAGGGCCTCAGGGTAAAGGCAAGTACAAAAATATAGATTGACATGAAGTAAAATTAAATAATAAATGTATAAACCCACACAGGACATTTCACAAAGCAGATTATAAATGCTATACATTCTTTAAAGTCACATGGGAAAATGTCAGAATGCATCCATTTCAATTGGATTTGAGGACGACATTTCTAGCATTTCTAGTTGATTTTGGCTTAAAATTAAATTAAAAAGGTGTATAAGAGGATGTTCTACTTCCGGTTGGATCTTCAAGACTATTAGCTTTATGCAGCTACACAACTAAAGTCGAATAGAGATAGCATTGTCGAGTTGTAGCCCAATTAAAACACACAACGTCTTTGCAAACCATTCGCTTTAAGCCTTTGACTTTTCCCACCAAAAAGATCTGGCCCTTCGTCAGACGTGGTCATTAATGATCTCTGCTCGTCACTCAGAGGGAAGATCCTTTTGGCGAAAGACCCGACGTGGATTCAATGGTGGAGTACATTATATAGGTCAGAATAACAGGGACAGAGAGGAATGTACACATGAAAGCAGACACCAGCAGACCCCAAAACGCTCCCACCTGGACTGATCTTATCTCTGATAATTATGAGTCCGTGCATTACACCCGGCTGAGAAAAAAACACTAATAATATTTGCATTAATAAGCAGTTATCTTTAGAATCAAAAGAAATGCCCTGCAATGTGATCCAGATCAAACTCAATTAAATCTTACAAAAAAACTATTAAAAAGGAGGATTTTCCCAAATGTTAGGAAAGACCTGCCACTTTTTGGACAAAACTCTCTGGTCTTATTGGACGAGCACGTGTCACCAGAATGATTGACAGTTGGTCGGACCAATAGTCTCAATGATACACCCGGAAGTAGAAAATCCTCCTATACCTTTAGGATAAGATAAGACACAATAGTAATCATTCATAAAGTACCAAGAATGTCCGCAAACTATGCCATAAAATCCAGTTCCTAAAGCTCTAAAAACAGTTTGGTTCCATCTAGACAAGGATTCTTTTTTGTGATCTGGAAATCTGGGATACAATGGATCTACAGAATATCTCAGCATGTTTTAATTTGTTCACAAAACAATACATAAACTTTGCTTCATGTTGGAACCACATATCGACTGCTTTAAAGGGGACATGGCATGCAAAAAAAAGGATAGTAATTGACTTTTTTGCAGTTTTTGACCCTGCTATAGTCGATTTTCAGAGTGGCAGCAAAGCAAAGGTGTTTAGTCTAACTTCATGCGTGTAATTTAATCTGTGGTCTGAGCTGAGCCTGCAGGGCCTTTGTAGAGACTACTGCCGAATTTAAAAAGTGGGAGATGTTATGTCTTTACATGTATTATGCTAAAGTCAGATTTTACACTTCATTCCTGCTTCTTTATCATCCTAAACCTAGAGATTTTATTTTATTTCAGTATTGCGTTTTTGTTTATTTATCTAATGTGTGCTCCTCATTCCTACTGTTGGGCAACACTGAACTTTCTCCATTGTGAGACCAAAAAAATTATTTTAATTCTCACTTTTTCCATGTCAAATCAAGGAAACAAAACGGCAAAAATGTTAATAATTTTGTTGCAGCAAGTGGGACAGAAAAACAGCTGTTGAACCAGAAAAAGAACAAGAAATGACAAAGCAGAGAAGAGAGAAGGTAAAGAGATGGAAAAAAGAGGAGGAGGAGCGTGAGGGCATAGAGAGAATTGTCTTTGGTCCAAGTCTTTCCCAAGCATGACTAAACACCCACGCATAGATCCGGTAACTTCAGAAATTACATTAGAAAAAAGCCAACTGGCAGATTTACAAACAGAAGGAGATTAGAAACGGCTTCAATTACAACTATTTTACAACAAAATGTGCAAATGGACAGCGGTAATTCAGCAGAGGACGTAAAGTTATAGTTGAAACTAGTTAATATATCCATCTATCATCTATAAGAATGAGTTTTGTTGTTCCCAGTATACAGTATACAAGCCCCCTTGAACCTTTCAACATTTCGCCACATTTCAGGCTTCAAATATAAAGATTTTTTTGTCATAAATCAACAACAAGTGGGACACAATCGTGAAGTGGAACGAAATTTATTGGATAATTTAAACTTTTTTAACAAATAAAAAACTGAAAAGTGGGGCGTGCAATATTATTTGGCCCCTTTACTTTCAGTGCAGCAAACTCACTCCAGAAGTTCAGTGAGGATCTTTGAATGATCCAATGTTGTCCTAAATGACTGATGATGATAAATAGAATGCACCTGCATGCATCGCATGGCGCCGTAAAGATGACGCCGTGGCAAGAGCTCTGGTGTGTGTCGTCTGATGCACACTGGGCAGTTTTTTCCAATGTGGTTTTACTGCAAATGGCAAATAAATGAATCTGAATCGGTGTGTAATCAAGTCTCCGTATAAATGCACCTGCTCTTTGATAGTCTTAGGGTTCTGTTTAAAGCGCAGAGAGAACCATGAAGACAAAGGAACACACCAGGCAGGTCCGAGATGCTGTTGTGGAGAAGTTTAACGCCGGATTTGGATACAAAAGGATCTCCCAAGCTTTAAACATCAAGGAGCACTGTGCAAGCAATTATGTTGAAATGGAAGGAGTATCAGACCACTGCAAATCAGGAGAAGACTGATCAGAGATGCAGCCAAGAGGCCCATTATAACTCTTTATGAACTGCAGATAACTACAGCTGAGGTGGGAGAGTCTGTCCATAGGACAACAATCAGTCGTGCACTGCACAAATCTGGCCTTTATGGAAGAGTGGCAAGAAGAAAGCCATTTCTCAAAGATATCCATAAAAAGTCTCGTTTAAAGTTTGCCACAAGCCACCTGGGAGACACACCAAACATGTGGAAGAAGGTGCTCTGGTCAGATGAAACCAAAATCAAACTTTTTGGCCACAATGCAAAACGATATGTTTGGCGTAAAAGCAACACAGCTCATCACCCTGAACACACCATCCCCACTGTCAAACATGGTGGTGGCAGCATCATGGTTTGGGCCTGCTTTTATAAATACAGGACCATTCTGGAAGAAAACCTGTTGGAGTCTGCAAAAGACCTGAGACTGGGACGGAGATTTATCTTCCAACAGGACAATGATCCAAAACATAAAGCCAAATCTACAATGGAATGGTTCACAAATAGACGTATCCAGGTGTTAGAATGGCCAAGTCAAAGTCCAGACCTGAATCCAATTGAGAATCTGTGGAAAGAGCTGAAGACTGCTGTTCACAAACGCTCTCCATCCAACCTCACTGAGCTCGAGCTGTTTTGCTCCAGTCTCTCGATGTGCAAAACTGATAGACATACCCCTAGCGACTTGCAGCTGTAATTGCAGCAAAAGGTGGCGCTACAAAGTATTAGCGCAAGGGGGCCGAATAATATTGCACGCCCCACTTTTCAGTTTTTTATTTGTTAAAAAAGTTTAAATTATCCAATAAATTTTGTTCCACTTCACGATTGTGTCCCACTTGTTGTTGATTCTTGACAAAAAAAATATTTTTATATCTTTATGTTTGAAGCCTGAAATGTGGCGAAATGTTGAAAGGATCAAGGGGGCCGAATACTGTAGGAAATAAACAGATTTGGTTCACATCTGCCTTTGTTTGTTCCGGTTCAGTACAATACAGACTTCCTTTTGTGGTCAAAGCTACTTTTTTTACTTTGTTTTGGACTTTTTGCTGCTCCGTCTTGTTTCTTAATCAATACATAAAAACAGGCGTGAGAAGGGAATAACGGCCTGAAGTGTGTGGAATTGCATGAGATTGTATGCTGTTAACCAAATGTCAAGTTAACTTCAACTCTGAATTCTTGCAGTATTTGTGAGTTCACAAACACTCGAGAATACATCTTGTCCCGCTCCCGCCAACCCTTTTTGAGTAGAACATCTAGGCGTTCAAGCCAATCACGCGCCACTCTGGGGGTTTAGGGCGGGATATCCGGGTTTGACGAAAGCAAGAAGTGCCGGGCCGAAGCAAAACAAACATGGCTACGCAGGAGGACGGACGCGTAGCTGAGGCTATCAAGTCAGTTTTAGCAGAATCTCCAATTTCTTTTTTGAAAGATGAACAGCGAGAGGCGCTTTGTGCATTTCTGGACGGCAAAGATGTTACCGGGATTGGTTTAAGTCAAACCTTGGTAGGCCGGCACACAGCGTCACTTCGCCCAATCAGCTTGAAGTATTCTGCTGCTTATCCCTCCTTTCCCCGAAAGGATTCTCCTGCAGAAGTCCCAGATTGATATTGTGGAGAACGCATTAGAGTTCTACACAATCATCGATCTGGCTCTCTCCAGGTTAGGGTCTAAGGACTGTGGTGATGATCCAGGACACTCCATAAATCAACATTTATGGACTTTATTAAGGCTGCACGATATATCAAAAATAATGTTATTGCGATATTGGTACGTGAAATATGCATATCTAAAAGATGCACAACATTTTTTTTCCTATATTAAAGACGACAAAACAGACCGACACATCAATATTCAACAAACAAATAAATATAAACATATGCATATGAATGTCATTATTGCTGTGCTTATTTTTGTTATTTGTCTTTCGTTTCAGTTCAGATTGCAATTTTTGGTGAAAAACAAAAATATCGCAATAATATCGTTATCGCAATACTAACCACTCATATAGAATATCGCTCTAATTTCCAAAATCGTGCAGCCCTAGACTTTATCAACATATCTGCCCCGAATGGAGCGATGGCTCTGTGTTTTTCTATCGTCGCATTTCCTGTGTTTGCTTTTCTGATCCGTGTTGGTGATTTCAATGGTATAGTAAAGTCCTTTGAGAAACTAATGCTGTGATTTTGGGCTGTACAAAACCAATATAGAGAAGAGAAGAGAACCAAATAGAATAGAAAAGTATTGTTCAGACATCTCCATTGGACTGTGTTCTGAACAAGTTTGTTTTTTTAATCCGGCACCTTCCGTGCCTCACCCTCTGTGGCGAGCAGCAGTAGTAGCTGCCACGCGGCTGCTACACTTGGCTCATTGTGATGCAGCACGAAGCCCGAGGCGCAACTGTGACGCCTGTGTCACATGTGTCACATGACGCGAGATGGAGCGTGGTAACAAGACGAAGGTTTAGAGAAGGACTGGACTGTAACGAAAAGTGGAACAACTGATCGATCACTGAAATAGTTAGAGGGTAAGAGACTATATGTTTCAAACTTTCTTACTCCTCATGCCTCATGAGTTACTAACTCTTTGTCAGTAACTAAATCAGTCTCACAATTGAATGTCTAGGTTTTTTTTGTAATTCTTTTTTTCAATAAATTTTTTTCCTGGTATTTCACACAGTTGACACTCATTAATACATGGTTACTATACAGACACAAATCCATACAGACACACATCTATGCATACAGACACATCCATACAGGGTCTGGGGGTATTATACAAAATAACAGAAAAATACATAATCACAATAATAATGATTGGAATGGAGTAAAGAGGTTGAAATCATGAAGTTTCTTCCTGTTGACTGGACCAGAATGTGTCTCTGCTCCTGTTCTTTGGAATATTTAACATAAACTCATGTGAGGCCTTTTTTGTTTTCATATTTAAATATAACTCAGGTCATGTGTACATATGTAACAAGGAGTCTTTCAGAAAATTGTCGATTCGCCAACAGCAGATCAAAGAATCCAAACACAGGAAATGAGATATTAAAACATTTTGTGAAAAGTAGGAAGGAGAGACATTTCTGAACAACGGCTGTGACTATTTAAGAAAACAGGACCAATGGCTTCTTCCTGCTCCAGCTCTATACAGTGCCTTGCGAAAGGATTCGGCCCCCTTGAACCTTTCAACATTTCGCCACATTTCAGGCTTCAAACATAAAGATATAAAATTTTAATGTTTTGTCATGAATCAACAACAAGTGGGACACAATCGTAAAGTGGAACGAAATTTATTGGATAATTTAAACTTTTTTAACAAATAAAAAACTGAAAAGTGGGGCGTGCAATATTATTCGGCCCCTTTACTTTCAGTGCAGCAAACTCACTCCAGAAGTTCAGTGAGGATCTTTGAATGATCCAATGTTGTCCTAAATGACTGATAATGATAAAAAGAATGCACCTGTGTGTAATCAAGTGTCCGTATAAATGCACCTGCTCTTTGATAGTCTCAGGGTTCTGTTCAAAGCGCAGAGAGAACCATGAAGACAAAGGAACACACCAGGCAGGTCCGAGATACTGTTGGAGAAGTTTAAAGCCGGATTTGGATACAAAAAGATTTCCCAAGCTTTAAACATCTCAAGGAGCACTGTGCAAGCAATTATATTGAAATGGAAGGAATATCAGACCACTGCAAATCTACCAAGACCCGGCCGTCCTTCCAAACTTTCATCTCAAACAAGGAGAAGACTGATCAGAGATGCAGCCAAGAGGCCCATGATCGCTCTGGATGAACTGCAGATAACTACAGCTGAGGTGGGAGAGTCTGTCCATAGGACAACAATCAGTCGTGCACTGCACAAATCTGTGCAGTGCACAGATTTTATGGAAGAGTGGCAAGAAAAAAGCCATTTCTCAAAGATATCCATAAAAAGTCGCGTTTAAAGTTTGCCACAAGCCACCTGGGAGACACACCAAACATGTGGAAGAAGGTGCTCTGGTCAGATGAAACCAAAATCGAACTTTTTGGCCACAATGCAAAACGATATGTTTGGCACAGCTCATCACCCTGAACGCACCATCCCCACCTCAGCTGTAGTTATCTGCAGTTCATCCAGAGTGATCATGGGCCTCTTGGCTGCATCTCTGATCAGTCTTCTCCTTGTTTGATATGAAAGTTTGGAAGGACGGCCGGGTCTTGGTAGATTTGCAGTGGTCTGATATTCCTTCCATTTCAATATAATTGCTTGCACAGTGCTCCTTGAGATGTTTAAAGCTTGGGAAATCTTTTTGTATCCAAATCCGGCTTTAAACTTCTCCAACAGTATCTCGGACCTGCCTGGTGTGTTCCTTTGTCTTCATGGTTCTCTCTGCGCTTTGAACAGAACCCTGAGACTATCAAAGAGCAGGTGCATTTATACGGAGACTTGATTACACACAGGTGCATTCTATTTATCATCATCAGTCATTTAGGACAACATTGGATCATTCAAAGATCCTCACTGAACTTCTGGAGTGAGTTTGCTGCACTGAAAGTAAAGGGGACGAATAATATTGCACGCCCCACTTTTCAGTTTTTTATTTGTTAAAAAAGTTTAAATTATCCAATAAATTTCGTTCCACTTCACGATTTTGTCCCACTTGTTGATTCTTGACAAAAAATTAAAATTGTATATCTTTATGTCTGAAGCCTGAAATGTGGCGAAATGTTGAAAGGTTCAAGGGGGCCGAATACTTTCGCAAGGCACTGTACGTCCTCCACGTTTACATTCATCCATCCATCCATTTTCTACCCTTTAATCCATTTCTGGGTCAGGGGGGTGGCAATCAGAGATGCCACCCAAGTCTCATAGCACCAGCCCCTCACTGACCCTCTGCAGGTGGTGAGTCCACAGGAGGACGGCTGCTCTGAGTGTGAGCATAGCCTTGATCTTTCAGTGGGGGCTTTGGGCAAAGTGGGGTTAAGTGTCTTGCCCAAGGACACAACGACAGCAGTCCAGGGAGTCGGTGGAGAAGGTGTAGAGGTGGGAATTGAACCCACGACCTTCAGGCCTTAAGGCCAATGCTCTACCAACTGAGCTACTGTCGCCCCGTTTACATCCAAAGCCATTCAAATATTTAGAGGCGGCTGGGGATCGGGTCGCGTCCCGTGCAGGTGGGATCAAACCGCTCTGATCCAGTTTCAAAGGTCCGTGACACTCTGGGAAAACACGCTTTACACAATCCCTCAAGGTCCACGTTTCTCTGAAGCCACAGGTTTGTGTTTGAGCAAACCAGACCCGGACTATAGAGGATCTATAGGACAGACTTTACTGACGCAGGACTAAGACCGGTTCACAAGATCCTAGGCTTTGTATTTTATTATATTTTACTTTTTTTAACACAAGGGGAGTGACAGTAGCTCAATTGGTAGAGCACTGGTCTTTGGAGCTAATGGGCATGGTTTGATCCCACCACGACCCATGTTATCTGCTCCCATCTGCTGTTGTTGTGTCCCTGGGCAAGACACTTAACCCCACACTGCCTGAAGCCCCCGCTGAAAGACCAAGGCCATGTCTGATGATGGAGCAGCCATCGTCCTGTGCGTGAGGAGCAGAGGGACTGGTGCTTTGAGACCCGACCCAGAAATGGACTAATAAAAGGGGTAGAAAATGGCATGACCCAACACAAGGGGGGCATAGTGGGGGGAAAAAGGAACAAACAAAAATGCGTCTCGTTATGCTGTATATAATATGGGGGGTAAAAAACTAATGAAGATCCTGAGCCAGATTTTGCCACCATAACTTACGCATGATGGATCTTTTTCCCAAACTAAGTGAAAAACCCCAAACTACTGTCTACCAATATTTATTTCCTTATATACATATCCTTGCGAAAGTATTTGCCCCCTTGAACCTTTCAACATTTCGCCACATTTCAGGCTTCAAACATAAAGATATAAAGATATACAAATTAGATTTTTTGTCAAGAATCAACAACAAGTGGGACACAATCGTGAAGTGGAACGAAATGTATTGGATAATTTAAACTTTAACAAATAAAAAACTGAAAAGTGGGGCGTGCAATATTATTCGGCCCCCTTGCGCTAATACTTTGTAGCGCCACCTTTTGCTGCAATTACAGTTGCAAGTCGCTTGGGGTATGTCTATCAGTTTTGCACATCGAGAGACTGGAATTCTTGCCCATTCTTCCTTGCAAAACAGCTCGAGCTCAGTGAGGTTGGATGGAGAGCGTTTGTGAACAGCAGTCTTCAGCTCTTTCCACAGATTCTCGATTGGATTCAGGTCTGGACTTTGACTTGGCCATTCTAACACCTGGATACGTCTATTTGTGAACCATTCCATTGTAGATTTGGCTTTATGTTTTGGATCATTGTCCTGTTGGAAGATAAATCTCCGTCCCAGTCTCAGGTCTTTTGCAGACTCCAACAGGTTTTCTTCCAGAATGGTCCTGTATTTGGCTCCATCCATCTTCCCATCAATTATAGCCATCTTCCCTGTCCCTGCTGAAGAAAAGCAGGCCCAAACCATGATGCTGCCACCACCATGTTTGACAGTGGGGATGGTGTGTTCAGGGTGATGAGCTGTGTTGCTTTTACGCCAAACATATCGTTTTGCATTGTGGCCAAAAAGTTTGATTTTGGTTTCATCTGACCAGAGCACCTTCTTCCACATGTTTGGTGTGTCTCCCAGGTGGCTTGTGGCAAACTTTAAACGAGACTTTTTATGGATATCTTTGAGAAATGTCTTTCTTCTTGCCACTCTTCCATAAAGGCCAGATTTGTGCAGTGCACGACTGATTGTTTTCCTATGGACAGACTCTCCCACCTCAGCTGTAGTTATCTGCAGTTCATCCAGAGTGATCATGGGCCTCTTGGCTGCATCTCTGATCAGTCTTCTCCTTGTTTGAGATGAAAGTTTGGAGGGACGGCCAGGTCTTGGTAGATTTGCAGTGGTCTGATACTCCTTCCATTTCAATATAATTGCGCTTTAAACAGAACCCTGAGACTATCAAAGAGCAGCTGCATTTATACGGAGACTTGATTACACACAGGTGCATTCTTTTTATCATCATCAGTCATTTAGGACAACATTGGATCATTCAAAGATCCTCACTGAACTTCTGGAGTGAGTTTGCTGCACTGAAAGTAAAGGGGCCGAATAATATTGTACGCCCCACTTTTCAGTTTTTTATTTGTCGAAAAAGTTTAAATTATCCAATACATTTTGTTCCACTTCACGATTGTGTCCCACTTGCTGTTGATTCATGACAAAAAATAAAAAATGTATATCTTTATGTTTGAAGCCTGAAATGTGGCAAAATGTTGAATGGTTCAAGGGGGCCGAATACTTATATATGAAAAGCTTGAGAAATACCAAGGTCTCAGAGAGGAGCTGGAGGGTAAAGGTGACAGTAGTGCCCGTGGTGATCGGTGCACTCGGGGCAGTGACCCTGAAGCTAGCGGATCCCTGGAACAACCTCGGACATCTCGGTCCAGAAATGGGCAGTGCTAGGAACAGCAAAGATACTGCGCAGAACCCTCAAGCTCCCAGGCCTCTGGTAGAGGACCCGAGCTTAGAGAGGGATAACCGCCCGCGGAAGGGCCAAAGGTGAGTGGACAATTTTTTTTATTTTATATTTTTTAAACATATATTATAATATCTCACACACACACACACAATCAGTTCAACATGCAAAGTCCTATATTTCTCCCCTGTTGGCTGTGGGCCTTAAGCATAGCCTGGATATAGATGCTAACAATGCTAACCCGCTAGCTAAGTACAAAGTTTTTCTCCAACTTCCTCTAGCTCTTATTAACTTACATTGGAAAGTAAACTAAAAGTGAATCTATGAACTCTGAGGTAATGGAGGATTCATGTAATGTTAATGCTTTTATTAACGATGCGACACCTGCTGTGCTCATTAGTCTGGGTCTGACACTGATGCACAGGTTAAAAAGGAAATATAATATATGCAGTAAACAAACCTCCTAATCCATCAAAGAGTCCAAAGCTCCTGTGAAAACTGCATCTCTGCCGAGTCCCGGGTCAAAGATCACAGCGTCACAGCAGCGTTCACCTGAAAAACAAAAAGGAAATTATCAAAGAGGTTCACGGCAAAAAGAAAACACCGAAATTCAAGATGGTTTTTGGTTCAACAGAGAAAGCAGGAAACACACTGGGCCAAGTTATTGTATTTTTAATGTAGAAATATGTAAGATTTTCATGTCCAGTCATCATTAAAGGGCCCTAATCTGTCATCATTAAAGGGCCCTAATCTGTCATAATAACAAACTGCACTTTTCTAATACTTCTTTAACTGATAGCAGTAGTTCAGAGATATTTGAATTTCTAAATTAGTTCGGCGAGCTGGGGTGGCCATACTCATTGCCCCCCATCTCAGCCGCCACGTGTTGGAGTTCTCCCCGGTGAATGAGAGGGTCGCGTCCCTCCGCCTTCGGGTGGGGGACAAGTCTCTCACTGTTGTGACGGCCTACGGGCCTAACAGCAGTGCAGAGTACCCGGCCTTCTTGGAGTCCTTGGGAGGGGTACTGGACGGTGCACCGCCCGGGGACTCCGTCATTCTCCTGGGGGACTTTAACGCCCATGTGGGAAGCGCCAGTGACACTTGGAGAGGGGTGATCGGGAAGAATGGCCCCCCTGATCTGAACCCGAGTGGTGTTCAGTTGTTGGACTTCTGTGCTAGTCACGGTTTGTCCATCACGAACACCATGTTTGAGCACAAGGGTGTCCACCAGTGCACGTGGCACCAGGACACCCTAGGCCGGAGGTCGATGATCGACTTTGTTGTCGTATCATCTGACCTTCGGCCGCGTGTTTCGGACACTCGGGTAAAGAGAGGGGCGGAGCTGTCAACCAATCACCACCTGGTCGTGAGTCGGATCCGCTGGCAGGGGAAGAAGCCGGTCAGACCTGGCAGACCCAAGCGTGTAGTGAGGGTCTGCTGGGAACGTCTCGCTGAGACCCCTGTCAGACGGACTTTCAACTCACACCACCGGGAGAGCTTCTCCCAGGTCCCGGCGGAGGAGGGGGATATTGAGTCTGAGTGGACCATGTTCTCTTCCTCTATCGCCGATGCGGCGGCTCGTAGCTGTGGTCGCAAGGTCTCTGGTGCTGGTCCCGGCGGCAACCCCCGAACCCGGTGGTGGACACCGGCAGTAAGGGATGCCGTCAGGCTGAAGGAGTCCTATCGAGCCATGATGGTTCGGGGGACTCCTGAGGCAGCTGTCCAGTACCGGCAGGCCAAGCGTGCCGCGGCCCGGGCTGTTGCAGAGGCAAAAACCCGGGACTGGGAGGAATTCGCAGAGTCCATGGAGCATGACTATCGGTCGGCCTCGAAGAGATTCTGGCAAACCGTCCGGCGCCTCAGGAAGGGGAAGCAGTTCTTTGCCAACACCGTGTACGGTGCGGGGGGTGAGCTGCTGACCTCGACCGGGGATATTGTCGGACGGTGGAAGGAATACTTTGAGGTTCTCCTCAATCCCCCCGTCACGTCCTCCGCTCCGGAGGCAGAGGCTGAGGATGTTGGGGCGGATACTTCGGTCACCCTGGCAGAGGTCACCAAGGTGGTTGGCAGCCTCCTTGGTGGCAAGGCGCCGGGAGTGGATGAGATCCGTCCTGACTATCTAAAGTCTCTGGATGTTGTAGGACTGTCTTGGCTGACACGTCTCTGCAACATCGCGTGGCGATCGGGGGCGGTGCCAATGGAGTGGCAGACCGGGGTGGTGGTCCCTCTCTACAAGAAGGGGGACCGGAGGGTGTGTTCCAATTATCGTGGGATCACACTCCTCAGCCTCCCTGGTAAGGTTTACTCCAAGGTACTGGAGAGGAGGTTACGGCCGATGGTCGAATCTCGGATTCAGGAGGAGCAGTGTGGTTTTCGTCCCGGCCGTGGAACACTGGACCAGCTCTATACTCTCCATCGGATGCTTGAGGGTTCATGGGAGTTCGCCCAACCTGTCCACATGTGCTTTGTGGATTTGGAGAAGGCGTTCGACCGTGTTCCCCGGGGTGTCCTTTGGGGGGTCCTCCGTGAGTACGGGGTCCGGGGTCCTCTGCTGAGGGCCGTCCGGTCCCTGTATGACCGGAGCCAGAGCTGTGTTCGCATTGCCGGCAGTAAGTCAGACCTGTTCCCGGTGCATGTTGGCCTCCGCCAGGGCTGCCCTTTGTCACCGGTTCTGTTCACTGTATTCATGGACAGAATTTCTAGGCGCAGTCAAGGGTCGGAGGGGGTCCTCGGGGACCACAGGATTTCATCTCTGCTGTTTGCAGACGATGTTGTCCTGTTGGCTCCAACGAACCAGGACCTACAACATGCACTGGGACGGTTTGCAGCCGAGTGTGAAGCGGCTGGGATGAGAATCAGCACCTCCAAATCTGAGGCCATGGTGCTCGACCGGAAAAAGGTGCCTTGCCCTCTCCGGGTGGGAGGAGAGGCCCTTCCTCAAGTGGAGGAGTTCAAGTATCTCGGGGTCTTGTTCACGAGTGAGGGAAGGATGGAGCGTGAGATTGACAGGCGGATCGGTGCAGCGTGCGCAGTGATGCGGTCGCTGTATCGGACCGTTGTGGTAAAGAGGGAGCTGAGCCGAAAGGCAAAGCTCTCAATTTACCGGTCAATCTTCATCCCCTCCCTCACCTATGGTCATGAGCTTTGGGTAATGACCGAAAGAACAAGATCGCGGATACTAGCGGTCGAAATGAGCTTCCTCCGCAGAGTGGCTGGGCGCTCCCTTAGAGATAGGGTGAGGAGCTCAGTCACACGGGAGGAGCTCGGAGTAGAACCGCTGCTACTCCACGTCGAGAGGAACCAGTTGAGGTGGCTCGGGCATCTGTTCCGGATGCCTCCTGGACGCCTCCCTGGGGAGGTGTTCCGGGCATGTCCCACCGGGAGGAGGCCCCGGGGAAGACCCAGGACACGCTGGAGGGACTATGTCTCTCAGCTGGCCTGGGAACGCCTTGGAGTCCCCCCGGACGAGCTGGAGGAGGTGTGTGTGGATAGGGAAGTCTGGGCGTCTCTGCTTAGACTGCTGCCCCCGCGACCCGGCAACGGATGAAGCGGAAGAAAATGGATGGATGGATGGATAAATTAGTTCCAGCCCCTAAATCTGGTTATTGTTTTCATTTCGAATACAAGAAAAATGTAGAAAGTGTCTTATTGTGTCGTTTATGTAACGTGACCAAACTAATGAAAACACAATAAAACAAAGTAACAAAAAAATCCCATATTTGACAGTAAAAAAATCATTTTCTTACACAGCTTGATACTCCGCTATTCTGAAAATTGTTGTCCCGTGTGTAGTTTTTTTTAACCTTCCACCATTATGTAAGCAACTGGTTATAACAATTTAGTTTTATTGCTGTATTTGATGCAAGAAGACTACTCTGAGGTGGGTTGAATGCAGAGTTGTTTTGACCCACCAGCCTGTGTCTCTTGCTCTGTAAAGACAAAGCATTTTAAATCAAGACAAAATGAACCTTTTTGAATCATTACGAGGAAGCTCTACGCCACTTGGAGAGTCTGGAGAAAACACACGACAAAGCATTTAAAATCAAGAGAAAATTAAACTTTTTTCTGGGAATAACGATAAAAACAAAAACCCTATAGAACAATTGAGTTTGGATCCAATTTGAAATGTTGTCCAAGTATTGCATTCCTCCAGTTACAATCTTTAACAATTTGCGCAAGAGAGGGTGAACCTTTATCTGTATGGCACCAAAATACATCTGGCTTTTCACAAAACCACTTGGTAAAGCGAAGATGTTAATCTTTTCTGATACATTTCCATGGCACTTATCAGTTTCTGCAAATAAACTATTCCAACTTACACAGCTGGTAAATACATAATCACCTTTGTCGAGTACTATGACAAAAGCATTTCGGTTTTTATCACTGTAAAAAATCTCAATTCGATATTTTCTGGAATCCATGCGCACAGGCTTTACATAAAAACACACAAACTACAAATGAGTTTCGTTCATGGCCAGAGGTTTTTGTGTACTCATTGTTCAGTGTCTTTCAAATCCAATCTCCTGTTCTGTACTGCAGGGAGGCAAACCCAAGGACAGAGCAGCTGGACAAGAGCAGAACAAGCAGAATAAATTAACCCTGACTTTTCATAATTGGACTTTCCCTTTCCTAACGCTGCTCAAATGGGGAGGGGCAAAGCGTTTAACTGTGACCAGCTCCTGGGACACGGACCCGCCGCCATTTTCTCAATAACCTCCAATTACCACTGGACATAGCAGTTCAGAAACAGTCTGGAGCAGTCTTCTTGAAAATGTGAGACAGGCTTGTTCAAATCCAGGTTAAAAAAAAGTTATTTTTCACCAAGACTATAAATAAAAGGATTGTACAGTTTCTCATTTTATAAAAAAAAAAACATGATTTGAAATTCATGTGTTTCACTCTCATTTTAGTATTTAATTTCTTGTTATGAAAAGCACTTTGAGTTTCCCTGTGAATAAATAGTGGCTACAAACAAACTTGCCTTCCCGAATAGTGAGAAATTATGAAATTGGTGTATATTCTCATAATAATAACTGCAGAGTATGAAAAATTGTGACAGTTCACAGCTTTTCTGAACTAGTTCAAAGTTCAGTTCATTTTACTTTTTTCGTCAGATACTTAAATACATATGTTTTTCACACAACTAATTATAATATATATATATATATATCGTTGCGTTTCAAAAGAGAAAACCAATTCCAACGTTCATAGTGATGTCTGCCGTTCATGACACATAAAATGAACTAATTCACGTTCAAGTTCTTTTTTTAAAAATGTGTTGCGTTCAGTTCAACGTTCACAAAAAAATAAGCGTGTTCAATTAACGCGTTCTTTTGAACTCGTTCACGCACAACACTGAAAATTGTCATATTGGCTACTTTTAGTGACATTTTGATTCGAGTCTTCCTGAAAATGTGAGACAGGGTCCTTCTCAGACAATGTTCAAATCCAGTTTAAACATTTTTTTTTTCAGATGTGCTACAACTAAAAGGATTGCATCTTCACTGTTTTTAGTGTTCTGTGATATGTACGCCTTTGTGATTTTAACGTTTTCTTGTTATTTCAATCACTTTGAGTCGCCTTCTGTACAAACTGTTTCATACAAATAAACTTGCCTTGCTCATGGGCTATACTCATGGATCTATAATATCTGGATAGTGTATTAGCTTATAGCTGTCCCAACCATGGCCACAGGGGGCGCTGTGGTACAGCAGACTACATTCACTTTACCCAGAAAAAAGTCCCATAGAACTCAATGTAAAGTAAAACAGCTCAACCTCAGCTGACAGAGAACCCGACAGAGAACCCGACAGAGAACCTCTATAAAAAAACATTTTGAAAAAGCAAAAAAATGAAAAGAAATTCACTTTTTTCTGGGTAGACAGAAAGTTATGTTTTTTACATTCAATCATAATATCATCTATGACGCATGAGCCACCCATTCCCAAAATTGAATGGCCTCAGAGATTGATCCAAAAATACAAATAAATATTACTGAACAGCTGTTTGATCTTATTCTGGTTGTGCAGTATATGAATCTGCGAATCTGTGAAATCGCCTCAAAATGAATATGACCAAATGCTGTGGAGAGGTGAGAGTTCCAGGCCATATTTCTGCTATAAAAATACAGAGAGAGGCTGAACATACAGCAGGACATGTGGTCGAGTCTCCAAATATTTTATATCAAGCACACACCAAATCCAGAACTCAAATATGAATCCAACTTCCACCTGGCCTCCAACTGTCGGCTCCACACGGGCCCAAAACACAAACCCAAGACAACAGAAGTTTGGGAATGACAGGGACCTTTAAATACATCACATTTTAATCATTTCTTCAAGAACATGTGAAGAGACTTTTCAAACCATGCATTTGTTGACAAGAGGAAGTGACTTAAAAAAAAAAAAAAAAAACATATCTCCGTTTTGAAAAGGTGTCAAAAAGTTGTATTTCTTTAGCTTCAATAACCCACGCCTTCTTATTGGCATTTTTTTATTTTCCATTTAGTCAGGAAAAATCCCAGTGAGATTAAGAACCTATTCTTGAGTCCAAGAGGCAGCGAAGATAAAATGTACAGACACATTTGAAAGGATATGCTAAACTATTATTTGTATAGCACTAATATACACCTGGCTCTAAAAAAACTACTTGGTAATGGGCAAATTGTAAGCATTTTTCTGATGGCACTTATCGGTTTTTGCATATTAACAATTCATTTTAGTAATTGTGTTCATGTGACATCACAACAATCCAAAAGAGGATAGAGTGTAACATTGTGGTGCGTTTTGGAGTTTTTCCGCTGAAGCAGGAAGGTCCAAGGTCAGAGGAGATGATCCAGGACACTCCACATTCAACCATTATTTATTAACTTCATTTATGAACATTAGTCTCTGCCTCTTACGGACCACTGTCGCCAAAAAGTGGTGACAATATTAAAATACATTTGCACAATGACGGCCAGCAGTGAGGACTTTCAAACATAAGAATATGCTGAGAAAAAGAGTACAAATGTCAATGATTTTGATATTTTCATAGTAACTTGGTATTTATTGATCACTCCCTGTTCTTTAAATGCTCTATTCTTTTCTGTTTAAACTATGAAAACTTTTTATTCTTATATAAATTGGTTTGTAAATCTAGTTACAGTCAAAGGACCAGGTAAAAACAATTTGGACTTTTTTTTAACTTTCAAAAACTGCTTTTGCAACTGATTTTACATTTGTACTTAATACATTTGTCTAAATGAGGAGCAGTTATGAAGCGATATGAGCCAAGTGGGAATTTTGAGACGTTTTCTATTTGACATTTATTGGTTTAACAAATTCAAGACCGTTTCCGAAGGTTAAGAAAATCTGAGACAAAAGTCACTTCCTGACATTTCCTGCAATAAAATTACAAATTAGAGAAAGAGAGAAAGCGACAGAGTGGAGGAGAGAGAGAGCAAGAGAGACACACAGAGAGGCACCAGAGAGAGAGACCAGAGGGAGAGCCCAGAGAGAGACCCGAGAGAGAGACCAGAGGGAGAGCCCAGAGAGAGACCCGAGAGCGAGACCAGAGGGAGACCCCAGAGAGAGACCCGAGAGAGAGACCCGAGAGAGAGACCCGAGAGAGACCAGCGAGAGAGCGAGCGAGCGAGCGAGAGACCAGGAATAGAGACCAGACGGAGAGACCCGAGAGAGACAGAGCGACTGCATGATCCAAATGGATGAGAGCAAGAGAGACACACAGAGGGGGGAGAGCAAGAGAGAAAGAGACACACCGAGATAGAGAGACCAGAGGGAGAGACCAGGAAGAGAGACCCAAGAGAGAGACCAGAGAGAGACCCAAGAGAGAGACCAGAGAGAGACCAGAGAGAGACCAGAGAGAGACCAGAGAGAGACCAGAGAGAGACCAGAGAGAGACAGAGCGACTGCATGATTTTATGTGTCAGATCAGCAGAAACATGAGCTTGAATCATTACAATGGCGTTTCTCAGTTTTACCTCAAACTCTCTCTACAGTTTGATATTGTTATTCAGATTCAGAATCATTTACAAACTGGACACAGACTGTTTCTGGTTTCCCTTGAACTCCAAGTTTAAGGGTTTGACTTCAAACACATTTCTCTACGACTGCCCTCTACGACTGCCCTCTACGACTGCCCTCTACGACTGCCCTCTACGACTGCCCTCTACGACTGCCCTCTACGACTGCCCTCTACGTTTATTCTTTAAGTTTGAGCGACTGGTGAGAGACAAAAGCTGTGACTTCTCAAAAAGGAGCAGATGGAAAAGCTCTTGGTCCTGGAGGAAACAGGATCCACGAGCAGCTCCATTATTCATGTCTGAGCGACTGATGGAGAAAACAAAACAAAGGCCTCACACTTCACTCTTAGCTCCTCACAAAATATAAATATCTACTTTTTATCACATTCCAAAACTAAAATGCCAAAGGAGGAAATGTATAGCTAAACACAGCTGACAGTCTCAGTCTTCGCTTCATAGAGACAGTGCAGTATTTGTGTGGTACACAGTTGTAGTGACCGCAGCAACAGAGAGAAAGAAATGTTAAATACATTTTTAAATGCTAAACAAACATATACACGTGTAACAAAGCTAAAGGCAAGCTGTACAATCTAAGATGTTAGCATAAGGCTAATAAGCTTCCCCTGGAGCTGAAGTCTGTCATTTTGGTGATTTGTTGAGGTGTAAATAACAAGAAGTCCAAAGGGTCACAAGTCTACCTCAAATTTTGTTAAAGTAACATTTGTGCCGCGTTTATTGTATTGTTGATCAGAACCTCCCACTGTCGTCACTGTAACAGCCGCCTAATCCTCATTATTATTGGAAAAAAATGGGACTACGTGTTTCCCCTGAAGTAAGGAGAGAGACCACAAGAATGATGTACAAGAGTTTATTACAAAACAGGTTCATCTACAGGTGCAGGCCAAAGCAACCTTATTTATCTCATTCTAAATGTCCTGTAAATTATTATTGCCAAATATTTGTATTTATTATTTGGCGGCTTTGAGTTTTGAGAATTCTATTCTTTATTTGCAAAAAAAAAAAAAATTCATAGTCATACACATTGTATTTGTGTTTTGTAAAAAGGAACAGAAGCTGCATTAGCATATAGCATTGAAGCTAGCTTAAGTTTATGTTTGGATCACTCATCGCTGATGTTCAGAATTCTTTGTTCAGTTTTCATGCAGTTCAAGAGAGTGCTAGCCTAACTGCTGCTAGCCTAACTGTTGCTAGCCAAGCCACGGGAAAACCTTTGGGAACCATTTTATTTGCAGTCATTAAATGAACCTTTTGGCATTCATTAAAGTGGACTGAAGTTTGTGTTGTGTGTTCTGTTGGTACAAAGCCATATAATAAGCAGATAATGTATAGTACACAGGTCATTATCGGAAAATAAGTACCGACAGGGCGGAAGCAGAGCCCGACACGCTATAAGATAAAATAGGGTTCCATTTTAGATTATAGCATGGAAGTTATCTTAAGAACAGACTCTTCCTGCAGTAGTTTATAGACATTCTTTAGTTCAACTCCTAAAATATGTAAGGGATAATGTATAGCCTACAGGTCATTATCGGAAAATAAGTACCGACAGGGCGAAGCTGCTTCCGCCCTGAAGGTACTTATTTTCCGATAATGACCTGTATGCTATACATTATCCCGCTTATTATACTGCTTCGTACCAACTTAACACACAAAATAAACTTCAGATCACTTTTATGAATGCCAAAAGTTTATTTAATGACAACAAATAAAGTAGTCCCAAAAAGTTTTCCCGTTGCTCGGCAACCGCGGGCAGTGGCTATGCTAGCAACAGTCAGGCTGGCAACTTCCAAACTAGAACTCTCTGGAACTGCATGAAAACTGAACAAAGAATTCTGAACATCAGCGGTGAGTGACCCATACATAAACCTAACCTAAATCCATAATTCGATCCTCTGCAAATGTGTCCGAAAATGTGCCGGTATCTTAAAATGTGCCGGTATCTACTTCCGGGTTTTTCGGGATCGCCTTTTCTCGCATTACATCAGTGTTTTTGTCATGAAAACGTAAACGGAAAATTCTGAAAACTTCCGTGCACTTGTATTAAGACTGGATATGTATAATTCACTCTCCGATAAACATTTCATTGCGTTGATTGATTGGCATTTGCGTTTATTGAGCGGCCAGAACTACTTCCGGGGTTTTCACGATCGCTTTTTGACGCAGAGAGAAATAGTATTTTTGTCATGAAGACAAGACCAGAAAATTCTGAAAATTTCCGTGCACGTGTGTGAAGAATGTATATGTATAAGTATTCTCCGATTAACATTTAAGTGTGTTGATTGAGCGTGGCTAGCTCCGGAGTGGCCGGAACTACTTGCGGAGTTATCCACGCATTTGAAAGACAAGCAGAGAGTGCGTTGCCATGGGCAGCGGTCATTATTGTTTTGAGAGGTCCGTTATAGAAAATAATGACCGGTAGAACGTTTTGAAATGACATTCAAATCAATGGAGCATTCTACTGCTGCTGTGAGGAGCCGTATAATAACTTTATATTTAACCGTTGTGTAAATTCTGTCCAACTCTACGCCACGTTCCACAGAACTGCAAGGCGAGGTTGAGCTTGTGACTCATTTTAATTATTCTCCCGGAGACCGCTCTCACAGAAGTCAGATTAATGACCTCATTCATTTTTAAAGCCACAGCTGTACAGTGGAAACACAAAACAAACTCACAGCTAAAAGGGCTCTCAGCAGCTGGACCATGTGGCTCTGAGGCTATTGTTCAAAGAAAACTCACCAACATTAGACTTATGTTTTTACTTTGATGCTTTTTCCCACATTGGTCAATATCAATATGTCTACTACTTTGTGTTGTATGTACATTTTAAAAGAAAGCAAATTTTTGACAATATGACCCTGTTTTATGTAAAGTGTGTCAAAAATATACAGTCTTGACTAAGGATTTAGTCTGAGTACTAAGGATTTGAATTTATTCTGTCCAATCAGGAAGCAGCGTGGGTGAGTCTCGTCCAATCAGTGAGAGTTCGAAAAAAAATAATTTCAAGAAGTAACGGACATTCAAATTAATGTTTGTTTCCCACAAAATATATAGAACTTTGCAAGCGACAAGTTCTCAGAATGGTCAAGAGTATTAAACTATACGAGTACTAAAGAAAATTATGGAAACTAGATACTAATTTCAGTAGTTGATACTCAACTAACAGCAAGAAAAGGTGTGTGTGCGTGTCCGTCCGTGTGTCTGTCCATGCGTGTTTGTGTGTATCCGTGTGTGTCAGTGTCTGTCTGTGTGTATGTATCCGTGTCCGTGTGTGTGTGTGTGTGTCCATGTCCGTGTTTGGATCCGTGTTCATGTATGTGTGTGTCCATGTCTGTCTGTGCGTGTGTGTATCCGTATCCATGTGCGTGTCTGTGTAAGTGTGGGTCATTTGTGTGTCCGTGTGTCTAATTACTAAGATAACAAGACTTTCTGTTGAGACAAATGTGTGTTATTCATGAAACTACCACAAAAAAAAAAATCACTTCAGTTTTAATATTACAATTATTTGCTCGTCCTCTTATTTTAGGAATGACAAAAGGCAATTAGACTTTTTTCCTCAAATTGTGTAGTCCAAGATGGTCCGACACAAACAAATCAAATGTTTCTGACACACACACACACTTTAAAGCTCTGGCCTTGTCTACATCTAAATGTAGTTATTTCTCTGTTAAATTATGTTATTTACAACTGCAGTCCTTCAAAGTCAAATCACAGACTTTTCACAGATTGAGGCCCTTTAATAATGACTAGAAACATGAAAATCTTACAGTCCATCTTTAAAACCAAAATATGTTCTTTACAAGGGGATAAAAAGCCTAACCAAAACTATAACTACAACATCGTCAAAACTCGTGAGAGAAACACATTTGAAGAGGATATAAAAGCTTTGCCTCTTCCCAGATCCACAGCCCTGAAGTGTTGGGGCAAGGAGGTAATGTTTGTGGAGGAGACAACAACAGTGTCCTGGGATAGGAGCAGGAGTAAGTAAGTAAGTAAGTTTTTATTTATATATACACACCGCCTTTTCACTGCAGATCTGAGTCTCAAAGCGGTTTACAATTGTTAATTTTTGGGCATTTGCCTCTCACTCCACACAGAGATGGGAGCAGGGTCGCCAGTACAGGAAGCGCATGCCAGAACTATTGGACATATTTTTAGTGGTAGGGGAAACCGGAGTACCCGGAGGAAACCTACGCAGACACGGGGAGAACATGCAAACTCCACTCAGAAAGGTCCTGGTCCGACCGGTATTCGAACCCAGGACCTTCTTGCTGAGAGGCGAGAGTGCTATCCACTCAGCCACCGTGCCGCCCGAGGAGGAGGAGGAGGAGGAGGAAGAGGCGGGGGAGGAGGAAGAGCAGGAGGAGGAGGAGCAGGAGGTGAGAGGGCCTTAGAAAGTACTGCATGATTTAGTCCCAGATTAAACCGTGTGAGCAGGAGGAGGAAGAGGAGGAGGAAGAGCAGGAGGAGTAGGAGCCTTGGAAAGTACTGCAGGATTTAGTCCCAGATTAGACTGGTTGCTCTGGCACTAGCAGAGGGGCTGTTAAAATGACCCAGTGTCCCGTAAAGCACAGGCGTGGCTCGGCTCGGCTCCTAATGGGATTTCGACACATTAGCGATTCACAGAGTCAGCTCCGGAGCTCTCTGGAGCGAGTCAGAGATAGTGAAAGCTAATGTGGACATCACACAGACTGGAGTGAATTAAAGGAGACATGCCAAAGAAATGGTTTGTCGAGCAAAATATCCAGACGACACTACAAAAAAAGATGGAAAATAAGTCAAATCTGGCGAAAACACGCTTAATTAGAGCCCATTTTGATTGCCTCATAACGAGATGTCAATGGGACAGAGAAAATGGATCTTGTTTTTTTTTTGTTACAATCTTGGGCTATGACTAAATAGCTCGGTCCCACTGACAAATCTTGTTTTAAGTCAAAATGTGCTCAAAATAAAAAACATGGATTTAAGGATTTGTTACCTTTTAAGTGTTTAAACTTTGTGCCATCTATTCCAAATTACCTGCTGCGGTTGATTAAAAGAAGAAAAATACCTAAAATAGGGTCTTTAAAAAAATGGTCTAAATGAATCAGGAGATAGAGAACGTCAAAATTCAGCGAGAAAAAAATTGATTTGGGGGAAAGAGGAAATGTATCGTTACATTTTGGGGCCAAAACATTCATAAAAGGAAGCTAACGCAGCCTCCTGGGACTTGTATGAATATTTTGTAGTGAAAGAATTGAGGTCCTTTTGAAAGAATTGAGAATCCAAACAACTTGACATTACAAAAGAAACTGGAGCGCGAGAAAACAAAGCAACATTTTAACATTTACTTTCTGTGGGAATAAAGACCAAAGTTACGTACCCGAGCTTTAACCTCCGCGTTTGTCGAACCCTCCACAGACTAAACATGATGCAGAGGTGTTACAACCCAAAAAACTGCAGAATCTACCAGAAAAAGTTTGTGAAGAGTAGAATCAGAACGTTTAGGCTTCACTTCATTCAAAATACTGTTTACAAACTTGTTAGAAAAGAGTCCGAGGAGTTATGTGCAGATTGTGACGGGTTCTTTTTCCATTCTCTGTTATTGCATCTGTGTTCGACTTTCTGTTCACGTGGTTTTATTTTGAAAAAATTTAAAATAAAAAATGGACAAAAATACAACCTCTCTGCTCAGCATCTGCCACAGAACCAAGAGATGGGTTTTTAAATAAGTCTTTAACAAATGACAGTGATGATTGATTGGAGAGGAAAGACCATTGACTATTATTATTATTGCATTTCCTGCGTTCAAATCCCTTCAAAAAAAACATTGAATTGAACTGGCCTTTGAAAAAACAAAACAAGAAGAACAAGGAGAGTGGTGCCCTGTGTGTGTGTCTGCGTCTGCGTGTGCGTCTCCTCTCCGTGTGTGTCGAATAGCCATGGGTATTGTGTACTACTATATGTACCGCACAGCATCAAACTTGTATTCTGTCTGATGAAAAATTGCATTTGTATTCTGTATTTTAGTATTTATTTTGGTCTTTACAACAGCGAAAAATAACAAGAAAGAAATGAACAAATCCCATCTTTCTAAGACCAAAAAGGGAATAGGCTCAAACATGATTTCTGTTGCCTAATGCTAATCCCAAACTAGCTAATACTCATTGTTGTCTGTGTATTATTGTGTAGTGTTTCCCAACCCCTCTTCAAACCTGTATTAGTGTAAACAAATTTGAGGTCGTGTTCTGCAGTTTAGAATAAAATCATAGTAAATTTCTCCTATGTGAGATAAATAAAGCAAAATCTTATCTTAAAATCCGAATCCTAAAAAAAGACACATTTACAAATCCACACCTTTCCTCTCTCAGCAGCGACTCACCTGCAGAACAGGACCCTGCAGCCTCAGAGTGTGAAGTTTCCGCTCTTCACTCTGCACTAAACACAAAAACAGACCATCTCACACTTGTTCCCTTTATTTCCCGACGACAGAGCGCTCTGAGCGGCTGCACGTGATGAAAACCAAACGCTGAACAGAGCCAGAGATAAGAGGCTGATAACGGACAGACCTCGTGCCGCGGGAGATTGGGTTTATCAAAAACAACCCACTGTCTAAACTTTATCAGAAACACGGCCCATGTTGACACAGACACACAACAACTCTGTGATTGTGATGACGTTATGGGAAAGGCCTTTTTATCTACGGTTTGTTCAAGATTTCTATTAGTACGACTTTAAAGTTTACGATGCTGTTTGAGAGGACAGTGATACGATGTAGGTCACATGAAGGACTATGGGGAATTCGCTTACATTATATCTAGCGTGCTAATAAAAATACTATTATGCAATTGTAGCCTGGTCTTACCTGACCATCGTACTCATTTCATTTGTACTAAAAGGTCTGGATTTGCTCCATTGACTCTGTTAACAGGTGGGAGGGGTCAACTTCTTTTGCAGATCGAAACCATTGGATCTGAGTTTACTGTGACGTATGTAATGAGCCCGAGTGAGTCACTAGCATTTAGCCTAGCTTTAGCATGTAGCCTAGCTTTAGCCATCTCCTTTGCCACCAACGGAGCCCGTGGGGAGTAGAGCCACAACATCTTTGCGTCAATGACATTTACTAAACATTCCTCTTGCGGTACAGAGAGGTGCAGTACAGAGAGGTGCAGTACAGAGAGGTGCCGATGGGGGTGGACCCAGAAGAACGTACAGAGAGGTGCGGTACAGAGAGGTGCGGTACAGAGGTGTGCAGTACAGAGAGGTGCAGTACAGAGAGGTGCAGTACAGAGAGGTGCAGTACAGAGAGGTGCGGTATAGAGAGGTGCAGTACAGAGAGGTGCAGTACAGAGAGGTGCAGTACAGAGAGGTGTGCAGTACAGAGAGGTGTGCAGTACAGAGAGGTGCAGTACAGAGAGGTGCGGTACAGAGGTGTGCGGTACAGAGAGGTGCGGTATAGAGAGGTGCGGTATAGAGAGGTGCAGTACAGAGAGGTGCAGTACAGAGAGGTGCAGTATAGAGAGGTGCAGTACAGAGAGGTGCAGTACAGAGAGGTGCGGTACAGAGGTGTGGTACAGAGAGGTGCAGTACAGAGGTGTGGTACAGAGAGGTGCAGTACAGAGAGGTGCAGTACAGAGAGGTGCAGTACAGAGAGGTGCAGTACAGAGAGGTGCAGTACAGAGAGGTGCAGTACAGAGAGGTGTGCAGTACAGAGAGGTGTGCAGTACAGAGAGGTGCAGTACAGAGAGGTGCAGTACAGAGGTGTGCGGTACAGAGAGGTGCGGTATAGAGAGGTGCAGTACAGAGAGGTGCAGTACAGAGAGGTGCAGTATAGAGAGGTGCAGTACAGAGAGGTGCAGTACAGAGAGGTGCGGTACAGAGGTGCGGTACAGAGAGGTGCAGTACAGAGAGGTGCAGTACAGAGAGGTGCAGTACAGAGAGGTGCAGTACAGAGAGGTGCGGTACAGAGGTGTGCAGTACAGAGAGGTGCAGTACAGAGAGGTGCGGTACAGAGAGGTGCGGTACAGAGGTGTGCGGTACAGAGGTGTGCGGTACAGAGGTGTGCGGTACAGAGGTGTGCGGTACAGAGAGGTGCAGTACAGAGAGGTGCAGTACAGAGAGGTGCGGTACAGAGGTGTGCGGTACAGAGGTGTGCGGTACAGAGAGGTGCAGTACAGAGAGGTGCAGTACAGAGAGGTGCAGTACAGAGAGGTGCAGTACAGAGAGGTGCGGTACAGAGAGGTGCGGTACAGAGGTGTGCAGTATAGAGAGGTGCAGTACAGAGAGGTGCAGTACAGAGAGGTGCGGTACAGAGGTGTGCGGTACAGAGGTGTGCGGTACAGAGAGGTGCGGTACAGAGGTGTGCGGTACAGAGAGGTGCGGTACAGAGAGGTGAAGTACAGAGAGGTGCAGTACAGAGGTGTGCGGTACAGAGGTGTGCAGTACAGAGAGGTGCAGTACAGAGAGGTGCGGTACAGAGAGGTGCAGTACAGAGAGGTGCGGTACAGAGGTGTGCAGTACAGAGAGGTGCAGTACAGAGAGGTGCGGTACAGAGAGGTGCGGTACAGAGGTGTGCGGTACAGAGGTGTGCGGTACAGAGAGGTGCGGTACAGAGAGGTGCAGTACAGAGAGGTGCAGTACAGAGAGGTGCGGTACAGAGGTGTGCGGTACAGAGGTGTGCGGTACAGAGAGGTGCAGTACAGAGAGGTGCAGTACAGAGAGGTGCAGTACAGAGAGGTGCGGTACAGAGAGGTGCGGTACAGAGGTGTGCAGTATAGAGAGGTGCAGTACAGAGAGGTGCAGTACAGAGAGGTGCGGTACAGAGGTGTGCGGTACAGAGGTGTGCGGTACAGAGAGGTGCGGTACAGAGGTGTGCGGTACAGAGAGGTGCGGTACAGAGAGGTGCGGTACAGAGAGGTGAAGTACAGAGAGGTGCAGTACAGAGAGGTGCAGTACAGAGAGGTGCGGTACAGAGGTGTGCGGTACAGAGGTGTGCGGTACAGAGGTGTGCGGTACAGAGAGGTGCGGTACAGAGGTGTGCAGTACAGAGAGGTGCAGTACAGAGAGGTGCAGTACAGAGAGGTGCGGTACAGAGGTGTGCGGTACAGAGGTGTGCGGTACAGAGAGGTGCGGTACAGAGGTGTGCGGTACAGAGAGGTGCAGTACAGAGGTGTGCGGTACAGAGAGGTGCAGTACAGAGGTGTGCGGTACAGAGGTGTGCGGTACAGAGAGGTGCAGTACAGAGAGGTGCAGTACAGAGAGGTGCGGTACAGAGAGGTGCGGTACAGAGGTGTGCGGTACAGAGGTGTGCGGTACAGAGAGGTGCGGTACAGAGGTGTGCGGTACAGAGAGGTGCAGTACAGAGGTGTGCGGTACAGAGGTGTGCGGTACAGAGAGGTGCGGTACAGAGAGGTGCGGTACAGAGAGGTGAAGTACAGAGAGGTGCAGTACCAGACCGGATGAGACCAGACCGGACCAGCAGCCTAACCATGTGCTACACTGACTGTAGAGACCGTTCCTTCTTAACGTGGATGAAGCTGATTCCAGAATGTTCTGCAGAAAGTCAAAGAGTCCACCGCTGTCAAAGAGCCTCCTGCCCAGACCGGCCCCCAGACCGGCCCCCAGACCGGCCCCCAGACCGCCCCCCAGACCGGATTTCAGACCGGATCTCAGACCGGCCCTCAGACCGGCCCTCAGACCGGCCCTCAGACCGGCCCTCAGACCGGCCCTCAGAGGCAGCGTAGGATCCAGGACCACGAAAAGGAGAGGAAGGAGCTGCTCACCAAAGCTTCAACACAGGTACCAGCTGTAGACCAGGTACCAGACCAGCTGTAGACTAGGTACCAGCTGTAGACCAGGTACCAGACCAGCTGTAGACCAGGGACCAGGCCTACTGTTCTCTGTCAGGTTCTCTGTCAGCTGAGGTACCATGAGAATCCCCTGCGCACATGGTTCTTCAGATCCATGTTATTATTATAGGGACCAGGAGAGGGGACCAGGAGAGGGGACCAGGAGAGGGCTAGTGTTGCTTGTGTTGACTCTGGTCCTTGTTTTCCCTCAGACACCAGAGAAGAAGGCGGACAGTGAGGACAGCCCCCCTCAGGCCACCAGAGGTACTGCAGCAGTGGGAGGAGCTCAGTCTCTGGAACCGCCTTTCATCAAACTGAGCCAAGAGGAGTATGGAGAACACCACTCCTCCATCATGCACTGCAGGTGGGAGACCAGGAGGAGACCAGGAGGAGACCAGGAGGAGACCGGGAGGAGACCGGGAGGAGACCAGGAGGAGACCGGGAGGAGACCGGGAGGAGACCAGGAGGAGACCGGGAGGAGACCGGGAGGAGACCGGGAGGAGACCGGGAGGAGACCAGGAGGAGACCGGGAGGAGACCGGAAGGAGACCGGGGGGAGACCAGGGGGAGACCGGGAGGAGACCGGGGAGGAGACCGGGAGGAGACCGGGAGGAGACCGGGAGGAGACCGGGAGGAGACCGGGAGGAGACCGGGAGGAGACCGGGAGGAGACCGGGAGGAGACCGGGAGGAGACCGGAGGAGACCGGAGGAGACCGGGAGGAGACCGGGAGGAGACCGGGAGGAGACCGGGAGGAGACCAGGAGGAGACCGGGAGGAGACCGGGAGGAGACCGGGAGGAGACCGGGAGGAGACCGGGAGGAGACCGGGAGGAGACCGGGAGGAGACCGGGAGGAGACCGGGAGGAGACCGGGAGGAGACCGGGAGGAGACCGGGAGGAGACGGGAGGAGACGGGGGGGAGACCGGGAGGAGACCGGGAGGAGACCGGGGGGAGACCGGGAGGAGACCGGGAGGAGACCGGGAGGAGACCGGGAGGAGACCGGGAGGAGAGGGGACCGGGAGGAGACCGGGAGGAGGAGACCGGGAGGAGGAGACCGGGAGGAGGAGACCGGGAGGAGGAGACCGGGAGGAGGAGACCGGGAGGAGGAGACCGGGAGGAGACCGGGAGGAGACCGGGGGGAGACCGGGGGGAGACCGGGGGGAGACCGGGAGGAGACCGGGAGGAGACCGGGGAGGAGGAGACCGGGAGGAGGAGACCGGGAGGAGGAGACCGGGGGAGGAGACCGGGAGGAGACCGGGGGGAGACCGGGGGGAGACCGGGAGGAGACCGGGAGGAGACCGGGGGAGGAGACCGGGAGGAGGAGACCGGGGGAGGAGACCGGGAGGAGGAGACCGGGGGGAGACCGGGGGGAGACCGGGGGGAGACCGGGGGGAGACCGGGGGGAGACCCGGGGGGAGACGGGGGGAGACCGGGAGGAGACCGGGGGGAGACCGGGGGGAGACCGGGAGGAGACCGGGGGGAGACCGGGAGGAGGGAGACCAGAGTGAGAGACCAGAGTGAGAGACCAGAGTGAGAGACCAGAGTGAGAGACCAGAGAGAGAGAGCCGTTGTAAATGCAGATGTGGTGTTTTCCAGAGTGGACTCGTCTGGACGCAGAGTGGCCAGTTTAGATGTGGATGGAGTGGTCAAGGTAAAGAAACTATTATCATTATTATTAAAGAGGAGGAGACAGATGAGGAGGTGACAGAGGAAGAGGAGGTGAGGAGGTGACAGATGAGGTGGTGACAGAGGAAGAGGAGGTGACAGAGGACGAGGAGGTGACAGATGAGGTGGTGACAGATGAGGAGGTGACGGATGAGGAGGTGACAGAGGAGGAGGTGACAGAGTAGGAAGTGACAGAGGAGGAGGTGACAGAGGAGGAGGTGACAGAGGAGAAGGTGACAGAGGAGGAGGTGACAGAGGAGGAGGTGACAGAGGAGGAGGTGACAGAGGAGGAGGTGACAGAGGAGAAGGTGACAGATGAGGAGGTGACAGAGAAGGGGGAGGTGACAGAGGAGGTGGTGACAGATAAGGTGACAGAGGAGGAGGTGACAGAGAGGGAGGTGACAGAGGAGGAGGTGACAGGAGGAGGAAACTGATGTGGTGACAGTGGAGGAGGTGACAGGAGGAGGAGACTGATGTGGTGACAGTGGAGGAGGTGACAGTGGAGGAGGAGACTTTAGAGGAGGTGACAGAGGAGGAGGAGGTGACGGAGGAGGAGGTGACAAAGGAGTAGGTGACAGAGGAAGGAGGAGGAGACTGATGAGGAGGTGACAGAGGAGGAGGTGACAGAGGAAGGAGGACGAGACAGTGGAGGAGGTGACAGAGGAAGGAGGAGACTGATGAGGTGACAGAGGAGGAGGTGACAGACGAGGATGTGACAGTGGAGGAGGTGAGAGGAAGGAGGAGGAGACTGATGAGAAGGTGACAGAGGAGGAGGTGACAGGAGGAGGAGGAGACTGATGAGAAGGTGACAGAGGAGGAGGTGACAGGAGGAGGAGGAGACTGATGAGGAGGTGACAGTGGAAGAGGAGACAGATGAGGAGGAGGTGACTGATGAGGAGGTGACAGTGGAGGAGGAGACTGATGAGGTGACAGTGGAAGAGGAGACAGATGAGGAGGAGGTGACAGTGGAGGAGGTGACAGTGGAAGAGGAGACAGATGAGGAGGAGGAGACAGTGGAGGAGGTGACAGTGTGTTGTGTGCAGGTGTGGTCCTTTAACCCTCTGATGCAGACCAGAGCCACCATCATGTCCAAGTCTCCTCTGCTCTCACTGGAATGGGCCATGAAGCCAGACAGACTGGTACACACACACACACACACACACACACACAGAGACACACACACACACACACACACACACACACACACACACACACACACACACACACACACACACACACACACACACAGACACACACACACACAGACACACACAGACACACACACACACACACAGAGACAGACACACACACACACACAGACACACTCACACACACATACATGTTTTTGCTACATGGTGAGGACCAAATTTTTTGGTGTGTTTAGGACCTACCGCGTGGGGTCCTCACTTTGACCAAGAATTTAAGGCATGTCTTAAGTCATAAAAAAATGATATAAAGACAGATAATTTTTTTGGACTGTGGTCTTCCTGAAATCATGTTAATCATCACAATTCATTTTTATTTTTTTTGTCCGATTTTTCTATTCTCCTGGGGACCTCATACCATAAACCACCAGCGGGTGTCACTATTAAAAAAACCTTGTTTTAGTGATGCCTAGTGGGGACCTTTCTTCACACATGAACAGAACTATTACAAATGTATATGAAAGCTTTTCATTTTGATGAAAAGATCCTGCTGAAGAAGGTAAACATTAATAACATTCATAAGTAAGCTGAATTTTAAGAAAGATGGGTATCATATTTTTATTAACTTCGTATTGAATTGAGTTTATCTCCATCTTGACTATTTACTGTAATTATGTATTGATTAATGATCTGTGCACCTAAGACTAATAAACAAAGTTTAAATAATATATATTTTTTATTATTATTCTTAGCAACATGTGCATATTATTTTCTGCATAATCATGAAATTATGTTGAATTGATAGTATCACTATGAACTAAAACTAATGAGGTATAAGATTCAGCCCACTGCTTAATGCACATTTTGGTGCATGAATGAGAGCATGGATGAGTGGATCCTTGATTTAAGCGCTTTGAGTGTCTAACAAAGGTAGAAAAGTGTTATATAGATGTAACCATTCTCTTTTATTAACTTGTTTTCTGAAAATACCACAAGATGTATGGAAAACAAATCACAACATCTGTAAACTGCACAGCAAACTAGGCAAGGAGAGAGGAGAGGAGACAAGGAGAGAGGAGAGGTGACAAGGAGAGAGGAGGAGACAAGGAGAGAGGAGGAGACAAGGAGAGGAGGAGACAAGGAGAGAGGAGAGAAAACAAGGAGAGACAACAAGGAGGAGACAAGGAGAGAGGAGAGAAAACAAGGAGAGACAACAAGGAGGAGAGGTGACAAGGAGAGAGGAGAGGTGACAAGGAGAGAGGAGAGGTGACAAGGAGAGAGGAGAGGTGACAAGGAGAGAGGAGGAGACATGGAGAGAGGAGACAAGGAGAGAGGAGAGGTGACAAGGAGAGAGGAGGAGACAAGGAGAGAGGAGAGGAGACAAGGAGAGAGGAGGAGACATGGAGAGAGGAGAGGAGACAAGGAGAGAGGAGAGGTGACAAGGAGAGAGGAGGAGACAAGGAGAGAGGAGAGGTGACAAGGAGAGAGGAGGAGACAAGGAGAGAGGAGACAAGGAGAGAGGAGGAGACAAGGAGAGGAGGAGACAAGGAGAGAGGAGAGAAAACAAGGAGAAACAACAAGGAGGAGACAAGGAGAGAGGAGAGAAAACAAGGAGAGACAACAAGGAGGAGACAAGGAGAGAGGAGAGGTGACAAGGAGAGAGGAGAGGTGACAAGGAGAGAGGAGGAGACATGGAGAGAGGAGGAGAGAGAGAGAGGAGACAAGGAGAGAGGAGGAGAAAGGAGAGAGGAGGTGACAAGGAGAGAGGAGGAGACAAGGAGAGAGGCGAGGTGACAAGGAGAGAGGAGGAGACAAGGAGAGAGGAGAGGTGACAAGGAGAGAGGAGAGGTGACAAGGAGAGAGGAGGAGACATGGAGAGAGGAGAGGAGACAAGGAGAGAGGAGAGGTGACAAAGAGAGAGGAGGAGACAAGGAGAGAGGAGAGGTGACAAGGAGAGAGGAGAGGTGACAGGAGAGGAGAGAGGAGGAGAGAGGAGGAGACAAGAGGAGAGGAGACAAGGAGAGAGGAGAGGTGACAAGGAGAGAGGAGAGGAGACAAGGAGAGAGGAGAGAGGTGACAAGGAGAGAGGAGGAGACAAGGAGAGAGGAGAGGAGACAAGGAGAGAGGAGAGGTGACAAGGAGAGAGGAGGAGACAAGGAGAGAGGAGAGGTGACAAGGAGAGAGGAGGAGACAAGGAGAGAGGAGGAGACAAGGAGAGAGGAGAGGAGACAAGGAGAGAGAGAGGAGACAAGGAGAGAGGAGAGGAGACAAGGAGAGAGGAGAGGTGACAAGGAGAGAGGAGGAGACAAGGAGAGAGGAGAGGACAAGGAGAGAGAGGGACAAGGAGAGAGAGAGGAGACAAGGAGAGAGGAGAGGAGACAAGGAGAGAGGAGAGGTGACAAGGAGAGAGAGGAGAGACAGGAGAGAGGAGAGGAGACAAGGAGAGAGGAGAGACAAGGAGAGAGGAGAGACAAGGAGAGAGGAGGAGACAAGGAGAGAGGAGAGGAGACAAGGAGAGAGGAGAGGTGACAAGGAGAGAGAGGAGACAAGGAGAGAGGAGAGGAGACAAGGAGAGAGGAGGAGACAAGGAGAGAGGAGGAGACAAGGAGAGAGGAGAGGAGACAAGGAGAGAGGAGAGGTGACAAGGAGAGAGGAGGAGACAAGGAGAGAGGAGAGGTGACAAGAGAGAGGAGAGGGAGGAGAGAGAGGAGACAGGAGAGAGGAGAGGAGACAGGAGAGAGGAGAGGAGAGAGGAGGAGACAGGAGAGAGGAGAGGAGACAAGGAGAGAGGAGAGGAGACAAGGAGAGAGGAGAGGTGACAAGGAGAGAGGAGAGGAGACAAGGAGAGAGGAGAGGTGACAAGGAGAGAGGAGAGGTGACAAGGAGAGAGGAGGAGACAGGAGAGAGGAGAGGAGACAAGGAGAGAGGAGAGGTGACAAGGAGAGAGGAGGAGACATGGAGAGAGGAGAGGAGACAAGGAGAGAGGAGGAGGTGACAAGGAGAGAGGAGGAGACAGGAGAGAGGAGAGGAGACAAGGAGAGAGGAGGAGACAAGGAGAGAGGAGAGGTGACAAGGAGAGAGGAGAGGTGACAAGGAGAGAGGGAGGTGACAAGGAGAGAGGAGGAGACAAGGAGAGAGGAGAGGTGACAAGGAGAGAGGAGGAGACAAGGAGAGAGGGAGGAGACAAGGAGAGAGGAGAGGTGACAAGGAGAGAGGAGGAGACAAGGAGAGAGGAGAGGAGACAAGGAGAGAGGAGGAGACAAGAGAGAGGAGAGAGACAAGGAGAGAGGAGGAGACAAGGAGAGAGGAGAGGTGACAAGGAGAGAGGAGGTGACAAGGAGAGAGGAGAGGTGACAGGAGAGGAGAGGAGACAAGAGAGAGGAGAGAGACAAGGAGAGAGGAGAGGAACAAGAGAGAGAGAGGAGACAAGGAGAGAGAGAGAGGAGAGGAAGGAGAAAGAGAGAGGACAAGAGAAGGGAGAACAAGGAGAGAGAGAGGAGACAAGAGAGAGAGGAGACAGGAGAGAGGAGAGGAGAGAGGAGAGACAAGGAGAGAGGAGGAGACAAGGAGAGAGGAGAGGAGACAAGGAGAGGAGAGGAGACAAGGAGAGAGGAGAGGTGACAAGAGAGAGGAGAGGTGACAAGGAGAGAGGAGAGGTGACAAGGAGAGAGGAGAGGAGACAAGAGAAAGGAGAGAGGAGAGAGACAAGGAGAGAGAGAGGAGACAAGGAGAGAGGAGAGGAGACAAGGAGAGGAGAGGAGAGGTGAGAGGAGAAGGAGAGGAGACAGGAGAGAGAGGTGACAAGGAGAGAGGAGGAGACAAGGAGAGAGGAGAGGTGACAAGGAGAGGAGGAGACAAGGAGAGAGGAGAGAGACAAGGAGAGAGGAGAGGAGACAAGGAGAGAGGAGAGGTGACAAGGAGAGAGAGAGGAGAGGAGAGGAGAGGAGAGGAGACAAGGAGAGAGGAGAGGTGACAAGAGAGAGAGGAGAGGTGACAAGGAGAGAGGAGAGGGACAAGGAGAGAGAGAGGCAAGGAGAGAGGAGAGGTGACAGGAGAGGAGAGAGAGGAGAGGAGAGAGAGAGAGGAGACAAGAGAGAGAGGAGAGGAGACAAGGAGAGAGGAGAGGAGACAAGAGAGGAGACAAGAGAGACAAGGAGAGAGAGAGAGGAGACAAGGAGAGAGGAGGAGACAAGGAGAGAGGAGAGGTGACAAGGAGAGAGGAGGAGACAAGGAGAGAGGAGGAGAGGACAGAGAGAGAGAGGAGAGGAGACAAGGAGAGAGGAGAGGTGACAAGGAGAGAGGAGGAGACAAGGAGAGAGGAGGAGACAAGAGAGAGGAGGAGACAAGGAGAGAGGAGAGGTGACAAGGAGAGAGGAGAGGTGACAAGGAGAGAGGAGAAAGGACAAGGAGAGAAACAAGAGAGAGGAGACAAGGAGAGAGGAGAGGAGACAAGAGAGAGAGAGGTGACAAGGAGAGAGGAGGAGACAAGAGAGAGAGGAGGAGACAAGGAGAGGACAAGGAGAGGTGACAAGGAGAGAGGAGAGGAGACAAGGAGAGAGGAGAGGAGACAAGGAGAGAGGAGAGGAGACAAGGAGAGAGGAGAGTGACAAGGAGAGAGGAGGTGACAAGGAGAGAGGAGGAGACAAGGAGAGAGGAGAGGAGACAAGGAGAGAGGAGAGAGTGACAAGGAGAGAGGAGAGGTGACAAGGAGAGAGAGAGACAAGAGAGAGGAGACAAGGAGAGAGGAGAGAGAGGACAAGGAGAGGAGGAGGAGGAGACAAGGAGAGAGGAGAGGAGACAAGGAGAGAGGAGAGGTGACAAGGAGAGAGGAGAGGAGACAAGGAGAGAGGAGAGGGACAAGGAGAGAGGAGAGGAGACAAGGAGAGAGGAGAGGAGACAAGGAGAGAGGAGAGGAGACAAGGAGAGAGGAGAGGTGACAAGGAGAGAGGAGAGACAAGGAGAGAGGAGAGGTGACAAGGAGAGAGGAGAGGTGACAAGGAGAGAGGAGAGACAAGGAGAGAGGAGAGGAGACAAGGAGAGAGGAGAGGTGACAAGGAGAGAGAGGAGGAGGAGACAAGGAGAGGAGGACAAGGAGAGAGGAGGAAGACAAGGAGAGAGAGAGTGAGACAAGAGAGAGGAGGAGGTGACAAGGAGAGAGGAGGAGACAAGGAGAGAGGAGAGGAGACAAGGAGAGAGGAGAGGTGACAAGGAGAGAGGAGAGGAGAGAGAGGAGAGAGAGGAGACAAGGAGAGAGGGAGGAGACAAGGAGAGAGAGAGGGAGACAAGGAGAGAGGAGGACAAGGAGAGAGGAGAGGTGACAAGAGAGAGAGAGAGAGAGGAGACAAGGAGAGAGGAGAGGTGACAAGGAGAGAGAGAGAGAGACAAGGAGAGAGAGAGGAGACAGAGGAGAGGAGAGACAAGGAGAGAGAGGAGACAAGGAGAGAGAGAGAGGAGGGACAAGAGAGAGAGAGGAGACAGGAGAGAGGAGAGGAGACAAGGAGAGAGGAGAGGTGACAAGGAGAGAGGAGGAGACAAGGAGAGAGAGAGGGACAAGGAGAGAGAGGACAAGGAGAGAGGAGGAGACAAGGAGAGAGGAGGAGACAAGGAGAGAGGGAGGTGACAAGGAGAGAGGAGGAGACAAGGAGAGAGGAGAGGTGACAAGGAGAGAGGAGAGGTGACAAGGAGAGAGGAGAGACAAGGAGAGAGAGAGGTGACAAGGAGAGAGGAGGAGACAAGAGAGAGGAGAGGGACAAGGAGAGAGGAGGACAAGGAGAGAGGAGAGGTGACAAGGAGAGAGAGAGGAGACAAGGAGAGAGGAGAGGAGACAAGGAGAGAGGAGGAGACAAGGAGAGAGAGAGGAGACAAGGAGAGAGAGAGGTGACAAGGAGAGAGGAGGAGACAAGGAGAGAGGAGAGGTGACAAGGAGAGAGGAGAGGTGACAAGGAGAGAGGAGAGGAGACAAGGAGAGAGGAGAGGTGACAAGGAGAGAGGAGGAGACAAGGAGAGAGGAGAGGTGACAAGGAGAGAGAGAGGAGACAAGGAGAGAGGAGAGGTGACAAGGAGAGAGGAGGTGACAAGGAGAGAGGAGAGGTGACAAGGAGAGAGGAGGAGACAAGGAGAGAGGAGGAGACAAGGAGAGAGAGAGACAAGGAGAGAGGAGAGGTGACAAGGAGAGAGGAGAGGTGACAAGGAGAGAGGAGGAGACAAGGAGAGAGGAGAGGTGACAAGGAGAGAGGAGGAGACAAGGAGAGAGGAGAGGACAAGGAGAGAGGAGACAAGGAGAGAGGAGAAAGGGACAAGGAGAGAGGAGGAGACAAGGAGAGAGGAGAGGAGACAAGGAGAGAGGAGAGGTGACAAGGAGAGAGGAGAGGACAAGGAGAGGAGGAGAGAGAGGAGAGAGAGAGAGGAGACAAGGAGAGGAGAGAGACAAGGAGAGAGGAGAGGAGACAAGGAGAGAGGAGGAGACAAGGAGAGAGGAGAGAGACAAGGAGAGAGGAGAGGTGACAAGGAGAGAGAGGAGACAAGGAGAGAGGAGAGGAGACAAGGAGAGAGAGGAGACAAGGAGAGAGGAGGACAAGAGGAGAGGAGACAAGGAGAGAGGAGGAGACAAGGAGAGGAGACAAGGAGACAAGGAGACAAGGAGAGGAGAGGAGACAGGAGAAGAGGAGGAGACAAGGAGAGAGGAGGAGACAAGGAGAGAGGAGAGGTGACAAGGAGAGAGAGGAGACAAGGAGAGAGGAGAGGAGACAAGGAGAGAGGAGAGGTGACAAGGAGAGAGGAGAGGTGACAAGGAGAGGAGACAAGGAGAGGGAGAGGAGACAAGGAGAGAGGAGGAGACAAGGAGAGAGGAGAGGTGACAAGGAGAGAGGAGAGGAGACAAGGAGAGAGGAGAGGTGACAGGAGAGAGGAGACAAGGAGAGGAGAGGAGACAGAGAGAGAGGAGACAAGGAGAGAGGAGAGGTGACAAGGAGAGGAGACAAGGAGAGAGGAGGAGACAAGGAGAGAGGAGAGGTGACAGGAGAGAGAGAGACAAGGAGAGAGGAGAGAGACAAGGAGAGAGGAGGAGACAAGGAGAGAGGAGAGGTGACAAGGAGAGGAGAGGAGACAGGAGAGAGGAGGAGACAAGGAGAGAGGAGGAGACAAGGAGAGAGGAGAGGTGACAAGGAGAGAGGAGGAGACAAGGAGAGAGGAGGAGACAAGGAGAGAGAGAGGACAAGGAGAGTACAAGGAGAGGAGACAAGGAGAGAGGAGAGGTGACAAGGAGAGAGGAGAGGTGACAAGGAGAGGAGACAAGGAGAGAGGAGAGGTGACAAGGAGAGGAGAGGAGACAAGGAGAGAGGGAGACAAGGAGAGGAGGAGACAAGGAGAGAGAGGAGACAAGGAGAGAGAGAGGAGACAAGGAGAGAGGAGGAGACAAGGAGAGAGGAGAGGTGACAAGGAGAGGAGAGGAGACAAGGAGAGAGAGGAGACAAGGAGAGGAGAGGAGACAAGGAGAGAGGAGAGGAGACAAGAGAGAGGAGGGAGACAAGGAGAGAGGAGGAGGAAAACAAGGAGAAACAAGGAGGAGACAAGGAGAGAGGAGGAGACAAGGAGAGAGAGGAAGGAGAGAGGAGGAGACAAGGAGAGAGGAGGAGACAAGGAGAGAGGAGGAGACAAGGAGAGAGGAGAGGAGACAAGGAGAGAGAGAGGAGACAAGGAGAGAGGAGGAGACAAGGAGAGAGGAGGAGACAAGGAGAGAGGAGGAGACAAGGAGAGAGGAGGAGACAAGGAGAGAGGAGGAGACAAGGAGAGAGGAGGAGACAAGGAGAGAGGAGGAGACAAGGAGAGAGGAGGAGACAAGGAGAGAGGAGGAGACAAGGAGAGAGGAGGAGACAAGGAGAGAGGAGGAGACAAGAAGAGAGGAGGAGACAAGGAGAGAGGAGGAGACAAGGAGAGAGGAGGAGACAAGGAGAGAGGAGGAGACAAGAAGAGAGGAGGAGACAAGGAGAGAGGAGGAGACAAGGAGAGAGGAGGAGACAAGGAGAGAGGAGGAGACAAGGAGAGAGGAGGAGACAAGGAGAGAGGAGGAGACAAGGAGAGAGGAGGAGACAAGGAGAGAGGAGGAGACAAGGAGAGAGAGGAGGAGACAAGGAGAGAGGAGGAGACAAGGAGAGAGGAGGAGACAAGGAGAGAGGAGAGGAGACAAGGAGAGAGGAGGAGACAAGGAGAGAGGAGGAGACAAGGAGAGAGGAGGAGACAAGGAGAGAGAGGAGACAAGGAGAGAGGAGGAGACAAGGAGAGGAGAGGTGACAAGGAGAGAGGAGGAGACAAGGAGAGAGGGAGGAGACAAGGAGAGAGGAGAGGTGACAAGGAGAGAGGAGAGGTGACAAGGAGAGAGGAGGAGACAAGGAGAGAGGAGGAGACAAGGAGAGGAGGATGACAAGGAGAGGAGGACAAGGAGAGAGGAGGAGACAAGGAGAGAGGAGAGGAGACAAGGAGAGAGGAGAGGTGACAAGGAGAGAGGAGAGGTGACAAGGAGAGGAGAGGTGACAAGGAGAGAGGAGAGGTGACAAGGAGAGAGGAGAGGTGACAAGGAGAGAGGAGGAGGTGACAAGGAGAGAGGAGAGGTGACAAGGAGAGAGAGGAGGAGACAAGGAGAGAGAGAGGTGACAAGGAGAGAGGAGAGGTGACAAGGAGAGAGGAGAGGAGACATGGAGAGAGAGGAGAGGTGACAAGGAGAGAGGAGAGGTGACAAGGAGAGAGGGAGGTGACAAGGAGAGAGGAGGTGACAAGGAGAGAGGAGGAGACAAGGAGAGAGGAGGTGACAAGGAGAGAGGAGAGGTGACAAGGAGAGAGGAGAGGTGACAAGGAGAGAGGAGAGGTGACAAGGAGAGAGGAGAGGTGACAAGGAGAGAGGAGAGGTGACAAGGAGAGAGGAGAGGAGACAAGGAGAGAGGGAGGTGACAAGGAGAGAGGAGGAGACAAGGAGAGAGGAGAGGTGACAAGGAGAGAGGAGGAGGACAAGGAGAGAGGAGAGGAGACAAGGAGAGAGGAGAGGTGACAAGGAGAGAGGAGGAGACAAGGAGAGAGGAGAGGAGACAAGGAGAGAGGAGAGGTGACAAGGAGAGAGGAGGAGACAAGGAGAGAGGAGAGGAGACAAGGAGAGAGGAGAGGAGACAAGGAGAGAGGAGGAGACAGGAGAGAGGAGAGGAGACAAGGAGAGAGGAGAGGTGACAAGGAGAGAGGAGGAGACAAGGAGAGAGGAGAGGTGACAAGGAGAGAGGAGAGGTGACAAGGAGAGAGGAGAGGAGACAAGGAGAGAGGAGAGGTGACAAGGAGAGAGGAGGAGACAAGGAGAGAGGAGAGGAGACAAGGAGAGAGGAGAGGAGACAAGGAGAGAGGAGAGGAGACAAGGAGAGAGGAGAGGAGACATGGAGAGAGGAGAGGTGACAAGGAGAGGAGACAAGGAGAGAGGAGGAGACAAGGGGAGAGGAGGAGACAAGGAGAGAGGAGGAGACAAGGAGAGAGGAGAGGAGACAAGGAGAGAGGAGAGGAGACAAGGAGAGAGGAGGAGACAAGGAGAGAGGAGAGGTGACAAGGAGAGAGGAGGAGACAAGGAGAGAGGAGAGGAGACAAGGAGAGAGGAGAGGTGACAAGGAGAGAGGAGAGGAGACAAGGAGAGAGGAGAGGTGAAAACAAAGTTTTAACCTTACTTTGTTTTTCTATTTAAAGCATCGATTCGATTCTTAACATAGAACTTCACTGCCTTCCAGGTTCTATCTTTGAGGGCATGAGGTGAGCTCTGAATGCATTCCTCGCACTGAGCCTTCCCCGGAACCTTGAGTGTTCTGATGCAGTCTTTCAACGTTTTTTCAACAGCTTCAACTTCTTCTGGTGCCCACTTCCTTCGTTCACTTTCTTTGTGTCGTCCTTCTGATTTTCCTACACTAAAACATGACAGTTATAGTTCTCTTAAAGTGAAAAACACACAGCTCAGCAATGACAATAACAGCGGTCAGTGTTTTCTCAAGTCATTTAACAGGATCCTGAGCACTGCTATCAAAATGTGATTTTGGTGGTCCCAACACTCTCCTTTCTCCTTGTCTCCTCTCCTCTCTCCTTGTCTCCTCTCCTCTCTCCTTGTCTCCTCTCCTCTCTCCTTGTCTCCTCTCCTCTCTCGTCTGCTCTCCTCTCTCCTTGTCTGCTCTCCTCTCTCCTTGTCTCCTCTCCTCTCTCGTCTCCTCTCCTCTCTCCTTGTCTCCTCTCCTCTCTCGTCTGCTCTCCTCTCTCCTTGTCTGCTCTCCTCTCTCCTTGTCACCTCTCCTCTCTCCTTGTCTGCTCTCCTCTCTCCTTGTCTCCTCTCCTCTCTCCTTGTCTGCTCTCCTCTCTCCTTGTCTGCTCTCCTCTCTCTCTCCTCTCCTCTCTCCTTGTCTCCTCCTCTCTCCTTGTCTCCTCTCCTCTCCTTGTCTCCTCTCCTCTCTCCTTGTCTGCTCTCCTCTCTCCTTGTCTACTCTCCTCTCTCCTTGTCTCCTCGTCTGCTCTCCTCTCCTCTCTCCTTGTCTGCTCTCCTCTCTCCTTGTCTGCTCTCCTCTCTCCTTGTCTGCTCTCCTCTCTCCTTGTCACCTCTCCTCTCTCCTTGTCTGCTCTCCTCTCTCCTTGTCTGCTCTCCTCTCTCCTTGTCTGCTCTCCTCTCTCCTGTCTCTCTCTCCTCTCCTCTCCTCTCTCCTTGTCTCCTCTCCTCTCTCCTTGTCTGCTCTTTCTCTCCTTGTCTGCTCTCCTCTCTCTGTCTGCTCTCCTCTCCTCTCTCCTTGTCTGCTCTCCTCTCCTCTCTCCCTTGTCTGCTCTCCTCTCCTCTCTCCTTGTCTGCTCTCCTCTCTCCTTGTCTGCTCTCCTCTCTCCTTGTCTGCTCTCCTCTCTCCTTGTCTGCTCTCCTCTCTCCTTGTCTGCTCTCCTCTCCCCTTGTCTGCTCTCCTCTCTCCTTGTCTGCTCTCCTCTCTCCTTGTCTGCTCTCCTCTCCTCTCTCCTTGTCTGCTCTCCTCTCCTCTCTCCTTGTCTGCTCTCCTCTCTCCTTGTCTGCTCTCCTCTCTCTCTCCTTGTCTGCTCTCCTCTCCTCTCTCCTTGTCTGCTCTCCTCTCCCTTCTGCTCTCTCTCTCCTTGTCTGCTCTCTCCTCTCTCCTTGTCTCCTCTCTCCTCTCTCCTCTCTCTCTGTCTGCTCTCTCTCTCTTGTCTCCTCTCCTCTCTCGTCTGCTTGTCTCCTCTCTCCTTGTCTGCTCTCCTCTCTCCTGTGTCTCCTCTCCTCTCTCTGTCTCTCTCCTCTCTCCTTGTCTGCTCCTCCTCCTCTCCTTGTCTCCTCTCTCTCTCTCTGCTCTCCTCTCTCCTTGTCTGCTCTCTCTCTCCTTGTCTGCTCTCCTCTCTCCTTGTCTCTCTCTCCTCTCCTTGTTCTGCTCTCCTCTCTCCCTGTCTGCTCTCTCCTCCTCTCTCCTTGTCTCCTCTCCTCTCTCGTCTGCTCTCCTCTCTCCTTGTCTGCTCTCCTCTCTCCTTGTCTCCTCTCTCTGTCTCCTCTCCTCTCTTCCTTGTCTCCTCTCCTCTCTCCTTGTCTGCTCTCCTCTCTCCTTGTCTGCTCTCCTCTCTCCTTGTCTCCTCTCCTCTCTCCTGTCTGCTCTCCTCTCTCCTTGTCCTGCTCTCCCTCTCTCTCCTTGTCTCCTCTCCTCTCTCCTTGTCTGCTCTCCTCTCTCCTTGTCTGCTCTCCTCTCTCTGGTCGCTCTCCTCTCTCCTTGTCTGCTCTCCTCTCTCCTTGTCTCCTCTCCTCTCTCGTCTGCTCTCCTCTCTCCTTGTCTGCTCTCCTCTCTCCTTGTCTCCTCTCCTCTCTCGTCTGCTCTCCTCTCTCCTTGTCTGCTCTCCTCTCTCCTTGTCTCCTCTCCTCTCTCGTCTGCTCTCCTCTCTCCTTGTCTCTCCTCTCTCTCGGGTCTGCTCTCCTCTCTCTTGTCCTCTCTCTCTCCCTTGTCATTGCTCTCACTCTCTCTTGTCTGCTCTCTCTCTGCTCCTTGTCTGCTCTCTCTCTCTCCTTGTCTCCTCTCCTCTCATCTCGTCTCTCTCCTCTCTCTCTTGTCTGCTCTCCTCTCTCCTTGTCTGCTCTCCTCTCCTTCTCTGCTCTCCTCTCTCTCCTTGCTCTCCTCTCTCCTCTCTCTCCTCTCTCTCTGTCTCCTCTCTCTCTCTGCTCTCCTCTCTCCTTGTCTCCTCTCCTCTCTCGTCTTGCTCTCCTCTCTCCTCTCTCCTCTCTCCTTAGTCTCCTCTCCTCTCTCGTCTGCTCTCCTCTCTCCTTGTCTGCCTCTCTCTCTCTTGTCTGCTCTCCTCAAATCTTGTCTGCTCTCCTCTCTCCTTGTCTCCTCTCCTCTCTCGTCTCCTCACCTCTCTCCTTGTCTGCTCTCCTCTCCTCTGCTCTCCTCTCTCCTCTCTGTCTGCTCTCCTCTCTCCTTGTCTCCTCTCCTCTCTCGTCTGCTCTCCTCTCTCCTTGTCCTCTCTATCCTCTCTCCTCTGTCTCCTCTCCTCTCTCTCCTCTCCTTTCTCCCTGTCTCCTCTCTCCTCTCTCCTTCTCCTCTCCTCTCTCCTCTCCTCTCCTCTCTTGTCTCCTCTCCTCTCTCCTTGTCACCTCTCTCTCCTCTCCTTGTCTCCTCTCTCTCTTGTCTCTCCTCTCTCTTGTCTCCTCTCTCCCTCTCTATGTCTCTCCTTGTCTCCTCTCTCCTTGTCTCTCCTCCTCTCTCCTTGTCTCCTCTCCTCCTCTCTCCTTGTCTCCTCCTCTCTCCTTGTCACCTCTCCTCTCTACTTGTCTCCTCTCCTCTCTCCTCGTCTGCTCTCCCTCTCCTCTCTCTCCTCTCCTCTCCTCTCCTCTCTCCTCTCTCCCTCTCCTCTCTCTCCTTGTCTGCTCTCCTCTCCTCTCGTCCTTGTCTGCTCTCTCTCTCCTTGTCTGCTCTCTCTCTCCTTGTCTCCTCTCCTCTCTCCTTGTCACCTCTCCTCTCTCCTTGTCTCCTCTCCTCTCTCCTCGTCTGCTCTCCTCTCCTCTCTCTTGTCTACTCTCCTCTCCCTCCTCTCTCCTCTGCTCTCCTCTCCTCTCCTCTTGTCTGCTCTCCTCTCCTCTCTCCTTGTCTGCTCTCCTCTCTCCTTGTCTGCTCTCTCTCTCCTTGTCTGCTCTCCTCTCTCCTCCTCCTCTCCTTGTCTCCTCTCCTCTCTCCTTGTCTGCTCTCTCTCTCCTTGTCTGCTCTCCTCTCTCTTGTCTGCTCTCTCTCCTCTCTCCTTGTCTGCTCTCCTCTCCTCTCTCCTTGTCTGCTCTCCTCTCCTCTCTCCTTGTCTGCTCTCCTCTCTCCTTGTCTCCTCTCCTCTCTCCTCTGTCCTGTCTGCTCCTCTCTCCTTGTCTGCTCTCCTCTCTCTCTCCTTGTCTGCTCTCCTCTCTCCTTCTCGTCTGCTCTCCTCTCTCCTTGTCTGCTCTCCTCTCCTCTCTCCTTGTCTGCTCTCCTCTCTCCTTGTCTGCTCTCCTCTCTCCTTGTCTCCTCTCTTCTCTCCTTGTCTCCTCTCCTCTCTCCTTGTCTCCTCTCCTCTCTCGTCTGCTCTCCTCTCTCCTTGTCTGCTCTCCTCTCTCCTTGTCTCCTCTCCTCTCTCCTTGTCTGCTCTCTTCTCTCCTTGTCTGCTCTCCTCTCTCGTCTGCTCTCCTCTCCTCTCTCCTTGTCTCCTCTCCTCTCTCGTCTGCTCTCCTCTCCTCTCTCCTTGTCTCCTCTCCTCTCTCGTCTGCTCTCCTCTCCTCTCTCCTTGTCTGCTCTCTTCTCTTACAATAAAAATAAAATGATAATCTTTGAAACAGCATTACCTTGGGCTGGAGGGGAACATTTCTTTCCTCCAATGACTTTTTCACTCATTTTGTCTATAAAGGAACATCAACAATCAGAGGTGGAATAATATATAAGCATAATTCTATCGCCTAGCAGTCTAGTCAGAATACCGAGCTGCTATGAAGGAAGAAAGGCAGCTGCAATTGCTCTTCCATACCTGATGATGTTGAGGCTTTTGGTGAAGGGACCTCATCAGTGTCACCCTCATCTTCACTCTCAGATTCATCCGTATTCAGAGTGATTTCCTCTGAGGAACACAAAAAGCTTATATGTAAAACTCAAATCAATTTAGCATATAAAAACTACATAAACACCAAAAAAGGCAGGAAATAGTGCAAAGGAAAAAGAGCATACAGCAAATATCAAGGTGTGTATTATGTGTAATATACAAGCAAGCAGTTTTTTAGCAGGATATGTTGATATGTCTTACCTTGTGGATCAATGTTGATCTGATCAAGATTCTTGCCCTTGAACTTTGACATCTTCCCTTGTTCCATGGCAAGAAGAACCTTGCTTACTTTTGCTAATTGTAAAGTCCCTTCAGGCAGCCGATAATATTGACGATGCACTCTTATATCATGCCCGAGGAAGTCAGCCAGGTCATCCATCTCGTTGTCTTTTAGGTTTAGGACCTTGGACATTGTGGCTACGTGCTTCCTCAGTTTAGTGGACGATAATGCTTTTGGGTTTTTTGCCCCACAACTATGAGCAATTTGACGAATAACATCTGGTCCTCTGAAGTAGCTAAGAGCTTGTGGTTTTCCAAAAAACGACGATGTTGATGTGATGTCACGATCTAAAAGTAAGGTCTCCTCCCTCTCCTGGGCCTTCATTGCTTGTGCCTTCTCATAGCGATCACTACACACATTATGATGTTCTTGTAGTTTCTTTCTACGACGCTTCTGTCGACTTTGATCCTAAAACACACAAATTAATAATTTTCGGAATGCTTTTTCAAAATCCCTAGATCTTTTTCTTTAGTATCAAGATTACAATTATATGAAATTTGTGGTACAGTACTTTCATTTTGTCTGGTCTGTTAACTGTCATACACGTAAAAAAAAAATTACCACTGTATTCTCTCTACTTTTGGAACTGTTGAAAGGGTAAAAGTCGATGCAAATTGTCCAGAAAACAAAACTCAATGATTATTTATATTCTTTTATGAACGCTAAAATTACTCAAACTCAAGTCTTACATAATTTATATAGTTCCAAGTCATAACAGATATTATCTCTAGACATATAGAGCTGACTTTTAGTGTGAAAACATCCTATCGTACTTAGCATTGTAGCTAAATGCTAAGGTCAGACAAATCTCACCATGTGGGTTAGCTGATCTAGCTAATTGCGTTAGCGGTTAGCTCATGGTTAAATTCACCAATTCCTCATCAACAAAGCACTCTAATTCCATCATGTAAGCGTATGCAAGTCAAGTGCACAGTTTCATATCATAATGTTGGTAGTTTAGTAAAATATATCATCTTACCATTTCTGTGTGGCTGCTGTCTCTTGCTTTCTGGCGCGGCCTGAAAGGAGCAAGTGCAGACAAGGGGGCGTGGCCTCGACGAGAGGGAACCATCATTAGCTTGTAGCTTGTAGCATGATGCTAACAAAGCTACCTGGTTAGCACATGGATTTATTACATAACGCGTTAGCATTGTCAACATTAGCAAATTTGAGTTGCTTAACCACATTGCTCCTCTCTATGTCTCTGTATCTTTATTAAGAAGAAAATGTATTTAATGGTGGAGGAATGGGAATGTTTTATGTCTATTTGTTTTTATTCTTTTTTCCCTTCTGTATCAAAATGGCAGATTTAGTTTAACCCATAGCGTTATGTTAGTTTTGCTGAAAAACCCTGTGGGGCTGATGGTATAGGTATCGTCGGGGTGGGGACCTCAAAATTCAGGTTGTGTGTAACCACTCAGGCAATACTGAGACTAGGAGGAGGGAGTAAATGAAAGTATAATGGTCAGCTGAAATGTAATTTTCCAAAGTTATTATACATGAATAGATCAAACTGAGGTCAGAAAATTAAACTTGAATTAAATTAACTAACTTCGGATTTATTAATTTCATATTTTATCTCTATACCTAGAGATATCAATATTATAATTATATTTGATCTCTTAGAGCTCTCAGCGCATGTACAACATGCAGCAGTTCGTGGGGACAGTCTTGACAAATTAAAGCATGTGCCACATTTATTCAGGGCGCATATAAAGAGGACAGTAGTAAGAGCATGCAGGGAGCGCACAAAATACAAAATAAGTAGTAGCTATGTTTCTTAACTAGCTGTATACTGTACATATAGAACAGGAGTAGTATAAGTAAGTATATAAAGTAAAGTGACATTGTTCAGTAGACAATCTGAAGTTGCAGTATTGCACATTGCACTTTATTTAAGAATTTACTCATTTATAGATGAATGAAACTTACAGGCTCAGCAGTTCTCATTGTACAGTCTGACAGCAGCAGGAAGTAAAGACCTACTGAACCTCTCCTTCAAACATCGAGGATAAATAAGTCTGTCACTGAAGCTGCTCTCCAGAGCAGAGAGAGTGTCCTGCAGGGGGCGACAGTCATGGACCATCATAGATGTTAGTTTGTCCAGGACCCTCCTGTCCCCCCCCTGCTGCACTGTGTCCAGGGAACAGCCCAGGACTGAGCTGGACTTCCTGATGTTCCAGCTTCTTCCTGTCCCTCTCAGTGATGCTGCTGCTCCAACAGACCACACCGTACAAGAGGCTGATGCCACCACAGAGTCATAGAAGGTCTTCAGGAGTGGCCCCTGCACTCCAAAAGACCTGAGCCTCCTCAGCAGGTAGAGCCTCGTCAGCAGGTAGAGCCTCCTCAGCAGGTAGTCAGCTCTGGCCCTTCTTGAAGAGGGCGTCTGTGTTCTGAGTCCAGTCCAATTTGTGGTTCAGATGAACACCCAGGTACTTGTAAGAGTCCACTCTCTCGTCCTTCCCCTGGATGTTCACTGGAGCTGGAGCAGCAGAGTGACGTCTGCGGAAATCCACCACCATCTCCTTGGTCTTCCTCACGTTGATGAGGAGGTGGTTCATCTCCTTGGTCTTCCTCACGTTGATGAGGAGGTGGTTCATCTCCTTGGTCTTCCTCACGTTGATGAGGAGGTGGTTCATCTCCTTGGTCTTCCTCACGTTGATGAGGAGGTGGTTCATCTCCTTGGTCTTCCTCACGTTGATGAGGAGGTGGTTCATCTCCTTGGTCTTCCTCACGTTGATGAGGAGGTGGTTCATCTCCTTGGTCTTCCTCACGTTGATGAGGAGGTGGTTCATCTCCTTGGTCTTCCTCACGTTGATGAGGAGGTGGTTCATCTCCTTGGTCTTCCTCACGTTGATGAGGAGGTGGTTCATCTCCTTGGTCTTCCTCGCGTTGATGAGGAGGTGGTTCCGCTGACACCAGTCCACAAAGTCCTGTATAACTCCTCTGTACTCTGTGTCATCGTCCTCGGAGCTGAGTCCGATGATGGCAGAGTCGTCAGAGAACTTCTGTAGAACACAACCGTCCGTGTTGTGTCTGAAGTCCGCAGTGTAGAGGGTGAAGAGGAACGGCGCGAGGACAGTACCCTGGGGGGCCCCACGCTGCAGGTCAGGACCTCAGACACAAAGTCCCTGGTTCTCACAAACTGGGGTCTGTCTGTGAGGTAGTCCAGGATCCACTCAGAAAGGTCGTAGTCCACTCCAGCTGTCTCCATCTTGTCCCTGAGAAGCCGCGACTGGCTTCTCAGCCAATAACCAAAAGCTCAATGTCTCTTCACCGTGCAGTGTGCTGGCTTGCAGTCGTCCGAATTTACAAACACAGCAAGACCCCCACCTCTCCTCTTTCCACTCTCGGCTGTCCGATCAGCACGGATCATATGAAATCCATCCATATCCACAGTAGAGTCCGGATTGTCAGAAGTCAGCCATGTCTCCATGTAGATCTGGAGGCTGCAGTTCTTTTATTCCCGCTGGTAACGCGTCAAGCTGGCCAGCTCGTCTGCCTTGTTGGTCAACAAGTGCACGTTCTGGTGGTAACGGAGGGCAGAGGGTCTGGATCCTCGCTTGCTCGCACGCTTGGCCAGCCGGTACTGGGCAGCTGCCTCAGGATTCCCACCAACCATCATGGGCCAAAGACTGAAGACTGAAGGCTGAAGAAGGAGACGGCATCCCTTACTGCCGGTGTGATAGCGGTGGAGAACATGGTCCCCTCAAAATCAATGTCTCCCTCCTCACCAGGGACCTGGGAGAAGCTCTCCTGGAGGTGCTCATCGAGACGTTTGGAGGCAGAGGGACGTAACCCTCTCATTCACCGGGAAGAACTCCAATACATGGAGCTGAAATGGGGGCAAAGAGTATGACCCCCCACCCCCGCTCGCCACTTCTCCACGTGACAAACATCAGAAAAGTGGAGCGTCAAACCCCTCTAAAGGAGTTGAGTTCAGAGCCCAAGCTGTGTGCGGAGGTGAGGCTGACTATCTCTAGTCGGTAACGTTTGGGCTCCTTCCCCCACGAGCTCGGGCTCCTCCCCCAGGGAGGTGACGTTCCACGTCCCAAGAGCCAGATGTTGTGCGTGGACTGGGTCGCAGAAGTCTCTGCCTTCCACTGCTGCCCAGTCCTCTCATATTACAAAGTAAGTTGTTCAATATTTCAATCAATCAATCATTTATTTGTATAGCACAATTCGTGTACTAGGAAATTCAAAGTGCTTCACAAAAAGAGAGAAGAAAAAAACAGATTAAAATGCATTAAAAAGTCAATAAATATACAATTATTGAATAATAAGTTGAAGCAGCATAAAAATATGGGATTTAAAATACATTAAAAGTGAGTTTAAAAGGCCAATAAAAGTAATAAGTAGTACGAAGAAGAATCAGTCAGTCAGTTGTATGCACAGCTAAAGAGATATGTTTTCAGCCTAGTTTTAAACATGGACAGGGAAGAGGCCTCTGCCACAACCCCAGGAAGGCCGTTCCATATCCTAGCTGTTTCTTCCTGACTCTGGCCACCTGCAGGAGGCCGGTTCCTGTACTTCTCAGAGTCCGAGCTGGTTCGTATGGCACTAGCATGTCATGGATGTACACCGGTGCGAGGCCATGGAGAGACTTAAACTTAAATAAACTTAAATATGTCAATCATCATGCGATTTAATTGGTTGTTTGTTCATCTGTGACATCAGTGGCTATATGAGGATTTTACCACGTCTCTTCTCTGCAACACAGAGACACAGAAGTAAAACTAAGAAGAAACCTCAGAACATTTTGTTTGCATGGATACAGCTATACCCATTTTTTATGAGTTCATAAAATGCTTTTTACTACATTCAAGTTGTATTATAATACGTAATTGAATGTAAAACGTGAGCTCATTGATTCAGATGTGATGAATTCAGGAGTAAAAAGTGCCTCTACTCAGCACTTTTTACTCCTGAATTCATCACATCTGAATCAATGAGCTCACGTTTTACATTCAATTACGTATTATAATACAACTTGAATGTAGTAACTTGGCGTGACGCTCGCTCTCCTCCAATCACACAACGAGGCTGCGTTAGCCTCTATAGCGCTAACACAGAGGCATGTTAGCATAGGTGGCTATAACTCCTCTGGCAGTAACTGCAGACACAGCAAAACAGCCCAAACCACACAACAGTGAGGAAGAGAAGAGGAACTAAAGCTCGAATATCTACGCTCGGACTATCTCTGTTCAAACTACGTTTGGACGGGAAACTAGCGGTAATCTTTCAGTGATATATTTTGTTACTTTTGTACCATTTTATTAGTGATTATTGTACAGCTTACAAGAACTTGCGTCATGCTAATGTTAGCATACATACCAGATCGCAAATAAAACTAGACTGAGAGAGCGTAAGGGAAATGAGAAGCCTGTGAGCAAGTTGGGGGTGGTCCTAAACATTAAAACCTTGCAGAAACGCGTATAGTTCCTTTAATTCACCTGTTCCTCCAGCTCTAGGAGGCAACTTCTGTTGTGATTTTGGACTATTCAAAACCATTGATTGATTGAAAACTAAAAATGCAAGGAATCATGACAAACTGTGATTAACAAATCTTACAAATTCTTGAACAATAAAACCCAAAAATACCACTTTAGATCATTGCAAATAGTATTGATACAGGTACATAATTTTTTTATTCATTGTTACAGCTTTAGTTGAATGGAAGACCAAATTAGATTTTGGATTTTGGATTTCGATTTAACTGCCTTAGGATACCCGTGTCTATTTCCTTCCTTTTTACTGCCCATTCAGCATCTTCAGTAGTTTGTTAACCTGTTCACTCACAGTGGCACTAAAAGAACAACTCAGAATCTGATTGTCATCCGTTGACCATGACTACACCACTGGTTTGGTCATTGGTGGGAGCCCCAAACACGTCTTTACTCCAGGCGGTGTCTGGGTCATCTTCCGGATGGCTCTGTAGATGTTGGACACAGAAACCTGAGTCCTCCTTGTCGATTTGGCTTTCTAAACCTCTTCCTCATGTCCCTGCTGCCCTTTGCTGTGTTTTGATCCTCCAGCCAGCAGTGTTCATTGTGTCCATTAAAATACTTTATCAAAACTTTAGTAAATATAATTTGTAGGTGACTAAAATTAGACTAAAAATAGTTTTTGAGTAGAAAGCTGTGACTAAAATGTCCAGATGATTTTATCTCCTTAAATGTAACTAAATACAAACATGGGAGGAGAAACAAGAAGCAGAGGAATGTGATTAAATGTAATTATAATGAATTATTATCATTATTATGTTATGGAACATAGTCATCTAAATTTACGTACAATTTCAAGTCAACTAAAACTAGATTTACTTGATGTCTCTTGACATAACTGGGTTTTCACCATCCACACCTGCGTCCAGTTATTTGATCTACGATGTTTGTGTTTAGTCATGACTGAGAACCTACATTGTTTCATATAGATGCATATGTTTATTGAAATTGTGGACTCTTGATAGTGCAATTAATATTGCTGGACTACTGACATTAGTACATTTAAGTTTTCCAATTATATAGCGACACAATTGCTCCATAATAATTCAGTGTACTTCTATATTCATCGGTTAAAGAATATGTCAATATGTCGAATATTGCTTTTAAAATGCTAGTTTTCATTGTTGATTTGTTTAATTTTGTAATTATTATAAAATATGCTGAAAATTGGGGGTTCAAAAGTTTTATTATCATTATAATTATGTTTAGTAACATCATCATCATTGTTATAATAATCATTCTTATCATAGATGTTATAATTAAATCCTGTGTATATTTGGTGAAACAAAGTGCCTGTAGAGTGAACACACGCAACAAAAACAACAAAACTTGGTGGGGACTGCAATACTTAGTATCGGCCCCTAAAGGTCAATATGAGTCCACACACACAAGAACACCTAACCTGGTGAGGACTGCAATAATGTGTGTGACCTCCAGGGGCGCAGGGAAATATACACACCTGACATTTTGTCATGAAAATGGGCCCAAAGGGGACTTGTTAGAAAATACCTCCAGGCACCATTAGAGGGTGTTGTGAAGCCTGTAATGGTGCTTTGCCCGTGGGGACCTCATTTTTGGTCCCCACGGGGACACAGGTCCCCACTAGTCTGTGTGCAGTCAGGTTGAGGTCCCCACGATGTAGCAAAAACAAACGCACACACACACACACACACACACACACACACACACACACACACACACACACACACACACACACACACACACACACACACACACACACACACACACACAGTGTTCCTTATTGGCAAAGTGGGTTAAGTGTCTTGCCCAAGGACACGACAGCAGACCTCAGTGGGAGTCGTGAAGTTGGTCTCATGGTGTGCCAATGCTCTACCAACTGAGCCACTGTCATACGAGTATAGTTTTACTTATATTTTAGGTTTAGGTAGGAAGCTTGTATGTCGACAAAATGGATTATATTTTTATATAGGTGATATATAGGTAATGCAGCTTCCCAACAAATGCATCTCGTTGTCCAGAAAGTTCACTAATACAAATGTTACTAGCTGTTAGAAAATGGCCTAGTTGTTTTTCCTTGATCATTGAGCTTGTCCCTGTGCTGCGTCTGTGCCTCGGCCTCCTCCTGTGGGTCAGGACAGTCTGCTTTTCTCTGAAAGTTTCCTGTTGAGAGCTTCCACAGAAACTATAGGCTCTGAATACAAACACACTGAGACGCACATGTCTGGGCTCATGGAGCAGAGCTGAGAAATGTACAAGTCTATACTGTCACTGTTGTTTACATATGTACAAATCTATACTGTTGCTATGTTGTTTAGATTCGGGATTTATACTATGTGTATTGTCTCTCCCTCTCTCTCGTCTCTATCCCTCTCTCTTGTCTTTCTCTCGTCTCTCGCTCTTGCCTTTCTCTTGTCTCTCTCTCTCCCTCTCGTCTCTCTCTCTCTCTCGTCTCTACCTCTTGTCTCCCTGCGTCTATCTTTCCAAGGGATTTAACTGGAATGTATGGGAATTAATGGGATTTTTTTAGAGTGAAGGTTTTATAGGGAACTTAAATATTTTAGGACAGTGTATTTTAGCATAATCATGACTCACTGACTTCGTAGACCACACGTAAAGATTTCTAGAAAACTAAAACCGACTTTTGAGCCCAAAGCACAACAATATATATATATATCAGCTAAAAATCTTGGATATGATACAATTTAATTACATGTAATGTAATGTAATTAAATTGTATCATATCCACATTACAATTGATTCCCAGTTATTGAATATTTCCAAAATTCCCCATTTCCCATGCAAATATACCCGAAATGTTCCGCCCCTTTTGCAACCTGAGGCAAACGTGTTATTCATGAAAGATAATGTAGGGACCCCAGCTTTACCTCCTCTTCCATATTCACCACAACATCAGTAATGCATTCTTCTTTGTCTGTTCTGAAACGTCTGTCTGAAGGTTTTTTCAATGTGTTATAAATATACAAACTATTGCAAGACCTCTCTGTTCAGGAGCCTTTTGTTGTGGCGTACCCTCAGGTCTCTCCTTCAGACGTGTAAAAATACGTTTTCTATATGTTCTGCTCGAAGTTTTGTCAACTTCTTCAAGTTAAATTCTGCAAGAGTTTGTTACATAAGTTTTCCTCGGAGCAGCTGCCGGTGGACGACAAACAGAAGCGGATTCTGTCGCACAACTTTCCTCAAAAATAAAATGTAACTTGACTTCCATCAGTGAAGTTTTACTTTTCCTACCGCATAAATCCAGCTGCTTTTCATTTCACAATGATAAGGTTCTGGGGTCGATTCCACCTTCAGGCCTTTTCTCTGGAGTTTGCACGTTCTGCCTGTGTCTGCGTAGGCTTTCTCCTGGTGCTTTGGTTTCACGTATCACCAAAACGTATGATATTTACATGTTTGTAGTGCGTCTCATAGATACTTTATTGATCCCTGCAGGAGAAACTCAGGTCTCCAGTAGCAGCAGAAACGCATCCATCCAAACTAACAAAACAAATAAACAGATCATTCTAAATGCTTCAATAATATTTTTCAAAAAGTTCGCATTCCTCCAGTGGATTTTGGCCTGATCCACTTGGTTTGGACCATGAATCCTCTCTGCTCTGGTCTGGACCAGTGAACACTGTACTGCAGCAACAATGGATACATAGATAGATGGATAGATACTTTATCGATCCCCCGTAGGAGAAATTCAGGTGTCCAGAAGCAGAACACTCTTCTTCTCTACCGTCAGTCAGGTTTGTTGTACAGTCTGACAGCCGAGGGATCAAAGGATCTTAAAACGTTCCGTTCGGCAGCGTAGTGATAGGAGCCTGTTGCTTCGAACATCTCAGAATCAGAATCATTTTTATTGCCACGTAAGTAACAGGAGGTCACAGACTAGGAAATTGCTACATCTCAGGCAGAAAAAGCAAGAACAAAAACAATTATGAATCACAAAATAAAAACTGTTTAAGGGCTACTTAGCGACCCCGCTCCCATCTCTGTGTGAAGTGAGAGGACAAATCCCCACATGGTCCGTGAGAAACCAGAGTCACAAATATCACTCTCTCACTTGTATTAATTCCATGTTCTTGTTTTTAGGTCCCCCAAACCTGCAGCCACTCCCAGCCTTCCAGCCCTTTCTACAGACGAGCTCCTGGTCTGCATCGTGGCCCATGAGGTAGTCTCCGGACCTGGGCCTCCTCCCATCATCACTGCTCCATCACCATCGTCCCGCCTTCTCCCCCCATCTCCCCCTCCCTCACCCACCTCCAGCCATGGGCCAGAAGATCTCGGGCAGCATCAAATCCATGGACATACGCGGAGAGCCTTCGTACCGCCCCGTGCGACGAGAACTCCGCGGCCCGGATTTCTGCAGACCTCCCAGACTGGACCTGCTGCTGGACATGCCGCCCGTTAGCCACGAAATCCAACTCAAACACGCCTGGAACCCGGACGACCGATCGCTAAACATTTTTGTAAAAGAGGACGATAAATTGACTTTTCACAGACACCCGGTGGCACAGAGCACGGACTGTATACGAGCGAAAGTAGGATTTACCAGAGGTTTGCACGTTTGGAGAGTCCATTGGCCGGCCAGACAGAGGGGCACCCACGCCATTGTTGGAGTAGCTACAGCCGAGGCCTCTCTGCATTCTGTCGGATATACGGCTTTAGTGGGATCGGACTCGGAATCTTGGGGTTGGGATTTGGGAAGGAACAGACTCTACCACGACGGGAAGAACCGACCGGCATCCGCACAGGCACCGACGTATTCTTGTTTCCTGGAGCCGGACGAGTCGTTTGTGTTGCCGGATTCGCTCATGGTGATTTTGGACATGGACGAGGGCACGTTGAGCTTCATGGCGGACGGACAGTATCTGGGCGTGGCGTTCCGCGGGCTGAAGGGGAAGAGGCTGTACCCCATCGTGAGCGCGGTGTGGGGCCACTGCGAGGTCACTATGCGATACGTCAACGGCCTGGATCGTAAGTAGCAAACACACAAAGAGTTCAGTGGATTTTTGTATCTCTTGGTTTTGTTTTGGCAAAAGCTTTCATTTCAAATCCGGAGATCACAACACTGGTACTGGAATGGAATATTGTGGTGTCCTGGGTTTTGGATGGGATATTGATATCAATGTTTGTCAACCTGATATCCCATTTTCCGATATTTTAGCAAAGAATCCCCCTCTCCACTTTTTGAACAAAACTCTCTGGTCTTATTTGACGAGCACATATCACCAGAATGATTGACAAGTGGGAGAACCAATAGTCTTGATAATCCACCCGGAAGTAGAAAATCCTCCTATACTTTAACTTGAGTTGTGCTGGTTAGTCCAATTGTGAGTCAGTTTGCTGGACCATAATTAGGGGTGTGCTAAAGAAAATAAATCAATTTTTAGATGTATATCTCAATACAAAAAAAAGTGAATCCAATGTTTTTCTTGTTTTCTTTCATTTGTTAAAAAAATACATTAAAAAATATAGGTTTTGATATTTTTAATTTTACAACTTTTTTCATCTCTACATAATCAGACTTGAATAGTGTTGAAAGATTCAGATTTTGTGTTGCCGTTGTAAGTAACAGCAAGTCACAAACTTGGACTTTGACTCAAACAAGTTACAAAGGTTTTACTGAATGCTCTTGTTTACAAAATATTTTGAATCGAAAGTCCCCTGTATCTAGATGCATATCGAGATTTGTATTGTATCCGAAGTCTGAAGGATGCCTGGTCCTATTCAGAATTAAAATATACTCCCCCTCCCAAATATGTGTTTGGACCAGTCTAGTTTAGCCGCTGTGGACTTTCAGAATGCACTCATTAAATGAATGGGGCTCGTGCAGCTGACTCATGCACAAATGTGTTTTCACATTTTCCTGCCCTGAGGCCATTTTGAAAAAGCCACAGAAGCCAAAAGTGATGTCACATTAGTTTCAACGGGTGGAGATAGGTGTGACTACGGCTTTAATATTTACAGTCTGGACAGTCTGGACACCCCTGAATTGGGCGGCACGGTGGCTGAGTGGATAGCACTCTCGCCTCTCAGCAAGAAGGTCCTGGGTTCGAATCCCGGTTGGACCAGGGCCTTTCTGAGTGGAGTTTGCATGTTCTCCCTGTGTCTGCGTAGGTTTCCTCCGGGTGCTCCGGTTTCCCCTACCACTAAAATTATGTACAATAGGTCTGGCATGTGCCTCCTGTACTGGCACCCCCACTCCCAAAAAATCACAATTGTAAAGTGCTTTGAGACTCCGATGTGCAGTGAAAAGGCGGTATATAAATAAAGATTACTACTACAACCATCAAAGGCACTCAAATCTTGTCCTTGTTTTAACACTAAAAAGCTAATTTTTCCAGTGTATTGTAGCATTCATGTAGCTCGACGTTTCCTCAAGCGCTTGTCTGCCGATATTAGGCAAAACTACATTTATATTTAGTTTCACTCGGTGTGTCACAAATGCATCGTGCCAAAGCCCTGGTGGTTTTTCCTCTTTCTTCCCGACACCAAATCTCCTTTTGTTTACCAATGGGAGTCGAAACCTGCTTTGTGACTATTTTGAGATTTCCATTATCGCCGCTCTCGAAGTGAATCTCTTGCACTTTGAAGTCTGAGTCTGGAAGTCTCTGCTTGTTGCTGCTTGTTTCTCTCACTGACGTTAAACACCTTCTGTAAGATTTCCAAATTTATGTCAAATATTGCTTTTCACTTTTTTAAGACTTCCTTTGAAATGTTAATTCTTAAGTGTTGACAGAATATTAAAGAATTGGCTCCTTCTGACGTGTTGCCCTCACAGCTTTGAAGAATAATAGCCTTAGAAAGTCTTTAGATGGTTGAAGTTTTGCATTTTGAGTATATTATTTCTAAATTTAGGTGGTATCTGGTAAGTAATGACCACCGGTTCTATTTTGATCATTTTTTCTCTTGGTAGCTTCCCATGGATCTATAATAACTGGATAGGGTGTTACTATCTTATTGCTGTCCCACCCATGGCCACAGGGGGCGCTGTGGTACTGCAGACTAAATTAACGCTACCCAGAAATTTTCCCCATAGATCTCAGCTGACAGAGAGGCTGACAGAGAGGCTGACAGAGAGGCTGACAGAGAGGCTGACAGAGAGGCTGACAGAGAGGCTGACAGAGAGGCTGACAGAGAGGCTGACAGAGAGGCTGACAGAGAGGCTGACAGAGAGGCTGACAGAGAGGCTGACAGAGAGGCTGACAGAGAGGCTGACAGAGAGGCTGACAGAGAGGCTGACAGAGAGGCTGACAGAGAGGCTGACAGAGAGGCTGACAGAGAGGCTGACAGAGAGGCTGACAGAGGCTACAGCTTTCATAAAGGTCAGATTTTGTGCGGATTTTAGTGTCCCTTGTCATCCTGAACTTTTTTCTTCTTAAACCCTTCGGTTTTCTTTAAATCCACACTTTACTGCCACAAACTGCTCCTTTCCTTCCCGCTCTGACTCCGCTCTTCTGCTGCTCTGATCAGCAGCTCTGATTGGTCAGAGCACGGTCGAGCCCCTCTGTGCCACACGTGTATTTGGCGCAAAGCATCATGGGAGCTCGTCCACTGCGCAGAACCGGTAGGACCAGACCTACTGAGTACAAGCCATTCATTTGAATAGGGCGCCATCTTGGATCACCAGGGCTTGTGGCTTCCCCTTTAATAATATTGAATGTAAAGGTTCGTAATATTCATCACAAATACCTTGGATTCCAATTCTGCTGCAAATGAGTTTAGTCAGACAAATATTTAGCAGTCCACTTTATTTGTAAAACATTTTGATTGAGTCACAAAATTCCATACGTAGCGTTAATTTTGCTGTGAATCCATTCTTAATACGGTATCTTTCCCCATTTTAAAGTAAAGATCGCACCAAATCTGGTCTAAATAGTCTGCTCTGCTAGTGCGCTCAAGTGGCCATCTGACTAAAAAGTGAAATGGGGGATAAAACGCTACAGTGGTCTGTGAAAGGCGCTATACAAATAAACTTTACTTAATACAACCGTATGCAGTGCTTGAAAGTTTAGACACCCAATTGTTTTGGCCATTTCCTGTATACGATGACGCGTTATTGTTACTGGTCGTGTGAAGCCATACCCACGTTTTCTATTTTAAAATGTTTTACATCATTGAGCCGATCAGTGGTGAAGTCAATTGTGCAGTTCATGCAAGGCAGCCAAGAAATTTACAGGAACTGGAGGCTCTTTATCAAGAAGAATTGGCAGCATCTCCTCTTTACCATCAGAGGAGGTCATCCACAACCACCACAAGACTCCAAGCTTCATAGTTAAATTAAAGGGGAAATACGTGTTATTTAGAACTGGGGATTTCGGCTCGGGGTCAGAAGAGGACTTTTGTTGTGCCTGTAATTATCCATCTACTTACAATTACTGAAAAAAGTCTGATTTTGCCTCGTAATGTCTGAAATACTGCAGGTCAACTTTCAAGCATAACTAAACACCCAGGTAATATTTTGGACGATGCTGATTTCTGGAGCTTTGAAAGTCCAGCTCTGTTCTGGTCCTTCCTCTGGTCCTCGTTGGCTCCACACAAAGGCCCCGGGGTCGTGGAGTGTGTCGACCACCTGACCCCGACACAGTCCAGAGTCCGAGTGGCTCTGAGCCAAAGGGGGCCGGCCTGCACCGCATCCAACAAACAGCTACGGAAGCCCATAAGTAGAGTTTGGAAGTTGTAGGATCTTTGTCTCTGGGGCTCCTAGACCCTTAGTTTGGAAACCAGGCAAATGTACTTTAGTAGTTAATCTTTCTTCTAAATTCTTATGTTCATTCTTCAGGATGTAACGTGTGCTGAAAACTAGTCCATATAAAACTAATGAATATATTCAGTTTATCTTTTTAACCTGTAAACTATTAAAGCTGGAGTGACACAAAACAACAAAGAAACTAATGTAATAAAATCAATATAACTATGTCCTTGCTCTAGTTTTCACATGTATCTATCAGGCCTCTGTGAAATCTGTAGATCAGCTATTCAGACAGAATAATCTGGGTCCCTCAGCTTTAGCTCCAGAGGTCCCTAAAGGCCTCATGGTTGTAGTTTATATATGACAGTTCAGACTTAATATATAAATCATTCCCATTTCCATTGGATCAAAGTTTATGTTCTTCAGCGTTGTCTTTGAACTGGCTCAAGGTTCAGACAGAAATAAACCTTCAATAGAAAATCTCTACCTTTTTTATAAATACTGCTGCGGCACAGTGGAGCCTTTTGAATGTGGTCGGTCCCTCTCATCTCCAGGTGCAAGACGTCCTTTGCTCCCCCTAAAGCTGGAACTTTACTTACTTTATTTTACTACTTTACTTACTTTCCAACCTAAAAATTGAGGTAGCAGCAGCATAAAAACAATACAAGATTCAGTGAAATATTTCCAGAATGTTCTCATCTTTTGAACGTGGCTGAACAGTATTTCTCGGTGTAGGAACCATCACCGATCTGCACATGTTTCCTGTAGGTAACGAAAGTGACACTAATTGGGAGAATGTTCTAAACTCCAGCCCACAGGTACCGCTGGTGCCTGGGAATACACATCCTCCCGCACAGGTGCTGACACAAGCAGCTCCAGCACCGTGTAATGACTTATTTGCATAATTTTGTTGACTCATTGTTGTTGGCTATATGCAAAAAAATGTATCAAAGGGAAAGTATTGTGAGTGAAGTGTGGAAGGACAACAAGTTAAAGATTCAAGGCAAGGCAAGGCAAGTTTATTTATATAGCACAATTCATACACAAGGCAATTCAAAGTGCTGAACAAAACAAGAAAGCATTAAAATCATAAATAATCACAGAACATTAAAAAGAAAGATACAAATATAAAATCCCTCAGTTGTATGCACAGCTAAACAGAACTGTCTTTAACCTGGTTTTAAACATTGTCAGAGAGGAGGCCTGTCTCACATCTCCAGGAAGACTGTTCCAGATTTTAGCAGCATGAATCTGAAAAGCAGCCTCCCCATGTTTAGTTCTGACTCTGGGCACTAACAGGAGTCCAGTCCCTGTGCTCCTCAGAGTCCGGGCTGGTTCATATGGGACTAACATGTCACTAATATATTTTGGTGCGAGGCCATGGAGAGACTTGTACACAAGCAGAGCTGTTTTAAAGTCTATTCTCTGAGCCACAGGAAGCCAGTGCAGAGACCTGAGGACCGGACTAATATGGTCGTACTTCCTGGTTCTAGTCAGGACTCGAGCTGCTGCATTTTGAATGTACTGCAGCTGTTTTACAGCCTGTTTGGACAGACCTGTGAGCAGGCCATTGCAGTAGTCTAACCTACTGGAGACAAATGCATGGATAAGAATCTCCAAGTCTGCTTTAGACACTATGTTTTTGATCCTGGCAATGTTTTTTAGATGGTAAAAAGCTGCTGATGTTACTGATTTGATGTGGCTATTAAAATTTAAGTCTGAGTCCAGTATTACCCCTAGATTTCTGACCTTGTTTGAAGGTTTTAGGGAGAGAGACTGTAGGTGACAGATGACGCTCTCTCTTTGTTTCTGGGGACCAAAGACAATCATTTCAGTTTTGTCTGCGTTTAGCTGAAGGAAGTTGTTTTGCATCCACTCACTGATCTGTTGGATACAGTGAAGGAGTGAGTCCACTGGTCCATGTTCTCCTGCAGTCAGTGAGACATAGATCTGAGTGTCGTCTGCATAGTTATGATAGGAAACTTTGTTTCTGCGTATTAACTGACCTAACGGCAGCATGTAGAGATTGAACAGAAGAGGTCCCAGGATCGACCCCTGTGGGACTCCACAGGTCAGGGCCATATGATCTGAGACACAGTTTCCAATCTCCACAAAGTACTTCCTGTCCTCAAGGTAAGACCTAAACCAACTTAGGGCGGTGCCAGCGACTCCAACCCAGTCCTCTAATCTCTGTAAGAGGATCTCATGGTCGACGGTGTCAAAGGCAGCACTTAGATCTAACAAGATTAAGATTGAGACTTTGCCTGCGTCAGTGTTCAGCCGGATATCGTTTGTAACCTTGACGAGAGCAGTCTCAGTGCTGTGGTGGGGTCTAAAGCCGGACTGAAACATATCAAATGAGTTGTTGATTATAAGAAATCTAGTAAGCTGTAGGTAGACAACTTTTTCAAGGACTTTCCCCATAAATGGCAGATTTGAGATGGGACGATAGTTGTTAAGTACCGTAGCATCGAGACTGCTCTTTTTTAGCAGGGGCCTGATGACTGCAGTTTTCAGGGCCTTTGGGAATATTCCAGAATGAAGGGACATGTTTACTATCTGTGTGAGTGAAGGTAACAGACTGCTCAGAACAGACTTCAGAAATCTAGTGGGTAGTACATCCAAGCTGCATGTGGAGGAGCTCAAACTGGAGATTATCTCTTGGACAGTTTTATCATTTACAGGTGCAAAGTGAGTTAGCTCAGAGAGCCTTTCTGGCTGTTGGATGGTTATCTGTGGATTGGAGACAATGGCGTTTTTGATGCCTTGAACCTTGTCATTGAAAAAATTAGCAAACTCATTGCATTTACGTTTGGAAGTAAGCTCTAATGGCATTTGAACAGGGGGGTTTGTTAATCTATTAACTGTTGAAAACAGAACACGCAGATTGTTGCTGCAGCCTTCAATCATTTCAGAAAAATACCTTTCTCTCGTACTACGTAGCACCCGGTTAATACAGGGCATTCATTAATTAATTTATTTAGGGGGTCCTTTATCACAAAAGAAAAATCCCAGTATACATGCAGACTCGGACCTCTCTTATCCCAGTATACATGCAGACTCGGCCCTCTCTTATCCCAGTATACATGCAGACTCGGACCTCTCTTATCCCAGTATACATGCAGACTCGGACCGCTCTTATCCCAGTATACATGCAGACTCGGACCTCTCTTATCCCAGTATACATGCAGACTCGGACCTCTCTTATCCCAGTATACATGCAGACTCGGACCTCTCTTATCCCAGTATACATGCAGACTCGGACCTCTCTTATTCCAGTATACATGCAGACTCGGACCTCTCTTATCCCACTATACATGCAGACTCGGACCTCTCTTATCCCACTATACATGCAGACTCGGACCTCTCTTATCCCACTATACATGCAGACTCGGCCCTCTCTTATCCCAGTATACATGCAGACTCGGCCCTCTCTTATCCCAGTATACATGCAGACTCGGCCCTCTCTTATCCCAGTATACATGCAGACTCGGACCTCTCTTATCCCAGTATACATGCAGACTCGGCCCTCTCTTATCCCAGTATACATGCAGACTCGGCCCTCTCTTATCCCAGTATACATTAGGGGTGCAACGGTTTGAAAATATCACGGTTCGGTTCGTACCTCGGTTCAGAGGCCACGGTTCGGTTCATTTTTCGGTTCATTTTTCAAAAAAAAAGTTTTGTCTTTTTAATAAACACAGCTCATGTGGACTCGGCTTCTGCTCTGACTGCCCCCCCTGACCTAGAAATGAATTAAGGGGAAGGAAATGGATGGATGGATGGATGGCATATTCCATCCATCCAATTATGTAACATAACATAACATAATTAATGAAAAACAACACAAAGTGCAACATAAGAAGGCACTTTATGAGGATATTTACCCTCATATATTACACCACCTTCCTGATTCTCCCGAGGAGGCGCTCCATTCTGGGCCCAGCCTCATTCACTGCATTTATTTAATTTTTGGCATCATCAGTTGTGACTGGAATATTAGTACTGGGCCTTTGTCTTCCATTCCTCCGCTGCTTGTGTCAGAACCTGAGCTGTGTGACAGTGTGACTGTCGTAGAGGGGGCGTGTCTTCAGCGCCAGACTTTTCATCTCCCAGTCTGCGGTGATGAAGTGAGCGGTTCCGCTCATGGATCTATTATAGGTTCCGCGGGACGTCCGAGCGTCAGTCGTGAGCGCAGCTGAGGATGCGCGGGAGAGTTGACTTTAGCCCGGTCTGACTGTGCGTAAGGGAGCTGCTTAAATGCCGCGACAACAAGCGGTCATTGAGACGCTTTTTTTCACTCATGTCTTTCTTGTGCCACAGTGCTTACACATCGTGACAGTTTTGTCCAATATTAATTATCAGTGTAGTTACAGTGAAGCCAAAATGCTCTCATACTGGGGATTTAAATGACGCAGGGCTTTCAAGCATCTCCGTTCCTCCGCTCGCAATGACCGCGCTGTGTGTGGACTGAACAACGTGCGCACAACTTTTTTTTCATAAATCAAACCGCGGATCACGTCTGTACCGAACCGAAGACGTTGAACCGAACGGATCACGGATCAGTGATGAACCGTTGCACCTCTAGTATACATGCAGACTCGGACCTCTTATCCCAGTATACATGCAGACTCGGACCTCTTATCCCAGTATACATGCAGACTAGGGATGTACCGATCCAGGTTTTTTGTGATCCGATCCGTATCCGATACTCTTACATATTGTTTTGCCGATACCGATCCGATATAATTTTTTCTAATATTTTCAAAGCATTAAAGATTTTGCATTTTTACGTGAATACGTTTGTCGTGTCTAACACACGTTAGCAGCCTTGTTTACAGTCACGGGGGAATGAGGCTCGAGGAATATGTTCACAAGCAGTCTCCCCCATAGTTAGTCCTGGTGAAATCCTGGTTTAGTCCTGGTTTATCTCCTGTTTTGTGTCCCCATGACGGCTCGCTGATAGCCGCACGGAGGAAAAAGTTAATCTCTTGCTTTCGACGCATGCATCGGGTCTCTGTGTCCACTGCCTCTGCCACACCGCACATGCTATGCCGGATGTGCATAACCATTGACACAGCATTGAAAAACAATCTTTAGATCCATGTACGCTACGCATGGTGCGGTTGTTGTTTTGCATTTCCCAGAAAGTTTTGCAGTTCATGCTTGGCTGTGATAGGTCGAGAAGCCTATGCCTACATCCCCCAGAATGCCGCGCGCCTCTGACTCAGCTTTACTTCCTGTGTTTTCGTCCTGTTTTTTTTCTAATTGATGTTAAACTAACATTCTATCGACCCCGTTTTCTGTTGATATCGAACACGTGTCTATCACAATATATCTCGGTGTCTTTTTATCGCCCAGCCCTAGTTTTACATTGTATTTAGTTTACGGCAGCCGTAAAGCGTGAGCATGCTGAAAAGTGACGTAAATCGGCTTCATATTTAACAAATCCGATGATATCCGATCCTTACAAAATACCCATATCGGCCCCCGATACTGAATATCGGATCGGTACATCCCTAATGCAGACTCAGACCTCTGTCGTCCCAGTATACATGCAGGCTCAGACCCGTCTTGTCTCCGTATACAGACATGCATTCTCACACCTCCCTTGTCCCTGTATACCTGACTCACACCTGTGTGTATACAGACACATTCATTGTTCTTGGCTTTATGAAGAAAAAAAATATATCAAAGGCAGACTATTGTGAGTGAAAACCAGAATGACAATACCTTTATGATTCATACAAGGCATTTACACAGAACTAGAGCGAATCGAGAGACTGGTCCAGTTTGATTTGAGTCCATTGATCAAGTGAGGTTAAGCTAAACGGTATAAGAGGCTAGGACCTTTCTCCTCTCTGCAATATGGTGTTTGTGGTTAGAGGCAAACATCACAGGGAAGATGAACTGATGTATTTGAATGCTCAAAAAAGTCATGCTAATATTAGACATGGAGGCATATGTAAACAGTCCTAGCACTGGAGACTCTGGAGCATGTGTGTCATTGTTTGGGCTTTGTGAAGCTAAAGCAAAAACGTACAGGGTATGTAATTGCGCTGCAGACGTGACTGGGGTATGACTCGGTGATGATCTGTCTGAAGATCAAAAGCCACAAGAAAACAAGCTGTTGGATGCCCCACTATGTTTGGTGCTTATGCTGGAGTTTGGTAAGGCATAGACTATAGACTACAATGGGAATACACGACATGACAGTTTACATGGTCTGTATGTATACGGAGACCGGTCTAGTCTTTCTAAATATCTCTTTTAGTATCTTGCCTTGTGTGTTGGTTATTGCTAGCTAACACTGCTAGCTAATATCCATCCATCCATTTTCTTCCCCTTAATCCATTTCTGGGTCGGGGGGTTGGCAGTCAGAGCTGTACCCAGTACACAGAGCACCAGCCCCTCACTGATCCTCCTGCAGGTGCTGAGTCTACAGGAGCCTTGATCTTTCAGCGGGGGCTTCAGGCAAAGTAGGGTTAAGTGTCTTGCCCAAGGACACAACGACAGCAGTCATCAGTGGGAGTCGTGAAGTAGGTCTTACGGTGGGCTCAAACCCATGCCCTTCAGGCCCAAAAGCCAGTGCTCTACCAACTTAAGCCACTGTCGCCCCCAGCTTATTGCAGCTTATTGTTCTCTCAGTGTTCTTCGATGTAACGTGCTGCAGCTTATTGTTCTCTCAGTGTTCTTCGATGTAACGTGCTGCTGCCAAATCCAATCCCCGTGTTCGCGATGATTCACTGTGTGTATTATTATAGCTTCCTCGTGGTACGCTGCTCGCCGCTGTGAGGGGGAGTCAAAGGAGATGAATGCATTAAGTTGTATTCTTAGTTCTGACTCAGAGTAGGCTGCCCTGTGTGAAATGAAGACATCAATATGGAACCATCTGAAATAGGTTCGACTCCCTTGGTCCCAGATTCAGACTTTGTTCTAAACTTGTCGACTTCTTGCTTTGAGCTCTGTCTCTTTTAGTTTCACTTTTACAAGGCGTCTTTTTAGTCTTTTGTGAGCTGGTTCAGTCACCCAGGAACTGACATGAAAAGAGATCAATAGTTATTTTATCTTATCTTGCACTAAAACAGGTTTGAAAAGTGGTTGGATGAAGCAGAAGCTCATTTGTTCCCAACCTGTGTGTGTGTGTGTGTGTGTCCTTCAGTTTGTAGTAGGGGTGGTCTCGCTTCTCAGCAAGAAGGTCCTGGGTTCGAATTCTGGTCATAACGGGGCCTTTCTGAGTGCAGTTTGCATGTTCTCCCCGTGTCTGCGTAGGTGTCCTCCGGGTGCTCTGGTTTCCCCCATCACTAAAAACATGCACAATAGGTCTGTGCCTCCTGCACTGGCCCCTCCCATCTCTGTGTGTAGTCAGAAACTAATGCCCACAATTGTAAACCGCTTTGACTCTGGTCTGTGAAAGGCGCTATATAAATAAACATTACTTACTAGTAATTAGGGATTCTCTGACAACTATTTGTTGTGTGTTAAAGAAAAACTGTCAAGAGGTGAGTCCAAAACAAACGCGTATAAAACCAACCACTGGATCAAACGTCTGAAAACTCACCACACAGAGTAGAGCACCTTTATTATTACATTATTGTTGAAGTGAGAAATAAAACATTTTACATTTCAGTTGTATTAGTTTCTCTGTATCGGCAAGTACTCCAAAAGAAGGTACTCGTATTGGTTTTGAAAAAAGTGGTATTGGTGCATTCCTATTAGCAATGTCTTAGTCTAGTTTTGTCAGTTTGCATTCGACTGGTTTGTTTACATCAAGATTGCAAAATTATTTCCAGGAAATCAAAATATTCTGCTTTAATTTATTTTTGCAATTATTTCCTATTACAGGCATCAAATTATTGTGTGTATGAGATTTGTTATGCAAGCTTTTTTTATATAATTCTTTTTACTTTAAGAACTCAAGAACAAAGAGCCAAAGCCAATTCCTAGTTTGACTTCCTGTTTCTTACAACCGCAATAAAATAATTCTGATTCAACAACTGTCGAGGCCTATTTTCGTTTCCTCCACTTCTCGCTGCCACTTTGCCCCAAACACATGTCACGAAGTCCGTCGCCGCTGAGAGAGAAGGCGTTCTGTTCTGTCCGCGCCGCTGTCCTCCCCCTTTCACGCCCACTCGGTTCCTTCGCCGTGGCTTGTGTTGTTTTCCACTTCTATAAACGCAAACTGGGACGAAAAAAACATCTTGTCTGTCAAAGAAACGGTGATTTTCTGAACCGCAGTGAGAAACGACGTAATGATTCTGTCCCACTGTCTTTCACACAGTTGAAATTTGATTTTCTTGCGTCAAAATGAGTTCTTCCCATCGAATGGCCGCACCTGGAATGTCTTATTGCTTTTCCTCTTTGTGTTCATTGATTCAGATGATGGGTTAATGGCACAAACTGTAGGAGTGGACCAGACGCACCTTTAGTGTTTTTGCCTCATTGAGGAAGAAGCCGATTGGAGCTAGCTCAAACAGGCTTCATGGTATCATATGTTATGGTAGGATTAGCAATTAGCCAAAAGGAGAAATATACGTCCTTTTGAAGAATAAGTAGCGCAGAATTGTGCTGGCGTGTCATTTTATTTTAGATCGAGTTTTGGTGAAACAAGGAAGAGAATTTGTTTCGGGACCACTTTCCTGAGAAAAGCCACAGATCTCTGGTTAGCACAGACAGCTGAGGTAAACAAGTGGCGGAGGCTAACCTGAAGCTTCCTGTGTCTTCGTTACCGGTTACTGCTTACTCAGCGAAACAGCCAAAAGAAAATCTCGATCCTCTGCGCTTCCCGGCCCTATCATTCTATGGTCATGCCATCGACGTTCCGATTTGAGGACAAACATGCAAGAGTTATGTTTGCACACTGAGATAGCCCAAAGTGTAAAATAGTGACTCGAAGGGCTCTTGCAAGTATGTAAATTATAACAGACTTTTACTTCTTCTTTTGGGACAAGCTAAATGGTTTGTTATAAGAAGACAGGGTTATATTTGACGTGCCTCATGGCGGGGGTCTGTGCTCTCCGGTCAAACCTAGCAAGTAAATATTTATTTGAGAGCTTTTCATACACAGGACAACACTGAGCACATCCACATCACACATCACACCAGGCACAAGACATCACATAAAACACCAGAATCACCATATAAAACACAATACAAATCACACAGGTAATTCAAAATATTAACCCCCAACAGAGGCGGTCAGGCCTCTGTTGGGGGGTAATTACAGACCGGTTTGTCCTTTTTGGAGATAAAATACAAGCAAAGATTGTCCTTTTTCATCCTTGTACCTTAGACACGGCTCAAGAGAGAAGTGGATCTGCTGTGGAGAAGTCGAGAAGTGGAGGTCGACTGTGAGAGACTGTAGTGAAGGTTATGGAGGGAAAATACAGAGAAACCTGGATTTGAAATGAATAAACTGTTAACTCATCTCAAATCAACATCTGAATTTGTATCTCTGTGCAGCACTTTGGAAGCTTGTTTTATAGATTGTGCTATAATAATACTAACAACAGGGTGCTTGCACAAGTCTTAAGTCTTGAAACGTATGGAATTTTGAAGCACTATTGACCTTGAGAAGTCTTGAATTTTGTTTGAAAGTGTTAATAAAGTATGGAAGAATAAATGTATGGTAGAATTTTACAGTATGCTCAAAGGCATTGTGAACTGAGATATAGAAAGGTAGGCTATAAAACTATAATTTTACTAACTGGTCACGGACTGTATTGGCCTGAAGGAACTGAATTGCTTAGCCTGGCACATGTTTGTGATGTCACTGCTGAGGTCTATTGACACGTAGCTAGCCTAGTGGTCAACAGAAATGGGCCGTTACGCGTTTTCAAATTTGTGGTCTTTTCGGTTTTAAGGTCTTGGGGAAAATATATCAGTTTTAAAAAAGTCTGGAGAGGGAGCACCCTGAATAATAGTAATACGTCAGATTTATTCAGGAGACTCGAAGTTGCTTCATATGTCATTATTCTTTCACTCCATACTCTGTGGTGATAAACTACTACTGTAGCCACAGAAGTGAGGCAACCAGTCTGTGTCATCGGCCCGTCATTCACACATACACCAGACTCTTTCCAGGCAATGTGGGTAAAGTGGCTTGCCTAAGGACACAACAACAGTTTGGGACATCTGATGTTCCCAGAGGTCTCCCATCACAGTACTAACCCCAGGTCCTGTCTTGCTTAGCTTCAAAGGTCTGACCTCATATACAAGTATGGCTATATAAATTAAAAATAGGTCAAATCCACTTTATTATCCTTTCGCTCCACAGTTTATGACCCAATGGTAGGAACTGAGTAGAGACTGATTTATTTGAATTCCTTATATGGTAATTTCTGTTTTGTTTTGCATATGTGTATGAACTGTGCTATACAAATAAAGATGAGATATTCTTAGTCTTAATCGGGGACACTCAATTCTAAGAGTGCACTAAATAATATTTATCAAAAGAGTTTTGATTTTGGGCATTTTTGGAAAAAAATAATCTGCTGCGTTTCATTGGGGTGGCCTGCAGGGGGCGCTTATCTGGGAAAGCATTGATCCACCGCGCCCACCTCATTCCAGTGATTTTTTTTTTTTTTTTTTTTTCCCCAAAGTGTCCTCCTTTATGTGAGACCACAGCTGGAACACGGAACAAACTAGTCTTTCTCTCTATTTGTGCGGTTGCTACAAGCGTACACCGCACAAAAAGATGGCATTTTGACAGCGCTTCTTCTTCTACTATATCTCCGTGTATATACCCGGCAGACTGCACCGCCAGGGTACGTCACGTCCTGTCCTACGTTTGTTATTCGCGCCACTGCCCTGGCGTCATATGAAACCCAAGAATAGCTCTTTCCCCTCTCCGATAGTAAGTAATGTTAATGTTTATTTATATTGTGCATTTCTGGTTAAAGAATTCCCCCGGCAAACGTCCTGTCGGCAAACGACCGCTCAGTTAGTGCTGTTTATAGTTTACCGTGTTGTTTTGGAGTTAGTTTGAGGTCACATCAAAAACACAGCAAAAAGCGTTAAAATATAATAATTGCTCAAATCGACTGTTTATTTTAATTTGAGTTGAAAACAAGATTCTCCAACGGGACAAAGTCATTTAGACTTATTTCTATAATTGTTGCTTTATTTTCTCATTCCAAGTAACATTTCTGTATCTTTTTAAAACAAGACCGTTTTGCTCATGGTCCAAGCCTGGTCTGGTACCATGTGTAAACTCTGGTCCGTGATCATTTCCTACATGTACGTCTGGGTCTGATCCTAGTGGCTGCAGTTTCCTCTGTTGAATCCCCTCCGACCAATCAGAGAGCGGGGGAGGCGGGTGTTGTAGGTCGGTGTCGGTGACGTCAAGAGTTTGTGCTGAATTTGCTGGTTGTAGTTTGTCGGAGAATGCGATAGTAAAATAATTTGTTCTGGTTCAATCCAAATATCAAGAAACTGAAGCCGGAGCAAGAGGAATGTTTAGTAAATGTCATTGACGCAAAGATGTTGTGGCTCTACTCCCCACGGGCTCCGTTAGTGGCAAAGGAGATGGCTAAAGCTAGGCTACATGCTAAAGCTAGGCTACAGGCCTCACTCACTCGGGCTCATTACATACGTCACAGTAAACTCGGATCCAATCATTTCAATCTGCAAAAGAAGTTAACCCCTCCCACCTGTTAACGGAGTCAATGGAGCAAATCCAGACCTTAGTACAAATGAAATGAGTACGATGGTGAGGTAAGACCAGGGTATCATTGTCCCATTGAGTACCTTAAAACAAGATTTGCAAAAAAGTGTGCTCAAATTCAGTTAGATTTTGCCAAATGTTAGCATTTTTTTACTGCCGTTGTGTCCTTGGGCAAGACACAACCTCTGGGAACAGCAGGTGCCACAGTGGGGCGGCTGTAAAGTGCCAAACTGCTGTTGTGTCCTTAGGCAAGACACTTCCCCCACATTAGAATGAGTCTGGTGTGTGTGTGTGAATGGTTGGTGGTGATGGGAGGGGCTGATGGCACAGACTGGTTGCCTCGCTTCTGTCAGTGTGCCCCAGGGCAGCTGTGGCTACAGTAGTTTATCACCACCGTGTTTGGAGTGAAAGAATAATGATGTGAAGTGTCTTTGAGTGTCCAAAACAGCGCTATATAAAACTGTTTAACAATATAATAATAAATCTGTAATAAATTCTTTCCTCGGTATTTGGTCCAGTTCTGTCGGCGTTGAACACGTCCAGGTGCTCTGTAAATACTCACCTGTTGCCAAAAATACTCCAGCTTCATTTCTTCTTCTCTGGTCTCGTCCCTACCTCCGGGTCACCAATCATGTGTGGAACTGGGCCACCGCTTTATGCTAATGTTTGGAAAAGCCTGGATGGTGGAGGCTGTATGTTTGAGCGCATACTTCAAGCTAATATGGACGGAGGGGGAGGGGCCGGGACCAGCCTTTGGGAAGCACATTCTGGAAGAAGTGGGACGGAAGTGGGTCATTTGGGGTTTGGATAATGGGGCTACAGGCAAAGTGCTTTTTGAGTTTTAGCTAATGAGTATTTTGAACTGTGTGTATTGCTTGTGTGGGTGCGTGTGTCCTGCTGGTGTGTGTGTGTACTGCTGCTGGTGTGTATCTGGCGAGCATTGAAGACTTTTTAAGTTCAGGAATCTGTAAAAACAGGACTGTTGTCATGAAAATGGGGAGCTTCTACTACTTATTATTGTTGGACAATTCTGGCAAACTAAAAGTGGCCTCTAAGTTAAAACTTTTGGACAATCCTGACCTAGATTCATAGACTATAAAAATACTCACGTTGCAGCCCTAGTTTAGCCCTAATTTAATCGTAGTTTAGCCCTACTTCTGAGCATGTATCACTGGAAGAAAGACTTAAGACCCGCTGGTCTGTGTGGTAGCTGGCCTGGGAATGCCTGGGAACGCCTTGGTATCCCCCCAGATGAGCTGGAGGACATGTGCCAGGAGAGAGACTCATACGGGGTCGGATAAAGCGGCAGCAGCAGTAGTGAGCATTTGTGTGGCCTGGTGCATCATTACCTGAACCTTCCACAGATCTCATATTTTTTTTTAGCATTGGTTTTTAGCAGCACATTTTCAGTTCGCATCCCTCCCTGTGTCGTCAGGATTTAGAGCTGCTTTTACAGATTTCTAAATTGGAGCAGATCTCAGCAGGAGCCTCTTCAGGAGCAAGTCTGTGTTTTATGGAGCCAAACTTCCAATAGTCCTCTTTTTGTATCAGTCTGTTCATGTGTGGTTCTTCTGTCTTATATCTCAAGCTTTTGAAGTCTAATTGTCCAAATAAAAATGCAACCGGTTTCCCTGTTTTTATTTTTGTAGACACCAGTCATAGCTCTCAGAAAAAGGGAGTTTATAAATACAGCAATACATTTTTTTAACTGTAATGTTTTCCTTTGCATCTTTCAATTATTTATATATATATGAAATGCAGCAAAAAAGGCTATTGTTAAAAGTACAATAGTCTTTATGGGAGTGATGTCCAGACTCCCTTGAAAAAGAGACAAAAATAATCAAATGCAACAGTTTTCCTGTTTAGTGTTTTACACTCACTAACTTGCGAAGAGTTAGGACTGGTATAACTTGAAATTTAGCTATACAGATTTTATTCCACCCGTTTATTTTAGTATTTTTTATTTTACTTTTGAAAGGTGAAGCGTTAGCTACCATAGCTACACTGTTTACTTGCCATCAGTTAGCAAAAATGTATAATTTAAAAACATAATAAAAAATTAAAGCCGCAAGCGGCGATGAAAGGCCTCGCCCCTCTTGCGACCGCCTCCTGGGCGCCAGTCCCACAAGCGTCACGGCAACGAATTGGCAGCCCGATTTGACCAGGATTACGTATATAAAAGCTCATTTATATGATAAAGTGCGTCCCTAGTGGTCACCTCCGGGACATGCACCCTCTACGTAGAGTAGTATTTTGCTCGTACAGATGTAAAGATTTGATTTTGCAACTTTGGTGAAGATCGGAAAAGTTTAGGTCAGAAGCCTTCCATAGGTGGCGCTGTAGAGTCATATTAGGTGTGTGTTTTCACACCATTACTCTCAGGTCATTACCAACTGTTAGCGATGTGAGTTTCAGCTCTGTAGGTTTGAGCCTGTGGTCAGGAGAGCATCAAACATGGAGAAATTCCCCACTACCTCGCATGAAAACGATAACAAAATTCTAACTTTTATGCGATGACTGCATAACTTCAATCCGTCCAGATGGAGAAATGACATGGTAGAAGTCTGTGCGATGAAAATCCAGGGACTAGTACGAAGCCAAAAATGCGACACCTTGAACTGCCTGTAGGTGGCGCTGTTGCACTCACAGTTGTGTATTGTATATCGTTGTGTTCAGGGTCATACGCTGTATTACTGAATTCATTTTTAGCCTCATCGGACAAACATTTTGCCCTAAAAAAGCTCATTTATTCACTTTACGGCGCCCCCAGTGGTCAGGTGTGGGACGTACAACTTTTGCGTAATGTAATGTTTTGCTCGTCTCGGTCCAGAGAATACACTCAGCGATTTTCGGGCCGATCCGAGCACTAGTGCCCTATTACTTTCCGACAGGTGGCGCTAAAGAGCTCATATTGGGCGAATGATTTTAGTGTCATTGCGTTCAGGCCATAACCTAATATTACTGATGTGAGTCTCAGCTCTGTAGGTCTGAGCCTGTGGGCCTCAGGGCTCAGCGAAAATGGCCAAAACGAAGGCCTTATTCGCCATGGCGAGGGACAAAAACGGTGAAGATTTTCTAACTTTTTTTTGATGATTATATAACTTCAATCCGTCCAGATTGGGAAATGATGTGGTAGAACTCTGTGTGATGAAAAACCAGGGACTAGTTCGAATTTGTAAATGAAAAGTCAAATTAGTGGCGAAACTTCGGCCCATCATGACCGACTTCCTGTTGGTCCCAGACATGTGCTTAGACCGGCTTTTATGCTCGTCTCATAGAGATCTATCACTCATCCGAATTTCGTGTACCTACTCCAAAATATGTAGAGCTGAAACAACTAATCGATTTAATCGATTAAAATCGATTATTAAAATAGTTGTCAACTAATTTAGTCATCGATTAGTTGCTAAATAACTTTTATTTTGCCGTAAGCGGCTCATTTCGTGCATATTTTAACTCTGCGGTGACCAAATGGTGGCAGTAATGAGCCACCGGAGGTTTTACAGCAGGAGAAGTAGCGAATAGCCAATAGCTGGCCTCCTTTTATGTCACATGCTTCGCGCACAGCTTCTCTTCAGCATACAGCAAGATGGCGGAGGCAAGCGGAGTAAGCTCGAGAAAAAAAAGGAAAAAAGCAGAAGACAAACCTAATCGAACGAAGTCATCCAAAGTGTGGGAGCACTTTACTTTGAACCTTCAAAAAAGAAGAGTAACCTGTAAACTCTGCGCTACTGACTTGGCCTGGCACGGGAGTACTACGTCTCTGCGTGAGCACCTTAAACCATCTCTCTGCAGTACTGACTGTTTGCAAAAGATGGCGCCACACTCACTGTTTTAGGCATAAAGTTGATCTTTCAAATAATTTGCACAAAGATGTAAAAAAAAAAAAACATTTATCAGTTTATCAACTTAAATAAGCCTTGTTCGGGATTTTAAACTACTTCAGAAGCCCTAAGGATTTTCATGGTGAAAACATTATTGGAAATCTCCTTGTGAAATTTGCTAGAGTATGTAACGGTCAGTGTTTTGTTTTGATGGTCAACATTGAGTTCACTAAAGGATTACCAAAGACATAATAAACAGCTCCAGTTAAGTTTTTGATGTGGATATGAATATGTAAAATGGTTAAAATCTCTAAAAAGTCTATGTTGAATGATGAAGGCCCTTTGTTAACAATTTACTTGGAAAAAAATTGGCAAAACTAAAATATAAGTACATAAACCGATTAATCGATTAATCGTAAAAATAATCGCCTGATTAATCGATTATCTAAATAATCGTTAGTTGCAGCCCTAAAAATATGCAATCCTGCCTCCAATAGAAATGGCAAATTTTGAATTTTCTAGGGGGCGCTATTGATTCGCCTTTTGTCGGACAATCTCGAAACGTCCGTTTTATCAAATGTTTCGCCGAACCGGTCGTTTTAGACCCCCCATGTGCAGACTTTCGTGCATGTCTTCAGGGTCAAAAATTGAATTGTTTCGGCGGTAAAAGAATAATAATAATATGAAACCGGTAAATAACAATAGGCCTCCCCAATACTTCGTATTGGCTCGGCCTAATTATAATGCGATGAGATTACAGAAAGAAAAATAAGTGAGCAAAACTAGCCGTTAGCATAGCCGCCATGTGGTTAAATCTTCTGTGAAAAATCTTGGTGTTTTGACGTCTGCTATTGTCAAAATTAAATTCAAATCCCATTGTTTTCAGCCCTAATCTGTCATAAAGTCTCTTTTGATTTCCTCTTTTCATCCAAACGTTCCCGTCTCACCTTGGTGCGGCTCAGACACTCCGGCGCTCTCTCCTCTCTTCGTTTTTTGTTTTCTCAATAAAGTGTTATTCAGGGATCAAGCCAATGCCACTCTGAGTCCTCTCCCGGTCTCTCTGTCCGTCTCACTCTGCCATAAATCTGTGGAGCTGCAGTCTCCGCATCATTACTCCCACAAGGGCTGGCACGGGGAAAGAGCCGGGGAAGTGCTGATGTAGGATTCACTCTGGGATTTAGGAGACGGGACCAAACGGAAGGATCTGGAAAACTGTTTTTGCATCACTACATGTCCAGGATCCATCCGAATGTAAAAAGAATAAATATAAGTTCTTTGCTAGTCCTGGTCGAGGCAAAGTGTAAGATAAGATTCTTTTATTCATCCCACAGTGGGGAAATGTCAGTGTTGCCGAGCGCAGACAGGACAGTGAGAGACACAGGGAGAATACACAATGTGCAATTAATTAGTAGCTTTGTTTCTTGGCGTAAATGCTTTAGCCCTAAATCACAACTGTGTTTTCTCTGAGGACTTTACTGGCCGATTCATCAACATTGTTGATGGACAGAGCCAAAGCACAGACACACACACACACACACTTAATACACACGTACACACGACTACACTGCAAACACACATATAAACTTAAATACACACTTACACTCACTCACACACATCTACACCTCCACACACGCACACGCACCTTCATTAACTAGCGCACACACACCTTCACTAACTAGCGCACACACACACACACACACACACACCTTCACTAACTAGCACACATGCGCACACGCAACATTAACACAAACTTGATCTCAAGACAATTTCCAAGTGGTAACTTATGTTTGTTACTTACGTGGCAATAAAAATGATTCTGATCTCACAATGGAGAATTTGACACATATTTAAACATCAATAAATACGCCGTTCAACCCATTCGCCCGTCAGTAAAGAGCTTTATTTTTGTGGAAATTTGTAATTAAGCCATTTCCATCAATTTAACACTAGTACTCCCAGAATTATCAAACTCCCCAAGCCGTCATTTTGACTGCTCCCATTCAAATCCATGGAATTACAAGAAATTCCCCCAAAAAAGTTACATTTTTCAGCAATTATTATTCTATTGTACATTTTACCACTGCAATAAGCATAGTTGTATGTTTACATCTGTCAACGTCCGCAGCATGAGGTCAAAGTGACATGTAGACGCTGAGTAATTACACTTCATAAACTAAAATCCGTCAAATGGACTGCTGTGGGAGTGAAGCCGGGGCTAGGAGCGTCACGGCCTCCTCGGACTGTGGACTCTTCACGTCTCTCTGCTCTCTTTGGATCTCAGCACATCTGTTTAGAGAGACGGGGTTAGGCAAATTATGAAGTTTCTCCAAAGTTCATGATTCCTGTGGATCTGAGACGGTTCTACTCAAATGCTAAATATTTCACACTTTTTTTTTTTTGTACGGATGAGAAGACGGGATTTGTTCAGCACCAAAGACTTTTTACACTTGAGTGATAAAAGGCCATGGACGGGTTTTGAGGCTTGAAATTAACCATAAATTATGATTTTTAATGATGCATTGGTTTTTTTTCATAGTGCTGTCATTAGTAACTCATTAAACACAGTGGTAATTTACTACTGTAGCCACAGCTGCCCTGGGGCACACTGGCCAGGGAGAGGCCAGAGAGGGAGAGAGGCCAGAGAGGGAGAGAGGCCAGAGAGGGAGAGAGGCCAGAGAGGGAGAGAGGCCAGAGAGGGAGAGAGGCCAGAGAGGGAGAGAGGCCAGAGAGGGAGAGAGGCCAGAGAGGGAGGCCATTGGCCTTTATCATCCTGGGACAGTAGTTCTCTGAATTTATGGTCCAGTGAAAGTAGCTCTCTGGGTGTGACGGGTTTGAGACACCTGGTGTAGCATTAGCTCTCTGCCACTCTGCGTCCTTGATGGTTGTCTGTTTCATGTTGTGTTTTTGTGCAGATGAAAAGATTGAAACAATGTCAAGTGGATCCAGAATTCCTAGTTTTATAGCTATGGTCGAACATCGCAGCGATATTCAAATTCTCAGAGTTGATCTCGACTCGGCTCACGACTGCGTACATCTGCTTACTCTCTCGCCGTCTCGCACACACGCCACCGTAGCCTCTGTACATATCACACAGGCATTCCAATGACGTCGGAATCTGCTGGTCGCCATGGTTACCGCTGTGATGGATGGATCGGCGGGTTGCTGCCCCCGGTCTCTGCTCCTCTGGGGGTGGTCTTTCAATCTGCTGAGGCCACTTATTTCAGATGGACTGGTTTGCCTCGGGGTCCTCACAGTGGGCAGGAGCCAGAAATTCTATACATGTATCTGCGTTTTGTAAAGACAGATTTAAACATTAATTAGGGTGAAATGTGTGAGATACTGTGGCACAGACTGGTTGCCTCGCTTCTGTCAGTGTGCCCCAGGGCAGCTGTGGCTATAATAGTTGTAGTTTATCACCACAGTGTTTGGAGAGCAATAATAATGAGAAGAGACTTTGGTTTTATACAGCGCTTTTTTGGACACTCATTTATTATTATTATTATTGAGATGCTAGTGTGAAATATTGCTTGAAATGTATGTTTTTAAACTAGAATCAAGTCGTTTGGGGCTAGATTTATTTTATTTTCAGAACTCTTAAATCAATGTTCCCTACATGTAGCAGGCAGAAGCTAACGTCCTCTTCATACATGATTCCCAGTCGGGCTACACGATAATGGAAATTATAGTGATATTTGAGTGTTTAGTATTTCGATAACTATATTATTGCGATATTTTTGTCATTCACCTAAAATTGCATCTGCATTGAAACGCAAGAGACTAATAACAAAAATAAGCACAACATTAATGACATTCAAATTCATATATTTATAATTATTTGCATATAATTATTTACTTAAAGGCACACCGTGTAACTCTTGGCCACTAGGGGCGCTAGACCTGCAACTTTCACGTTTAGCGCCCCTAGTGGCCACAAGCAACTCAGCACTGTCGCAAAAGTCAACAAACAGTCAGCCGGTGTCTTTTGAGTGTGTATTCAGACAGCATGCACTGGTGTGTGTGTTCAAACTGTAGAGACATGCCTACAGATATTGAGAGACTCTGCTGTGGTCAGCCTCCAGACCGCTGCATTAGTAATCTACCACACATGGACTTCTATATCCTGGATGAGGGAGTTCTGCGTCTAGCTCGTGCTGCGTGGAATGACATCTTTGCAGTCGATGACATCCAGGAACCAGGTGAAGAGCAGCGCTCATACAGACATGCAGCTTACAGCACGATCCCTTTCGCGTTTCCTCTTTTTAGCCTCCTCCAAAGGTTTAAAATTTTTCCTTGCCTCAGCCATGACCAGGAGTCGAGCAGGTGAAAAATGAGTAGCAAAAGCCTTAGCTCCATGAGTATATCAGCGCCTGTAGCCGTAAAGCAAGTCTTTCTTCCAAGTCACGTGACCTGGTGGCAGACGGTCCGTCTGCTCGAAACTTACATGGGCGGTATTTCAAGAGGGCAGCCCCGCTCGGAGCATTGCAAGTGTCAAGCGCTGTATATTGGCCCAAGTATTCATATAAAATAACTCATATGTGTCAACTCTTTAGGTCACAAAGTCCGCGGTGTGCCTTTAAAATTAAAGGTTATTGTGCATTTTTTCAATATGGATATTGCACGTCAGTAGCTCAGTTGGTAGAGCACTGATGTCTGCTGTCGTTGTGTGCAAGACACTTAACCCCACTTTGCCTGAAGCCCCCGATGAAAGACCAAGGCCTTCTCGTCAATGACAGAGAAGCCATCTTCCTGTGGACCCACCACCTGCAAAGGATCAGAGGGACTGGTGCTGTGAGACTTGGGCAGCTCTGATTGTCACCCCTCGACCCAGAAAGGGATTAATAAAGGGGTAGAAAATGACATGACACGTGATATTGCACGTACCAATATCACGATAACGTTGATTTATAGCATAGTTTTAGATCTAGATTTTTCGATATATCGTGCAGCCCTAATTCCCAAACACGTCTGCTTTATGCACCAATAACGTCTCCCCCTGACCTCTTTTTCCTCCTTGGTCGTTTGTTGTATCCTGTAAACCTCGTTATCCTATCTCCTGTTGAAAAGGTCATTCTCCAAACCGCAGCGGAGGAATTTCCTGGAAAGTCCACTCGGCTCTTTTTAGTTTTCTGCCGCGAGCACAAGCCTGTTTTATGTATACAGCCGAGCACCATTAGCCACTTCATTAGCATTGATTTGCATGCTTCAGCGTTTGGTCCCGTCTGAATGTATTGGATTGTTGGACCGTTTGGACCCAAGTCTTTTGGACGATTGTTGAGATCGTGAAGGGAGAAAAAAACACTTGAAAATAGCACTTTGTTCACATCTTTAATTGCAGCCCTCTGTGTCATGTTATGTGGCCCGAAGTTACAGTGACTCAGTTGTAGAACATTGGCCTTTGAGCCAGAAGGTTGTGGGTTCGAGCCCACCAGAACCTTTCTCCGACTCCCACTGTCTGCTGTCGTTAACCTCTGGGAAAAGCAGGTACCACAGTGCGGCGGCTGTAAAGTGCCAAACTGTGGTTGTGTCCTTAGGCAAGACACTTTCCCCACATTAGAATGAGTCTGGTGTGTGTGTGAATGGTTGGTGGTGGTGGGAGGGGCCGATGGCACAGACTGGTTGGCTCACTTCTGTCAGTGTGCCCCAGGGCAGCTGTGGCTACAGTAGTTTATCACCACCGTGTTTGGAGTGAATGAATAATGACTTTGAGAGACACCAGAAGCGTCCAGAGAAAGCGCTGTATAAATGCATTATTATTATTATTAACTTGCACCCATTAATCTTGTTTTTAATATTTGTTCTCTTTTTAAACCCTCTGATTCTGCTTCAGCAACAGAATCCAATCTGTTTCAATTATTATTTTTCTCCGTGAATAATAGATTTGGCTGCACCATGTAGGCATTTTGGCACTGATGAAGAGATGAGAAGCTGCTCACAAAACATGGAATTTTTTTTAGATCTGTTTTTCATCCCTTGTGCAGTCCTCGGACCACAAGGATTAATAAAACCTGCACTAAATAAAACATTTTTGAGCTGAATTTTGATATTTTCTACCATGACCGGCTCAGTCATTTATACCCTTTTAAAACCCTAATTTAGGTATTTATCTCACATTATGATAGTTGTGAGGGATTTACTTAGTGTCTAAAACCAAAGGACAGATGTAGAAGTATTAGCTGTGAATAAAATAGTTTGTTCTTTTGTTTGTGGCTTTGCTCGAGGCCGGTGTGAAATGTTAATATAGTGTCTTTACTGCTCCGTGTTCTTTACGTGACGATGATATTGCACCACATTTCTCCTTCTGTCGCTCAGACCAGCTTCAACTCTGACACCAAAAACACAAAAATGTGGTTTTAGCAGCAAAGGTCGAGGAACTGTAAATACACTAACAATTCAATGACTTTTATTTTTGTTTAGTCTTAAATCACGTCTCTGAGAACTTATCAGAGTTGTGGACTGAGGCTGTATAGACCCAGGACTGAGGCTGTATAGACCCAGGACCGAGGCTGTATAGACCCAGGACCGAGGCTGTATAGACCCAGGACCGAGGCTGTATAGACCCAGGACCGAGGCTGTATAGACCCAGGACCGAGGCTGTATAGACCCAGGACCGAGGCTGTATAGACCCAGGACCGAGGCTGTATAGACCCAGGACCGAGGCTGTATAGACCCAGGACCGAGGCTGTATAGACCCAGGACCGAGGCTGTATAGACCCAGGACCGAGGCTGTATAGACCCAGGACCGAGGCTGTATAGACCCAGGACTGAGGAGTCACTTTCTCAGATTCAGATTCATTTATTTGCCATTTGCAGTAAAACCACATTGGAAAAACTGTGCAAGACTACCCCGGTGTGCACCAACGACACACACCAGAGCTCTTGCTTTCTCATAATTTTCTGATAATGTAAATTAGATGCAGCCCAAATCCAAGACCTTAACCCGTGTTTTCTTCTTCTCTCTCACAGCGGAGCCCCTCCCACTCATGGACCTGTGCAGACGAGTGGCCCGTGTGGCTTTGGGACGCGACCGCATCCACCAAATCGAGACGCTCCCTCTGCCCCAGACGCTGAAAAACTACCTCCAATACCAGTGAAGGCGCCCCCGCCCCCCTCCGCCCCCCACACACCCAACCCCACCCACACGCACACACACACACACACACACACACACTTCAGGACTCGAGTGGGGGAGGGGGGAGCTCTCTGACACCAGCTGGGACTGTAACAAGACACAGGAAGTGACATCTGAGGTCAAAGTGCGCATGACAGGTTATCCCCTGGTTCCAATGCAGTCATGGTCATTCTTATACTCAGTGCTACGACATGAGGAATAGAATCACAATTTTGCACATTTGTATTAGTTCAAATTGTACTTTTTTTGGTTGTGAAATGATGACATCACACTGAGGATTTCTCATAGTTCACTTGGCAAAAAGTATTGATAATGGAAATTGGATGCAGCCAAAATTCAAGGCCTTTAAAAACTCGAGATTCGACAAAAACTGCATTTATTTTCCTTTAGTTTCATTTCTAAGATCCAATTGATATTAAACATGTGCAATATTCTATCATTTACTTCAGCTATTGATGAATATTGCTATAATTTTTTTTTATATATATAAATATTAAAAAATCAAATAGAAAAAGATGAGATAGTCGTAATAGTCAGTTACAAAAGACTCTCTGTAAAAAATGAACTTATAGAAGACTTTTGCCTGTTTACAAAAAAGAGGCTTTGTCCGGTCCTGGAAAACCTGGAAAAGTCCTGGAATATGGAAGTCCACGTTTCAGGTCCTGGAACATGTTTGGACTATTATTGCCTGCGGACATTTAGAATATTATTACATTAAAAAAAATCTAATATAAAATTATGAAGTAGTGTTTTTCGTTAATGCAGAAACATCAACAAATCCCAGATGATGATTTTTTCATTTCTCTGCACGTTGTTGCCAGATACAAATAAGAAAATATCTGTTTTTTTAGTGATTTATATTGTTTAAAAAAAAGCTGTTTGTTCGACTCAAAATGTTGCCGCCATTTTTATGCAAGTCTCCCACGTGTGATGTCATCCTACACTGCAAAAAGTGAGGAAAATAAGTAAAAAAATTGCTCAAATCCGAAAAAATGTATCTTAATTTAGGCACATTCTGAATGACAAAGTAAAATATTGTTTTGTAAAGATATAGAAAGGTATATAAAGTCAGTTTTTAAATCGGACTAAATTACTTTGTCCCGTTGGAGAACCTAGTTTTAACGCAGTCAGAATGAGCTCAAATTAGGACAAAAAAAAACACTAATTTCCCACGTTTATGACCTCATATTGAATAATTTTTTTGCAGTGTGGACCTATTGAAATGTTTTTATCCTCCACATAACGTCACAAAAACCTGTCATCTGCACTTTAAAATGTTTACCAGAATTTTAGATTTATTTTTGAGTTTTTTCCTCTATTTTTTGTCATTTTGTTTCCATTCTTTTTGCCTTTTTCTTCTTCTTGCGAGAAGTGGACCTGGAGATTATGACCCAGCTTTGGAAATGCAGTTTAATCGAAGCCTTAGAACTTTTCGCACAAAGACGTTATTGGAGGATTAAAAAGTGGAACGCCTTGGTCTACTTTTGTCACAGATTTACTACATTTAAAACCATCACGGAGCGAAACAAGCGTTATTACACACTTTATGTTCAAAAAAGTGACAAGTTGGGACACTGGAATGTTTATGTTCATGTTTTTACCTCTACATTCATCAAAAATATAGATTTGGGTGTTTTTCTGCACAATAATAAGAATAGGTCAATATTTATGAACAGAACTAAGTATTTTATGGAATTAATGGACATTTTTAATCATCTCTGGTCCTGTTTAGAGCCATTTTATCTTTAAAAGTTTGCAAAATCTTTTAACCATACTCCAACTTTGTGCCCTAATCGTGACTGGAGTGGATTTTAGATCAATCCATGCTGATAACAGGAACTTGATTTGGGCGTTTAACAAATCTTCTTCATCCATAACTTCATCAAAGACACAGTGTTGATGTGAAATTTTGGAAAACAAAACTAAAAACATTTATTTTGTTGCGTCCAATGGATTTTTTTTGCATAATAATAGAAATAAGTGACTTTGTATATGCACTAAGTTTAATAAATAATGGGATCTTTGGTCCTGTTTAGTGGAATTGCTGTTATTGGGGTTTGCAATGAATTGGAAGTGAAATGAGGCCTACTTGTGCCCCCTAGTGGTCATAATGAAAATGGTTCGTTGCTGTTTTTAATGTTATTTAAATGTAAACTCATCAGTCTTAATCTGTGTGTTACATGTTGTGTTTTTTTATTACAAAAGAAATGGAGGTTTTTGATTCAAAAGTAGACTGTGAATCCTGGCCACATTTCAGGACGTTTTCTGTTATTTTAGTTTAGAAATTTAGGTTTGGAAATCTTCAAATTGCTTTTTTAAATCACTGTAGTTGTTTTAATAAACTTGGAAAGAGGCTAAAAAAGTATATTGAGGAAGTAACTCATCAGCACCCTATCCCAATATGTGTTTTGGTCGCATTAAAAAACGTAAAATGGTCCAAAAAAAGGTAAAAAGTATTATCTATCTGTATGTACTATGTAGACTATAAATAACACTGCTAATACTACAATACTTAAATTTAAAATACACAATGACTGCTTTAGCAAAACCAACCAATATACAAATAATACAATCTTGGCTCCATTTTGTTTCTTTGTCTCTATTTCCAATTCCATAAAATCCAACTTTGAAAATTCCAAAATCTGCTCAAAAACACCGTGAACTATGCAACTTTAGGGCTGTTTTTTTTACCCTTTCATTTCTGTGATTGTCAAAAGCATTCCCAGTGTCCCAACTTATTTAAAATGTGTTTTTTTTAGTTCTTTTTTGTCTATAATTGTGAAGCACAGACACATGGTTTTTAATGCTGCTTTTCCTCTTTGTTCCACCATTTTGAGATTTAATCATTTACTTTTGGAAAATGGTCTTATGATATTTTGTCTTTTTTTTCTTTTATGTTCTTTGAGGTTTGTGTGGGACAAATGTCTCCCAGGAGCGAGAATGTCTGGCCACGAGGAGAATCTTTTAATGTGAAGAATAAACTTGGCTAAACTTGTGTTGTTTGTGTTTGATTTTAATGTGTTGCTTTTCCTGGAGTTAGCTTCTACGTTAGCTTCTATGCTAGCGTCTGTTAGCTTCTGCGTTAGCTTCTACGTTAGCGCCTGCGTTATGGTGCTTTCAGACCGGATCATGCGTTGCGTCGGTTTTCAATGCAAAGTCTATGGTGACCCGCGTTATGGGGCTTTCAGACCGCCAACGCTGAAACGCGGAAGCCCCGCTCACCAGACGAGTAGGCACAACGCACAGACCTCTCGGCACACACGCATGCACCGCTCAGTAGAGACGCACGGACTTAAGTTGGTGGGAACGTCAAAGGGGAGGAGCAGGAGTGGAAAATCAACGCCCACAGGAGATAAACTTTGGTTGCTGCACAAACGTCCTGATAAAAGGTTGAGCAATCAGAGAGCAGCAAAGTGGTCACGGGGACATTAGCGGACTGAGCGAGCAGACTGAAAATACTCGTAAACAGCCAAAACAGGACCCACACCAGGCTTCACCAGAACTCAAACCAGGGTTGACAATGGGGGACTCTGTGCTTGTGAAAATATGCGTTGTCATGCTCCCGTGACCTTATGCAACTGCTTCGAGTGTGTTCGCCGATGCGGAAATACCGTTGAATAATATGAAAAAAACATATGGTGCACCTCCGTGAACACATACTACTGTTATATAAAGCCCGTGGAAGGTCTCTGTTCAAAGACACGCTGCAAAGCTGCATATTTGAGAAGATCTGTACACAAGAAGCCGCTAGCTAAACTCTTAGCATCGTAGCCTGCCGGCTACTTCCGGCGCGCGCCGGGACATCTCGGTCTGAAGACCCCTGCGTCTGAAAACTAGAGAATGCGCGTCTGGTGAGCGGGGCTTCAGAGCTGGTGGTCTGAAAGCACCATTAGCTTCTGCGTTAGCTTCTATGTTAGCGGCCGCGCTAGCTTCTGAAAACAATGTATTTTTAGTACAGCACCAATAACACATATTTTTCATGTTTTTAACCCCTTGTTTAATTTTAGGCCTTTACCAAAAGTTTAAGACGCAGTTTGATGTAAAAGTGTCTAAAAACAAGAGAGATTCCCCAAAGAGAGATTTTAGTTCCAAGCTTCAAAAGTGATCCACCAAACTGTTAAAGTGGTACTGCAGCCTCTCCCACTCTCCCTGACTCAGGTTGCCAGATATGCAGACGAATCCAGCTGGCATCAGTATTTAAAGAGTTGTTGCAATGGCCTTAGTTTGCAGTCGACCTGTGAAGCTGAGAATGTGACATCACTTTGAGACGACTATTCTGAGACCGGGCAGAATAATGATGATAATGTACATGTATGTGTGGAGTTAAACTAGTGTCAGTCACGGATCATTGTGAGAAAGATCAAAATGTCACAGAATCAGAAAAAGTGGAGTAAGTTTGATGCTGAAGAGAATCTCTCAAAGTCCAATGTCGACTTAATAAATTAATAAATCCAGACTTTAGACGGGATCTAAAGCAGAAATACCCTTTGGCCGCTGCACCATTTTCTTCCCCTTCATCCATTTCTGGGTCAGGGGGTGGCAGTCAGAGCACCAGCCCCTCACTGATCTTCCTGCAGGTGCTGAGTCCACAGGAGCCTTGATCTTCCAGCGGGGGCCTCAGGTAAAGTGGGGTTAAGTGTCTTGCCCAAGGACACAACAACAGCAGACATCAGTGGGAGTCGATGGTCAGGTGGTGGGTTCAAACCTACAACATTCAGGCTCAAAGGCCAATGCTCGACCAACTGAGCTGTCGCCCCGTTATTATTTATTATCTCTTGTGTTGTTTGTTTTTGTGAAAAAGCGATTATTATTGTTCCTTTGATCTGCTAAATATCAGTTTCACATCGTCTGTGGCTCGGCTCCAGGGCCCCCAGGTCATCGACTGCCATTGACGTATTTGGCTGAGACTGGTGATTTCTGTGAACTTCTCTCTATTTGACTGAAGATTACAGCAGAACAAAACTAGCTAGAAACCAACTTATTTTTGCTGATAAAGTAGACTATTCAGTCTTTCAGAATCTGGTTTCATATATCACATCGACACAGCACACAATATTCTGTGGGTCATGATTGTCAGTGACATCAAAAACGGCTGGCAGTCTGAGTTAAAGGGCCCTATTCAAGATAAACGAAACTAACTTAGCCCGTTTTCGACCTGTTCAATTGTTTGATTCTTTGCTGTGACTTTTTTTGTTTTTTTTTGTTTCACTGAATTTGCTCCAGACCTGATTAATTGTGGATGTATTTTCTTTGACAGTTTCTGAATCAGACCAGGACCTGCTGTGGACTCTAACTATGAATGAATATTTATTTGAACGTACAATAAAAACATAAAGTAAGAACAAAAAAACAAACTATAAATACAAGAAAAAATTTCAACACCTTACACTTCTTCATGATCAAAAGAAGGAAGAGTTTACAGAAAATAAGTAAAACTTGCTCTAAACCATTTTTATAAGACTCACTAAAATACTTTCTGGATTATTTGATGTTTAAACTGCAGCTGTTTCTGTTTCAAACTGTTTTGATGTAACTCCGCCATCGTGTGGTCATTTTGTGTTATTACATCTTTTGGCACAGGGACTGGCCTCCTGCTGGGACTCTGAGGAGCATAGGGACTGGCCTCCTGCTGGGACTCTGAGGAGCATAGGGACTGGCCTCCTGCTGGGACTCTGAGGAGCAGAGGGACTGGCCTGCAAGTACCTCTGATAAAAGCACTCCAGCTGTAATACATTTACAGAAACCAGAAGCCTGTTGTATCTTCTTTAAGTAGCATTTTTACTGAGTCTATATTGTGGGCGACAGTAGCTCAGTTGGTAGAGCTAGACCCTCTGACCTTTGAGCCAGAGGGTCGTGACTCTCACTGTCTGCTGTCGTTGTGTCCTTAGGCAAGACACTGGTGGTCGGAGGGGCCGATGGCACAGACTGGTTGCCTCGCTTCTGTCAGTGTGCCCCAGGGCAGATGTGGCTACAGTAGTAGTTTATCACCACCGTGTTTGGAGTGAAAGAATAATGACATGTAAAGCGTCTTTGAGTGTCCAAAAAAGCGCTACATAAAACCAATGCATTATTATTATTATTATGATTATAATTTCTGGCAAGTGTGTTTAGGCTTTTTTTTTAAGGAAAAGACTAAATGCAAAGCTGACCCAAATCACAGGTGAGACATAAAAACATGTGTCTGTAAATAAACAGGTTTGTCAAAACTTTACCAGAAAAAGCAAGAATTAAGTACAAAATCTTTATTCAAAGTCTGTATTATGCTAAACTAACCTAAATTAATCTTTAGCATAATAAAGAAGCTAGTATAAAATCTACCTTTAGCATAATAAAGAAGCTAGTATAAAATCTCTAGCTTTAGCATAATAAAGAAGCTAGTCTAGCTGCTTATTCTTGATTTTGACTTGTGACAGCAGAGGACTCTTTCCAGGATCTTCAAACGCATTTCAATTCAAAACCCACAAAAAAATAACTAAATAATGTATAAATATATACGTGTTTGTACATATATAGACCACCATAGAATCATCTCCACTCTCTCCTTTGTCTGCTTCCTTCAGTCGTGTTTTCAGAATGTAATCCATATTTTATTGATGCTCTTGTGCTGTGTGTTCCCTGCAGTGATGGACAGCAGCAGATGGAGTGATGCAATGGTTTCCCACTCCCCAGACACTTCCCTCTGGGTTCTGACAAGCTTTGTCCTCAGTGCAGGGTCAGGACTGGCACCGCTGCTGTAGTTCTGCAGATCAACCACTAGAGGGAGACATTTATCCACGAATGAAGGTGCGTCGCTATGATTTCAAACACTTTCTATTTATTTACATTCGTACGTGTGTTTGGAAGTGTCTTTTTGTGTCTGTGTGTATTTGTGTTTTTGTCTTGCCTTTGTTGGAGGTCCTGTACACCTGTTTTTAGTTTTATTGTATATGTATGTTTTTTGTTTTTAATATATGAACCAGTTTTCTGTTTTCCCTACAATTTTAGGTTAGACAAAGTTACAAATGAGTTACAAATAACATTGACCATACAACTGTGGCACTATCTCTGTGTTCTTAATAAAGAATTAATTGAATTGAATTTGTTAAAGCTGGGGTACCTAAGTCCTCCCATTAAAATGTTTGCTTTGAGTAAGATTCAGTAGATAGATAGATACTTTATTGATCCCCATCGGAGAAATTCAGGTGTCCAGCAGCAACAAAAAACAAAAATAAAATTGATCATTCAAAAAAATCTAAAAATCGTAATAATCAGGTCACAGCAGCAGAGGTGGAGTAGCCTCTGGGTGGAGAAGGAATAAAACAGGCCGAGACAGATCGTGGCGCGCAAAAGCTCTTTATTTAGGCTTCTCTCAAGTTCCAGTGGTTTCACTTTTTTCAATCTTTTCAGACAGAAGAGTCAGCAAATTGTTTTTATTGTCATTGTTACGTCACACATTGAAAGACAGACGTGTTACATCAGAGACACTCAGAGCATATCATAGTCATAACATGGATACACAGAGTCTGCGTAGAGTCTTGCGTTTGTCCACCTGTGTAGGTCACTCCTAATAACAGGTCTGAGCAGCAGAGGTGGAGCAGCATCTGGGTGGAGCAAGACAGGTCTCAGCAGCAGAGGTGGAGCAGCATCTGGGTGGAGCAGGACAGGTCACAGCAGCAGAGGTGGAGCAGCATCTGGGTGGAGCAGGACAGGTCACAGCAGCAGAGGTGGAGCAGCATCTGGGTGGAGCAGGACAGGTCTCAGCAGCAGAGGTGGAGCAGCATCTGGGTGGAGCAGGACAGGTCACAGCAGCAGAGGTGGAGCAGCATCTGGGTGGAGCAGGACAGGTCTCAGCAGCAGAGGTGGAGCAGCATCTGGGTGGAGCCGCAGCAGAGATGGATCATACCACAACACAGCGCCTTCAACATGTTATTTGTTTCATACTTGTGAGTCATTTTTTGACACTTTGGGCCAAAAAATGATTGACGGAGTGAAGGTCTTTCTCTTTTTTTCACTTTTTTTGTCTGAAAAAAATGAGGCAAAATTATCTGCATGAGAAACTAGGGATGGACGTCAATTTAATTCATTGCCCTAAACCAGAACTGTAGTGTTCTCGACAGGACTCTAGAAAGATGTCGATTCTCCAACAACAGATTAGAGAATCAAACAGTTCAAACTGGAGTTTGCATGTTCTCCCTGTGTCTGCGTAGGTTTCCTCCAGGTGCTCCGATTTTCTCTACCACTAAAAACATGAACAATAGATCTGAACGTAATGAGTGAATGGAGGGTGTTTGGTCGGAGGCTTTGATGGACCAGTGTGTTCTGGTCTCGCTTCTGTCATCCCCGTGTGGAGGGAATGGAACAATGTCTGAACAATGTAATGTACATTGGGTGACATTGATCTGTAAAAAGCGCCATATGAATAAACATTTCTTACTTACGATGTTGTTGAATAAATGTTGTTGAATAAATTATATAAGAAAAACTGTTTTGAGAGAGAGATGGATTTGCTGTAAAATATTATGTTCTGTAAATGTAAAAGTCCTTCTCTTTTTTTAGTGTTTTTTCAGATACAGCTCGATCAAACCAAAGCAATGTGAGTAATCAGGAAATAAGAAGTGAGATTGAGAGATTTTAAAAACACATGAAGCTTCTCTTTCAATCGTCTGACTTTGATGAATTAGATTATTACAGATCTGAGACGGAGAAACCACTCTGTCTGTTTGAGTTTCAGTTTTAAAATCAATTAAAGGATTTGGCAGAAAATGTTTTGGCACAAACTTCTGTTTCAGCGTCGAGAGAAAAGTGTTGAGTTGGTCTTTTAAAAAAACAAAAAAAACACATTGATTTTAAACCAGAATGTATGTATTTGATAAACCATGTTGATGGCCTCAAGTCAGACCTGTGAGGCTAAGCAGGGCAGGGCCAGGTTAGTGCTGAGATGGGAGACCTCTTGATCTCCCATATTTTGGCAGCATCTCCACATGCCGAGGCTTTCTGCCATTATGCTCCTTGTAAATGGAACACTACCTACTGAGATGTTGTTGTAGTAGTAGTAGTAGTAGTAGCAGTAGTAGTAGTAGTAGTACACAGCTGAATACCAACCCTTGACCATGAATGTCTCTGTCTTTGTTGAACACTTTCAGTTGCAGTATTGTATGAACCGTGCTATACAAATACATTCCCTTCCTTCCTAAAATCAAAAGCCCATTCCTGATTTTCAACTCTCCCAACGACCAATCAGAGCTGTTCATTTCAAGTGCGGTCTACAGCAGCCTCTTTATTTAAGCACCACGGACAGCACCGTCATCGCCTCCGGACTCAGGAGATGGAGAGAACAATCAAATCATCTTTATCTGATGAGAGATCTCACATCCAGTCCTCACCCAAAAGACCGCCCCCTGATCGGCCAATCACAGGTGTCCACGGAGCCGCTGCAGTGAAGAGCAGAGACATCGCTTGATTTTCTATTGTGGCCCTTTGTCCGAGAGAAGAGGCTTTTGTCCGTGTGAAGAGGCTGTTGTCTGAGTGGTTTGTCCGAAACCCACAGACTTGAGCTTTATCAGTGATGTGCATCAGGGTTATTGTCAAAACTGGATTTTAATCAGTACTAAATCTGTCATAATTTAGATTTTTTATATCATTATTATTGTGACGTCAAATGTTGTGGTTTTATTCAGCTTTAGTTAGGGTCCCCCTTCCTGCTGCTGTCAGACTGTACAAAGAGGCATTTTATTGAGGTGCATAATCCATCCTGTGCATTTGACCCAGATGCCACTCGGGCGTCCGTCAGGAGCGGTCGCCGTAGTAACAGCGCCCAAAAACCATCTGCAGACTAAATGAAATCTACGTCATGTTGAGTTGCGATGGTTGAAAACTATAAAATAAGTGTAATACAAAGGTTTGATTCCAAAACAAGTCTTTATTGGCCCATGTACAGAAAGTGCTGCAGTGACCGTTCAAATCCAAGAGACCAAAGAGTCCTGAAGAAAAAAACTCCAAAATAATCAAACTTTTACACATTTTACAAGTTTATCTCCTTTTCCTAAACAAAGACGGAGGACACCAGGGGCTGAGGAGGGCGTGGCACGAGACACTGATGGGACGAGGTTTACAGCGAGGGACCAGTGAGCGGACCATGGACACGTGGACCACGGACACGCGGACCATGGACACGCGGACCATGGACGGACACGCGGACCATGGACGGACACGTGGACCACGGACACGCTGACCATGGACGGACACGCTGACCATGGACGGACACGCGGACCATGGACGGACACGTGGACCACGGACACGCGGACCACGGACACGCTGACCATGGACACGCTGACCACGGTTGGACACACTAACCATGGACACGCGGACCATGGACACACTAACCATGGACACGCGGACCATGAACACGCGGACCATGGACACACTAACCATGAACACGCGGACCATGGACACACTAACCATGGACACGCGGACCATGGACACACTAACCATGGACACGCGGACCATGAACACGCGGACCATGGACACACTAACCATGGACACGCGGACCATGGACACGCGGACCATGAACACGTGGACCATGGACACACTAACCGTAGAAGCAGGCTTAAGTCAGAGCAAAACTAACAGCTCTCATCTTAAGAAGTCACAACATGGAAGAAATATGTAGTAAAATAGAAATGTTGTTAAAGCTGAGGTACCTGAATCGTGAAGACAGTGATGATCCAGGACACTCAACGTTCAACATTTATGGATTTTTCTAAAAGTTTATAGACTTTGGTCTCTGTTCCTTATGAACCAATGGCTCTGTGTGTTTTTATTTATCATTGCTGTTTGATTCTCTAATCTGTTGTTGGCAAATCGACGGTTTCGTAAAGTCCTCCACCAAAACTACTGTCGTGATTTAGGGCGATACAAGAATACATTGAATTGAATTTGATTGAAAAAATACTATAAAACCATTTAACTAGTTTCTGGCTTTTTTGAAGTTTTTGAATCAGCTCTTGTTGTAAATTGTTGTGGTCTGTTGAGGAAAAGTTAGATACCCCAGCTTTAATATAGACGTATTATGCTTTATGGTGGATATAAACACAGGCATCAATTTGTTTTCCCCTTTGAACTCTCAACAACTGTACCTGGGTCTGAAAATGTACTATTATAGATAAAAAAGACTTTTATATTTAAATGAAAAAACCTGTTGTTGGGTTTGAATTTGGGCAATCGTTTCAATGTCTTTAGTCTTCAACTTTGATTCTCAGGAATGATTTGTAAATCATTTAACAATAAAAACCTACCTTCTAATTGTTGATTAAGGCCATTTTCCTAGAACCCAAAACCTGCTGCCTGCTTCAGTAAATGTGTATTACAAACACCAAAAAAACGCTTTCTCCTTTAAAATCCACTAAATGATATATTTATATATATTTATGATCAGATGCAAACAGCCCGACTGCTGCAGGGTCATTCTGACTAAACTTTCAAAACTTATTTTATTTTAGGGTTTTTATTAATAATTTTAATCCAACCTGTGTTAAACTTACATTTATACATTTTTATTTTCAAAATGTTATCAACTCAATAAATATGTTTTTCTTCTATATTTTTTTATATTTCTTAAAACATCAGTTCATGTTGACTTTGTTTTGACCGGAATCTTTCACTAAAATATTTAATTCATTTATATATTTTATATATATTATATTTAATTATTTAGGTTTAGGGTTAACTTTTTAAGTAAAATAATTATTAAGCAAACAACTCACAAAAAAGACCTACATTTATTAACAAAAAATTCATTCATAATTATAGGCTTTCTCTAATCAAGTGTATTGCTGGGTTGCAACCACGTGACCAAAAGGGGGTGTGGTATGGGGCCTTAGGACAGGAAGTATTTTTCTCCTATTAAATAGAATGGTCCGCACTCAAGCCCCGGCGATTCAAGATGGCGCCCTATTCAAATGAATGGTTGTGCTCAGTGGCGCTTTGTGACGGCATGGGGGCTGAAAGATTAGCGGAAGTCGCCTGAAACTCGCAAAGATCGAAGGGAAACTCGCAAAGATCTATGGGAAACTCGCAAAGATCTTTGGGAAACTCGCAAAGATCTATGGGAAACTCGCCTGTATTTGGGCATCGTCTGGTCCTCCCGGTTCTGTGCAGTGGATGAACTCCCATAATGCATTGCGCCAAACACGCGTGTGTGGGTCTCACACCGGGTCTCACGCACATGCACAGAGGGGCTCGGCCGCGCTCTGACCAATCAGAGCAGTTCATCAGAGCGGGAGTTAGAGCGAGAGCCAGAGGAGCAGAGTTTGTGGCACTAAAGTGTGGATTTAAACAAAACCGAAGGATTTAAGAAGAAAAAAAGTTCAGGATGACAAGGGACACTAAAATCCCCACAAAATCCGACCTTTATGAAAGCTGTAGGTTCTCTGTCAGCTGTTTTAATATGCATTGAGTTCTATGGGGAAAATTTCTGGGTAGCCCACGTGAATTTAGTCTGGTTCAGTCTGCAGTACCGCGAGAATCCCCTGAGCACATGAGTTATTCAGCTACAAGCTAGTAATACCCTATCCAGTTATTATAATGGATCCATGTCCGCACTAGATCATATACTGTACGGAATCGGGACGAAACCGGAAGTAACAATCCTACTTTCGAATTAGTTTTAGACTAATAAGTCCTTAAAGTGGTTCTCACCCCCGCTCCTCGGAGCTTACGTCACTCACATTTCCTGTTCAAATCTTCCTCTAAATGGGCGTAGCCTGGAGGACTAAAGGGGGCGTGAACGAGACTGGGCCGTTTACATTGCTCTGGGCGGGGGGCTGCTGACGTCAGGTCCAACTTGCAGACGTCAGGTCCAACTTCTGTGCCAGTGTTGGCGCCAGATTCAAAATTCAAATGTAGTAATACAGGTCGCCAGCAGATGGCGCCTCACAGACGGTTTTAGGCAGAAAGTTTAACTTTCAACTAATTTGCACCAAAGTGACAAAATTATGACCAGGATATGTAGACAACACTATTGGACACTCATTTATACCGTTTATCAGCAAAAAAAGTGGATTTGAGGGTGAGTTGTCCTTTAAATGGTGACTGGTTAAGTTTTAGGCGTCTGAGTAAGATGGTTGAGGTTAGGGTTTAGGCTGGGTTGGGGTTATTTTATGGGAATGGCTGGTTAAGTTTAGGCATGAATAGGTAGTTTGTTGTATTTACTTCCGCTTCCGTCCCGATTCCGTATATGATCTAGTGCTGACCTAAATAGAATGGGCGATGCGTGAAAACGCAGCTACAGGAGCTTTTCGTGGTTAGTATCACTCTTATTTTGAGTGAAAACTATTTTCAATGTAGCGTACGCTTTGTAGAGTTTGAATGAGACCATTTGTTTCAACAATGAGGAGTTATAGAGACGACAGTGGAGCCCGTCACTCTTGTATCAACAGAACCACGTCTGAGATGATAGTTCTGATCAATAATTCAATAAATAGGGCACAAATTTTACTTTTCACAACATTTGAGGCGAGAAATATGACCATTTATTGTCATTTCGGTGAATAGTTATGCTCCGGGGGGGCTCCGTGGCATTAAGCTAACAGCAGTAAGCTAACGGCGGGGAGCTGCAACCAACGCAGCCGTCCTGTGGGCACGGAGCTCGGATACACCTTCAGACATTACCCTGGTCCTCACAGTCCTAGACCCTGGTCCTCACAGTCCTAGACCCTGGTCCTCACAGTCCTAGACCCTGGTCCTCACAGTCGTGGGAATAACGATGAACAATGACTCTTGTAACACAATGGCTAGAATATATGTGAGAAGACTGATTGTAAAGCCTACTATTAGCTTTGTTACACATGTACATGTTGGTTTGAGACAACTTTTAGCATTAAAACAGGTATTTAACAGTTCTTTCTCTCTGTTCCCTCGGTTACTACAACCGTATACCACACAAAAATACTGCATTGTATCAATGAAAGTCAGTAAAGACTGTGGACTGTCAGCTGTGTATGCGCCCGCAGATGCTACGCATGCTAATGCTAATGCTGGCGCATTTCTCCTGTTCCTTATTAGGCATTTTCCTAAAAATCAAAAGCTGTTGGTGAAATAAATTTTAGCAAAATAGTGCAAAATAGAGTTCCCCACTTGACATGAGCATTTGCCACAAATGTACAAGCCACAGAAAAAGAGCATTTTAACTCGGAATCAGTGAATTTTTACATTGTTCCTAATGGGGAGATTTACTTCCTGTCCCTCGGAGCACTCTCGCGCTGCTGCATGACGTCAGGTGCAACCAGTGGGGGCGGGTCCCAGCTCAAAAGTGGCCAAAATGACGTGCGCTGACATGCTTGCAATACCACCCCGGGCCGTTGGGGGTGGACCATTGACTGTATATATTAATGGACAGAGTCACGCCTATCTCCGCCGTTCTAACTAATGGGCCAAAAAATGTGCTCTACTGGAGCAATCCAAAATGGCCGCGAGTGGTCCCGCCCACAAGAAAAATGTGAAAAAACGCATCTGCGCATGCGTAAGCCGGCGAGAGCTCCATTCATTTAAACGAGAGACTTAAAAAATTCAGTCCATTAAAAGTAAACTAGAGTGGACCAAAAAAATCCACCCCCCTCAGCATTGACACACATGTGGAACGGAGCTTTGGGCCAAGAGCCAACTTTTGAACCATCCTGTAAAGACGTTTTCAAGAGGTCAGCTAATGCTATATGTTAGCATTGGCTAATTCTACTTCTGGGTCCACCCCCATCGGCCCGGGGTGGTATTGCAAGCATGTTAGCGCACGTCATTTTGGCCACTTTTGAGCCGGGACCCTCCCCCACTGGGGTGGACCCAGAAGTAGAATTAGCCAGCATTAGTCAATGCTGAGGGGGGTGATTTTTTTTGGTCCACTCTAGTTTACTCGCGGGGAATTTTTGAAGTCTCTCATTAAAATGAATGGAGTTGCGCCGGCTGACGCATGCGCAGATGCGTTTTTTCACAATTTTCTTGTGGGCGGGACCACTCGCGGCCATCTTGGATTGCTCCATGAAAGCACTTTTCATGGCCAACTCCTATGAACGGCGGAGATAGGCGTGACTCTGTCCGTTATTATATACAGTCTATGGGTGCAACCCAGCAATAAGGTTAGAATTTAGGGTTCAGTTGTTTGGTTTAGGCGTCACCATAGCAACGCACAGCAACGAGCACAAACGGTTAGGTTCCCGTTAGCTTCCAGTTAGCTTCCCGTTAGCTTCTAGTTTGCTTTATAAAGTTAGTTTTAAAGATCTGTTAAAGAGCAGGATGTTGAATTACTTTAAGCTAAACAGTTGTTTAGTCGAATTTACGTTACATGTCGGTAAATGTTCCTTTTCCTCCTCTCTCTCTGTTCATGACTGTTGCTAGGAGCTAATGCCAGCTCTTGGCGAAAGAGTAAACATGTTTTTGAGTGTAGTGGAAAAACTATTTTTAAATAAATAATCAGTGTTTTAAAAAACCTCACTGTTCTTTGTTATTATTATAATTTGGTTTTAAATGCATTTCTGAGAAACAAAACCTTCCAAATCAAAATACCTGACAAAACAATCAAAACAGTACATTTAGCGGAACTATAAGAAAGCAAACTTTTTGAATACTAGTTTTTAAATGAATTCATTTGTACAAAAATCAAAGGTCACACTTTAGTTCAGCCGTCAGTAATTAACATAAGAAAGTGAGGTGTATTTTTTATGGTTAATTATCTCTCAATTAGTAATTAATAATAATAAATAACACTAACTGACTCTTTCCCATGAGGGTTAGCGAGCTAGGGCTAGGGTTAGCGTACACTAATTAGTACTTCATTAGCTGTTAATTAATCAGGGCTAATCTAGCTAACCAAAACAAAAAATAACACAATAAATTAAAAATACAATCATGAAGTTGTCTTTTCTTACATCAAGTGGCGCCATCTTGTGGACTGCAGCTGTGAATGTGTCAAAACGTCATTCCAAAACAAACCTCTAACCCTAAGACGCGAACGTACGCACGAAGAGGAATAGCGTGGCGGCGGTGGCGGTGACCGTATGGATCAACGGAGGGTTTTTGGAGGGGGGAGGCGGGAGGGGGGGTCACCTACTATAGACTCACTATTTACAACAACGTATAAAAATGTACAATGCCTTTTTCTTCTGTCAACCCCGGACCGGACATCAACGCCGCAGAAATGTGTGAGAGAATGTGTTGGTTTTGGAGAAATTGGGACGTTTTGCAGTACAATCCCGGGAATAACGTATCGGCTTTTGCTGTTGTATAAGGTTCACTATCCAAAGTTATGAAAACGCAGAAAACAACGTATTAAAAATTATGATTTGCTGAATACAGGGTTACAACTCTTAATGAATCGTAATTATTGACAAACTTTTTCCCTTTATCTCTTGAGATATTTCGGGGAATTTTGACATTTTTTAAAATCTACACTGAAGCCAATGCAAAGATTGCGAAAAAGCAAAAAAAGTTACTAATATTTGGGTCCATCCATTCATTTTCCTGTTCAGGTCTGGATCCTTTCTTGTCCTTGCTCCTATATCGGGAAAACTCACCCTTAATTAGTCAGAACCAGGCCCTGTTTATACATTTTCATTACTGCAGACTCGTTTGTTGTCATTAAAATCCTGTGTCAACTCGACATAACGGTGGGAAAGGTTGGCGTGTTGTTTGGACCCGGGTCATGGGTCTTCCCGAGCGACTCCCCTCAGTGGTAATCAATGAATAGTTTCAGCATTGTGAATGAACACTAATAAACTATTTTTTTCCTCTTTCAATCAGTGAAAAACTTTGAAAAAACCGTAGATATTTGCTGTAAGGAGCGCTGGTGCACACTGGGGGATTCTTGCACAGTTTTTCCAATGTGGTTTTACTGCAAATGGCAAAAACGTTCTTGAATCTTGAATGTAAGCCTGGGATCGCTCATGAGACATGGAAGAGCATTCTAATGTTGTATGTATGAAGTGAAACACCAGTACATGAACAGTAATGGTTTGCTACTGTCTGAAAAATGTGAATGCGACACTGGGAAGTGAACCGTAAGACGTTTTTTTTCAAAATGGGAGTCGCATGGACCGATCAAAGTGCGTTTGACTGTGCTGTACCATCCGCCTCTTTCTCATCGTACCAGACCCGGACCCATCCTCCTGCAGGTGCTGGGTCCACAGGAGGACCATGGTCTTCAGACAGAATGGGGTTAGGTGCCTTGCACAATAACACAACGCTAACAGATGTCAAAGGGGGCAGATGAAGTAGGTCTTGCGAGGGATCAAATCCACAACCACCAATGCTCTACCAACTTAGCCACATTGTTTGTGGAAGTCAAGGTAAGGTAAATGTTTCTATTTCAGTTTTAATTTACTATTCATAAGTATTAATACACTGCAAAAATATATGCTAATGAATGCTAATATATGGTAATGATTGTTTAAATCAAGTGGGTTTATCTTAATCTGAGCACATTCTGACTGAATTTAAACCAGATTTGCCAATGGTACGAAGCTATTTCATCTTTTTTCTAAAACAGTTGCATATTTATCATTTCAAGGGGTTTTCGTGTGTCTTGTTTTGCTTTGTCCCTTTGGCAAATCTTGTTTTAAGGCCCAGTCAGAGTGTTCTCAAAGTAAGATACATTTAGCCAAATGTTAGCAATTTTTAACTTATTCTTTATCACTTTTTGCAGTGTAGATTCCAGACAGCTAAATCCAGACAGACAAGTAAATGACACAGTCTTGCCTTGTGTGATGTCATTGTCTATTTTTCTGTACTTCTCTCAATACTTGTTTTTTCTTGCAAATTCATCGTTTGTTTGATACTTTTGTCAGGCGATCGTACAGACTCGTCATACGCACTTTGACACTTATTTCCGACCAATTCTTTGCATGAGATCTGTTTGAAAATATTGCAGATTGGTCTTTACAGAACGTCTCAGTCCAGAACATGTGAAACCTCTCCCTCTGAGCTCTGCGTCTCAAAGTTTCTCCGAGTTGCCGTTTGTGGTTTTTTGAGGTTGTTTTTTTCCCGATGACCAGAAGAGTTCTTTTTTTTCAGAGGTTTCTCGCCTTAGAACGAGTGAGTGGTTTTGTCCCAGTGTGTGGTTTTGTTTGGGGCCGTGGGAAGCTGTACGTCCGCCTCCTCCTCGCTGTCGTCTGATTCGCCGCTAGTGATGTTGTCGTCTTCCTCTTCTTCTTCGTCTTCGTCCTCCTCTTCCTCCTCCTCCGCCACGTCCTCTGCTGCCCCCTGTGGCGCCTCCAAGCTCTGGAAAAAAAAAAAAGTAACACATTTCACGCATTGAGAATGTTTGGTCTGGATTGCTATATTTAATAGTGTGTTCCAGTTCCTGCCAATATCCAGCAATCATGGAAGAGTGGGCCACAATTCCACAGGCCACAATTCGTGGTCAGCTTAAGGCACGTGTGAGGTGGGGTGGATTGTCTCAGCAAAGAATAAGTTTTGCACTGATTTATAAAGCAATCAATCAATATGTATTTGTAGAGAATATTTAATAAGTGCTGCACAAAGAGTGAAAGACAGCTACAATTGAAACACATAAAAATACAAAACAAATTAGAACTTGTCTCGAAAGGTTAGCAAGGAGTAGAAGATTTAGACAGATTTGAAAAATAAGTTCTGCATTTACATCTCCCCCTCTCTCTCTCCCCCTCTGTCTCTCTCTCTTTCTTCCCTACTTATCTTTCTCTCTCCCTAACCCCCTCTCTCCCCTCCATGGGGTTCTCTCTCACCCTCCCCCCTCTCTCTCTCAACTCCTCTCCCTCCCTCTGACCTCTCTCTCCCCCCCTCCCTCCCCCTTCCTCTCTCTCACCTCTCGCTCCTCCCCTCTCTCCCTTTCTCACCTCTCTCTCCTCCCCTCTCCCATTTTCTTACCTCTCCCCCTCCCCCTCTCCCTCACTCCCCCTCCCTCTCTCTCACCTCCATGGGGTTCACAGTGATGTTGAGGGCGCCGCTGTCCCACGTCACGTCTCCGTTGCTCTCGTTGAGCCGGACGTCCTGTTGGTGCGTGATGTGGATACGGTAGATGCCGATCACCACCACCACCACCAGGGCGGCGATACACGTCACGATGAGCACGGTGGCTGCACTGGGGACTGCTGCGGACACAAAACGGAGAGGGTTGAGGCCAAAGGAACGCCCGGAATCACAACAGTAGTTTTGATTCGCCAACAGCAGATCAGAGAATCAAACAGGTCAAAGACAGGGGACGACAGGACAGGACACAAGAAGGTCCTGGGTTCGAATCCCGGTTGGAACAGGGCCTTTGAGTGGAGTTTGCATGTTCTGCTAAATTAATAACCACTTGGAAAGCTCCAGAGAGATTAGGGATAAATGTGTTTTGATTCGTGATGAAAACGAGGCACAATGTCTAAAAAAACACTTGAATGAACAAACTTAAAGATACACTTTGGTCCGGGTTATTATTTCTGAATTGAAGGAATGAAAATTAGTGTTTTTGTGTGAAAACAAAAAAAACAAGGTGCCGTTATCTACAGGTGCAGGACAGAAGAAGTCAGAGTCCTCTTGAACAAGTGATGTCAGTGACCTTGGATGAACGGTTTAAGACAGGGGTGTCCAAACCTTTTAGTTTTAGTCATTAGACTTGACCTGGGACCGGCAACCTAGATTTATAAAACTGTATTGACTGGAATCTTAAAGGGGTTTGATACGTCCTTATTGATTCACAGCTGCATTTTATGTGGAATGTTGTGACACAATCATTAAACAAATGTCAGTAAATAACAATAAAGATAACGGCTGGATTCCAGAGGGTCTGAGGTTTACAATAAGGTATAGCATGACTGTGTTGGTGAAGCTGAAGTTGGCTGGATGACGCTGTCAAAGTGCCTTAATAGCGACTTTGTGTTAGCAGCAGAGGGCCGCAATTGGTCCTTGGGCCTGAGTTTGGACCTGCCTGGTCTAAGATGCACAGGAGAGGTCTCTGGGACTTCTTTCGGAGCAGACGGAGAGAGACGTCTCTGAGGTCGCTCCTTCAATGAGACTGAGGCTGGTTCGTCGACCGTTTGATTTGTATTATCACAAACTCTTCAATATATCTTATATATATATATTTATATCTAAATCAGGTTTGGTTCATTTATATTACTATTTTTTAACACTGCTGCGGCCTCCCCCCCCCCTCTCCTCTCTCTCTCTCTCTCCCCCCTCCCTCTCCTCTCCTCTCTCTCTCCCCTCGTCTCTCTCTCTGTCCTCTCTCCCTCTCCTCCTCTCTCTCTCTCCCCCTGCCTCTCTTTCTCTCTACCTCCCTCTTTCTCCCTCCCTCTCTCTCCTCCTGTCTCTCTTTCTCTCTCCCTCCCCCCTCTCTCTCCCCCTCTTCCCTCCCCCCTCCCTGTCTCTCTCTCTCCTCCTCTCTATCCCCCAGCGCAGGGGACCATCTAACAGATTTACAGCACTTCAGATTCTAATTTTGAGGATGTTTCTTCTACTTTAATCACTTTTGACCCGAGAGCAGCTTAGGGTCAGGGTTGGGGTTGTATTCTGTGCCACATAAACAAACCTGACCCAAAAGAAGCGTCAGTCCAACTTTCTTTTTAACAAGAAAAGTCTTCACCCACTACATTAATCTACTCCAGTCGGAGCCAAATCACCGCTTCTCAAACCTTAAAACGCTCGCACACTTTGATTCAGGGCCGTCGCTGCTGTTCTGCGATCGCTTCAGCTCGTGTCCAAGATAAAAGACTCGTTCACTTCAAAATTCACTGAAAACTGCGTTGAAAAAACCTCCAGCAAACCTTAAAATAACAGCGTTTTAATTGCCGCCATGTCTCATGAAATGCATTTAGTAATCTCCGCTGCGCTCCGAGCCAGATCTACTGATGTAAAATGTTGGGTTTGTGTGTGTGCGTCTGTGTGTGTCTGTGTGTGCATGTGTGTGTGCATATGTGCATGTGTGTCTGTGTGTGTGTGTGTGTGTGTGTGTGTGTGTGTGTGTGTGTCTGTGTGCTTCTGTGTGTGTACATATGTGTCTGTCTGCGCGTGTGTGTGCGCGTCTGTGTGTGCGTCTGCATGTGTATGTGTGCGTCTGTGTGTGTCCCTGTAGGTCTTTGGTGCTTGTTTAACGATGGAAAATCTTCCCAAGGGTCTAATTCCGCGGCGTTTCCCTGGATCTAAAAACTTGGATCTGATGTAAGCTAGCTCTCGCCCAAACTGTTAGCTCATGTTGACATCACATCACTCGGATTCTTTCCATAAATAATTGCAGCGAAGACAGACGGAGCGAGTCAGACGCAGAGATTACACTGTTTTAAAAATGAGAGCGGCTGAAGAGAAAGTGTGGGAATGTGATTTGTGCTGAACAGATTTTGTGAAATGTTATGAAGGAGGAAGTTCACGTTTCACAGACGGAAACTATCGGAAGACAGATTGGCATGAGGCAAGTTCATACATATTCTTAACGAGAAAAGAAAAAAGGGAATAAATCGGTGTGTGTTTAGAAATGTTTATTGACTAACAGCTAATTTCCACAGTAGGCGTTAACAGCGCGTACGCGTTGACTGTGTAACATTACTTGGTTGTATCTACACAGGCCGTGCGCAGGTCCACGGCTTCAGATGCTGTCCCTGTGTGTGTCTATGGAGCAGTGTAGAGGACAGTACAGAGGACTGATGTAGAGCAACACAAATCACAAGCATGTGTTTGTCCTCATGGTCTCTGTGCGCTGGTTTGGCCAGACGCCAGACTTTATTATTGTTTAGATACAAGTGGTGTGTTTGTGTGTATGTGTAGATGCGATCTAAAGCCAAGGGCCGATAGAAAAATCATGTTTACATGTGTTTTGACTGGAGACGCGTTGCTGCGCGCACAAAATTAGAAATCCATCCTAAATTAGGCACAGCCTTGCGTCATACGTCCGTCATACGCGCGTATAACACTAGTAGTGTAAATATCACCATTGGTTACATGGAAAAAAATTTACGCGCGTTTGCTGCGCGTATAACGCGTACGTGCTGTAACGCCTCCTGTGGAAATTAGCAGTAAGACTCCACAGCACAGCCCGGTGTCTCCTGGAGGTTCTTTTTGCATAATTTTACATTTTAATATTTGACTTTCCAGTTTTTTTCTGGAGAACTCTGAGGAGCACAGGGACTGGCCTCATGCTGGGACTCTGAGGAGCACAGGGACTGGCCTCATGCTGGGACTCTGAGGAGCACAGGGACTGGCCTCATGCTGGTCCCAGAGTCAGGACAAAACATGGAGAGGCAGCATTTCAGATTTATGCAGCTAAAATCTAGAGCTGTCTTCCTAAAAATGTGAGATGGGCCTCTTTTCTGACAATGTTCAAATCCAGATTAAAACAGTTCTGTTAAATTGTGCTAACACTAAGATTTCATCTTCACTTATTTATTGTAATTATTTCTGCCTGGAAAGAGTTTTAATGTCTTTTCTTGTTTTTTTCTGGTCCTAAAGGTCTCCCATCCCAGCACTAACCTGGCCGTGCCCTGCTTAGCATCCAAGGTCAGATGGGGATCTGGCTTTCACCTGCAGCTATGGCCACACCACACATTCATCTCTATTTCCATTTCTCTCTCTCTCTCTCTGTACGTCTCTCTATACCTCTCTATCTGTCCGTCTTTCTCTCTCTCTCTCTCTAACTGATGTGTATAATTCTTCTCCTTCTTCTCTTCTCCTTCTTTTTCTTGGGTCTTGTCCGTCAGTTTGCGATGACCTCCTTTCTCAGTCTCTTCTGTGAAGCCGCAGCCTCCATCAGCGACACATGAATTATTCAAACTGCGGCGGAGGATTAGAAAACGACAGCGCCCTCACACCAGCGTCTCTGCACTTCAGGTCAGACGCACGGAACACTCCAGAGAAACAAACGCAAAGAGAGAGTGGATTCTGTCGCTCACAAGAGAGAGACTGCTGCGGGCGCCAGGCTCTGGTTTTATGAGTCGTTGATAGAACGTTTTTACTGAGTCAGGACTCAACACGGTCACGTTCAGCTTTGTCCGTCAGTTGTAATGAAATGAATGCCAATAAAACATATATTTCTATTGATCTTTCTGTCCCTCTTGTTTGTCTGTCTCTCTCTTTCTCAGTGTCTATCTCTCCATCTCTTAGTCTGTCTATCTCCCTCTCTCTATTTCGGTCTCTCTGTCTGTCTTTCTCTCAATCTCTCTCTCCCTCACTCTCTCTGTGTCTGTCTTTCACACTCTTGCTCTCTGTCTATCTCTCCCTGCCTGTCTCTCTCTCAATCTCTCACTCTCTATCTGTCTCTCTCTCAATCTCTCGCCCTTTATCTGTCTCTCTCTGTCTGTCTCTCTCTGTATCTAGCTTTTTAAATCCGTCTCTCTCTGCCTGTCTGTTGGCCCAAAGCTCCGTTCCACATGTGTGTCAATGCTGAGGGGAGTGTTTTGGACCACTCTAGTTTCAGTCGCTGTGGACTTTAGAAGTCACTCGTTTAAATGAATGGGGCTGGTGCAGCTGACGCATGAGCAGGTGCGTTTTTCACATTTTCCAGCCCTCGCGCCCATTTTGTATCACTCCACGAGAGCCACATTTTTGGCCCTTTAGTTAGAACGGCGTAGATAGGCGCGACTACGTCCGTTTGTATTTACAGTCTATGGTAGTGACTCACCAGAGCTGTGGGTGGGGCTCAGGTCGAGGGTGGTGCTTTGATGGTGCAGCAGCTGCAGGTACTGAGGAGGAGCCACCACGTGGTTCACACGCTCTGCTGCCTGTGCACTGTGCAGGACACTCACCTGGACACACACACACACACACACACACACACACACACACATCACTGTGAGTTATGGAAAAGTAAATACATTCAAGACTCAATCAGACACTACAAAAACACTGTTCACAAATTGTGTTGTTCTAGTCTCAGTTATACATGTTTTTGTGTGAATTTTGTGCTGTTTTATTTTGTTTTTTAATAATTTGTGCCTGTGAAGCACTTTAATTAATACATTTTATCATTAAATCAAACGAACCTACCCTGACTTACACAATCTTTCACAGTTGTCACGGTTTCACTGCAAGTTTTTCACATAGTCTCAAACCAAAATAGTTCCAACGCCTGCTTTTCCTTTCTGCAAACTCCAGCTGTGTCTGAGACTTCAGCAGATTTCGGGAAGATGAGGTATTGACTCAACCACCATAAATGTCCTTCTTTTCGTTTGCAAATGGTTCTGAGAAATGGGTGGAAGGTTTGTGTCTTGTTCGGGGAAAGCGTCTGTAATCGTGGCAGAAAATTGTTTTTTTTGGTCGAGAAGTGGAATAAAAACAGATTTAGTCTGAACAGCTGCGAACGGAAACAGACTTTGGAAACCCCTCTTTATGCAAATGAGCTTCAATTGTTTCCTGTATGTTTCATTGTCAAAAGCATTAACGCACAGAGCAGTCAAATTGACGGCGTTTAGTTTTGCAAACATCATTATTAAATTATATTTCCTTTTTGATTAAGTACTTCTACTTTTATCTCTCATCTTGTCCTGGTCTGGTCCTGGTCCAGTCCTGGTCTGGTCCTGGTCCAGTCCTGGTCTAGTCCTGGTCCAATCCTGGTCCAATCCTGGCCTGGATCTTGTCTGGTCCTGGTTTGGTCCTGGTCTGGTCCTGGTCTGAACCTTGTCTGTTCCTTATCTAGTCGTTGTCTGGTCCTGGTCTAGTCCTAGTCTAATCCTGGTTTAGTCCTAGTCTAATCCTGGTTTAGTCCTGGTCTAGTCCTGGTCTAGATCTGACCTGGTCCTGTCTAGCCCTGGTCTAGTCCTGGTCTGGTCCTAGTCTAATCCTGGTTTAGTCCTGGTCTAGTACTGGTCTAGTACTTGTCTAATCCTGGTCCAGTTCTTGTCTAATCATGGTCTGGTCCTGGTCTGGTCCTGATCTAGTTCTGGTCTGGTCCTAGTCTAATCCTTGTCTGGTCCTGGTCTAGTCCTGGTCTGGTTTTCCATCAGAGCAGAGCCAGTGCTAGTTACCATAGCAACACACCAAACTGTTTTTTGATGTATTTTAAGTTATTTCTACCAGTTTAACCACAAAAGTGAGTGAGAGTAAAAACCATTAACATTATTACAACATGTGTTAAAACGTGTTATCTATGATCCAAGAAGTTACGTACCCCAGCTTTAAACACAGACTTTATCCCCTGTTATCCATCACTATGGCACTTCTTTGGCAGCCAGAGATGTTGAGGCTTCATCCAAACTCCTTGACCTTTTTTATTGAAGTTTTATGAGAACGATTTGGTCAAGTGAAATTTAAGACCCTTTAAAGACTTTTAAATGCCACTTTGGTCTAAATTAATGCCACCGGAGTCTAACAGGAAGTGGAAGGACAAAGAGGAAGAGGACAGGAGGCATTTTGGATGAATACAGACCTCCAGGGGGAATTTGTTGCTTGTATGTTTTGTGTGTGTGTTTGTGTTTCTGTCTTGGCTCCCTCTAGCCTGCACTACCCACACTGACCTCCAGGGTGAACTCGTTGCTTGTGTGTGTGTGTGCGCGCGTGTGTGTGTGTGTTTCTTTCTCTGCTCCCTGTAGCCTGCAGTACCCACACTGACCTCCAGGGTGAACTTGTTGCTTGTGTGTGTGTGTGCGCGTGTGTGTGTGTGTGTGTGTGTGTTTCTTTCTCTGCTCCCTGTAGCCTGCAGTACCCACACTGACCTCCAGGGTGAACTTGTTGCTTGTGTGTGTGTGTGCGTGTTTCGTGTGTGTGTGTGTGTGTGTTTCTGTCTCTGCTCCCTGTAGCCTGCAGTACCCACACTGACCTCCAGGGCGAACTCGTTGCTGGTGTATCTTCCGTTGAGTTCGGAGCAGGTGAGTCTGAAGCGTCTCTCTGTGACGTGCGACGGCTGAAAGTTAAAATAACGCAGCTCTCGGATCACGGCCTCGTAGTTGGACATGGAGTCCACACCTGCCGGAGTCACAGAGGGCATTTACCAATAGGCACACCAGACAACATCATTCACACACTAGTGTGCCGCAGCACAGTTGAGAAAAACTGCACTAGTGTTTCGGTCTCTATAGAACAGACATGTCCAAACTCAGGCCCGTGGGCCAATCGTGGCCCGGAGAGGACTCACCGTAGACGCAGAGGACTCACCGTAGAAGGACAGGACTCACCGTAGACGGACAGGACTCACCGTAGAAGGACAGACCTCACCGTAGACGGACAGGACTCACCGTAGACGGAGATGCCGGAGCTGGAGTTGGTGGCGTCCAGGTGTTTCCCGGTGAGGACTCCTCGCTGCAGCTGCAGAGACTCCTGCTCCGCCCTGAGCTCCTCCCCCAGAACCAGGACGTCACAGTAATCCAGGTTATGGATGATCTCCATCACACCGGGCCGACGCACTACACACACAGAGATACACACACAGAGACACACAAAGACACACACACATTTACATTAGACTCACTGTCACCACTCACTTTGCTCAAAAACAAATATGTTTACAGAGTTTTGTAAACAAATATAACTGCATTTCTGGAAGATTGTGTGTGCCCTCTCCTCCTGCTCCTCTTTGGGGGAGGTCCTGTCTCTCTCCTGCACCTCTCTGGGGAAGGTCCTGTCTCTCTCTCTCCTGCACCTCTCTGGGGGAGGTCCTGTCTCTCTCCTCCTCCTCTCTGGGGGAGGTCCTGTCTCTCTCCTGCACCTCTCTGGGGAAGGTCCTGTCTCTCTCTCTCCTGCTCCTCTTTGGGGGAGGTCCTGTCTCTCTCCTGCTCCTCTCTGGGGGAGGTCCTCTCTCTCTCTCCTCCTCCTCTCTGGGGGAGGTCCTGTCTCTCTCTCTCCTCCTCTCTGGGGGAGGTCCTGTCTCTCTCTCTCCTCCTCTCTGGGGAAGGTCCTGTCTCTCTCTCTCCTGCACCTCTCTGGGGGAGGTCCTGTCTCTCTCCTCCTCTCTGGGGGAGGTCCGTCTCTCTCCTCCTCTCTGGGGGAGGTCCTGTCTCTCTCTCTCCTGCTCCTCTCTGGGGGAGGTCCTGTCTCTCTCCTCCTCCTCTCTGGGGGAGGTCCTGTCTCTCTCTCTCCTGCTCCTCTCTGGGGGAGGTCCTGTCTCTCTCTCTCCTGCTCCTCTCTGGGGGAGGTCCTGTCTCTCTCTCTCCTGCTCCTCTCTGGGGGAGGTCCTGTCTCTCTCTCTCCTGCTCCTCTCTGGGGGAGGTCCTGTCTCTCTCTCTCCTGCTCCTCTCTGGGGGAGGTCCTGTCTCTCTCTCTCCTGCTCCTCTCTGGGGGAGGTCCTGTCTCTGTCCTGCTCCTCTCTGGGGGAGGTCCTGTCTCTCTCCTCCTCCTCTCTGGGGGAGGTCCTGTCTCTCTCCTCCTCCTCTCTGGGGGAGGTCCTGTCTCTCTCTCTCCTCCTCCTCTCTGGGGGAGGTCCTGTCTCTCTCTCTCCTCCTCCTCTCTGGGGGAGGTCCTGTCTCTCTCTCTCTCCTGCTCCTCTCTGGGGGAGGTCCTGTCTCTCTCCTCCTCCTCTCTGGGGGAGGTCCTGTCTCTCTCTCTCCTCCTCCTCTCTGGGGGAGGTCCTGTCTCTCTCTCTCCTGCTCCTCTCTGGGGGAGGTCCTGTCTCTCTCTCTCCTGCTCCTCTCTGGGGGAGGTCCTGTCTCTCTCTCTCCTGCTCCTCTCTGGGGGAGGTCCTGTCTCTCTCTCTCCTCCTCCTCTCTGGGGGAGGTCCTGTCTCTCTCTCTCCTGCTCCTCTCTGGGGGAGGTCCTGTCTCTCTCTCTCCTGCTCCTCTCTGGGGGAGGTCCTGTCTCTGTCCTGCTCCTCTCTGGGGGAGGTCCTGTCTCTCTCCTCCTCCTCTCTGGGGGAGGTCCTGTCTCTGTCCTGCTCCTCTCTGGGGGAGGTCCTGTCTCTCTCTCTCCTCCTCCTCTCTGGGGGAGGTCCTGTCTCTCTCCTCCTCCTCTCTGGGGAAGGTCCTGTCTCTCTCTCTCTCCTGCACCTCTCTGGGGGAGGTCCTGTCTCTCTCCTCCTCCTCTCTGGGGGAGGTCCTGTCTCTCTCTCTCCTCCTCCTCTCTGGGGGAGGTCCTGTCTCTCTCTCTCCTCCTCCTCTCTGGGGGAGGTCCTGTCTCTCTCTCCTCCTCCTCTCTCTGTGGTGTTTATGTGAGTCTGAAGGTGCATCGTCAGGAAGAAAACTAAGAGAAAGAATTCTGCAGAAAGTGATGAAAAAAAAGTCAAGAATGGCTCATATTTGGCAAAATGCAGATTCTGACTGAAAACCTTAAACCTTAAAACTAGATTCTCCAACGGGACCAAGCAAAATGATCTTGTTTTAAAAGATACAGAAATTTCGTTTTTGAATGAGGAAATAAAGCAACAGTTCTTAAAATTAGACTTAATGAATTTGTCCCATCGGAGAATCTTCTTTTAAGGCGATAATTAAGATAAAATCCATCCATCCATTTTCTTCCCCTTAATCCATTTCTGGGTCAGGGGTGGCAGTCACAGCACCAGCCCCTCACTGATCCTCCTGCAGGTGCTGAGTCCACAGGAGCTGAGATCTTTCAGTGGGGGCTTCAGGCAAAGTGGGGTTAAGTGTCTTGGCCAAGGACACAACGACAGCAGACATCAGTGGGAGTCGGTGGAGAAGGTCTTGTGGAGGGCTTGAACCCACAACCTTCAAGTTCAAAGGCCAATGCTCTACCAACTGAGCCACTGTCGCCCCCGAAGTTAAGATAAAGACACTCGCTATGATCAATTACTAATATTTTATCATTTTTTGTAATGTGGTAAATGGTGCTTTTATAGTGTGTTGGTGTGTATGTGTACATGTGTGTGTTAACGTGTGTGTGTGTGTGTGTGTTCACAATTCAATTCAATTCACTTAATTCTTGTATTGCCCTAAATCCCAGCAGTAATTATCTCAGAGGACTTCGCCATTGAAATCGCCAACACAGATCAGAGAATCAGACAGTTCAAACACAGAGAGACCACATGGTATTGGACCACAGGGAGAGAACACATGGTATGGGACCATGGGGAGAGACCAAAGTCCATGAATGTTGTTAAATGTGTCCTGGATCATCGCCACAGTCCTTATGTCAGACAATTACTCAAAAGCTCTAAAACTAATGGTGTGTAGGTGTTCTGCCTCCTGAGGCTCTCTGGGAATATGACTTGGCTCGACACAAATACATCTGCCTTCAATTAAGACGCTTCATTCATGCAATGTTTGACTTATTTTATCTTTAAACCATCGTATTCCTCTTATTAAAACCTCTCTACAGTCTTGCATTCGTATTTTAACCAGACTTCCAGTGCATCCTGTGTCTCTGTTTTAAAATCTCGTAGATCAACAGAAAGGACAGACCAAACACAAAGGCACCATTATCAACATCTGCCTGAGTCTTCTCCAACACCAGAGATAGTGAGTGACACAAAAACACATTAAAACCCAAGATTCAGTCACAAGTCGAAGCGTTTTCTAACAGACACAGGAGCTACAAAAGTGCTAAAGTGCTAACGACTGGGTGACTTTGCGGTGGGTAAAGTTCTCCTCATCACAGACGGAGACGGACTGAGCTGCTTAATAACACAAATCAGTGACACCGCGAGACAATGGATCAGAAGAGAGCGGCAGAAGGAATTAACAGGGATTCACCAAAAGAAATAATTTGATTTATTGGAATCCTTTAAGCCTGGAGAGGGCACACAATCTGCTCATTATTAAACTTAATTTGCGCTCGCCTGAGTTTCTCTGTCTCGTTTCTTTTCACTTTGGGATAATCTCGGAGTCCCAACTGCAGTCTCTGTTTCAGGCGGAGAAAAGGCTGAAAGTAATGCCCTTTATACACATCACATCTGCATTAGAACGGGTTTGGACGGGTACAGAACGGTTCAGTTGTAGCTCAATGTTTCAAGATGGCAAAAAAACACATTGCACTTGGGTAAATGTTTATGAATTGGTTTGGGTTCCATAAAGATATAACATGACATTGGTTTGTTTTTGAAGCCCCGTCCATAAGTGAATAATAAGTTCCCTGGTCTCTCTTGTCTCTCTCTGGTCTCCCTATGGCTTTCTCTCTGGTGTCTCTCTGGTGTCTCTCTGGTGTCTCTCTGGTGTCTCTCTGGTGTCTCTCTGGTGTCTCTCTGGTGTCTCTCTGGTGTCTCTCTGGTGTCTCTCTGGTCTCTCTCTGGTGTCTCTCTGGTGTCTCTCTGGTGTCTCTCTGGTCTCTCTCTGGTGTCTCTCTGGTGTCTCTCTGGTCTCTCGGGTCTCTCTCGGGGTCTCTCTCGGGTCTCTCTCGGGTCCCTCTCTGGTCTCTCTCTGGTCTCGCTCTGGTCTCTCTCTGGTCTCTCTCTCTGGTCTCTCTCTCTGCTCTCTCTCTGGTCTCATCAGTCGTCGTGTGATAGATTGAACTTAAAACAGGTGAAAAGGACATTTTGATTGTTGAAGTCTTAGTTTTTGGTTCTATGAGAAAAATGCATGATTTTGGAAACAAGTCTGAAGTGTTGTCAAAGACTGTGATAACAGCATCTATTTCCATTTTTTCTTTTCCTCAAATAAATCAGGTTTATGTCAAACAGGTATAGCCACTTTCTGCCTCCATTCTGCTCTTGTTTACCGGCTGCAGACACTAGAGGAGGCGTGGCCTGTTCGCTCCTCGTTCTGTGATTGGAGGAGAGCGGGCGTCACGCTAAGTTTCTAAGCAGCACTTTTATACGGCCTGAATTCATACACAGCTGAATCAATGCTCAAGTTTTACATTAAATTACAGATTTTAATACAACTTGTATGTAGTAATAAGCATTTTTATGAACTCATTAGAAAATAAAATCGGGTATAGCTTCTGTAAACCAGTGGCGAACACTACGACAACATTATGACTGAAAATCGAGGTCAGTGGAGAAGCTTGATTGACATAAATTTGGCAATTGACATAAATTGGGGAATGACCCACCTCAAAGTCACTAAAGGAATAATACTCCTTTATATCTAACCAAGGAGAAAAGATCACATACGCTAATGATTATACAAAGGTTTTAGAGTCGATCATAAAACTGCACGACCCTCCTCCTCCCCGACCTCCACAAACGCAGAACCAGAAGCCTCCACAAACTATTGGTCCTACTCGGCTCTGATCGACCTGGTTTCTCTTTCGGTTTAGTATGAATACAAAAATAAACCCACAATAACCAATAAACATTTGAGTCTGAAAAACGGATCCTGTTTTGTGAGTGAGGAACATGTGACATGGATTTTGTTACAAAGTTCAATTGTGGTTTGAAAGATTAAAAACGCCAAAGAAAATAAACTAAAGGCTGAAATAAAAACACGGCAAAGCTAAATATGTTAAATACGATACTAGGATCAGGTCCATACACTTTTACTGTAATGTACACTAGCGTCACCACAGCAGACAGCGTGTTGCCATGGTGATCTCCTAAAGTCTGCAGCGAGAAAGCAAGCAACAAGCAGACTAGAAACAAGCAAGCTAGCAACAAGTAAGCTATTGGTAAGCAGGTTAGCGGCGAGTGGACAAGATGTCGGCGGTTTTATTTAAAGTAAACAAGTGAGAAGAGTAATAATAATTAAAGCCGCAAGCGGCGTCGAACGGCCCTCGCCGCACAACGCAAACAAGGTGGCGCTGACGCGCCATTTTCCTACCGCCCTGATGGGACCGACACTGTGCATTTTGAATTCCTATGAGCAGTGATTGTGTGTGTCTTTGAAAAGGTAAAGCTCATTCTCCCCATGTAATACTTGAGTCAGTCTGTAGGGGGCGCTATTGCTGCAATTTCATGATTTACACTTTCAATTTACTCAAACCCAAGAGTTGGACTATCAATTCAAATTTTGTGCAAATCGGACTCTGTATGTGGAAATTGTGTTATTTAATGTTGTACAATAGCGCCCCCTACAATTTCAAATTTTTAGTGTTACACCAAATATCACCAAAATAATACACTTTATGCCTGAAAAAAACTTGTGGCAAAGTTTGGTGAGTTTTTGTGTTTGTTCAGTGGGTCAAATATGAGATCAAACAACAGAAAACCTAAATACCTTTATCCCCATGTAAACCTTTACTCATTGTTCACACTGTCATGTGACCTAGGCCCAGGAGTTGAACAACCGAGTCAAGTTTAGTGCAAATCAGAGTTTGTAAATGTGCTCCTGTTTGCACATACAATCTGTGAGTGTGTCCATACAGTCTCCATTGGATAACATGGGAACTTCACACCTCTCTATGAAAATGACCACACTTTGGGAGTCTGTCACGCTCAGACCGTTTGACTAATTCAAATTCTATATTCAACTATTGATGGTCCATGTGTTGAGACCATGTGGAGCGATTTTCAGCCAAATTCGTGAAACGGCCGCGGCTGGTTTGATGTTTGAGCGAGGTGTACTTTTCAGAGATAAAATTATTTTCCCAGAAACACAGACAGGGGAGTGTTAATTCAAAATAATCATATGTTGTCATTGACTTTTTGAATCCAGATGACAAAACAGAATTATGTGCAAAATTTCAAACATTTTGAAAAAACTAAATTTTATTAGGCCCATGTAAAACTTTGACATAGTGTGTAGGGGGCGCTAATGAGCCAATTGAAATATTTCCACGTTCAAATGACCTAGACCCTGGAGCTGAACGATGGATAAAAATTTGGTGCAAATCCGGTTTGGTTTGTGCAAACGGGAGCAAATTTACTTTTGTCAAAAATTGGAAAAAAAATGTCACATTTTGCCGCTCCGCTGCTCGGACAACGTTTAACTGATCCAAATTCTATATTCAATAATAGATGGGACATGGGTTTAGACCATGTGGAGCGATTTTGAGACAAATCGGTGAAACGGCCGAGGAGGAGATAATTTCCAGCCGACATGTGTGAAAAAGATCAATTTTCATTTTTCCATTTCCCATTGAAATTAATGAGCTCCCTGTTTGTTTTTTAGTCCCACCAAAAAAATTAATTTTTCGCCGGTTCTGAATTTTGGGCAAAATTTCACAACTTTTCATTGATGTTCAGGGGTTCAAATTAAGGTTCAAACCGCAGAAGAAAAAAGAAATAAATAAACCAAACCAAACCAAGGATTTTTTTTTGTAAATCTTCGAGCAAAAACAATATAGGTTTCCATAGTAACCTATAATACAAATGATACGTCGTTTTAAAGCGAACGACCAGACGAACGCAACAATTGGGTTCTCGGTGATTGACGAGCGCGTTAGCCTCACCTCGCCATCATGAGGTCACCCACCCCCCCCCATGTTTTATCAGTGTCTGGGCACGCGCCGTCGGGCTTGGGGGACGAATGTCCGGGCTAAGACAGTTGAAAGAACCCCCCTTTAATAGGACCTCAATCATTTCACTGTGCACTACAGCAGGAGCAAAGCCATTTGCCGGATTTATCAGTGTCTGGGCACGTGCCGTCGCGTGCAGGTCACAATCTCCGGGCGCAGGTCACAATCTCCTTGTGACCTGCGCTTTGCCCAGGCATTACTTGTTGGAAAAGCAATAGGCCCTTACCCCGGTTGGGGCTCGGGCCTAATAATAATGCATCGGTTTTATGTAGCGCTTATTTGGACACTCAAAGGCGCTTTACATGTCATTATTCTTTCTCTCCAAACACGGTGGTGATAAACTACTACTGTAGCCAGAGCTGCAACCAGTCTGTACCATCGGCCGCTCCGACCGCCACCAACCATTTACACACACACCAGACTCATTCTAGGCAATGGGGGTGAAGTGTCTTGCCTAAGGACACAACGGTAGTTTGGCACTTTACAGCCGCAGCCACCCCACTGTGGCTGGTGTTCCCAGAGCTTAAGTGTCTTGCCAAGGACACAACGACAGCAGACATCAGTAGGAGTCGATGGTGAAGGTCGGGCTCGAACCCACGACCCTCTGGCTCAAAGGTCAATGCTCTACAACTGAGCTACTGTCGAGTAAAGCAGACATGGTTTAAAACTGTCACAAGGAGGATCCAAAACAAACATCTGAAAACTCACCAGCACACAGAGTATAGCACCTTTGCTAGCACCGGAGTATAGTACCTTTGCTAACACCGGAGTATAATACCTTTACTAGCACCGGAGTATAGCACCTTTGCTAGCACCAGAGTATAGCACCTATGCTAGCACCAGAGTATAGAATCAGAATCATTTTTATTGCCACATAAGTAACAGGAAGTCACAGACTTGGAAATTGCTTTGGCTCAGTGCAACAGTCAGAAAGAGATAATAAAAAATAAAGAATAAAAAACACTTCTAAGGAATACATTTAAATTTGAAATAGAGTTACAGTTACTATTTACTATATACAAGTGCACATGGTGCACACAATGTAAGGTGACAGCAGTACAGTGAAGTAAAGTGACGTATGATGGGCAGTAAAGTGACTTTATAAAGGGCAGGGGGACAGGTTAAGAAGTGTTCAAGAGTTCAACAGCAGAGGGGAAGAAACTGTTCTTGTGGCGGGAGGTTCTAGTCCTGATGGACCGCAGCCTCCTGCCTGAGGGGAGTGGTTGGAATAGTCCATGTGCAGGGTGAGAGGGGTCAGCTGTGATATGACCAGCCTGGCCTCGAGCTCGGGCGACGTACAGGTCCTGCAGCGATGGAAGGCTGCGGCCGATCACTTCCTCTGCAGAGCGCACAATGCGCTGTAGTCTCTGTTTGTCCCTGACTGTGGCTCCAGCGAACCACACGGTGACGGAGGAGGTGAGGATGGACTCGATGATGGCCGTGTAGAACTGCACCAACATCTGTGCAGGCAGCCTGGCTTTCCTGAGCTGCCGCAGGAAGTACATCCTCTGCTGGGCCTTCTTGATGAGGGAGCTGATGGTCGGCTCCCACTTAAGGTCCTGGGTGATGGTGGTGCCCAGGAAACGGAAGGACTCCACAGAGGTGATGGGGGAGTCCATCACGGAGGGTGGGGGTGGGGGGACAGTGCTCTTCCTGAAGTCCACAATCATCTCCACTGTCTTCTGGGCGTTCAGCTCCAGGTTGTTACCACTGCACCAGGACACCAGCCGGTCCACCTCCCTCCTGTAGGCGGGCTCATCGTTGTTGGAGATGAATCCAATGAGGGTGGTGTCGTCCGCGAACTTGATCAGCTTCACGGAGTCGTGGCTGGAGGTGCAGTGGTTGGTGTACAGGGAGAAGAGCAGGGGAGAAAGAACACAGCCCTGTGGGGCTCCTGTATTTATAATCCGAGAGTCCGAGACATTCTTCCCCAGACTCACTCACTGCTTCCTGTCCGTCAGGAAGTCAGTGATCCACCTGCAGGTGGAATCGGGCACGTTGAGCTGGGAGAGCTTGTCCTCGGGCAGGGATGGCAGGATTGTGTTGAAGGCAGAGCTGAAGTCCACGAACAGGACCCTGGCGTAGGTCCCCGGGGAGTCCAGGTGCTGTAGGATGTGGTGGAGGGCCAGGTTAATGGCGTCGTCTACAGTTCTGTTGGCTCTGTAGGCGAACTGCAGGGGGTCCAAGAGGGGGGAGGTGAGGTACTTGAGATGGGAGAGGACCAGGCGTTCAAATGACTTCATGACGACAGACGTAAGTGCTACAGGTTTGTAGTCATTGAGTCCTGTGATCCTGGGCTTCTTCGGGACGGGGACAATGATGGAGGATTTGAAGCAGGCTGGGACATGGCAGGACTGCAGAGAGGTGTTGAAAATGTCAGTGAACACAGGAGTAAGCTCACTGGCGCAGTGTCTCAGAGTGGCCGGAGACACGTGGTCCGGGCCAGGAGCTTTGCGGGGGTGCAGCCTCAAGAAGAGTTGTTGAATATCTTTAGAGGCTATTGTCAGGCTGGGGGCAGGGCTGATGGGTGGGTCGTTAGAGTAGTGGGGGGTGGGGGAGGGAGAGGTGTCAGGGGCAGCATCAAAGCGACTGAAAAAAAAGTTCAGGTCGTCAGCTAGCTTGTGGTCGTCAGCACAGGGGGGGGGCCTTGGGCTTGTAGTTGGTGATCTCCCGTAGGCCCCTCCAGACAGAAGCAGTATCGTTGTTTCCAAACTGCTCCTGTAGTCGTTCTCTGTGCCGGGACTTGGCTGCTTTCAGTTCGTCCCTGAACTGATATTTAGCTGCTTTGTAGCCGCTGCGGTCCCCCTCCCTGAAAGCAGACTCCTCTGCTTTCCTGAGCACCCATGCTAGCACCGGAGTATAGCACCTATGCTAGTACCGGGGCTATCTCCATGTTCTATGTGTAGGAGTGGAAAATGACAGTGGCTCTTAGTGTTGAAAACAAAATGTTTAATTGTTAAAGCATTTTCTTATTGATGAAATGATAAATAACACATTTTTAATTTCAGTTTTATGAATTCCCAGAGATAACACAATGCAGTAATATTTACAGCACTCGTACTCGTATCGGTATCGGCAAGTACTCACATTAAGGTACTCGTATCGGTTTTGAAAAAAGCAGTATTGGTGCATCCTTATTAAACTTCACATTCTGTAATATCAAACACCAACTAAAAGAAAACGATCATTTTAAAACACTAAAATTAACACGGGTGATGCTAAACCTTTCTTCTTCTGTCGTAACCGGTGAGAAAGAGGTTTTGTTGTCTTCAAAAACCAAAACAGGCCTAAATTCCTGATCAGTTTCTCCATTATCTCTGTCGGATCCCATTTCTGCGGCACAAAAGCAAAGCAGCAAATGGAAAAGAAAACCATTTTGAACGTCTGCAAATAACGTCTGTAATTTCACTCTTTTCTACGTCTTCATCACTCACACTTGTACATACTTTATACTTTTTTAGACAAGTTTGTGGAGAGAAACTTGTGAGGACATTCTTAAAGAAGAAAATGTATAAGTGTGGCCAAAAGTGGTACTGCAGCCTCTCCCACTCTCCCTGACTCAGGTTGCCAGATATGCAGTCGAATCCAGCTGTGACCATAACAGCTGAATAGACAAGAGTTTTGTCAACAACAACCTTTTTCACAAAGATAGAAATCCTGGTTTTATTCCTTGTTTTGTCGTTACTGATTTGAGAATCATAACGAGACCTTTTTTAGTTCTGCGCCACATGGTACTTTACCAGTGAGATTAGCTCCACTCGGTGAGTTCTGGTGCCCGGATCACAGACTTTCTGATTGTTGAAACAGTGGAGGGCAGGACATCAAAATGAAAACAATAATTCTCTGGTCTCTGGTCTCTGGTCTGGTCTGGTCTGCTCTGGTCTCTGGTCTGGTCTGGTCTTCTCACCTGTGGTGCTGCTGTGAGTCGGCCTTGGCCTCGCTCTTCTTCACGGTGCTCTGGTCTGGTTTCTGGTCTGGTTTCTGGTCTGGTCTCTGGTCTGGTCTCTGGTCTGGTCTCTGGTCTGGGCTCTGGTCTGGTCTCTGGTCTTCTCACCTGACTGGTGCTGCTGTGAGTCGGTCTTGGTCTCGCTCTTCTTCACGGTGCTGATGATGTGCAGGTCCTGGAACAGTGCGATGCCCCCTGGTGCCCGGAGGTCAGAGGCGGGCCAGCTCAGACGCTCCACTCCGGTGATGGTGATCCGCGGCTCGCTTGGCTGCTGGACCATCACCACCGCGTCGATGTCTGGGATGGAGATACACGTGTCCTCTCCAAAGCACCTGCAACAGAGGGCATCATGGGAAACGTAGGAGGAGTCTATAGTTTAGCTACTGGTTAAATATAATAATAATAATAACAATAATAATAATAATGCATTGGTTTTTAAACAGAGTTTTTTGGACCCTTCACATGTCATTATTCTTTCTACTACTATTGTATTGTAAGTGTTATTATGACAGATTAGGGCCCTTTAATGGTGACAGATTAGGGCCCTTTAATGATGACAGATTAGGGCCCTTTGATGGTGACAGATTAGGGCCCTTTAATGGTGACAGATTAGGGCTCTTTAATGATGACAGATTAGGGCCCTTTAAAAAAATCTTACATATTGCTTTTTTAAAACTAGTAAAATAATTTTATGACAATCTAAATTCAAGCAACAAAAACTTGCCAATAAAAATCAAGCATCATTTGTTATTTTTAGTAAATTAATTGTGACCAAGATTTTACTCTGAAAAAAGGAAAATCTTCACATTTCTTCAGCATTCTTCAATGTTCAGCATTTGTGATGCTGTATATTTAGAAAACATTTCTCAAAAATTAATAGTAAAGTAAATAACACTTGAAATTTATGTTTTAAAACTAGAATCATGTTTTTTTTAAGTCCTATTTTCTTTTTCTATTTCCAGGTCATTTTTTGTGTTTTAAACAGTATTTCACTTCATATATTTTGTTCTCATTTTTCCCAGTGTAACTAATCGTCTGCAGATTAGCCGTCCTTCCAAACGAGACACATTAAGATCAGGACAGAGAGGTGCAATCTCCCGCCGCTTCTTTACGAGATCCAGACCGGAGCTGGACCAAAGAGGAGGCGATAACCATCTCCTCTGCATGAGTCTGCGCCGGTGTTAATGAGACTGTTTTTGACCGTGTCCCGACATGGCTCCGAGGTGCGTTGTGCAACTGTTTTGACGGGGTCCTTCTATACCCACGCTCGTTGCCATGGATACGCCCGTTGCTTTTTCTCGGAATGTCTCTCCGTACGGTGTAAAAACTATTATCTCTGAAGAAAAGGCTGTGTTTGGAGAAAGAGAACATGCAATTGTAAAGGTTCTTATAGTCCACGTGTCTCTCAAGGTGCTTAACAGAGAGTGCAGTGGAGTTTGCATGTTCTCCCTGTGGAATTTGCAGTTTTGTGTTACCAGTTACAGAGCAGTGGGAATGAGGACAATATACACTGCAAAAAATGATATAATAAGGGATAATAGTGGCATGAATTTTGTGTTTGAATATTATTAATATTATTTTTTGTTTTATCTTAATTTGAGTACATAATTTGGAACAGTCTTCCTAAGAATGTGAGACAGGCGACTTCTGTGGCAGTTTTTAATTCTAGGTTAAAGGTTCTGTTTATCTGTGCATACAACTGAATGATTTTATTTTTAGGTGCACTATGGCTATTTATTATTTTAATACCATTTGTGATTTTAATGTTTTAATGTTTTAAATTAATTGTTAAATTTTTTCTTGTGATCTCATTGTGTGTGTTAATGTCCTTTGGGATAATTGTATTTTTAATGTTTATGTAGATTTGAATGTCTACTATATATGCCTGATGTGATGTAGGTGTGAGGCGCTTTGTGTTGCCGTGTGTAGGAAAGGCACTGTACAAATGATAAGATTTGCCGATGGGACAAAGACATTTTGTTATTTTCAGTTTCACAACCATAGGCTGTAACCGCTAACATGTTGAAACCAAACCAAGACCGTGAGAACAATCATGTTTCCATGGGTTTTGACTGGAGACGCGTTGCTGTGCGCACAAAATTAGAAATCCATTCTAAGTTAGGCGCAACCTCGTGTCATACGTCCGTCATACGTCCGTCATACGTCCGTGATACGTCCGCCATACGTCCGCCATACGCGCGTAAAAGACTAGTGTAAATATCACCGTTGGTTAAAGAAGCTATACCCAATTTTTGTTTTATGAGTTCATAAAAATGCGTATTACTACATATAAGTTGTACTATAATCCGTAATTTTATGTAAAACTTGAGCTCATTCCTCCTCCTGCTCTCCTCGAGGTCAGACGTGTCTCTTGCCTGCTCCTGCTCTGCTTGCCCTGACTGTCTTTTTTTCCTAGAGTTCTGCCTGTGTACAACTTAAAAATGATGGAATTAATCAACTGGTCCCTCAACGCAATTGATACTATTTTTTCATCACGTAAAGGCGGTTCTGGAGATGCCGTTTGCCGGATGGTACGGCGGCTGCTGGGTACGTTTTTGACAACTGGCAAAAGTGGCACCCCGTTTGTCTGTCGGGACTGTCCATCGAGGACATTGAGGATATATACATTTTTTGATTTATGGTAGCAGGGTTCCTCCTGATTGGATTTGGAGTTGGCTTGATCTACCGCAAAGTTGGAGGGATGTCCACTCAGAAGATTTACGAGCGGCTGTCCGCGGAAAACAAGGAGAGTTTCCGCGAGTTGGTCAGAGTCGTGGTCGAGGGCACAGTGGGGACACAACGGGGTGTGAGTCGGATCGAACATTCCCTTAACGACCTGGGAGTGAGATCTTTGGATGGACTTAAACGCTTGGAAGGATTGATTGAAGGACTTGGGCCTCACGGTGGAACCTCGTACTGACGTGGTCAACTCCGGATAACGGTGAACGGAGGGTCCAGTTCCAGTATAATTTGGACATATTGGCTTTAGTTTACACTGCCTTTCATTGAACAGTAAGTAAGTAAGTAAGTAAGTAATGTTTATTTATATACCGCCTTTCACAGACAAGGGTCACAAAGCGGTTTACAATTGTTATTATTTTTTTGGGCATTTGTCCTCTCACTCCACACAGAGATGGGAGCGGGGTCGCCAGTACAGGAGGCGCATGCACAGTCCTATTGTACATATTTTTAGTGGTAGGGGAAACCGGAGTACCCGGAGGAAACCTACGCAGACACGGGGAGAACATGCAAACTCCACTCAGAAAGGCCCTGGTCCGACCGGGATTCGAACCCAGGACCTTCTTGCTGAGAGGCGAGAGTGCTATCCACTCAGCCACCGTGCCGCCCGCACAGCTAAAGTGCTTATACAAATTTCCCACAAGGCATGTGTTGTTTTGTCTCCAATGTTTGCAGGCACCTGCGCTATCTTTGTCCTTCACATTCCACCACCGCACCGGCCACTCAAGGCCGACACTGGACTCTATCTAACTCAGACTCACAACCCATAACACCAGTTACAGTCCCCCCCCCCCTTCTACATGTCTGCCTCCCCCTCTTTTCAGTCTATGGTGGTCTTCCCCTCCACCTCCCCCACCCACACTCCCCTCTGACGCGCTATATTGGACGAGGCGGGCCAGAGTGATGACTTCCCATTAAAAAGATCCGCATGTTTCCCACATGTACCGTGTCTCTCCCATGTTTGTTGAAATATGTGTCTGTTTGCTCTCTGCTGTTGAATAACTGTCATAAGGAGCGCGGAAAATTAGAGTACGCGGCCGGCCTTGATGTTTATTCATCGAACTGAATTTCTCCATCTGTGTGAGATAATAAAGGATTGATTGATTGATTGATTGATTGATTCAGTTGTGTATGAATTCAGGGCGTAAAAAGTGCGAGAGGAGAGACTTAGCGCGACGCTCGCTCTCCCCCAATCACAGAACGAGGCTGCGTCCTCTAGCCTCTACAGCGCTGCTAAACACAGTAGCATGTTAGCATAAGTGGCTATAACTCCTCTGGATGTAACTGCAGACACAGCAAAACAGCCCAAACGACACAACAGTGAGGAAGAGAAGAGGGAACTAAAGCCAAAAAATGATCAAAGAAGAAGTCAAGCCCGGGTGAACATAGCTAGCTTACATCGTTTCCTCTGGAGAGACTGGTCTATGGGAGAGACCTGCGGGACCGCCTCGGACTATCTACGCTCGGACTATCTGCGCTCGGACTATCTGCGCTCGGACTCGGACTATCTGTGTTCGGAATATCTGTGTTATCTGTGTTCGGACTATCTGTGCTCGGCCTATCTACGCTCGGACTATCTACGTTCGGACTATCTTTGTTCGGACTATCTGTGTTCGGACTATCTGTGCTCGGACTATCTGTGCTCGGACTATCTGTGCTCGGACTATCTGTGCTCGGACTATCTACGCTCGGACTATCTACGCTCGGCCTATCTACGCTCGGACTATCTACGTTCGGACTATCTGCGCTCGGACTCGGACTATCTGTGTTCGGACTATCTGTGTTCGGACTATCTGTGTTATCTGTGTTCGGACTATCTGTGCTCGGCCTATCTACGCTCGGACTATCTTCGTTCGGACTATCTGCGCTCGGACTCGGACTATCTGTGCTCGGACTATCTGTGCTCGGACTATCTGTGTTCGGACTATGTGTGTTCGGACTATCTGTGCTCGGACTATCAACGCTCGGCCTATCTACGCTCAGCCTATCTACGCTCGGACTATCTACGTTCGGACTATGTGTGTTCGGACTATGTGTGTTCGGACTATGTGTGTTCGGACTATGTGTGTTCGGACTATGTGTGTTCGGATGTGTGTTCCTATCTGTGCTCGGACTATCTGTGCTCGGACTATCAGTGCTCGGACTATCTGTGTTCGGACTATCTGTGTTCGGACTATGTGTTCGGACTATGTGTTCGGACTATCTGTGCTCGGACTATCTGTGCTCGGACTATCTGTGCTCGGACTATCTGTGCTCGGACTATCTGTGCTCGGACTATCTGTGCTCGGACTATCTGTGTTCGGACTATCTGTGTTCGGACTATCTGTGCTCGGACTATCTGTGCTCGGACTATCTGTGCTCGGACTATCTGTGCTCGGACTATCTGTGCTCGGACTATCTGTGCTCGGACTATCTACGCTCGGCCTATCTACGCTCGGCCTATCTACGTTCGGACTATCTACGTTCGGACTATCTGTGCTCGGACTATCTGTGCTCGGACTATGTGTTCGGACTATGTGTTCGGACTATGTGTTCGGACTATGTGTTCGGACTATGTGTTCGGACTATCTGTGCTCGGACTATCTGTGCTCGGACTATCTGTGCTTGGACTATCTACGTTCGGACTATCTACGTTCGGACTATCAACGCTCGGCCTATCTACGCTCGGCCTATCTACGCTCGGACTATCTACGTTCGGACTATCTACGTTCGGACTATCTACGTTCGGACTATCTACGTTCGGACTATCTGCGTTCGGACTATCTGCGTTCGGACTATCTGCGTTCGGACTATCTGCGTTCGGACTATCTGCGTTCGGACTATCTGCGTTCGGACTATCTGCGTTCGGACTATCTGCGTTCGGACTATCTGCGTTCGGACTATCTGCGTTCGGACTATCTGCGTTCGGACTATCTGCGTTCGGACTATCTGCGTTCGGACTATCTGCGTTCGGACTATCTGCGTTCGGACTATCTGCGTTCGGACTATCTGCGTTCGGACTATCTGTGCTCGGCCTATCTACGCTCGGACTATCTACGTTCGGACTATCTACGTTCGGACTATCTGCGTTCGGACTATCTGTGTTCGGACTATCTGTGTTATCTGCGTTCGGACTATCTGTGCTCGGCCTATCTACGCTCGGACTATCTACGCTCGGACTATCTACGTTCGGACTATCTACGCTCGGACTATCTACGTTCGGACTATCTGCGCTCGGACTATCTACGTTCGGACTATCTGCGTTCGGACTATCTGCGTTCGGACTATCTGCGTTCGGACTATCTGCGTTCGGACTATCTGCGTTCGGACTATCTGCGTTCGGACTATCTGCGTTCGGACTATCTGCGTTCGGACTATCTGCGTTCGGACTATCTGCGTTCGGACTATCTGCGTTCGGACTATCTGCGTTCGGACTATCTGCGTTCGGACTATCTGCGTTCGGACTATCTGCGTTCGGACTATCTGCGTTCGGACTATCTGCGTTCGGACTATCTGTGCTCGGCCTATCTACGCTCGGACTATCTACGTTCGGACTATCTACGTTCGGACTATCTGCGTTCGGACTATCTGCGTTCGGACTATCTGTGTTATCTGCGTTCGGACTATCTGTGCTCGGCCTATCTACGCTCGGACTATCTACGCTCGGACTGTCTGCGTTCGGACTGTCTGCGTTCGGACTGTCTGCGTTCGGACTATCTGCGCTCGGACTATCTGCGCTCGGACTATCTGCGCTCGGACTATCTGTGCTCGGACTATCTGTGCTCGGACTATCTGTGCTCGGACTATCTGTGCTCGGACTATCTGTGCTCGGACTATCTGTGCTCGGACTATCTGTGCTCGGACTATCTGTGCTCGGACTATCTGTGCTCGGACTATCTGTGCTCGGACTATCTGTGCTCGGACTATCTGTGCTCGGACTATCTGTGCTCGGACTATCTGTGCTCGGACTATCTGTGCTCGGACTATCTGTGCTCGGACTATCTGTGCTCGGACTATCTGTGCTCGGACTATCTGTGCTCGGACTATCTGTGCTCGGACTATGTGTGTTTGGACTATCTGTGCTCGGACTATCTGTGCTCGGACTATCTGTGCTCGGACTATCTGTGCTCGGACTATCTGTGCTCGGACTATCTGTGCTCGGACTATCTGTGCTCGGACTATCTGTGTTCGGACTATCTACGCTCGGACTATCTACGCTCGGCCTATCTACGTTCGGACTATCTGCGCTCGGACTCGGACTATCTGTGTTCGGACTATCTGTGTTCGGACTATCTGTGTTATCTGTGTTCGGACTATCTGTGCTCGGCCTATCTACGCTCGGACTATCTACGTTCGGACTATCTGCGCTCGGACTCGGACTATCTGTGCTCGGACTATCTGTGCTCGGACTATCTGTGTTCGGACTATCTGTGCTCGGACTATCAACGCTCGGCCTATCTACGCTCAGCCTATCTACGCTCGGACTATGTGTGCTCGGACTATCTGTGCTCGGACTATCTGTGCTCGGACTATCTGTGCTCGGACTATCTGTGCTCGGACTATCTGTGCTCGGACTATCTGTGCTCGGACTATCTGTGCTCGGACTATCTGTGCTCGGACTATCTGTGCTCGGACTATCTGTGCTCGGACTATCTGTGCTCGGACTATCTGTGCTCGGACTATCTGTGCTCGGACTATCTGTGCTCGGACTATCTGTGCTCGGACTATCTGTGCTCGGACTATCTGTGCTCGGACTATCTGTGCTCGGACTATCTGTGCTCGGACTATCTGTGCTCGGACTATCTGTGCTCGGACTATCTGTGCTCGGACTATCTGTGCTCGGACTATCTGTGCTCGGACTATCTGTGCTCGGACTATCTGTGCTCGGACTATCTGTGCTCGGACTATCTGTGCTCGGACTATCTGTGCTCGGACTATCTGTGCTCGGACTATCTGTGCTCGGACTATCTGTGCTCGGACTATCTGTGCTCGGACTATGTGTTCGGACTATGTGTTCGGACTATGTGTTCGGACTATGTGTTCGGACTATGTGTTCGGACTATGTGTTCGGACTATGTGTTCGGACTATGTGTTCGGACTATCTGTGTTCGGACTATCTGTGCTCGGACTATCTGTGCTCGGACTATCTGTGCTCGGACTATCTGTGCTCGGACTATCTGCGCTCGGACTATCTGTGCTCGGACTATCTGTGCTCGGACTATCTGTGCTCGGACTATCTGTGCTCGGACTATCTGTGCTCGGACTATCTGTGCTCGGACTATCTGTGCTCGGACTATCTGTGCTCGGACTATCTGCGTTCGGACTATCTGCGTTCGGACTATCTGGGTTTCGGACTATCTGGGTTTCGGACTATCTGGGTTTCGGACTATCCGTGTTCGGACTATCCGTGTCCGGACTATCCGTGCTCGGACTATCTGTGCTCGGACTATCTACGCTCGGACTATCTGCGCTCGGACTATCTGCGCTCGGACTATCTGCGCTCGGACTATCTGCGCTCGGACTATCTACGCCTGGACTATCTGCGCTCGGACTATCTGCGCTCGGACTATCTGCGTTCGGACTATCTGTGTTCGGACTATCTGTGTTCGGACCATCTGTGTTCGGACCATCTGTGTTCGGACCATCTGTGTTCGGACTATCTGTGTTCGGACTATCTGTGTTCGGACTATCTGTGTTCGGACTATCTGTGTTCGGACTATCTGTGTTCGGACTATCTGTGTTCGGACTATCTGTGTTCGGACTATCGGCGTTCGGACTATCTGGGTTTCGGACTATCCGTGTTCGGACTATCCGTGTCCGGACTATCTGTGCTCGGACTATCTACGCTCTGACTATCTACGCTCGGACTATCTACGCTTGGACTACATTCGGATGTGAAACTAGCGGTAATCTTTCAGTTATATATTTTGTGAGCAGTGCGTTGCTTTTGTGCCATTTCATCAGTGATTGTTGTACAGCTTACAAGAAGTTGTGCTACTGCTAATGTTAGCACCCGATTGCAAATAAAACTAGATGGCTCCGTGGGATGAGAGCGTAGGGGAAATGAGAAGCCTGTGAGCGAGTTGGGGGCGGGGCTAAACATTCAAACCTTGCAGAAACGGGTATAGCTCTTTTAACAAATGTCACGCGCGTACAACACGTATGTGCTGTAACGCCTCCTGTGTAAATTAGCGCTCTTCTGTATATCTTGTCCCTCCTCCACAAATATGCTGATTTACCCTCCTTTTTAGGGCCCAGTCTGTCTCTCTGTCTGTACTACAGGTTTTAGCTTAATTGAAAACACAGTGAACATCGAATGATAATCTGATGAACAACTAACAATCCTACAACAACGCTACAGTCCGTAGTGATGTGTTTGTTAACATGTACTGTCCCAACCATATAAACGATAAATAAATAAACAACAAACAATGTCATTAACAAATGCACATCAGAGGGTTAAAACAAGATAATGTTGCTTGTCCCATTGACAGAACTTGTTATAACAAAGTCACAAAGTTCTCAAATTAAGATACATACATTTCCAATATATTCCCAATTAACTCTATACTTCATAAACAAAGTAAAATCTATGACTTTAGCATAAACCGGCCCTCTTGAAAAACTTGGGACACCTCTGACTTAGACAGAAGGGGCGGGGGGGCGTGTTTGTTCCAATTGTAACCAGAACTCTGTAATTTTACTGAAGCTAGATCTGAAAACACCAGGGAACGGTGCTGTGTATGAATCAAATGCAAAAATATATGTCCTTTAAAATCCCTTCGTCTGTCTTTCCCTCAAACCCACATTTCCGATCTTCTCTGCTGCAGTTGGGACTAAACCAGGTCTAATCTCCTCTTGTTGTTTTTTTTCAGACACAGTTTTTGCTCCATGTCTCGGCACTAAGCCATTGTTGTGAGCCGTGGGACACACAAACGCACTGATGCAGAAGACCAGCGAGTCCTGGAGCTCCACCAACTTAATTACACAGAAATATGACTGGGGAGCCTTAAAGGGCCGGTACCGCATTTGCACCGCTTACATGGCTTCCTGATGACTCCTGATGCCCACAGTCGCAGCTGATATTATTAGGAATCAGTGCCAAATGTAATTGCTTTTGAAATCATTTGCCGGCTCAGTCTGATGTGACGGTGTTCAGGAAATATGGGAGGATTTACGGTTTGTACTTAGGCAGATCCATCAAAATTGGAACTAACTGTGGTGTAAACTCCAGGACTCAGACTGTAGAACGAGGACTGAGGCTGTAGGTCCAGGACTCAGACTGTAGAACAAGGACCGAGGCTGTAGATCCAGGACTCGGACTGTAGAACGAGGACTGAGGCTGTAGATCCAGGACTCAGACTGTAGAACGAGGACCGAGGCTGTAGATCCAGGACTAAGACTGTAGAACGAGAACTGCCGCTGTAGATCCAGGATTCAGACTGTAGAACGAGGACCAAGGCTGTAGATCCAGGACTCAGACTGTAGAACGAGGACTGAGGCTGTAGATCCAGGACTCAGACTGTAGAACGAGGATTGAGGCTGTAGATCCAGGACTCAGACTGTAGAACGAGGACCTATATCCATTCTCTGAGCGACATGAAGCCAGTGCAGAGACCTGAGACCAAGACTAATGTGATGGTACTTCCTGGTTCTACACTCCTTATCGTTTCCAAATGTTTCTTATATATTCCCCGTCCTCCGCCTCCTGATTGTTTGTTTTCCCCATAACGTCTTGTCGCCTCGTCCCGACTGAACGACATGAACACAAACGCTATAAACGCGGCTCATTAATCTGAAATAAAGGTTTACGGCCTCCGCACCTGCGCTGCTGTAATGAGCGCCGTTTCCTCCCACGCTCCCGGCAACCGTCGCCGTGCAATATTCAATACGCTGCACTGATGCAACACACTCTGGCTCTGTCACAATGTTAAAGGACAACTACACAACAAATCAGCTTTTTTTTGACTCATAAACTTCATAAATATGTTTCTTAAAGGGCTTTCTACATGTCCTGGTCATTTTTTTTATATTTTAGTGCAAATTAGATGAAATCTCACTCTTGAGCCTAAAACCGTCTGTGTGGCGCCCTCTCTACCTTTTTGGTGGCACTAAATTTGAATTCCGCACCTGGCCTCTCAACATCAGTTGGTGTGTGTGTGACGTCAGTTGGTGTGTGTGACGTCAGTTGGTGTGTGTGACGTCAGTTGGTGTGTGTGACGTCAGTTGGTGTGTGTGATGTCAGTTGGTAGAGTGTGACGTCACTTGTGTGTGTGACGTCAATTGGCGTGTGTGATGTCAGTTGGTACAGTGTGACGTCACTTGGAGTGTGTGATGTCAGTTGGTACAGTGTGACGTCAGTTGGTGTGTGTGATGTCAGTTGGTGTGTGTGACGTCAGTTGGTGTGTGTGACGTCAGTTGGTGTGTGGTCAGTTGGCGTGTGGTCAGTTGGCGTGTGTGACGTCAGTTGGCGTGTGTGACGTCAGTTGGTGTGTGTGATGTCAGTTGGTGTGTGTGACGTCAGTTGGTGTGTGGTCAGTTGGTGTGTGTGACGTCAGTTGGTGTGTGTGATGTCAGTTGTTGTGTGTGACGTCAGTTGGTATGTGTGAGACGTCAGTTGGTATGTGTGACGTCAGTTGGTATGTGTGACGTCAGTTGGTATGTATGAGACGTCAGTTTGTACAGTGTGACGTCAGTTGGTACAGTGTGATGTCAGTTGGTGTGTGTGACGTCAGTTGGTGTGTGTGATGTCAGTTGGTACAGTGTGACGTCACTTGGTGTGTCTGACGTCAGTTGGTGTGTCTGGCGTCAGTTGGTGTGTGTGACGTCAGTTGGTGTGTGTGACGTCAGTTGGTGTGTGTGACGTCAGTTGGTGTGTGTGACGTCAGTTGGTGTGTGTGACGTCAGTTGGTGTGTGTGACGTCAGTTGGTATGTGTGACGTCAGTTGGTGTGTGTGACGTCAGTTGGTGTGTGTGACGTCAGTTGGTGTGTCTGGCGTCAGTTGGTGTGTGTGACGTCAGTTGGTGTGTGTGACGTCAGTTGGTGTGTGTGACGTCAGTTGGTATGTGTGACGTCAGTTGGTGTGTGGTCAGTTGGTGTGTGTGACATCAGTTGGTGTGTGTGACGTCAGTTGGTGTGTGTGATGTCAGTTGGTGTGTGTGACGTCAGTTGGTATGTGTGAGACGTCAGTTGGTACAGTGTGACGTCAGTTGGTGTGTGTGACGTCAGTTGGTGTGTGTGATGTCAGTTGGTACAGTGTGACGTCACTTGGTGTGTCTGACGTCACTTGGTGTGTCTGCCGTCACTTGGTGTGTCTGGCGTCAGTTTTGTCGTGTGACGTCAGTTGGTGTGTGTGACGTCAGTTGGTGTGTGTGACGTCAGTTGGTGTGTGTGACGTCAGTTGGTATGTGTGTGTGTGACGTCAGTTGGTATGTGTGTGTGTGACGTCAGTTAGTGTGTGTGTGACGTCAGTTGGTGTGTGTGACGTCAGTTGGTGTGTGTGACGTCAGTTAGTGTGTGTGTGACGTCAGTTGGTGTGTGTGTGACGTCAGTTGGTGTGTGTGACGTCAGTTGGTGTGTGTGTGACGTCACTTGTGTGTGTGACGTCAGTTGCCGTGTGTGATGTCAGTTGGTACAGTGTGACGTCACTTGGAGTGTGTGATGTCAGTTGGTACAGTGTGACGTCACTTGTGTGTGTGACGTCAGTTGGTGTGTGTGACGTCAGTTGGCGTGTGTGACGTCAGTTGGTGTGTGTGATGTCAGTTGGTGTGTGTGACGTCAGTTGGTGTGTGTGTGACGTCAGTTGGTGTGTGTGACGTCAGTTGGTGTGTGACGTCAGTTGGTGTGTGTGACGTCAGTTGGTGTGTGTGTGACGTCAGTTAGTGTGTGTGTGACGTCAGTTGGTGTGTGTGACGTCAGTTGGTGTGTGTGTGACGTCACTTGTGTGTGTGACGTCAGTTGGCGTGTGTGATATCAGTTGGTACAGTGTGACGTCACTTGTGTGTGTGACGTCAGTTGGTGTGTGTGATTTCAGTTGGTGTGTGTGACGTCAGTTGGTGTGTGGTCAGTTGGTGTGTGTGACGTCAGTTGGTGTGTGTGATGTCAGTTGTTGTGTGTGACGTCAGTTGGTATGTGTGAGACGTCAGTTGGTACAGTGTGACGTCAGTTGGTACAGTGTGACGTCAGTTGGTGTGTGTGACGTCAGTTGGTGTGTGTGACGTCAGTTGGTGTGTGTGATGTCAGTTGGTACAGTGTGACGTCACTTGGTGTGTCTGACGTCACTTGGTGTGTCTGGCGTCGGTGTGTCTGGCGTCAGTTGGTGTGTGTGACGTCAGTTGGTGTGTGTGACGTCAGTTGGTATGTGTGTGTGTGACGTCAGTTAGTGTGTGTGTGTGACGTCAGCTAGTGTGTGTGACGTCAGTTGGTGTGTGACGTCAGTTGGTGTGTGTGACGTCAGTTGGTGTGTGTGTGACGTCAGTTAGTGTGTGTGTGACGTCAGTTGGTGTGTGTGACGTCAGTTGGTGTGTGTGTGACGTCACTTGTGTGTGTGACGTCAGTTGGCGTGTGTGATGTCAGTTGGTACAGTGTGACGTCACTTGGAGTGTGTGATGTCAGTTGGTACAGTGTGACGTCACTTGTGTGTGTGACGTCAGTTGGCGTGTGTGACGTCAGTTGGTGTGTGTGATGTCAGTTGGTGTGTGTGACGTCAGTTGGTGTGTGTGACGTCAGTTGGTGTGTGTGATATCAGTTGGTGTGTGTGACGTCAGTTGGTACGTGTGTGTGTGACGTCAGTTAGTGTGTGTGTGTGACGTCAGCTAGTGTGTGTGACGTCAGTTGGTGTGTGACGTCAGTTGGTGTGTGTGACGTCAGTTGGTGTGTGTGTGACGTCAGTTAGTGTGTGTGTGACGTCAGTTGGTGTGTGTGACGTCAGTTGGTGTGTGTGTGACGTCACTTGTTTGTGTGACGTCAGTTGGCGTGTGTGATGTCAGTTGGTACAGTGTGACGTCACTTGGAGTGTGTGATGTCAGTTGGTACAGTGTGACGTCACTTGTGTGTGTGACGTCACTTGTGTGTGTGACGTCAGTTGGGGTGTGTGAAGTCAGTTGGCGTGTGTGACGTCAGTTGGTGTGTGTGATGTCAGTTGGTGTGTGTGACGTCAGTTGGTGTGTGTGACGTCAGTTGGTGTGTGTGATGTCAGTTGTTGTGTGTGACGTCAGTTGGTATGTGTGAGACGTCAGTTGGTACAGTGTGACGTCAGTTGGTACAGTGTGACGTCACTTGGAGTGTGTGATGTCAGTTGGTACAGTGTGACGTCACTTGTGTGTGTGACGTCAGTTGGTGTGTGTGACGTCAGTTGGCGTGTGTGACGTCAGTTGGTGTGTGTGATGTCAGTTGGTGTGTGTGACGTCAGTTGGTGTGTGTGTGACGTCAGTTGGTGTGTGTGACGTCAGTTGGTGTGTGACGTCAGTTGGTGTGTGTGACGTCAGTTGTGTGTGTGTGACGTCAGTTAGTGTGTGTGTGACGTCAGTTGGTGTGTGTGACGTCAGTTGGTGTGTGTGTGACGTCACTTGTGTGTGTGACGTCAGTTGGCGTGTGTGATATCAGTTGGTACAGTGTGACGTCACTTGTGTGTGTGACGTCAGTTGGTGTGTGTGATTTCAGTTGGTGTGTGTGACGTCAGTTGGTGTGTGGTCAGTTGGTGTGTGTGACGTCAGTTGGTGTGTGTGATGTCAGTTGTTGTGTGTGACGTCAGTTGGTATGTGTGAGACGTCAGTTGGTACAGTGTGACGTCAGTTGGTACAGTGTGACGTCAGTTGGTGTGTGTGACGTCAGTTGGTGTGTGTGACGTCAGTTGGTGTGTGTGATGTCAGTTGGTACAGTGTGACGTCACTTGGTGTGTCTGACGTCACTTGGTGTGTCTGGCGTCGGTGTGTCTGGCGTCAGTTGGTGTGTGTGACGTCAGTTGGTGTGTGTGACGTCAGTTGGTATGTGTGTGTGTGACGTCAGTTAGTGTGTGTGTGTGACGTCAGCTAGTGTGTGTGACGTCAGTTGGTGTGTGACGTCAGTTGGTGTGTGTGACGTCAGTTGGTGTGTGTGTGACGTCAGTTAGTGTGTGTGTGACGTCAGTTGGTGTGTGTGACGTCAGTTGGTGTGTGTGTGACGTCACTTGTGTGTGTGACGTCAGTTGGCGTGTGTGATGTCAGTTGGTACAGTGTGACGTCACTTGGAGTGTGTGATGTCAGTTGGTACAGTGTGACGTCACTTGTGTGTGTGACGTCAGTTGGCGTGTGTGACGTCAGTTGGTGTGTGTGATGTCAGTTTGTGTGTGTGTGACGTCAGTTGGTGTGTGTGACGTCAGTTGGTGTGTGTGATATCAGTTGGTGTGTGTGACGTCAGTTGGTACGTGTGTGTGTGACGTCAGTTAGTGTGTGTGTGTGACGTCAGCTAGTGTGTGTGACGTCAGTTGGTGTGTGACGTCAGTTGGTGTGTGTGACGTCAGTTGGTGTGTGTGTGACGTCAGTTAGTGTGTGTGTGACGTCAGTTGGTGTGTGTGACGTCAGTTGGTGTGTGTGTGACGTCACTTGTTTGTGTGACGTCAGTTGGCGTGTGTGATGTCAGTTGGTACAGTGTGACGTCACTTGGAGTGTGTGATGTCAGTTGGTACAGTGTGACGTCACTTGTGTGTGTGACGTCACTTGTGTGTGTGACGTCAGTTGGGGTGTGTGACGTCAGTTGGCGTGTGTGACGTCAGTTGGTGTGTGTGATGTCAGTTGGTGTGTGTGACGTCAGTTGGTGTGTGTGACGTCAGTTGGTGTGTGTGATGTCAGTTGTTGTGTGTGACGTCAGTTGGTATGTGTGAGACGTCAGTTGGTACAGTGTGACGTCAGTTGGTACAGTGTGACGTCAGTTGGTGTGTGTGACGTCAGTTGGTGTGTGTGATGTCAGTTGGTACAGTGTGACGTCACTTGGTGTGTCTCACGTCACTTGGTCTTGGTGTGTGTGACGTCAGTTGGTGTGTGTGACGTCAGTTGGTGTGTGTGTGACGTCAGTTGGTGTGTGTGACGTCAGTTGGTGTGTGTGTGACGTCACTTGTGTGTATGACGTCAGTTGGCGTGTGTGATGTCAGTTGGTACAGTGTGACGTCACTTGGAGTGTGTGATGTCAGTTGGTACAGTGTGACGTCACTTGTGTGTGTGACGTCACTTGTGTGTGTGTGACGTCAGTTGGCGTGTGTGACGTCAGTTGGCGTGTGTGACGTCAGTTGGTGTGTGTGATGTCAGTTGGTGTGTGTGACGTCAGTTGGTGTGTGTGACGTCAGTTGGTGTGTGTGATGTCAGTTGTTGTGTGTGACGTCAGTTGGTATGTGTGAGACGTCAGTTGGTACAGTGTGACGTCAGTTGGTACAGTGTGACGTCAGTTGGTGTGTGTGACGTCAGTTGGTGTGTGTGATGTCAGTTGGTACAGTGTGACGTCACTTGGTGTGTCTCACGTCACTTGGTGTGTCTGACGTCACTTGGTGTGTCTGGCGTCAGTTGGTGTGTGTGACGTCAGTTGGTGTGTGTGACGTCACTTGTGTGTGTGACGTCAGTTGGCGTGTGTGATGTCAGTTGGTACAGTGTGACGTCACTTGGAGTGTGTGATGTCAGTTGGTACAGTGTGACGTCACTTGTGTGTGTGATGTCAGTTGGCGTGTGTGACGTCAGTTGGCGTGTGTGACGTCAGTTGGTGTGTGTGATGTCAGTTGGTGTGTGTGACGTCAGTTGGTGTGTGTGACGTCAGTTGGTGTGTGTGACGTCAGTTGGTGTGTGTGATGTCAGTTGTTGTGTGTGACGTCAGTTGGTATGTGTGAGACGTCAGTTGGTACAGTGTGAGGTCAGTTGGTACAGTGTGACGTCAGTTGGTGTGTGTGACGTCAGTTGGTGTGTGTGACGTCAGTTGGTGTGTGTGATGTCAGTTGGTACAGTGTGACGTCACTTGGTGTGTCTGACGTCACTTGGTGTGTCTGGCGTCAGTTGGTGTGTCTGGCGTCAGTTGGTGTGTGTGACGTCAGTTGGTGTGTGTGACGTCAGTTGGTGTGTGTGACGTCAGTTGGTGTGTGTGACGTCAGTTGGTATGTGTGTGTGTGACGTCAGTTAGTGTGTGTGTGTGACGTCAGCTAGTGTGTGTGACGTCAGTTGGTGTGTAACGTCAGTTGGTGTGTGTGACGTCAGTTGGTGTGTGTGTGACGTCAGTTAGTGTGTGTGTGACGTCAGTTGGTGTGTGTGACGTCAGTTTGTGTGTGTCTGACGTCACTTGTGTGTGTGACGTCACTTGGCGTGTGTGATGTCAGTTGGTACAGTGTGACGTCACTTGGAGTGTGTGATGTCAGTTGGTACAGTGTGACGTCACTTGTGTGTGTGACGTCAGTTGGCGTGTGTGACGTCAGTTGGTGTGTGTGATGTCAGTTGGTGTGTGTGACGTCAGTTGGTGTGTGGTCAGTTGGTGTCTGTCACGTCAGTTGGTGTGTGTGACATCAGTTGGTGTGTGTGATGTCAGTTGTTGTTTGTGACGTCAGTTGGTATGTGTGTGACGTCAGTTGGTGTGTGTGACGTCAGTTGGTGTGTGTGACGTCAGTTGGTGTGTGTGACGTCAGTTGGTATGTGTGTGTTTGACGTCAGTTAGTGTGTGTGTGTGACGTCAGCTAGTGTGTGTGACGTCAGTTGGTGTGTGACGTCAGTTGGTGTGTGTGTGACGTCAGTTAGTGTGTGTGTGACGTCAGTTGGTGTGTGTGACGTCACTTGTGTGTGTGACGTCAGTTGGCGTGTGTGATGTCAGTTGGTACAGTGTGACGTCACTTGGAGTGTGTGATGTCAGTTGGTACAGTGTGACGTCACTTGTGTGTGTGATGTCAGTTGGCGTGTGTGACGTCAGTTGGCGTGTGTGACGTCAGTTGGTGTGTGTGATGTCAGTTGGTGTGTGTGACGTCAGTTGGTGTGTGTGACGTCAGTTGGTGTGTGTGACGTCAGTTGGTGTGTGTGATGTCAGTTGTTGTGTGTGACGTCAGTTGGTATGTGTGAGACGTCAGTTGGTACAGTGTGAGGTCAGTTGGTACAGTGTGACGTCAGTTGGTGTGTGTGACGTCAGTTGGTGTGTGTGACGTCAGTTGGTGTGTGTGATGTCAGTTGGTACAGTGTGACGTCACTTGGTGTGTCTGACGTCACTTGGTGTGTCTGGCGTCAGTTGGTGTGTCTGGCGTCAGTTGGTGTGTGTGACGTCAGTTGGTGTGTGTGACGTCAGTTGGTGTGTGTGACGTCAGTTGGTGTGTGTGACGTCAGTTGGTATGTGTGTGTGTGACGTCAGTTAGTGTGTGTGTGTGACGTCAGCTAGTGTGTGTGACGTCAGTTGGTGTGTAACGTCAGTTGGTGTGTGTGACGTCAGTTGGTGTGTGTGTGACGTCAGTTAGTGTGTGTGTGACGTCAGTTTGGTGTGTGTGACGTCAGTTTGTGTGTGTCTGACGTCACTTGTGTGTGTGACGTCACTTGGCGTGTGTGATGTCAGTTGGTACAGTGTGACGTCACTTGGAGTGTGTGATGTCAGTTGGTACAGTGTGACGTCACTTGTGTGTGTGACGTCAGTTGGCGTGTGTGACGTCAGTTGGTGTGTGTGATGTCAGTTGGTGTGTGTGACGTCAGTTGGTGTGTGGTCAGTTGGTGTCTGTCACGTCAGTTGGTGTGTGTGACATCAGTTGGTGTGTGTGATGTCAGTTGTTGTTTGTGACGTCAGTTGGTATGTGTGTGACGTCAGTTGGTACAGTGTGACGTCAGTTGGTACAGTGTGATGTTAGTTGGTGTGTGTGATGTCAGTTGGTGTGTGTGACGTCAGTTGGTGTGTGTGATGTCAGTTGGTACAATGTGACGTCACTTGGTGTGTCTGACGTCACTTGGTGTGTCTGGCGTCAGTTGGTGTGTCTGACGTCAGTTGGTGTGTGTGTGTGTGACGTCAGTTAGTGTGTGTGTGACGTCAGCTAGTGTGTGTGACGTCAGTTGGTGTGTGACGTCAGTTGGTGTGTGTGACGTCACTTGTGTGTGTGACGTCAGTTGGCGTGTGTGATGTCAGTTGGTACAGTGTGACGTCACTTGGAGTGTGTGATGTCAGTTGGTACAGTGTGACGTCACTTGTGTGTGTGACGTCAGTTGGTGTGTGTGACGTCAGTTAGTGTGTGTGTGACGTCAGCTAGTGTGTGTGACGTCAGTTGGTGTGTGACGTCAGTTGGTGTGTGTGACGTCACTTGTGTGTGTGACGTCAGTTGGCGTGTGTGATGTCAGTTGGTACAGTGTGACGTCACTTGTGTGTGTGACGTCAGTTGGTGTGTGTGATTTCAGTTGGTGTGTGTGACGTCAGTTGGTGTGTGGTCAGTTGGTGTGTGTGACGTCAGTTGGTGTGTGTGATGTCAGTTGGTATGTGTGAGACGTCAGTTGGTACAGTGTGACGTCAGTTGGTGTGTGTGACGTCAGTTGGTGTGTGTGACGTCAGTTGGTGTGTGTGATGTCAGTGGGTACAGTGTGACGTCACTTGGTGTGTCTGGCGTCAGTTGGTGTGTCTGGCGTCAGTTGGTGTGTGTGACGTCAGTTGGTGTGTGTGACGTCAGTTGGTATGTGTGTGTGTGACGTCAGTTAGTGTGTGTGTGACGTCAGCTAGTGTGTTTGACGTCAGTTGGTGTGTGTGACTTTACTTGTGTGTGTGACGTCAGTTGGCGTGTGTGATGTCAGTTGGTACAGTGTGACGTCACTTGGAGTGTGTGATGTCAGTTAGTGTGTGTGTGACGTCAGTTGGTGTGTGTGACGTCAGTTGGTGTGTGTGACGTCAGTTGGTGTGTGTGACGTCAGTTGGTATGTGTGTGTGTGACGTCTTTTAGTGTGTGTGTGACGTCAGCTAGTGTGTGTGACGTCAGTTGGTGTGTGACGTCAGTTGGTGTGTGTGTGACGTCAGTTAGTGTGTGTGTGATGTCAGTTAGTGTGTGTGTGACGTCAGTTGGTGTGTGTGACGTCAGTTGGTCTGTCACGTCAGCTTGCCCATCTTCATGAGTGATACTATTTAGGCCAAATGTAACATGCAAATGTGTCTTAGATAGATACATAAACTATAATATTTGCTAGCTGCTGACTCAGCACCGCATCAAACAACATCTTTAATAAGCGCAGGTGTCGAGAGACGCGAGGAAGAGAGAGACCGCGAGAGAGAGGAAGCAGAGAGAGACAGGAGAAGGAGTCAGAGAGACGGAGACGCGAGAGCAAGAGAGAGACGGAGACGCGAGGAAGAGAGAAGAAGACGCGCGGAGAGAGGAGCAGAGAGAGACAGAGAGGAGCAGAAGAGACGGAGAAACGCGAGAGCAGAGAGAGACGGAGACGCGAGGAGAGAGAGACGCGAGAGAGAGAGCAGAGAGGACAGAGAGGAGCAGAGAAGACGGAGACGCGAGTAGCAGAAGAGAGACGGAGACGCGAGGAGAGAGAGACGCGAGGACCATAAACAATAATTTAAACAAGTTGCAGAACTCTTGAGCAGATGTTTGAATCAGTGTTTTCGAAAAGCACTACTTGCCGTATCGTCATTGTATCACCATAAACACAATTAACAAACATCCCCCCGCAGCCGGACTAACCGCGTTTGTGTGTCCAGCGGCTGCGTGGAGTCTGACCTTACACCTCAGAGTTATGGGCTCGGCTGGGGAGAAATGGTCGTTTTGGAACATGTCGGTCACAGAACATGGAGAGTCTTCTTCAAGCCAAGCCAGAACATGGTGATAACCTTCTGTCCGTGAAGGAGACCTATGCAGCAGTCAAATCAGACAATTATACTCTGCTGTTTTACTGTTTGGGTCGATCCACAGTGTATGTCTGGGATATGATTTTTCTGTACAGAAATACAGCCAACATCAGGACTGATATAAACGTAGTCCAATTAATTAACGGGAAATAAGAAAGATGATGTAATAATTATAGTCTTTACTTTGTCATTTCATCTTTCAGAATGTGGAATATTATCTTAGAAAACATATGTTAAACAATGCTAACCACATGCAACAACCCTATGCTTCTACAGAGGTAGAATTTGTGTGTCAGGTTGAGACAGGAGCTTTCAGACAGAAGGGGTGGGGTTACATGATCAATAAAGGGGAGAATCGGCAACAACAGATCCGAGAATCAATGGTTCAAATCACAGCAGATGCAATACTAACAAACACAAAGGAGCCATGGGTCCCATAGAGAGCGTGGACCTCTGTCCATAAACTGCCGTAGACTCTAGTGCATCCACAAGGAACAAATCCAAAAATAAAAGAGTGGGAAAAATGTGAGAAACCCCAGTGAAGACCCATGATGAAGAGCGATCTGCTCTCACCGACAGACAGCTGTAGATCCAGGACTGTCAACATGTTTGTGCCAGACGTTCCTATTATATTTACTGTGATGGAGTCTAAAAGCAAACAAAGATTTTTGATAATTGATTGGATTTCATTTTTATTTGATGAGGTTAAAAACCTTATGGGTTAAGAATCTCTTTTTAATCCCTAACCTAAACCCTTTTATAACATGGTTAAAAGGTCGAAAAGCTGATTTGAATAATATGTCTTGAAGTTGAAGATAAGATCTGGAATCTCTCATGGAGAATATGTTAAACTCTGCTTTTAGGCTGCACCAGGTCGTCGTCTCTGCAGCCGACAGCAGGACAGGTTCTGGAGCGTGTCGTCTCCTCCAAACACACAGTTGTGTCTTGCAGAAGGTTCAGCGTTTGTAATCGACGGCATCATTCAGTTTCAGTCACGGGCAGCAGGGACTTATATCACCATTTTATTAAGCGCTGTATAAACTGATGGATATAATGAATATTACTAAATCAATCATGATAATGCTTCAGTTTTAAACGCCACTTTTTTTGACAGTTATACTTCACTTCAACTCTGTACACAGTGGTGACAAAATACTACTACAGCCACAGTTGCCCTGGGGTAGACTGACGAAAGTGATGTAACCACTGTAAAAGATTATATTGTATTTGAATGCTGGGGTCCAAAAGTCCGGCCTAAGTCTTCGGCAAGAAAGACTGCAGCAGATCCAGAGTAGTAGAATGAAAGGTTTATTGCAGCTTGAACAGGTTGGGATGGATGCGTGAAACAAGAGCGTGCGCGTGTGTGCGTGCGCGCGTGTGTGTGCGTGTGCGCGTGCGTGTGTACACACAAATGTAACATTGGAATTATTATAAAGCCTACAAAGTACACCACAACATGCATATACATTAACAATGTTGATATGAATAAAATTAAACACTATCAACAACGTACAACACAACATCAAATGAATAATTATCATTGTTGCACTTTGAAATGGCTCTGGATACAGTTTTGATGTTATTACAAAGTATGTCCACCAGAGGGCGCTAAAGTGTGCTACATGACGTAAGGCCGCAGTGGACCGCATGGTTAATGGCGATCATGCAGGAAAGTTTCCAAAGAGATGAAAAATGAACTACAAACATATGCTGCTAAGTACACAATGCAAGCTAAAGACAGGACTACACAATATAATGGTGTGGACATACTCACATAGTCATTAAACGCACAACAACACGATGTGAGAAAGCTAAGAGAGAGCACGCTCTTCACTCGTTGCCCTCCTACAGCAGACTGCCCACCTGGACTCCTGTGCGCATGTCAGTGAGGGGCGAACTGTTCTTAAAGGTACAGTGTCATTGAAGCAGGGAATTTGCACAGCCGCCCCCGAAGTCCGAAGTGACTTTGAAAAGAATTCACAAATGTCCCTGCGGTCTGGCATCAGTCCTTTTGGCATCTCGGGCAGCGAGATGAGTTTGGTTACCGGCCTAGTGTAAGTAGTCCCTTTAATGTCCACATCGGCAGAGCGGATTCGACCATCGTCACTTGGGATCACCTTAGTGACCCGACAATGGGCCAACGTGCTCTTGGCAGTTGTTGATCCACAACCATGACCACCTGATCAGTGGTGAGGTCCGGCGTGTGAGTTTGCCATTTCCTCCTCTGGTGGAGGTTAGGCAGGTAGTTCCTTGTGAACTGGGTCCAGAAATGATCGGCTAACACCTGGCTGTGTTTCCAACGACGGCGTCCAATCAAGTCACTACTGGCATAGATAGCTTGCGGCAGAGAGGCATCCCGCCGCCCCATCAAAAGAAGGTTAGGAGTAATGGGGTCTGGGTCTGCAATGTCTGAAGTGGCATATCCAAGCGGTTTTGAGTTGAGGATACCTTCCACTTCTATGAGGACGGTCAGCAAGACCTCCTCAGGGAGCACTCTGTCTTTAAGAACGACTTGGAGGGCTGCTTTAACAGATTTGATCTCCCTCTCCCAAATACCTCCGAAATGCGGTGCATAATCAATCAATCAATCAACGTTTATTTATAGAGCGCCTTTCCTACACAAGGCAACGCAAAGCGCCTCACAACCCATATAACATCATGCATAAATCATCAAACATTAGAATTTAAGTAAACATAAAAAGACAGATTAAGAGCACAAGATATATAAAATCACACAAGTAGTTAAAAACCGTAAAAAATTAAAATCACACAAGGGATTACAATCATAAATAATCATAGCGCATTAAAAAGATTAAAGATAAAAACAAATGTAAAATCATTCACTTGTATGCACAGCTAAAAAGAACTGTTTTCAGTTCAGTTTTAAAAACTGCTAGAGTAGACGCCTGTCTCACACTCTCGGGAAGACGGTTCCAGACTCTAGCTGCATGAATCTGAAACGCAGCCTCCCCATGTCTAGTTCCGACTCTTGGCACTAACAGAAGTCCAGTCCCTGTGCTCCTCAGAGCCCGAGTTGGTTCATATGGCACCAACATGTCGCGGATGTACCCTGGTGCGAGGCCATGGAGAGACTTGTACACAAGTAAAGCTACTTTAAAATCTATTCTCTGAGCCACAGGAAGCCAGTGCAGAGACCTGAGGACCGGACTAATGTGGTCGTACTTCCTGGTTCTAGTCAGGACTCGAGCTGCAGCATTTTGGATGTACTGCAGCTGTTTTACCGCTTGTTTAGAGAGACCTGTGAACAAGCCATTGCAGTAGTCCAATCGACTGGAGACAAATGCGTGGATAAGAATCTCCAAGTCTGCTTTAGACACAATGTTTTTAATTTTAGCAATGTTTCTTAGGTGGAAGTAAGCTGATGATGTCACAGATGATATGTGGCTATTGAAATTCAAGTCTGAGTCCATTATTACTCCTAGATTTCTGACCTGAGTTGAGGGTTTCAGGGAGAGAGACACATACGGTGGATTGTATTTGAAGGTGATTCTCTGCTCAGCCAGCTGCTCTTTCAAGGCTGGCTCCAGTACCTCAAATGCTCTCTGCAGTTCTCCGTCGCCCCCCCGGAAGTTAGTGGCTCTGTCGCTTAGGATCTCGTAAGGCTTGCCTCGTCTGGCCACAAAACGTCGTAAGGCAAGTAGGAATGAGTCTGTGTCCATACTGCACAAGAGGTCAAGGTGCACACATCTTGTTGTCAAACATTTGAAAATTATGCCCCACCTCTTCTCTTGTCTGCGACCTATTTTGACAGCATATGGTCCAAAACAGTCGATTCCTGTGGACCAATAAGGAGGTTTATGTAAGCGAAGGCGTGCATCTGGAAGGTCTGCCATACGTGGTACAGTGGGTTTGTTGCGCCATCTTTGGCACTCTGCACAGCTGCGTTGGTGCTTCTTTACAGCTTGGCGCCCACGGAGGATCCAATATGTCCGCCTTACTTCTGCGAACACACGTTCGGGACCAGGGTGCAGCAACTCTGTGTCGTAGTGTTGTATCAGCAGCCGGGTAGCAGGATGGTCAGGCGCTAGGACAATAGGATGTATCATGTCCGGAGAGCCTTCTACCTTCCTCAACCGACCACCAACACGCACCAAGCCCACCGCACTGTCATATTCTGGGCAAAGAGAAAGCAGACGACTGTTATTACTGAGTGGCTTACCTGTCTGCAGAGCAGCGACCTCTGCAGCGAAGCTCTCCTCCTGCGCTCGTCTGAGAACTGCAACTTCAGTCTCAATGCGGGCAGAGGCAGTCATCGGAGGAGCAGCCGCCCCGTGTAGGGACAGGTATGTCGCTTGGACCAGTTCAGACCAGGAGTTATATTGAGTCGGGTCTGGAGCTGTGGGCGTGGCCGTCACAAGACCACAAAAGGTCACGTTTCGGCTCTCTTCTGGTGGAACAGAGGCCGTAGCGGGCTTAACTGGCCATTCCCTGTGGGGCTGATACAGGAAACAAGGCCCACAGGTCCAGCGGCTGGGTTTTGCCAAGTCACTAAGATGTTTGCCACGCGTGGCATCATCAGCAGCATTGTCATTGGTTGGAACATAGCGCCAATTGTCCGCACCCACCAGCTCCTGAATTTCAGCAACACGAGTCCCTACAAACACTTTGTACTGCTGTGACTCTGACTGGATCCAATGGAGGACAGTAGTTGAATCTGTCCACAGTGTTGTAGTTTTCAACGGCAGCGTTAGTTCTGTTTGGATGACCTTTGCTAACTGAGCACCAGCCAGAGCGGCGCACAGTTCCAATCGAGGGATGGAGAGCTGCTTCTTTGGGGCTACTCGGGACCTGGCCAGAACAAAGGACACTTGCAATGCACCTGTAAAGTCATGCTCTGCCCTCAAATATGCAACTGCACCATATGCTCTCTCTGAGGCGTCTGTGAAGATGTGCAACTCCAGTGGCGTATCAGCTGGGACATTTGAGAGGTAACATCGGGGTATTGTCACATGCTGCAGCTGAGGTAGTTCACTCTCCCATGCCTGCCACACCGGAAGGAGCTCATCTGTGATTGGCTCATCCCAGTCTCGGCCTTTCTTCCACAGCGCTTGAACCAGCACCTTAGCACGGGTTGTGTAGGGAATAAGAAAGCCGAGTGGGTCATATTGGCTGGCCAGCACACGGTACACATACCTCAGAGTGGGTTGAGCAAGAGGAATAGCTCTATGTCTGTAACTGAGTGCGTCTGTGCTGCAGTTCCACAGAAGGCCCAGAGTAGACTCGAGAGGGTCTTCTTTATGAGCATTGAGCCATAACTCACAGGTGGCAGACTTTGCTTCAGCTGGCAGATGAGAGACAACATCAGGTACATTGGAGGACCACTGACGCATGTCAAAGCCTCCCTGGGCAAGGAGAGCTCTGAGCCTGTCGATGAGCTGTTTGGCCTGCTCTGGAGAGGGCAATGACTGCAGGCAGTTGTCCACATACATAGATTGCAGCACTATATTAACGATATCCTCATTACCCTCACTGTAGTCCTGGACGTGGCGCTGTAGTGCATATATAGCACAACATGGGCTGCATGTCGTACCAAAGGGTAACACACGCCACTCGTAGACATCAGGACTGCGCTCTCTGTCTCCATCTCTCCACAGGAAACGAAGCAGTGGTTGATCTTGTGGGAGGAGCCTCACTTGATGGAACATGCCTCGAATATCACCGTTGATGGCCACAGTATATTCCCTGAAACGCAGAAGCACTGCAAGGAGTGAAGAACCGAGAGTCGGGCCTGGCATGAGGTTCTTATTAAGGCAGGCCTGTTGATGCACAAAAGAACAGTTAAAAACAACTCTGGATTTATTATTGTGGAAAACGAGATGGTGTGGCAGGAACCATGACTCGTCTGAGTTGTTTACTTCTTCTGGACTGATTTTCACTGCATAACCTGATCTGACTAGTTTGTCCATTTCTTCATTGTAAATAAGCAATTGTTCAGGATTATGTGTGAGGCGGCGCTCGGTGGCTCTAAGGAGAGGCATGACTGCATTAGGTGAAGCCAATAGGTGAGATGCATTTTTCTTTCGCAGGAGGGGGACTGCATATCGACTCACACCATCTACTGTGACCCTAACACTCTGCTGCTCTAGTTGTTCTAGTGCTGCTTTGTCTTCTCCAGAGCGAGTGACCTCTTTGGTGGAACGAAAGGGCAGTGAATCCAATTGCCACAGTCGTTCCACATGTTGATGTAGCTCCTCTGCAGGGGACAGAACTGATACGTGCAGGCAGCTGCTGTCACGAGGAGATTGTTGGAGGAAGCTGGCTGGTCCCTGCACTGCCCATCCCAGGGCTGTGCACACAGCGACAGGACCACCAATGGGGCCAGATATGACAGGTTTCTTTGGAATGATGAGATGTGGGTTGTCTGATCCAATGAGAATCAGTGGTTGGATTTTATTAAAGGACGACAGCGGAACGTCCCTTAAATGTCTGTAGCCTCTCTGGAGATGCTCAGGGGAACAGGATTGCTCAGCCAGATTCAACTCTGCAGCTGTAAACGCGTTGTGAACCTTGAATCTCAGTCCATTCTTTGTTGGGGATGACACTTGGAATGACACAGTGGCACCTTTAATTTGGACTACTTCCTGTCTTATTGTCCTTAGAGAGAGTACTTCAGGCTGTTGTTGGAGATCAAGCTGTTGAACGGCAGCAGGCAGGATAACAGTGCGCTCAGAGCCGTCATCCCAACACTGCATGTGTGTCCATATATTTACTCCCATTGTATATGCGGACTGGCACTACTTTTAACATCACTCTGCCTGAGTGACTGGCTTGATCGACGAATACCATACTTGAGGTAGTGTTAACAGTCAGGATGCTCTCTGCCTGAGCCACATCATGCAGCACAGGAAGATGTTGTTCTCCGCAGGTAGAACAAGGCTTCTTTAATGTGCAGTTAGCTGGAGAATGTCCTCGGCCACACCTCCAACATTTCTTATTGTCCTTTATCCAAGCTGCCCTGGCTGGATTTGAGAGCTTGGTGAAGTCATCACACCCGTTGATGTAGTGCTCCTGATTGCAGCAGTAGGGACAGTATGGTTTGAATCTATCCCTCTTCTTTGCTTGCTGTGCACTAGGGGAAGCTAGGCGTGTGACTGTGGGCTGAGTTGATTCATTACTGCCAAACAATACAGCTGTAGACTTGGGCTTCTGTGTTTTGACTGCCCTCCTCTCCACACTACTGGTGTCGTATGAATGTGTCCCTATTCTACGGGATACCTGTAGGGTCTGCACTTTCCTCTCTAGCCACTCAGCTAGGTCTGGTAGCGTGTATGTCCTGTCACTGCCACTCTGAATAATACCCCTGCTGAAACAGTACTCAGCAAAGGAATCTCTTAAGTACGGGGGTAGTTTTGTGAGCAGTGTGTCAACATGGGAACCACATTGCAACTCAGATGATGATGGGCCCTGCATAGAACTTAACATGCCTACCAGTGTGCTAACAGCTGCAGAAAAATCCTCCATGCCCTGGTAATCACCCGCTTTAACTGGGGGTGCGGTCAGGATGGATTTGAGCTCTGCCTGCACTAGCTGTCTAGGCTGACCATAACGCTGCTGAAGAGCTAACATAGCACTAGAGTAAGGAGTGGAGCTGTTTATGTATCTCTTTGCTATCTGCAAAGCGGCAGGGAATTTCAAATGATCCAAGAGGACTTGGTATTTGTAATCCTCAGTTAGATGGCTGTGGGGGCTGAGCACACTGTCTAAACCTTTGAGTAACAGAAAATCACTCTCCTTCCCTGAACTGAATGCAGAAAGCTTAGGCTTGGGGATGCCGTATGAGGAGGCAATAGCCATTTCCACCATGCTAGGGACATTAGCACTGACAGGGGGAGGAGCTAAATATGGCTGGCTGACAGGTGCTGTAGGCATACGAGTGCTGTTTGGAGTATATGCATTGGGATACGCATACTGCTGTCTACTATGTGGATAATAGACAGGTGCACTATATGGATGTGAGGGAGCAGGTGCGCTGTAGGGCGTGCCTTGAGGAGCAACTACATGCGGTGCAACTACACTTCTGTGTGAGGTGTCGTACAGAGGGGGCAACAGAGCTGCTTGAGCGGGATCTACTGGAGGAGGAGGCGGTGGCCAGTACTCACCGGTCTCTGCTCCCTGGACTATACCTGCTGTGTAGTTTGGAGGCACTGCTGGTAGTAAAGGAGCTGTCACTGGTGCTGAAACACTAGCTTGCCCTGTCGGGGGAGGATGCTGCACAGGAGCTATGGGTGACAAAGGTACTATGGGGGAAGAATGCCCTGAACGTTCTGATGCATGCCATGACTGAAGAGGCTGGAGCTGTGGCATGCTGCTGTACTGCTGTTCCTGGGCATATCTATGCTTGGCAGGTTGGGCGCTTTGTGTCAGCCGAACGTTGCTCATTTCCGTCTGAAGTTCCCTCATTTGTCGACCGAGTGCCTGATAAGCTGACGCCAAATGCTGAATTCTGTCTTCATCATCATCATGAGAGGATGAAGTTGACCAGCTCTCGGGGCTTTGTGGTGGACGTTGGAATGAAAAGCCAACCTCATAGTCCTCCAGATGTCCGGGAATGCGACGCACTCTGCTGGGACGGGGACTGTGTAGTGGCTGCTCATCATAAAAGTCTCTGGATGCGGCCATGACGCAGCTCTTGGACGTCCGGCTCGAAGGACCACTTGTAAAAGATTATATTGTATTTGAATGCTGGGGTCCAAAAGTCCGGCCTAAAGGCGCGTTCAGACCAAAAGCTTCAAAAAGCTTTTGACGCGCTTCAACTGACGCCGGGATAGTTTTGTCATTTTGGTGCTTGAAGCTTTTGACGCGAGTGACGCGCCTGACGCCGGTGGGAGGAGCTTCTCTGTTGCCTGTAGTCAGGACAGCGGTGGATTTTTCAATGAGCAGCGAGCCTTTATTTGTTATTTAAAGCAAAATAACGTTGTTGTAGGGCTTCCACAAAACATGTTCTGGGTTCACCACAGACTTGAGAGGCTGCAGTGTTTGCAGAGTTCTGTCATTTACTCCAGGAGCTGCGTACGGAGGAGTTTCGCTTTCAGCGGTACTTCCGCATGTTACTTGCCCAGTCTGAGTTCTCAAACCCCGGCTCCCTGCCTCTCGCTCGCCTCTCCCTGCCTCTCGCTCGCCTCTCCCTGCCTCTCGCTCGCCTCTCCCTGCCTCTCGCTCGCCTCTCCCTGCCTCTCGCTCGCCTCTCCCTGCCTCTCGCTCGCCTCTCCCCGGCTCTCGCTCGCCTCTCCCTGCCTCTCGCTCGCCTCTCCCTGCCTCTCGCTCGCCTCTCCCTGCCTCTCGCTCGCCTCTCCCTGCCTCTCCACGCCTCTCGCTCGCCTCTCGCTCGCCTCTCCCCGGCTCTCCCTGCCTCTCCGCGGCTCTCGCCCGCCCGGAGCTGCCTTGCTCTGAGCCAGACCCATCGTCAGCCTGTTCTTATTTTAAATAAACTACGTTTACTACACAGCATGTGTACAATGATTTTTGTTACTCAGAATGTTACTACTCATACAAATAATATTACTAATAACAATAAAACAGCAGCAGATACATGACTTCTCTTCATGACAGAGACAGACCCTCTGCTGCTGCTGCTCCTCGTCTCCTGATTGGTTGAAGCCCGCGTCAAAGCTTCAAAAGCTCAGCTTTGCTCAGCTTCGGCGTCAAAGGGATTGTTGTGATACGCGAGCGTTTCGCGCGTCAAAAGCTTCAAGTGAGCGCGTAGTACGCGCGACTCTTGAAGCTTTTGACGCGCGTCAAGTGACGCCGGGGCTCTCGGCTTCACCTGACGCGCTTCACCATTCACTTTCAATGGAAACCTGACGCTTTTGACGCCGAAGTTAAGTCCGGTGTGAACGCCCCTTAAGTCTTCGGCAAGAAAGACTGCAGCAGATCCAGAGTAGTAGAATGAAAGGTTTATTGCAGCTTGAACAGGTTGGGATGGATGCGTGAAACAAGAGTGTGTGTGTGTGTGTGTGTGTGTGTGTGTGTGTGTGTGTGTGTGTGTGTGTGTGTGTGTGTGTGTGTGTGTGTGTGTGTGTGTGTGTGTGTGTGTGTGTGTGTGTGTGTGTGTGTGTGTGTGTGTGTGTGTGTGTGTGGTTATCTGTGAACACACAAATGTAACATTGGAATTATTATAAAGCCTACAAAGTACACCACAACATGCATATACATTAACAATGTTGATATGAATAAAATTAAACACTATCAACAACGTACAACAACGTACAACACAACATCAAATGAATAATTATCATTGTTGCACTTTGAAATGGCTCTGGATACAGTTTTGATGTTATTACAAAGTATGTCCACCAGAGGGCGCTAAAGTGTGCTACATGACGTAAGGCCGCAGTGGACCGCATGGTTAATGGCGATCATGCAGGAAAGTTTCCAAAGAGATGAAAAGGAACTACAAACATATGCTGCTAAGTACACAATGCAAGCTAAAGACAGGACTACACAATATAATGGTGTGGACATACTCACATAGTCATTAAACGCACAACAACACGATGTGAGAAAGCTAAGAGAGAGCACGCTCTTCACTCGTTGCCCTCCTACAGCAGACTGCCCACCTGGACTCCTGTGCGCATGTCAGTGAGGGGCAAACTGTTCTTAAAGGTACAGTGTCATTGAAGCAGGGAAATTTGCACAACCACTCTGTGCCATCAGCAGTGGCGGAGCCAGACTTTTAAACAGAGGGTGGCCAGGGGGTGGCAAGGGTTTTTTTAAGGGGTCCACATTTATACTATTCCGAAGTTTTATTTCACACAAAAACTGGCTAAACGATACATTTTAATCTTAATCTTGTCATTATTTTTAATTTTAAATTGAACTGAGAGCACACTTGGAAACTACAAAGCAAAAAAGTGTATTTAAATAGTAGTCTGAACAAAAAAGTGCAAAATAACATAATTCAAACATTGCATTACATTTTTCTTTTAACAAATTTAGCAAATTCCTGCGGTTCTGGTGTAAAGCAGCAAAGATGTTGATAAACTCATCCATATTGAGTCCTGAGCCTTCCTTGACTCTACACTGAGGATACCAAGACGCCTCAATCATCTGCCATAGTTCTGAGATGGTTTTTAATAAGTTTTAGGGCAGAGAAACTTATTTCACAAGACGCAGAACTGACAGGTATTTAAAACATCTTTGCCAGACTCAAAAGCTCATGAAACACTTTTTAAACGTTCCAAAAAGACAAGGAAGTCCAATAGGGACTCTCTAATCCAATTTTTCCTCCCAAGAATCCACCAGTTTGATGTACCTCATGCTTAACGTCCTCTATATCTGACTCAAAGGTTCTGCCAAATGAAAACAGTGGCTCTTCTTTCAAAAATAGTTTGGGGTTAAGCGACTGCACATCATCCATAGCAATTTTTATTCTTTTTTTGAGTGTGAAAAAACGCCTTCTGCCAATAGACAATCCTGCACCTGTCTGCGACACCCTCTCATTCTCTGAAACTCAATTATATAAGCTATATTTTAATACAACACAACAAATTCCTCATCATCTCAAAACATACTGCCTCCGAGTCTGACCTTCAGATTTCATCCTGATCTACAGGCCTTTTCCTAACAAAAAAAGGTCTGTAGGCAATGTTTCCTCCTTTTCATTTAATGTTTACACTAAAGGGAAGAGGGCGATGATACGATGGGCAATTAATAATAGAAAATACACACGCATGCACACCCGCACACTGGCACACACAGGCACGCAGACCCACACTGGCACACGCAGACACACTGGCACACACAGGCACGCACACACACGCAGACACACTGGCACGCTGACACACGCACACAGGCACGCACACAGGCACGCACACAGGCACGCACACACACACACACACTAAAAGTTCTACAAACTGAACAAGTAATGCGCTGCAGTACGTGTGTCTATACTTTGTGTCAAATGTAAACGGTTGGCTCTGCACCGCTAACTTACCTCTTTGTTTTCATCACGACTTGGGCACACCTGAGTCCAACAACCAATGAAAAGCATTAGCATACAGCACCGGCTCCAGACGGAGTCAGGGTGCGTTCACAGACGGGGGAAACCGTGGGAATTTTTAGCTTTTGGCGGAAAAAGTGCGGAAGATTCTCAAGATTAACAATATTACATTGCCGTCTTCCGAGGGGGGCACTGGGGGTGGCAAGGGTATTTTTAGAGGTGGCAGTGGCCACCCTGGCTACCCCTCTGGCTCCGCCACTGGCCATCAGCCCTTTTCACACACACACACACACACACACACCAGACTCATTCTAGACAATGTGGGTGAAGTGTTTTGCCCAAAGAAACAATGAAAGTTTGGCACTTTACAGCTGCAGCCCCAGAGGTTTCCCATCACAGCACTAACCAGGCCCTGCCCTGCTTATCTTCAGAGGTGGCACCACCTACATGTGAAAGGCATATTATTACCTCTGCCTCTGGTGGCAGCATACTGAGTTACAGGCATAAAACATATTCTACCCTTCGTTCTGGTTTCACCATTTATTTTATACTTAGGGTTTTATTTCACTGGGTAGAACAGGGGCAAACTCATTTGGGTCAGGAGCTCAAAAAGAGATAGGAGCTGGTCAGGGCCAAAAGAATAAATCATGTTTTGTTTTTTTTAACGTGATTAAAGGTACAATAGGATTTTCTTCCTCCGGGTGGATCATCAAGACCAGTGGTCCCCGACCAGTGGTCCCCAACCCCTGGTCCGCGGACCGTATCGGGCCGTGGGACATTCAAAGCTGCGAAGCAAAGAATAACTAATTTCCATATTCATATTCAATTCCAAACAAACCTTTATTTTGAAGATAAAACCACAAGGACCAGACAAGCCAGGACCAAGATACACCCTTTGGACATGAGCAAACCCGGCCACAGAGCTTAGCCGGAGCTCGGCTAATCCTAGGCTTCACCACGGCATCATGTCCTGCCCATTGTCCTGCCTCACCTCCAGGTAAGAAAACAGAACACGCTGTTGAGAAACAATGTAATTGGATGCTTGTCCCCTGAATACGTTTTGTTGAAACTTGTAGACCACATTAAAGCTCAGAACCGGGTCAGAACATCCTGAACGCTTGTGTTGGATATTCTGGCTCGTTCTCAATGCTGTCAGTGTGAAGAAAGTTACTGTTATTGCACACATGTGTCATGCTGTCTTGTACTAACTACAGTGATGTGCCTCCTGCAGTGGTCTGCCGGTTTGATTCCCTGGTGAGGGGGGGGGGGGGGGTACTTTTTGGTGCCGGTCCGTGCAAGTATTGTTTTTGACGTTAAGCATGTCAAACGAGACCAGAGTGTCTTTGTGAGATTCACATGATGGCGTGCGCTGAAAGTGTTTCCCACTGAGGCCCGTACGCACCGCTAAAGCAGCCAGTGACGCGCACCTCTCCTTGGCAAGATATAGGCTGTAAACAGGCCGAGCAGGTTTATCTGAGACAATAGGTGATAAAAGATGCCATGGTAGTCCATTACCATCAATGCTGCAAGTTCGATTGATCATCAAAAATCATTTTAGGGGCCACAAAATTTAGCCTTGCGGGCCAAATTTGGCTCTTGGGGCTGAGTTTGACACGGCTGTGAAATGACAAAGTAAACTGTCTCAATCCTAATGGGGGAAAATAATGCAAAATGTTTCTTCTTTGGAATAAAACACAGTGCTGCCTCTGCAGTCTTTGTATCTGAATAGAATCAAACAGGTTTGTGTAGATCACTGACCCTCACTGCAGACTCACTGCTTCTCTACTCTCGCTCCACGCGTTTCCTCCTCTCCCCTCGTCACGGTCTGGCGCGGTGCTCCTCTCTGACCCGGTGCTGTGTGTGCGTGTGCGTGTGCGTGTGTGCGTGTGTGTGTGTGTGTGTGTGTGTGTGTGTGTGTGTGCAGGCCTCACTATATAAGCCCGCTCCTCTCTCTCACAGCAGTATTCCTCTCTCCCCCTCTCTCTCTCTCTCACTCCTCCAGGACCATGAAGGCTCCGCGCGCACAGCTGCTCCTCTTCCTCCTGTCCGTAGCGTCACGCACAGGACTCGGTCGGTACATAGAGGTAAGAGCGCGTGACCTTTACCGTCCCGCGACCTGAGGCTGACCGCGTGCGTGTGCGTGTGCGTGTACGTGTGTGTGTCCAGGAGAACGACTCGGCTGCGGACGGACTGTACTCCCTGCTGAGTCTGGAGCAGAAGCGAGAGGCAGAGGACTTTATCTTCCGAAGACCTCTGCGTAAGTGCACAGACCCCTCTCGTTACGCACGCACGCGCTGGGAAATATTACTATTATTGTTGAGTTATTTTGGTGTTGTAAGTAACTGTAGAATAAAAACATCTGAAACACATATCAAAATTGTTAATCAAATCTTAAAGTACTTTTTTTAATTATTTGAGTTTTCCCTTTTTTTCAAATTAATCTAAAATATGTGGACATTTAAGACACTTATTCACATATGGGCAAAGGTCGTCCCGCTCCTTATGGATCAATGCCTCCTTTTTGTACATGTGTCGGATTGATTCTCTGATCTGCTGTTGGCGAATCAACAACATTCTATATTTCTCCGAGGTGACTGTTGTTGTGATTTAGGGCTACACAAAAGTAACATGAATTGAATTGAATGAAAATGTTGGCACAGTATATTTACTTTTTTATCAAAAGGCAACTTCACTTTTAATAAGTCTAAATCTGCTTGTTCCTTTGGCCAATCTGTCCAATACTAGAACTATCACTGCAGCAGTCAATTTGACAGCGTTTAGATTTGGAAGTGTGATTATTTTTTCTATAAAAAAGAAATTGTGGAAAACTAAACAATGTTTGGATTACATTTCTCAGAATTCAGTTTGTTTGAATGGGAGTCCTTGTGTTAAAGCTCGGGTACGTACACTGCAAAAGATGATAAATTATGAGAATACTTGAATTGAGTGGTTTTTATCTGAACTTGAGCACATTCTGCCAATAGGACAACGGTATTTAGTCTTATTTCAAGAACTGTTGATTTATTTTCTCATTCCAAGGGAGACATTTCTTATATATTTACAATATCATTTAGCTTTGTCCCATTGGAAAATCTTGTTTTAGGGAAGACAGAATATGTCCAAATTTAGATCCATTTTGCCAAATTTGAAAATTGTTTTTATTTTTTCATCACTTTTTGCAGTATAACTCTATTTTTAATCAATAACAGATGTTAACCACAACCTCTTCAATCATGTGAAAACTTGTGACTGTTATAGAACCATGAACTACAGACAGATAGATTCTTGATGAGCCCCTGCATTTGTTTTAGTGAGTTATAATAAGTTATACCACTTCCTCTTGTTTTGTCACTGAAAACAAGCAGGTTTTCTGAGTTTGTGAGGTCCACAAACCCGGAACATAAATATAAATTATTTATTCTCAGGAATGTTTCACCTTATCATCCAGGACTTTTATTTCCCAAACACGCTCCAGGAAACATTTCAAATATCTCATGGTCACAGCCTCCCACTGGAGACCAACCAGATTAATATAAACAAATGGAACAGAAGCAACCTGTGGATAATAATAATAATAATAATAATGACGATAATCCTGCTAGTAGTAGTAGTATAATATTAATATTAATAATAATAATGATAATAATACACTTTATTCATATGGGCACTTGAAGTTGTACAGTTAAAAATGGACAGTGGAAAGTAGGGTCACATTAAGGAGAGCACAAGGAGTACCGTGACCGCAGGACTCTAAGCTACTACAATTCTCTTGTTCTCTTTAACCCTGCGGCTTATTTAGTGTTGCAGCTAATGTGTGTATTTTTATTGTGAAAGACAATAAAAATACAGTTTTATTAGCTATAGTACCCTTGTTTAATGACATTAGAAAAATAAGCTTATATTCAAGTGCGGCCTATATGTGAACAAAATCTACTTTCTTTTAAGATGTTGTTGGTGCGTCTCATACACAGGCACGCCTAATAGTCCAGAAAGTACCGGAGCTGTAAATGCTTCTTAAATAGTTGTAAAATAGGGGGAGATATACTGCTGAACTTAAGAATACTAATCTACTTGTTTGCACATGGGACAATCAAGATATATGCAAATGACTTAAGTTTGTGTTTTTCCAACATTATTTTTTTCACTGCACAAAATGAGGTTTATTAGTTTTAGTTTCCTGCTCCCATTTTGAAAAACGGCTACATTTTTAGTTTACATTGAATTATAACAATAAAGAAACTAGAAATGCAGTTTATTTACTATCAGATAACTATTTCCATTTTAAAGCACTAAGAAAATTCAAATTTCAGACAACAATTGCATAAGAATTATATTTATTGGCATTTTTGCATGAATATAGTGTAACTGCCTGATTAGATGATTAAACCCGGCAGACAGACTGTTTTATGAATCACGGCGAAAAGACTAACGCTGAAATACTGCATGACATCTGTATGAGCCTAAACCCTGGTGGCGAAGGAAACTGAGCCGATAACATGATTCTCCTCTGAAGAGGAGGTTATGGGAGGAGGTGGGTTGCTGCACGAACAGCAGCTTGATACAAGGACTGAGAGGCTCTGTTTGAATGCAGTCGTGATGTGATACTCATGAGCACAGGTGTGTGACTGAAGCTGAGGCTGATGAGCTCAGCTGCAGGTGTGTGCGTGTGTGTCTCTGGGAGAGTGTGCGTCTCTGTTTTTCTGTGTGAGTGTGTCTCTGCGTGTTTCTGTGTGTCTCTCTGCGTGAGTGTGCATGTGTGTGTCTGTGTGTCTTGGTCTCTCTGTGTGTGTGTGTGTGTTTGTTCGTGTGTGTTGTGTCTCTCTGCGTGTGTGCATGTGTGTCTCTGTCTCTGTACTCTCAGCTCTCTCACAGACGTGTGTCTCCTGCAGGCTGCCTGGACATGCTCTCCTCTGAGGGCACCTTCTTGTTCGTGGCGTCCCGCTCACAGTTGGCCTGCGCCACGTTCCTGATCGCGGAGCCCAGTGAGGTCATCAGTGTGGAGCTGTCCGATGTCAACATCGACTGCAGCAGCGGCGACTTCATCAAAGTGTGTATCGTTCTTCTTTTCTTTCATTTCATCTCAAAGTGTTTCTGTAAAGCCCTGAATCACAACAACAGTGATAAAAACACATAGAGCCATTGGTCCATAAATGTTGTCCCGGTGTTATCTTATCATCTTCCTTTAGCAAGAAGGTTCTGGGTTTAAATCCACTTCTAGACAGGGCCTTTCTCTGTGGAGTTTGCATGTTCTCCCTGTGTATGCGTACGTTTCCCTCAGGTGCTCCGGTTTCCCTATACATGTACAATAGGTCTGAAAGTATTGAGAGAGTTAATGCATTGTGGAGAGATTGGAAATGACTGGTTCCCCAAAAAATGGTAAAGCCCTTTATGTGACCTTGGTCTGTGAAATGCGCTAGATAAATATATTTCCGTACGAACATCAGCAAGTGGCATTTTGTGATAGAAACTACTACTCGAGAACTGAGGCTTGAAAGTTGCCACAATATGTTCATTATTTTCTGGTGAGATCATTGGAGATTGTACTTACCATACGTGTTGTAGCCTGATCTCGTCGGATATTGTAAACTAAGCGGTGTGGGGCCTGGTTAGTTCTGAGATGGGAGACCTCTGGGAACACAGCGGGGGCGGCTGAAGCTGTGCAGGGATAAAGGCAAAATACTTCTCTCACATTTACTTTTATACATTTGTTGTGGGTGCTTAAGTTTGCACAGGAAGTCACATTTTTTACTTTTAAAACTTGAAATTACGAGGTTAAGACCCAAAAAAAACACTTCAGTTTTGACTTTTACTTTCCTCCTTAATCGATCAAGGGAAAGTAAAAATTGATTATGTATCTGTAGAAAAAGAAGTACAGTACATCCTGTTTCTTTCAATAACAACATGGCTTGTACTTGTTGTGGGAAGGGGCCTCCTCCTTTACATCTGTTTCCATAGCAACAAAAGTATCTATACCTACCTCTAGAAACCACTTTCAACTTTCATAACCATAACATAATTGGTTATAAGTTTGACTGGTTTTGGCCCCTGTTCGCTTTGGGCTCACTGACACTAGCTCTGCAATAGCACGAATACCATATATTGTTGTTTTGATTGAATATCAAAGTATACATTGTGTATTTTTTACAAGTTTTTAGAATAATATTAGGATTTCAAAACTGGCTCAAAAAACAAGGAAAAATAGCCGCAATTAGAAGTTATTTTTATTATTATTATTATTATTGTTTCAGGCAAAGTTATGTCTGTGGATCATGATAATTGTTAAGTTTTATTGAAACATATAAAATTATATTATTTAAATTAAGTATCTAAATAAGATAAATACACAAAAATCAAGTAAACTAAACTAGTCTAAATTTTGTGGGACAAAGAAAATGATCTTGTTTTAAAAAAATACAAGAAATGCCTCCATGGAATAAGAAATAGAAAGAGTTCTTGACTAATTTCGACTTCTTTTTCCTCACTTTTTGCAGTGAAGGATCAACCAATCAATCAATCCAATTTTATTCAAGGCAACCAAAGTTTTTTTACTAGAACATAAACGTTAAAAGCATTAAAAAAAGACTACTTACTAACTATATCACAGAACACAGCCGACAGAAACCTCTTTGACTATTGCCCTCCTTAAGCGTAGGTACAAGCACTTTCTGAGGTCATGAAGCTCCCACGTCCTGCTAAAATTAATCTCCGGGAGCCCAAAGTCATGGAGCTTGATTGATATGTAGCCAATCACATCTGAGGAGTCTTCGGGGCAGCCTCGCTTCTTGATCGGTTACAGGACCCCGGGTCAGAGTGGGCTGGAAAGGCTGTGCACCGAGGCCAAGTCTGACACACAAACTTTGAGCGAGTCTAACTATACGAGCCATAACTTTTTTTTAATGAAACTTCAAAAGAAATGCATATGTGAGTTATCTTGCCTTCACAAGCCAAAACACACACACACACACACACACTTTCTCTCTCTTCTCCACCACGACTACTTAACAAGATTACAGCAATATTTATAGAAGCAAATTGACATGGATTACAGTGGCAATTAAAAACAGCCATTCTTCGACGATGACTGCGCGATTCTGGGGTCGGAGCCCATTTGTTTCTTTTATAGGTTGGATTTTCATGCCAGATTATTTTCAAAAATGTGGGTGCTCTTGCTGAAAGAAAACACGATATGCAAAATGGACTTATATCTGCGAAGACAAAAGGTTGTACTGTATTTGGATTTGAAAACATGAAAGACCAAGGCACTCTATAGGATGTTACGTTTACGTGAGTATATTGCTTACTGTTTGATTTTAGCACTTAGACAGGGCACTTGTACTTAGACTGGGTACTTGCACTTAGGCTGGACACTTGCACTTGTACTTAGACAGGGCACTTGCACTTAGACTGGGCAGGTATATAGTGTGGTGTAGAATGATATTTTTTCCATTATGCTGGTATGTTGGTTATGGCAGAAATACTGTTTGCAGAAGGGAAATTCAAACTGAAATGATGAAAATTAAATTCTAATCGCATTGCTGAAGTGGTAAGGGAGAGGAGGAGGGTTGTCACACGAGCTGAAAGCTGAGTGATATTGAGGCACATTATAGAGGCCTTAGAGATATGTTTGTAGTAGAAGGAGTGGAGATAATAATAACAATAATAATAAGACGGGTTTGGGTTTTATAGAACATTTTTGGACTTTCAAAGATGATTCACATGGCGTTATTTACTCACTCCATAAAACACTATACGGTTGTGTTAAACTACGACTGTAGCCACAGCTGACTGGGGCAGATTGCTTAGAAGCAGTGTTTGCTTCAACCAACTTTTCAGTACAGATACAGTCCTTTTGGTAATTTTATCAATAATCATGTTTTATCCTTTTGATAATTTTAAAATAAACATAGCTTGTAGATTCCCTTGGTGTAAAATGCGGAAACATGGGAGAAGGAAAGATGTTTAATGTGTTTGAAATGAAATGAGAAGGAGAAGAGGTGTGGCTATGATGGATAGAAAGAGGAAAGTAACAGTTGTGGAGAGAACAGGTGTGTGAGGTGACCTGCCTGTAGAGCAGATGAATGGGTGGTTTGGGCAGAGAATGGATGAAGAGAGATCGACGAAGTGATGAATGGAGTATGAGTGGTTTTAGACGGAGAGTTCAGCCAAGGTACGGATGGAAAGATGGGGTGAAGAGAACGTTGAATGTTAGAGGCATGACCGTGCAGGTGGCAAGAGTTTACGCGAAAGACCCCAGCGGCAGTACAGCTGAGGGGTCTAAAGGTCTGAATGTAGATGAATGCGTGTGTGAGCTACAGCCTGAGTTCTGGATCTATCCCCAGTGTGTTGGTGGGTGTGGATCCCTCCCTCTATGCAGGCCTTCCCAAGGTTTCTCTTTTTTCCCGCTGGGTTTGTCAGGAATGAACCAGACACAGGTTCTCAGTGTTTTTCCACGGTCCAAGGACAGTGGTGACTAGGGCTGGGCGATATGGCAAAAAAGTAAAATCTCAATTTTATTTCCTGCTCTGGACGATTTCGATTTTAAATCGATTTTCATTAAAGTTTGCCCTTAAAAATATTTCTTGATCTTTCCGCTCAATAATCAAGTTTCAAAACCATTTTTATTTTGTTTCCCCCAATACATATTATAAAAGTCATGTACAGACTGCGCTGATATTGCAAGTATAATTCATGTGCTGCTGGAACTCTCAGAATATCCTTCATTCGATTTCTCGATTTTCACATTTCAGATTCAGGTTCAGTTTATTTGCCATTTGCAGTAAAAAAAACACCACATTGGAATACATTAGCAAAAGTCACCAGTGTGCACAGACAAATACAGACATAAAGCAACATTAAAAGTACAAAAATAAAACAAATAAAACAGTAAACAAATGTCACTGTGAAATCGATCGGCTAAAAAAGTTTCAAAACAAGTGCAAATCATTAAAGTGCTCTGTTCACACTGATAACAGCCTGTGGAAAAAAGCTGTTAGCATAACGAGATGTCCTGCCTCTCAGAGAGCGATATCTTCTGCCAGAGGGAAGAAGCTGGAACATGGCTTTTCCAGGGTGGCCAGAAGAGTCATTGACAATCCTAAGAGCTTTGTTTAAAAGTCTGGATTTATAAAGAACCTCCAGAACAGGAAGCTCACAGCCTACGGTCCTCTTTGCAGAGCGGAGCACCTTGTTTAAAGCTCTCTTTTCTTTATCTGTGATGTTTCCAAACCACACAGACACAGAACCAACAAGTAAACTCTCAATGGTGCAGCGATAAAAGTTAAGCAGAATCTTAGAGTTATTGGTAATACTCTTTCCGCAGGAAGTAGGGACGCTGACGAGCTTTCTTAACGACCCGGTCAGTGTTTTTAACCCATTTCAGGTCGTTAGACAGAGTTAAACCCAGAAACTTGCACTCCTCTACGATCTGCACCTGGGAGTTGTCGATAACTACAGGGGTGTGAGAACTACTGCGACTGAAGTCGTAGACCAGTTCACATGTTTTGGATGCGTTCAACTGGAGGTTGTTAGTTTTACTCCACTGAACCACATTTTGTATCTCTGCTCTATAAGAGGATTCATCATTGTCACTGATGAGACTGATGATGGTGGTGTCATCAGCATATTTGATGATCAAGTTTGAGTTAGAGGAGGACACACCATCGTGAGTGTACAAAGGACAGAAGCAACATCAGAAAAACAGTCATTGATTTTCACTCTCTGAGATCTGTCAGTTAAAAAGCTAAAAATCCATTTACACATGGCAACACTTAAACCGAGAGACATGAGCTTTTCAATCAGTTTACCTGGGACAAGGCAGTTAAAAGCAGAGCTATAATCGATGAAAAGCATTCTCGCGACAGATTTACTATTGTCCAAGTGACTGTAGACAGAGTTCAGAGCAAAGGAGATGGCATCCTCCACACTCCTGTTCTGTCTGTAAGCAAACTGGAGCAGGTCAACACTCACAGGGATCTGGCTCTTAATGAAGTCCAGCACAAGCCACTCAAAAGTTTTGGAATGGAATGATGGTCGACTCTTTGAAGCAGTTCGGCACAGTACAGTTCCTTAGCGACAGGTTGAAAATGTCTGTTAGCACAGGGGCAAGTTGCTCAGAGCACAGTTTCAGGACACAGGGAGGGATGCCATCCGGGCCTGGGATCCGGGCCTGACTTCCTCCTGAGTCACGGTGAAGGTACCTTGATTGAAACAATCAGGGAATACAGTAGGACAGGCATCAGCGCATTCAAAGCGACAGTAGAACGTGTTCAGCTCATTTGGCAGAGCTTGGCCGACAGATGCAATTTTCCCAGCGCTAGGTTTCCACGATGTGATGGCTTTAATACCGTTCCACATGCGCCGAGGGTCATCTTCCTCGAAATAACTCTTTAACCTGTCCCCGTAACTACGCTTTGCAGATTTAATAGAACGTTTCAATGAGTAACAGGATAGCTTATAAGCAACTGTATCATTTGATTGAAACGCCAACGCACGCTCATGAAGTTTCAGTTTCACATCCGCGTTCATCCAAGGGTTTTGACTAAAATGTTCTTTAATGACTTTCTTTGGGACACAACAGTCAATACAGAAGCGTATGTATCCAGACACAGCGTCACAGAATTCATTGACGTCCTCTGACTGAAACACAGACCAGTCCGTAGCATCAAAACAACCTTGTAGCTTCATGCTAGCCTCCTCAGACCAACACTGCACAGTGCGAGAGGTTGGTTTATGTTCCCTGCTCCTCTGAGTATACAAAGGAAGAAGGAGAACAGAGGAGTGGTCAGACTTCCCAAAAGGAGGTCTGAGACTGGACCTGTAAGCTCCCTTCACGTTACTGTAGCAGTGATCCAGAACATGTGCTCCTCTTGTAGCTTGAGTGTTGGTAAAAGTTCGGGAGTACAGTCTTTAAATTACATTTATTGAAATCCCCAGCAACAATGATGACTGCGTTAGGATGAGCAGACTCATGTTTGTGAAGGATCTCGCTCAGATCCTGTAGGGCTACTTTGTAATCCGCACGTGGGTGAATGTAAAAAGCACATAAAAATATCACTGAAAACTCACGGGGAAGATAAAAAGGGCGGCAGCTCAAGACCAGGCATTCCAGATTGGCAGTACATGTTTGGTTCACGATTCGAGTGTCCGTGCACCAGCGCTGATTAATTAAAAAGCACACACCTCCACCTCTGGACTTGCCGGTGGTCTCCTTCACTCTGTCCGCGCGGTGAGCGGTGAATCCCGGGGGCTGACCAGCAGAGTCCGGGACGCCTGGATGGAGCCACGTCTCGCTGAGACAGAACACAGCACAGTCTCGGGCCTTGCGCTGGCTCTGGACCCGACACAGGAGCTCGTCCGTCTTGTTGGGCAGAGACTGGACGTTGGCCAGGTAGATGGAGGGCAGAGCGGTCCTGGAGGAGCGGCTACGAACGAGCAGACCGCCTCGCCTTCCCGGTGTCTGCGCCTCCTTCACCGACTCGAGGTGCCCAGCTCCACACCGCGGAGAGAACGCCCAGTCCCCTCACTCTGTTGGCGGCCACCGCCGCGGCCCGCCTGCTGTGCTCCACCAACCTCTCGAGTGGGACACTCGAGGAAATTTGCGCACCTCAGTTCAGGTAAAACGAGTGACCCGTCACACGCGTGGTCCCGAATGTACAGAAGTGTTTGCCGATCATATTTCACTGTGGCAAGTGAATCCCAGACGAAAAACAACAAAACACAGATTGTGCGCACCAGAGCGTTCACTGCGGCCCCCTGACACGGCGTCGTCTTGCTAGATACAACAATACTTTGAGTGCGTGAATTTTGATCACAGAGGTCTCCCATCACAGAACTAACCAGGCCCTGTCCTGCTTAGCTTCAGAGGTCTAAGATAAGATAAGAATTCCTTTATTCGTCCAACAGGATCTGGCTTTCACATGCAAGAAAGCTACATGTTGTAGTTGGATTTGAAGTTGTACTGTGAAACTAGAGTAAAACTAGAGTAAAACTAGAGTAAAACTAGAGTAAAACTAGAAAGTAAGTAATCTCTATTTATATACCGCCTTTTCACTGCAGATCTGAGTCTCAAAGCGGTTTACAATTGTTATTTTTTGGGCATTTGTCCTCTCACTTCACACAGAGAGGGGAGCGGGGTCGCCGAACAGCGGGCGCATGGTAAGGGACCTATAGTAAGGGAAACCGGAGTACCCGGAGGAAACCGGAGTACCCGGAGGAAACCTACGCAGACACGGGGAGAACATGCAAACTCCACTCAGAAAGGCCCTGGTCTGACCGGGATTTGAACCTCCTTGCTGAGAGGCGAGAGTGCTATCCACTCAGCCACAAGCCTGGTCTACTGAGCGGCCATATTGTTTCACGAAGCACCAGACTATATTTAGCTCCTCTTCAGTCCGATCATCTATCATTCAAAACCCGCTCCCTACGAAGAAACCCACGTCAGCAGCTTCCTGTCAGGATAAAATGGACTCGAGAAATGGAGACACGTGAAGTTATGGCACATTTTAGTGAGTTTTTCAGCGGCTGGAGAGAGTGGAGCAAGTGGAGCAGTGCGACTTTAGACTTAGAGGAAGTTGTTAAGGTTAAGACACACTGCGATGTCCCTGTAGTCAAATATGTCCTCTGCTTTCTGAGCCATCCTTCATAAAAAAACCACCAGGGCCTTGGAGAAAGTGGAGTATTTAAAGTCACATGTAGGATTTTGAAGTGTTTTTTTACTATGTAGATGCAGCTACAGAAGCCAGTACAAGCTGGACTAGTACAATGGTTTTGTTATCACTGATGCTAAAGGAAGCATATTTTGAAAAAATAACTTCATCATCTTACAACATTGTTCCCTCGTCTAAATAGACCTGGAGTTGTTTAATAGATCCATCCATGCCAGTATTAAAGTAAGTAAGTAATGTTTATTTATATCCTGCCTTTCACATACCAGAGTCACTAAGCCCTATGCAAATGTTCTGAGCATTTGTCTCTCACTCCACAGAGATGGGAGCGAGGTCGCCTACCTGAGCCCCATGCCAGACCTATTGCACATGATTTTAGTGGAAGGGGAAACTGGAGCACCCGGAGGAAACCTACACTTATGTTTTCACATGCAAGTGGCACCAGAAATATTGAATCTTGCATCTCAAGTCTTCTCAAGCCTCTTCAAGATTTCTATTTAATAAATTCAGTTTTGTAAATCTCAAAGGATTTTACAAAACTGTTGATAAAGTCCGTAAACGTCCCTTAGCCCTTCCTACATCTGCAAAGGAACGACTCTTAAAAACACACTGGGAAAAAACACATTTGAGGTCTCGGCTCAATCATGTTGTAATTTTAAAATAGAAAACAGATGTATGTGACATTATGGCTTCCCCCTAACCCTAACGCGATGTGAGAAAAGAAAAAGTCTCTGTATTATCACTCATAAATAATTAAACTTTCAAAAACAACTGTAGTTCACATTGACATCTGTAGATAGCAGGAGTCTGAAAGGTGAATTGTTTGTCTCCCATTCTCTGCACACATCAGGCACAAGGCAGGTTTTATCAACAGTAATAAAACTACAGTATGTCCATCATGCGTTTTCCTATCTCTGTATCTCACATCATCGCCTTGTTTACTTCAATACTGCAGAATCTCAACCACGATCCAGAAATAGCCGCAGCCAAACAGTGCATTTATTGTACCGAGTGTCCCTGGATTTTTGATACCGATCGTGGGCCATGCAAATAGAGGCGTTTGTATTCATGTGAGGCGTCTTATTGACAGCAGGAATCAATACAGACGCAGAGATGAAAGGCGAGAAGCAGAGGACAAAGGAGACGGAGAGAGAGAGAAACTGTAAATGAACTGAACAAAAGAGCTCGTGGGAGAAAATCTCAGGCACAAGATGGCCGCCCGGAGCAGCCGTCTGAAGCCACAAAGAGCAGTATTGATGGGCAGGTGCTGCTCATGGGAGACATTGAAGCAGAAAGGCTGAGGAATAATGGGAAAATAAAAATCAGAGCAATATTTGAACACAATCTGTCTTTTGAAAGGGCCGTGTCGCGTTTGATTTGAAACAGTCTTGGTCTCATCGAGGACAGAATGATGTGTTTAACCAGGTTTGAAGTCACAGAGGAGCAGTTCAGAACCATCGCAGATCCAGGACATTTAGTGCATTTTTCTCATAGGACGCCTGGGAAAAAGTATATACAAGCTTGGTAGAGGTTGACCAGCTGTGTGAGAATATTAAGAAGTATTTTGACTTGAATTCTGACTCTGAAATTGTACTTTGTTGTGCTAAAATCTGCACAGTTACCACATACAGGACTCACTGTTTTCATCACTGTTTGAAATTTCACTAATATGGACCCAAAAAAGGACAAAAAACAATGATTGTGTTATAACAGAGAGTAGAAGTGTGTCTCTGAGCAGGAGACCAGAGAGAGACCAGAGAGAGACCAGAGAGAAACCAGAGAGAAACCAGAGAGAGACTAGAGAGAGACTAGAGAGAGACTAGAGAGAGACTAAAGAGAGACCAGAGAGAGACCAGAGAGAGACTAGAGAGAGAGACCAGAGAGAAACCAGTGAGAGAGACCAGAGAGAGAGACCAGAAAGAGAGACCAGAGAGAGATCAGAAAGAGAGACCAGAGACAGACCGGAGCACCTGGAGGAAACCTACACAGTCATAGGGAGAACATACAAACTCCACTCAGTAAGGCCCTGGGTTATGGTTACAACAAGTAAAACAATTCAATGTGAGGATTTTGCAAAGTTGTCGATTCGCCACCACATTTGGCACCACAGAATCAAACACAACAATAAAAAACACACAGAGCCATTGGTCCATTAAGGGGCCGAGACCAAAGTCCATAAATGTGGCTGAATGAGGAGAGTCCTGGATCATCTCCACTGTCCTGTCTCCCACAAGGAGACCAGAGAGAGACCAGAAAGAGAGACCAGAGAGAGACCAGAAAGAGAGACCAGAGAGAGACCAGAGAGAGAGAGACACCAGAGAGAGACCACGAGAGAGACCAGAGAGAGAGAGAGAGACACCAGAGAGAGACCAAAGAGCGACCATGAGAGAGACCAGAGAGAGATCAGAGAGAGACCAGAGAGAGACCAAATAGAGAGACCAGAGAGAGAGAGAGACCAGAGAGAGACCATGAGAGAGACTAGAGAGAGACCAGAGAGAGAAACACCAGAGAGAGACCAGAGAGAGACCAGAAAGAGAGACCAGAAAGAGAGACCAGAGAGAAAGACCAGAGAGACACCAGAGAGAGAGACCAGAGAGAGACCAGGAGAGATCAGAGAGATACCACGGGCAGAGACTTAAGTCCATAAATGTAGTTGAATGGGGAGAGTCCTGGATCATCCCTGTCCTTAGACCCTCCTGCTTTGTGGCAAAAACTAGTTAATATCTGTAGATTTTCCTTTGATCTTTCTCTGATTCAAGATTCCAAAACACAAGAAACATTTACTTCTGCGTCCGCCTTTCTCCTTGTGACTGACAGCACTTTCAAAACCTTGTGTTGTTCATAGACTTATTAAACTCCTGTAAAACCCCAAAAAGACTGAACAAAACCCATCACATCTCTATAAACATCAGCGCCGCATTCAACCACGATCCATCTTCCGGCGAGACACTTTGAAGATTGATGCGGACGCGATCGGCAAAGGCAAAAAGTAATGCGCAGACTAATTGAGTAAGTGTAATTATGCTGCCATGCGACATCACTCACGCATCATCGATAACGTTATACAGGCCTCCTCGCATCCCGCCGCCGCCGCCTGCTCCAAACCAAATCACCGTTTATTAAAAAAGATATCTTCCTAAAATCACGGTCTTTGCAGTTTTTCATCATTTCTCTTCGGCTCACAAGGCTGGGATGGAGTTACAGGGAGGCAGGAGGCGTTTGGTTTGACTCCGATAGAGGAATATAGCTCTGGAGAGGACGGTAAATGACAAGCAATAGATTTTTACTGCCGTTCAGGAGGTGATGTATGTGTGAGGAGAGAGGGCACGGTTGTGAGCCACGGGTTTTGAAAGAGGGAGATTGCACAAAGCAGTTGTAGGAATAGTCGTATCACTTTTTATTATGTTAGTGTTACAGGTGCAGGGGTTTTCAATAGTCTCCGGTGTGTTAAGATTGTGGCGGTGCATTTGTACGGCTGTAATGGAGTGTATTCATGGTACTATAGCTGTGAGATGCACCAGTAATGGGCCGTGCAGCTGGGGTAGAAGAATATCATAAAGTGTGTAATACAGTCCATATAATATCTCCTTATTTATTACTATGTTTTATTTGGGTGGGACAGTGCGTATTAAAGGTCCCACATTTTATTTTTCTTCATTTTTCACAGTCCATCTTAAGCCCATGTACAATAATGATTTGGGTCATACACCATACAACACCCAAAACATGTCAATTTATAGCCATTTCGTGCATAGAATTGATCAGAATCAAGTAACAGGAAGTCACAGATTAGGAATTTGCTTTGGCTCTCGGTGCAAGCAAGTCAAAAGTAGGGAAGAGAAGAATAAGGCTATATCCACACGAAGACAAAACGCTTATAATTTCAGAAACTTTTTCTGTAAACACGGAGTTAGCTCAGTAAATGTGTGCGTCCATATGAATGTAGTCAATACGCCTGAAAACGCTGTGAAACTATGCCAGACCTGTTGGTGGCGCTGTGACGCAATGACGGGATCAAGCCCAAACTTCCGTGGGCATGCGCGAAATTTTGTAAACAGACAACATGGCGAGTGGGCGAGCTGGTACTACATTAGTATGGACGGACGATGAGGTTGAACTGTTGCTTCGGGTCACACTGGATTACAAAACCAACAAGCTACATTGTTGTTGTCATTATTTTCTGAGTGCGGCGCATGCGTGCTTTAACAAGAGGCGGGGCGATGACGCAAGCGTCTCAGATACATTGCGGAGAGGCAGTAACCACGGAGCGGCATATACGGAGTTTTGAAATCTTTCCACTCTGGGACCTAGTTTCAAAAATGTTCGTTTACACCCCCCCAAAACGCCGGCCTCGTATGGACGATACACTGGATTGATAAAGTATTTTTGCGTTTAGGCCTGAGCTTGACTTCGTGTGGACAGGGCCTAAGGCATAATAAAACCTTTCTAAACATTTCTAAATGTCATTTCTATTGGAACGAGTGGATTTCTGCTCCTCTGCCTGTGAACCCGCCCACCCCCAAAGTTGATCCCGATTCGTCTCATTCTCCGTCTTCGGCCAAATACTCTCGTCTCATATTTACACTAACAACACATTCTCTCAGATGTATTTACAATATATGGAGAAGACGCCGGACTCAGAGGCTGCAGGGGGCCATAGACTGCTCAGTTTCTCTCCGCTGTCAATCACCACCTGGAGGCGGGGCTTCTGACATCACGGATTGTGCCAAAACACGATTTGAAACAGCTCATTTCTGTGCCTCTGATCGCTCTCTCTAAACTTCTTGGAGGAATTAATGAAAAAACGACTCTGGGCAAACAGCTGTAATCATATTTAAACCAGAGAAAAGTCGAAAAGTGTAATATTGGGACCTTTAATGAACAACAGCAGCTGTAAATACACCAGATGGTATGGTTTGACATTTATAATAAACTATAGCCAAAGGAGAGATGTTTTGTACCTGGTTGTTGCAGGAGAGATTCTTATGTTTAAGGCTTTGAAGGTTTTTTTAATAAAACAAGAAAGTAAATAAAGTTAGTCCTTCTTATTCACCACGTGTTTGGGCGGTTCACTTCCATCAGAAGTGACACGTGACGAGATCAACCAAGGAAAAGGCAACACAGGAAAACCTCAAATCAGCAATATCGGACCACTGCAAAAGAGAAAATCACATAATGCACTGGGACAATGCAAAAATAGTAGGAACAGAAGAACCTAAATACAAAAGAAAGAATACAAAAGAAAAGAAATCAGGAAGCACGGACTATCAACAGGGACGAGGGGGCTTTCACCTTGGCTCACACTTGGGATTCACTTCTCCAGAGTCCGTACCCGGCAACAACAGCTTCACTCCTCTGATGGAAGTGAACCGCCCAAACATGTGGTAATTAAGCAGTACTAGCTTTATTTACTTTCTTGTCTTATTAAAAGAACCTTCAAAGCCTCACCTATTATGCCTGTTTTTAGTGGTACGGGAAACCGGAGTACGAGGAGGAAAACAAGGCAGACACGAGGAGAACATGCAAAAAGAAAGGCCCCGGAGGTCGAATCGAACTGAACTCTCAAAGCAGTTCAGTTTTCGAATACAAGCCCTTTTTGGCCTCGACCGTGAAACATTTATTCAGCCTTTTTCAGCTGAGGAAGATAGCTTTGCTGCCATCTGCTGGATCAGTTTGATTCTCTGATCTATGGTGAGGAATCAATAACTTTGTAAATTCTTCCGTGACGACTGCTTGTTGTGATTTAGGGCAATACAAAAATACATTGAATTGAATTTTAAGCACACTATAAGCTTCTGTCTCCTAATACCATTCCAAACACTGTCTTCCCGTCACTACTCTTCTGTGATTGGTCCCCAGATCCATGCAAACCTTTCGTCCAGAGTTTCCAGTCTGTTGCGCACACAGCAGCGTGGGTCAATTCAACAAACAAAACATATATTTGCATTGTTGGCCTTTTAATGACATGATTTATTCCTGCTTTAAAAGATACAGTTGTTATTTTGAAGCTTTGGGAAAGTCATAAAAATGTCATTTATGTTTTGAGCTCTGTGTCATTAGTCCGTGCTTCAAATAAATGCTTTGGGCTTTGTTTCGTTTCAAAGCCAACGCCTTATAATGAGATATTTCACTTTTTTTTTGCATCATAGGCTCGTATCCACAGGGCGCCGTTATGGAGAAGTCACATTGATATAAGTCCAAGTCATTAGTGACAGAGAGATTTCTGTTTTCTTTTACATTACGTCAAACTAATTTCTAAAAGTGTTGGACAAGTTTGATTTTGTTTCTATTTGAGGCTTGAAGACAATGTGCTTTTAAATCACGGAGATTAATGGGCAGGCATTAAATCATACGTGACGCATTCAAGTTCATCTTGACAGTTGAAATTGCGGCACTTCGACATAAGGTCAGATCAGACTTTTTTTAGCTTCACAACGGAGCCAACTTTTAATGGACCGAGAAGGTGACGTGTGGGAAAGACTGAAATGAAGTGTGGGAAAGACTGAAATGCTGCTTCATTAAAATATGATATGATATACATAACTTAAAACTCAGAATACTTTTGTGAATGTATAGGTTTTCCGCTTGCACTTAACTTAGTCACTTCTAGCCCATGCTGCTAACCTGTACAGTAGTATCACATGATGCTAACCTGTACGGTAGTATCACATGATGCTAACCTGTACGGTAGTATCACATGCTGCTAACATGTACAGTAGTGTCACATGCTGTTAACGTGTACGGTAGTATCACATTCTGCTAACGTGTGCAGTAGTTTCACATGCTAACATTTACAGTAGTATCACATGCTGCTAACATGTACAGTATCACATCATGCTAACATGTACAGTAGTATCACGTGCTACAGTAGTATCACATGCTACTAACATGTTCAGTAGTATCACATGCTGCTAACATGTACAGTAGTATCACATGCTGCTAACATGTACAGTAGTATCACATTCTGCTAACGTGTACAGTAGTTTCACATGCTGCTAACATGTTCAGTAGTATCACATGCTGCTAACCTGTACAGTAGTATCACATGCTGCTAGCCTGTACAGTAGTATCACAAGCTGCTAACATGTACAGTAGTATCACAAGCTGCTAACATGTACTGTAGTATCACATGCTGCTCACATGTACAGTAGTATCACATGCTGCTAACATGTACAGTAGTATCACATGATGCTAACATGTACAGTAGTATCACATGATGCTTACATGTACAGTAGTTTCAATACTAATGCTAATGACTCACTAGTAAGTAAGTAAGTAATCTTTATTTATAAACATTTTACAGACCAAGGTACAGACCCAAAGCCCTTTAAATTATTCCGAGTTCAGATATTGTTCCATTCTCTTCACACCGGAACACACTGGTCCATCAAAGCCTCTGACCAAACACCCTTCATTCACTCACTCATTACATACAGACCTATTGTGCATGTTTTTAGTTGTAGGCGAAACCGGAGTGCCTGGAGGAAACCTACTTAGACACAGGGAGAACATGCAAACTCCACTCAGAAAGGCCCTGTTCCGACCGGGACATGAGCGAGAGTACTAACCACTCAGCCACGGTGTCGCCCACTACCTTAGTATTCTTGCTCTAGAGCAGAGGTCTCCAGCCTTTTTCACCAGGAGAGCTACTTTCTCAGGACCAAAATGACAGCGAGCTACTACTACTTAAACGTCTACGGATAAAAATGGTGTTGTTAATGATGGGAGCTAGGCTTAGATGATCACGATAGTATTAGGAGCCATTCTATATCAGGGGTCTCCAAACGTTTTCAATCGGAGAGCTACTTGTATACAAAAGAAGAGGCAGAGAGCTACTCCTTTTGGCAGTTGTGATAAAAAGCCTGCCAAACCTAATAATTACAACAAAATATGGAAAACGGATGTAAAATATGCCATAATACTGTATAACCCTATATTTATTCTTATAATAGACATGTAATGGCTCAAAATATATTCATTCAAGATAATTTGTTGAATTCTAATGGTGCGTTCAGAGCAAACGCATTTTGGGCGTCCAAAGCGTCGGGTTTACATTGAAAATACATGGGGGACGCGCTTCTAGGAGCGTCAAGAGATCCCGTGGCTTGTCACGCGCCTCCCGAGCGGCGCGTTTTCGAGCGTTTCGCGCTCCTGGTGTGGCACGTTTTGAGATTTCAAGCGTTTCAAGATTTCAAACGTGTTGAGGCGCGTCCCGCGCATTGTTGAACTTTTTGGGAGAAGACGCGAGCGTCGACCAATCAGGAGCTTTCTCCTACAGTGACGACAGGACCTAGGGGGAAGACAACACATCAGCTATGGTGGACTAGCTGTGCTGCTAGCCCCGCGGAGTAAACTACCGTGACACGGAGGAGGGCTAGTGAGGAGGTTGGAGTCTCGGGTAAGTTATTTAAACTTTTCAATTGTTAATACGTCCCCGCACAAAATGTCATCTTTAGGAAGAAACAAACCCACAGATTACATATCAAAGCTACACAGAGGAAACAGTCCATGGAGACAGCGGCTGTAGTATGCTAGCATGTAGTATGCTAACATGTAGTATGCTAACATGTATTGTTATATGACTTGGACCGTACGCGCGCTCTGATTGGTTGATTTGCAGTCTGATATTTTCCCATCTCGGACCATTTGATATCTTTCCACGGACCGTTACCATGACAATCTGTCCGCAGCGCGTATCACACAAAACCAAGTCGGACATGAACATACTTCACAAATATCTCGAAAGCATTGGTAAAGACACAGACGAGAGTCATATAATAAAACATTTATTAACCTTGCTTGCTCGGTCTGTACAGAGAAATATCAGACCTTGGCCTTTTTGCACAGACCTCGCCACGGTCTGTACATTAAGGCCGCGGTCTGATATTTCTCCATACAGACCTCGCGCTCGGTTAATAAGCCGTTAATATGAGGCAAAGGAAGGTTTCTCACCCATCATCTGTAGAAGTACAGATGATGGGTGAGAAACCTTCCTTTGCTTTAACTAATCCCTGTACGACTGAGGGCTTACACAAACTCAAGCCGTTAGTATGCTAACATGTAGTATGCTAACATGTAGTATGCTAACACTGTTTTCTGTATTCATATTAAATAGATTGTGTATATCGTTTTTAATCCCATACTGAGACTGGGAATACTGTATATTTATTTACATTGACTGTATATATTTGGCTCATTATGAAGCACTTTTCATACAATAGTTTGATAAATATATGTGTAGAATGATTAAATAAAAGCACATTATACAGATGTGTCTTTTGTCATTAATACCAGACATTTACAGATGACAGTCTCAATTCCACAAACACAGGTTTAAAGTGGTTAGCCACGCTTCTAAGTTTGTTATTTGTGTGTATATTTCTATTATATTATTCTTCTGTTACTCCTCAGTGTCCGTTTCTCCTGCTGTGAAAACTTGTACTTCTAATATTTAATACAGGAAGGATTTCTGTATTTTATTTTCTGGGGTCCATGTGTTATGATGTTTGTGTTCTTTTTCAGAGGCTACTGGAGAAATGGAACTCTGACTTTCTCTGACAGCAACAAAATCACACGCCATCTAACAACCACCCATGGGTGACCCCTGAGCTTAAAGCCCTCCTGAACCTCAAGAAAAGGGCTTTCATCTCAGGGGACAGGGAGGAGCAGAAGAGGATCCAGCACGAGCTCCAGTGGAGGATCAAGAGGGCCAAGAAGGACTATGGGAAAAAGCTGGAGCAGAAGCTGGCCCAGGGAAACGCCCGCGACGTGTGGAGAGGCCTAAAGAACATCTCCGGCTTTGGACAGAGTGCCAGAGGAACAGCAGATGGAGACCAGCACCGGGCGGACGAATTTAACCAGCACTTCAACCGGTTTGATTCTCCCCCCTCTCCATCTGCCCCCCCTCCCGCCCCCACCTCTTCACACGTCCCCAGCCCAGTGGACACCGCCCAGTGGACACTGCCTCCGGCTGCCCCGGGCCCTCCTGCCCCCGCATCCCCAGCCCCCACCTCGGACAGTACATCCCAGTCCCCCCCCCTCTCCATCACACCGGACCAGGTGAGGAGTCAGCTCCAGCGCCTGAAGCTGAGGAAATCCGCAGGACCGGACGGGATCAGTCCCAGGCTGCTGAGGACCTGTGCAGACCAGCTCTCTGGGGTCCTCAGCTACATGTACAACCTGAGCCTCAGCCTGGAGAAGGTCCCTGTCCTGTGGAAGACCTCCTGTGTGATCCCGGTTCCAAAAACAGCACACGCCAACGAACCGGCTCACTACAGACCAGTCGCACTGACCTCCCACCTGATGAAGACAATGGAGCGGCTCATCCTCACCCATCTCCGCTCTGTGGTCAGCCCCACCCTGGACCCGCTGCAGTTCGCCTACAGGCCCAACATCGGAGTAGAGGACGCCGTCATCTACTTCCTGCAGCGGACGCTCTCCCACCTGGAGCCCGCCGGGAGCGCTGTGAGGGTCATGTTTTTTGACTTCTCCAGCGCTTTCAATACCATCAGGCCGGCACTGCTGCGGGGGAAGATGGAGGACGCGGGAGTGGACAGTAGCCTCACTGCATGGACCATCAACTACCTCTGACTGACCACAGTACGTGCGGCTGCGCAGCCATCTGCACTTCAGACTTCACACACGACACACTCAGCTGTCACCTACGAAAGTTCTCAGACGACTCCGCCATCGTGGGCTGTGTGTCTGAGGGGAACGAACTGGAATATCGGTCGGTTATCAAGGACTTTGTCGACTGGTGTGAGCGCAACCACTTGTGCTTGAACACCAGTAAGACCAAGGAGATGGTAATTGACTTCAGGAGAAAACCACTTTCCCACACGCTGCTGAACATCCAGGGGGAGGACATTGAGCTGGTGGACAGCTTCAAGTACCTGGGTGTTCACATTAACAATAAACTGGACTGGTCCCATAATACAAACGCCCTGCACAAGAAGGGCCAAAGTCGCCTCTTCCTTCTGAGGAGGCTGAGGTCCTTCGGAGTGAGCAGGCCTCTGCTCAGGACTTTTTATGACTCTGTGGTAGCTTCTGCCATTTACTATGCTGCCGTGTGCTGGGCCCCGGGCAGCACAGAGCGGGACAGAAACAGACTGAACAAGCTGGTCAGGAGGGCCAGCTCCACTCTGGGCTGCTCCCTGGACTCTGTGGAGGAGGTGAGGGACAGGAGGGTGCTAGCCAAAGCCACCTCCATCATGAACAATACCTCCCACCCACTGCACAGGACTGTAGAGGAGCTGAGGAGCTCCTTCAGTGGAAGACTGAGGCACCCTCAGTGTAGGAAGGAGCGCTACCGCAGGGCCTTTATCCCCACCGCTGTCAGACTGTACAATAAGTCACTTTAAATGATCACTGTGTGAAAACCTGCACTACTATTGACACTGTTTCCAATTGACACTTGTCACTTTTGTTGTACATAATTATTGTCACTTTATTGTACATATATCCTGCATGTAACATGTTTGCACATTTCCTCCTTTTGCACAATCTGAGTGTCTCTATCCATGCCAAATGTGACATGTAAATTTCTCCTATGTGAGATAAATAAAGAAATCTTATCTTATCTTATCGTTTCTCCAGCTTCACCTCCATCACCTCCTGCTTCACCTCCATCACCTCCCGCTTCACCTCCATCACCTCCTGCTTCACTTCCATCACCTCCTGCTTCACCTCCATCACCTCCTGCTTCACCTCCATCACCTCCTGCTTCACCTCCATCACCTCCAGCTTCACCTCCATCACCTCCTGCTTCACCTCCATCACCTCCTGCTTCACTGCGGATTTACAATATGAACTACAACAAACACATTTTCATGTTTTATTTAATCATCAGTCATGAATAGTTAGAACAGTGGGCTCTGCATCTCTGAAGACGAGGAGCAGCAGGAGCAGGAGCAACAGCAGAGTCCTGGGCGTCTGCCTCTGACAAAGGTATCTACAGTGTGCGCTTCATAAAGAACCTAGAAATAAAAGATGAAAAAATCAAACTTGTTGGCTTTATTATGACTTTGTGTCTGAAGTGTAAAGTGTCATGAAAAGTGAGGTATTATTTACACAGCTACATATTTGTCAGCAGTACTTATACTTCTAATTGAATACATTAAACTCTAATCTGATTAGTAACAGTGTATTGCTTTTCAAGACTTCATCTCCTGTGTTCAACTCCATTTTACAGATATCATAGATCCATGATTGTTCCTTTCTCAGCAAACACACGTTATTACATTTAGGCCTGATACAAATTACTTTTAAGTGATGCACAAACGAGGGCCATTAGCAAATATATGAATCATAAATAATAATCATTTAATGCATATATGTGCATTGTTACATACATGTGATGTTTTGTGACATGAAATATCACTTTGTATAAACAAACAATTACTGCTAATACCCATGGGTATTCATAATTAAGACTGTAATTAAGAATGTAAACATCAGCCAGACGCGCCTCCAAGTTGCTCTGTGACACGCGTCTGCCACAATTTGTCACAAGTGTCCCAAGACACGCGTCAGATGCGATTTTGACGCCCAAAACGAGTTTGGTCTGAACGCACCATAAATCCTTTGGCGAGCTACATGAAAGGGCTGGTGAGCTACTGTTAGCTCCCGAGCCACAAGTTCGAGACCTATATCATTTTTTCAAGCTTTTTTTTGAGTTACAATAGTAAGTAAGTAATGTTTATTTATATAGCGCCTTTCTCAGACCAGAGTGCCCACTCACCAGAGTGGGCATCAGTCTGTCACTCCACACAGAGATGGAGCAGGAGTCTACAGGAGGCACAGACCTATTGTGTGTGCATCTGCGGCAAGCGACTGATGCAACACTGAAATTTCCCCACTGTGGGAGAAAAATAATACATCTCTTCATCTGTAGTTTAAGTATTGTTTACTAAAGCCGTGTTAAGATGCATGAATTGCAGTCAAAAAAAGTTGGTGTCATATTTAAACATTAAGGTTGTATTACAGTTACTTTTCTATCTATAGTTGTATAGTTTTGATGATTATTTTCCCCCAGCGCTATATTTATATTTATCCATTTGAATTGACTTCCAGGCTGGACACTCCTGACATAAACTCCAACAGTCACTTTGCAAAGTTACAGTTGCTTTTCTCTCTTTCATTAAACACAGATCAGTGAAAGGCACATCTAAGTTTCAGGAGGATAAAAGCCCTGCATCATCTCTCTGTGTGTTTGTTTGTGGGTCGGATCTGATCACCTTTGATAGTTAGAGACCGGAGTCAAAAGGAGAGAATAAGAGAGAATAAGAGCAGAGTGAAAGCCCAGCGTTGCCCATTCATCATATTCATCTGCTCCAAATTGCCTCAGCAAATATCCCACTTTACTGCTCGCCCTGTGGCCCCGACTTCGTTTGGAGCAGAAATTAAACTCTAAAGCTTTCTGCTTTTCCCAAACACTTTCACCAAGAGAGAGAGAGAGAGAGAGAGGGGGGAGAAGAGAGAGAGAGAGAGAGAGAGGGAGGAGAGAGAGGGGGGAGAAGAGAGAGGAAGGGAGAGAGAGAGAAAAGGGAGGGAGAGAGGGAGGAGAGAGAGAGATGGAGGGGAGAGCGAAGATAGGGGGGAGAGGGGGAGGAGAGAGAAGGGAGGGAGAAGAGAGCGAGAGTAGAGAGGAAGGGAGAGGAGAGAGAGAGGGCAAGGAGAGAGGGGGAAAACAATCAAGAGGGAGTAAGAGAGAGGGAAGAAAGAGATGGAAGTAGCGAGATAGAAACAAAGAGTGAGAGAGGGAGGGGAGAGAGAGGAATGGAAAAACAACTAAGGGAGAGAGGGACAAAGATAGAGAGAAAGAGAGACAGAGAGAGACAGAACGAGAGAGAGACAGAGAGAGACAGAACGAGAGACGGACAGAGAGAGATAGAGAGAAACAAAGAGAGAGGGAAGAGAGAGTACCGGAAAAACAATGTAGAGAGAGAGAGATGGAGAGAAAGAAAGAGAGATATAGAGAGTGTATGAGAGACAGAGGAAAGGAAAAACAATGAAGAGAAAGAGATAAGTAGCTTGGACTTATTTGGGGTTTACTTCCTGGATGGAGGGCGCTGTCAGTGGGAGATTTATGGCCGGTCTTTCACCGTGACCTGTGGCGATGCTGTGGAGGTGTAAGGGACGAGAGGAGCAGACGAGCCCAAAGAAAAGAGATGAAGCCGGGGGAAGAGGTTGGCACGAAGGCGGGTGGAGAGATGGGGTTGGTGTGGGAGGCCAGAGAGAGGCGGGTGGAGAGGTGGGGTTGTTGTGGGAGGCCAGAGAGAGGCGGGTGGAGAGGTGGGGTTGGTGTGGAAGGCCAGAGGGAGACCAGAGCGAGACCAGAGGGAGACCAGAGGGAGACCAGAGCGAGGCCTGTGTAATCACTAAGACACTGATGATGGATGCTTCAGGGCAGAGCTGGCACAGAATCACTGCGACTCTTGACTCTGTATCGACAATAGATACAGCTGCAGTACGTCTATATGCAGGACTTAAATACAGCTGCAGTACGTCTATATGCAGGACTTAAAGGTGTACAGTATAAGAGGGTGGATCATCAAGGCTATTGGTCCTCCCACTTGTCAATCATTCTGGTGCTCGTCCAATAAGAACAGAGTGTTTGGTTCAAAAGTGGAGAGGGCGGTTTTTTGGTTAGTTTTTGGAAGTGGAATTACTCGTCTCGCATTTTTGATTCTTGATCAAAAGCTAATAGCATTCTATGGTCTTTCTCTCTAGTCTCTTAGTCTCTCTCTCTAGTCTCCCTCTCTCTAGTCTCTCTGCCTCTGGTGTCTCTCTGGTCTCTCTCTGGTCTCTCTCTGGTCTCTCTCTGGTCTCTCTCTTGTCTCTCTCTGGTCTCTCTCTTGTCTCTCTCTTGTCTCTCTCTGGTCTCTCTCTGGTCTCTCTCTTGTCTCTCTCTGGTCTCTCTCTGGTCTCTCTCTGGTGTCTCTCTGGTCTCTGTCTTTGTTCTTCTCTAGAGTTATTATTATTGTACAAGGACATGGTTTTTGACTTTTAACCATTTTGCCAATAACCAGATTTATGCTAAACCTACAACTTGGTTTGAATTTGGAGTTTTGATCTCAGGACTTTGGGGAAAAATCTTACAAAAGTATCATAGCCTAAAAGTTCTTATTCAAATCCAATAAATCCAAGGTTCAAAGCAGTATAATGAATTTACACAAGAGGCCTCACGTTTTCAGGAAGACTGTTTGTGATGTCTCTGCTCAGTACTGATCAAAAGCTAACATATTTGGCATGGTATAGTTACACCATTCGCATGTAGTTGTAAGACAAGGCAAGTTTATTTGTATCGCAACGTTTATACCCAAGGTTAACTCAAAATGCTGAACAATACAAGAAAAATGCCCAAAGAAGGGTTTGGAGGTCTCTCTCTGGTCTCTCTCTGGTCCCTCTCTGGTCTCTCTCTGGTCTCTCTCTCTGGTCTCTCTCTGGTCTCTCTCTGGTCTCTGTCTCTCTGGTCTCTCTCTCTGGTCTCTCTCTGGTCTCTCTCTGGTCTCTCTCTGGTCTCTCTCTGGTCTCTCTCTCTCTGGTCTCTCTCTCTGGTCTCTCTCTGGTCTCTCTCTGGTCTCTCTCTCTGGTCTCTCTCTCTGGTCTCTCTCTGGTCTCTCTCTGGTCACTCTCTCTGGTCTCTCTCTCTGGTCTCTCTCTGGTCTCTCTCTGGTCTCTCTCTCTGGTCTCTCTCTCTGGTCTCTCTCTCTCTGGTCTCTCTCTGGTCTCTCTCTCTCTGGTCTCTCTCTGGTCTCTCTCTCTGCTCTCACTCTGGCCAAAGAATTAGACCTTGTGTTTGGAGTGAAATAATAATGAGGTGAAGAGTCTTTGAGTGTCCATTACAGTACTATATAAAACCAATGCATTATTATTATTATTATTATTATTATTATTATTATTATTATTATTATCATTAAAATCATAACGGTGGTGATTAGATAATATTACCTAGTTATGTTGTGAGAGGGCAGAGAGAGACCAGAGGAATGTTTAGTAAATGTCATTTCTGCAAGGATGTTGTGGCTCTACTCCCCACGGGCTCCGTTAGTGGCAAAGGAGATGGCTAAAGCTAGGCCACATGCTAAAGCTAGGCTAAATGCTAAAGGCCTCACTCACTCAGTAAACTCAAATCCAATCGTTTCAATCTGCAAAAGGAGTTAACCCCTCCCACCTGTTAACGGAGTCAATGGGGCAAATCCAGGACCTTAGTACAGAATGAAATGAGTACTATGGTGTGGTAAGACCAGGCTGGGCTGAAGCATATTGTGTTGTCTTCACCCCAGAAAATCCAAGCTAAACTTTCTCATGACATCAAACTGTGAGCTGTGTTAGCGCGTGTGTCCAAGTGTGTGCGATTGAAAAGGTCGGTCAGCCGTTGACTTTGCGTTACCGTCGGCAACCGTGCTATAATTGCCCCTTTAATTAGTCACTTCTGCCCCTGAGTGTTCCCGGCGCCGCCTCTGAGTGCGTCTGCGGCGGACATGTACACAACGCCACAGCCCTACGCATCATCCTCAACAAAAGCTATCACTCTCCTCTAATTGTGTCTCCTGTTTTGGTAATTACCGCCTCTTACAGAAGCACTTTAGGATTGACACGGAAAATGGTGTTGATGGTGATGATTTATGGTCATTACAAGAAGAAAACAGCGGTAATGAAGGACTTAGGGATTCACACGCACTCAAACTGAGAGGAGACTGCTGTCTTTTATCTCTCTCTCTGATCTCTCTCTGGTCTATCTCTGGTCTCTCTCTCTGGTTTCTCTCTCTGGTCTTTCTCTGGTCTCTCTCTGGTCTCTCTCTCTGGTCTCTCTCTGGTCTCTCTCTGGTCTCTCTGGTCTCTCTCTGGTCTCTCTCTGGTCTCTCTCTGGTCTCTCTTTAGTCTCTCTCTGGTCTCTCTCTGGTCTCTCTTTAGTCTCTCTTTAGTCTCTCTTTAGTCTCTCTCTGGTCTCTCTCTGGTCTCTCTTTAGTCTCTCTCTGGTCTCTCTCTGGTCTCTCTCTGGTCTCTCTCTGGTTTCTCTCTCTCTCCTATGACCTTGAAAATCCTAAAGCCTTTGGTCCTAAAGTTTTATATATTTAACATTGTTTGTATTTTATAGTTTTGAATGTTGACGTTTTTACTTTTGTCTCTTTCCTTAATCAAAACAACATGCGTCGCTCTATAAATAACACTCCATCTCTTCACATCGTTGCACCTTCACTCGTCTCCTCTCATTCTCCTCTTATAGCTCTTTATAAATTAGCAGCGTTGCTAACCAGGCCACTTAGAGGATCGTGTTCATTTGAAGCGATTGCAGAAACACAGCTCTCTCTCTGCAGTAAGTTTCTCATTTTCTCCTGGCTCCTCCCACTCGCCAAAAGTCACCTTGCTTCCAACACTCATCAATCTGACCCCCCCCCCCCCCCCCCCCCCTTCACCAAACTACAGGGAGAGGTGCTGACTCCTCCACTGTAATGTGTGACCAATGAGATGATAGAAAAAGCTGTATTTTCGTTCTTTAATGACTCAGACCGCTGCCTCTGGAACCCGGCCCCAGATTTGTGACATAAAAAGAGATGGACTGACATTTAAAGCCGGAGAATGTATTTTTTTCACATTTCATAAATAGGTTTTGTCTGTAAACTGTAAACTGTAAAACAAAAACAAAAAAATATTCTTCTGGGAAAAAGACAAAACATTTCAACTCAAACTCTAAGATTTACTATTTAATAAAAGTCCTGGATCATGGCCGCTGTCCTCAGACCCTGTGTCGGCAAAGAACAAAACCCAGCGGAGATAAAAGATATATATGTTTAAGATTTAAGAGTCATGCTATTGTTTAAAAGTCCAGTTTTTGTTTTTATACTTTTAAGAAAGAGCCACAGTCGGACCATTTGGACTGAACTCATTTTCACCCTTTTGTCTGAAAAAGCTGAAAAATGTGACTGAGGCTGAAAATGAGTAAAAACTAGAAGTTAGAACCAAACTGTTTAGGAGCGAGGTGCAGGGATAGTATGTTTGTCACGATAAAATATGCTTTAATCACGTCGTTTTATCTTAAAGGTAAACAGGAGGAATCCACTTTTCCACAATTAAATACTAATTAAAAGAACATGGTAAAGATCTGAGAGAAGAGAGTGAGACGTGTGAAGGAGCAACGAAGAGAAGAGATGATTATAGAATTATTTGTTGACTCTTGTTTTGATTAAAGAAAGAGACAGAAGCAAAAACATCAAGATTCAAAGCTATTAAAGACAAACAATGTTAGAGTTAACTAAACAAATATATACATAGTGTATAAATGATAAACTGTTGTGTCTTTGCTAAATGTATTAAGTGTGTTTTAAGAATTATTATTTTTTATTTTGCCGTGTTGAAAGACAAATTTCTGCTCAATAAAGATCTATTCTATTCTATTCTATAACTGCCAATCATTCTGCTGAGACATTCTTACCTATAATTTGGGAAAAATCCTGTAAACCTTTAATTTTAGCACTTTTTCCCAGATTCTCCAACGAGACAAAGTTACTGTATTTAGTTTTATTTCCTCCAAAGAGACATTTCTGAATATTTTTAAAAACTAGATCATAGTTTAAGGCTCGGTCAAAATCTGCTCAGATTAAGATACATTTTGCCAAATGTGAGACATTTTTGACATTTCAGTTTTTGCAGCAGAAGATTCCAAGAAAAATTCCAATATTTCAAAATGTTCACTAAAATCTCTCACAGTGAAGTCCAGAGGCAGCGCAGGTTTGACAGAAGCTGAGCTCCTGTCGGGAGATTAAGTTTAAATCACCTTTTTTTAGTAAAGAACGAATCGTCTCCAAATGACAAACCTCTTCAGCCGCAACTCATCAAACTGAAATAATCAAAAACTGCAATCATGAAAAAAAATGAAAAGCAAAGACAGGGGTCAGAAAACTGGAACAAAACTGAGACTGAGACGTTTCAGAAAATACTTTTATATGAGACGTTCTGCAGCTCTGAGATTTGATGATTCATTGGCTTTTCACTGGTAGGAGAGAGAGACGAGAGACAGAGAGAAAGAGGGGAGAGAGAAACAGAGGCGCGAGAAAGGAGGGAGAGGAGAGAGAGAGAGGAGAGATAAAGAGAGGGGACAGAGAGAGAAAGGAGAGAGAGAAGAGACTCCCACTGAAGTCTGCAAGACCCTTAACCCCACTTTGCCTGAAGCCCCCACAGACAGATCCAGGCTGTGCTCTCACCTCCTGCAGGATCAGCTCCCCTCTTCCTCCTCTTCCTCCCTCTCCTGCTCCTCCTCCTCCTCCTGATTGAGTGTGTAGCAGGGACGTGCAGTCAGGGGAGGCAGGGGAGGCAGAGCCTCACCTGCCATTATTGGAAACTAATAATTATTTTAGTTTAAATATATAATTTATATCCACTGTCCTATGCTTTTAATGTATATTCGGCACGGTTCCCATCAGTTTTGATCATTTCTGAAGTCAAAATCGCCGAAATCCCGTTATTCCTATTCAAAGAGACGAGGTGAGGCAGCGCTCCTGCGTGCCTCACCCCAGACCGCTCCCTCACAGTGTGTGTGTGTGTGTCTGAGTGCACTCAGCTCGTGCAGTTGATATATCACCGTTTGTTTCAAATATCCTGCTTTAAAAACATTTTTTAAACTCCTCTTAGTGTTTAGTAGTGTATTGCACGTATGTGTGTACAATTTATATTTAGTTTAAGTCTTTTGATCGTAGATGAACACACAAGGAAAAAGCTTGGCGTGAGGCAGGCGGTATCTGTGCCTCACCGCTAGGGGTGATAGTGAGCATAAAGTTCATACCAGAGTTGCTAACAAACAATCAGCCCAAAATGCTATTTCTTTTGCTGGAAAATGGATGATTTGAATGAAGATTTTTTTTCTCAATTGGACTTTCAAACAAAGAAAGAATTAATATAGACTGGGAGACCACCACTGGACTTACGAGGTTAGTCCGGCTGCGGGGGAGGAGTTTGTTAATCTGTGTTGTATGTTGAACATTGACAGATACCGGCAAAGTAGTGCTTTTCCGAAAAACACTGATTCAAACACTGCTCAAGAGTTCTGCAACTTGTTTAAATTATTGTTTATGTTCCTCGCGTCTCTCTCTCCTCGCGTCTCTCTCTCCTCGCGTCTCCGTCTCTCTCTGCTCCTCTCTGTCTCTCTCTGCTCCTCTCTCCTCGCGTCTCTCTCTCCTCGCGTCTCCGTCTCTCTCTGCTCCTCGCGTCTCCGTCTCTCTGCTCCTCTCTGTCTCTCTCTGCTCCTCTCTCCTCGCGTCTCTCTCTCTTCGCGTCTCTCTCTCCTCGCGTCTCCGTCTCTCTCTCCTCGCGTCTCCGTCTCTCTCTGCTCCTCTCTGTCTCTCTCTGCTCCTCTCTCCTCGCGTCTCTCTCTCCTCGCGTCTCCGTCTCTCTCTGCTCCTCGCGTCTCCGTCTCTCTGCTCCTCTCTGTCTCTCTCTGCTCCTCTCTCCTCGCGTCTCTCTCTCTTCGCGTCTCTCGCACCTGCGCTTCTTAAAGATGTTGTTTGATGCGGAGCAGAGTCAGCAGCTAGATTTGTTGTGAGATTATTAAAAGAAGCTGGTTCTCTTATCTTTACAGTATATAAAGTTTGTGGATGTCATTGCATTGGTGATTAAATGCTATTTTATTTGAATAATGATTGTAAATCTGACTTTTAAAGTCAGTGCCTCCCCAATCACAAACCTCACCGCACGTCCCTGGTGTGTAGTGTATGTAATCCTTTTTAGCTCTTCCTGATGCTGTAAAGAGCCTGAGATCGATGGTTTCTCGATGGCCTCCAAGTGTCACCGATGACATTAAAGGCACACATCATCTCAGTCTCTCCACGTTCAGCTGTTTGGGATCAAGGCAATAATCCTTTACAGGTTCTCAAATAACACACGGTACTCTCTGGTTGAGAGTTTGAGATTTCCCTTCCCTCTCTTCATCATTTACAGATCTGTACAAACGCTAAGGTCAACACATCGGTCCTATAACAAAGGTCCATTACCGTCTGAACGCTACTGGGTTTTGTTCCATGTGTGTGAGTGAGAGAGACCAGAGAGAGAGAGAGGCCAGAGAGAGAGACCAGAGTGATCAGAGAGAGACCAGAGAGACAAGAGAGACCAAAGAGAGTGACCAGAGAGATAGACCAGAGAGAGAGACCAGAGAGAGAGACCGGAGAGAGACACCAGAGAGAGACCAGAGAGAGAGATCACCGATAGAGACCAGAGAGAGAGACCAGAGAGAGAGAGAAACCAGAGAGAGAGCGGAACACCACAGAGAGAGAGAAGAGAGAGAGAGATCAAACCTGATCTAAAAAAGAGAAACCTGCTTTGGCCCAATTTGTTCAACATTTCTTTCTGATGAGTCTCTTTCTGTGGCGACAAACATCATGTATTATTGATTATCGTCTCCTAATGTTGTACTTAGGAAAGTGCTTTCTTCTCTGTGTCAGAACAGATTGGTCTAAGGTCTGAGAGTTTGGCTCTGTCCCATGGCGGAATACTGTTTGGTGTTCAGTCAGAATGTGCTGAAAAATAAGATACATTTTGCCAAATTTGATCCATTTTTTACTTATTTTTTATCACCTTTTGCAGTGTATGGTGTGAGTGGATCAAAATAATCTACCTCTCCTTCAATACACTGCAAAAACTGATGAGAATATTGGCAAAATGTATCTTACTATGAACCTTAAAACATGACTTAAAAACACTGGATTTAAGCCATTGGAGACCAGTCCCTGTGCTCCTTAGAGTCCCAGCAGGAGGACAGTCCCTGTGCTCCTCAGAGACCCAGCAGGAGGACAGTCCCTGTGCTCCTCAGAGTCCCACCAGGAGGCCAGTCCCTGGACGTAGATCTACTTTGGTGCAAGGCCATGGAATTGCAACAAACAAAGCTGCTTTACCAACAATGAGGTTGTTATTGTTTTTTTTTAAAAAGTCCAAAATATGACCTAAAAACCTGTATTCTTCCCACTGTTCTGTCCTGGGTCTGTTTAGATCCAAGACAAGACAATGTGAAACTTGTAGGAAACTTGTGTGTGACTTTAAGGGCAGAAGAAGACATTTCTTCAATCCGTGTATCATTCGTTCTTTTGATTTTCTAAATAAAACCAACATTGAAAAAACGAATAACAAGGGATGTTTTTGATTCTCAATATTTGAATTTAATGCAAAATAGAAATATTGGTTTGTTTTTATGTTTTCTGTGGATCCAATTAAAACGAAAATGCAGTAAACCAATAATGACCGTCTAAATTACATTTTGCGATTTTCCTTTGAAACACAAACGTCCCCCGGAAGTGATTCGAAAGTGCGAGTTTGTCACGAGACCAGGAAGTGTCGCCTCCAGGTACTTGGATCGCACCTTGTTAGCGTTGGTTGTAGGAGAAATGTCTCTTAAAACTCTCCTCAACATCAGTCAGATTACCAGCTTTTTCGTTCGCTGCTGCAGAGACCATCGCAGATGAGAATTCTCAGATTCACGAGAGAAGTGTTTTCTTCGATTAAAAATATATACACAAGTGTCAAGGTAAGACATAACTTAGCAACTAGCGCTAACAGCTAAGTTAGCGTTAGCTACGACACATTTAGCTTAAAGGCACACCGTGTAACTCTTGGCCACTAGGGGCGCTAGACCTGCAACTTTCACGTTTAGCGCCCCTAGTGGCCACAAGCAACTCAGCACTGTCGCAAAAGTCAACAGTCAGCCGGTGTCTTTTGAGTGTGTATTCAGACAGCATGCACTGGTGTGTGTGTTCAAACTGTAGAGACATGCCTACAGATATTGAGAGACTCTGCTGTGGTCAGCCTCCAGACCGCTGCATTAGTAATCTACCACACATGGACTTCTATATCCTGGATGAGGGAGTTCTGCGTCTAGCTCGTGCTGCGTGGAATGACATCTTTGCAGTCGATGACATCCAGGAACCAGGTGAAGAGCAGCGCTCATACAGACATGCAGCTTACAGCACGATCCCTTTCGCGTTTCCTCTTTTTAGCCTCCTCCGAAGGTTTAAAATTTTTCCTTGCCTCAGCCATGACCAGGAGTCGAGCAGGTGAAAAATGAGTAGCAAAAGCCTTAGCTCCATGAGTATATCAGAAAGACTGCAGTCGAAAGCAGTTTGAAAGTCAGGACTGGTTGAAACAGTCAGAAAGACTGCAGGTTTGAAACAGTCAGAAAGACTGCAGGTTTGAAACAGTCAGAAAGACTGCAGGTTTGAAACAGTCAGAAAGACTGCAGGTTTGAAACAGTCAGAAAGACTGCAGGTTTGAAACAGTCAGAAAGACTGCAGGTTTGAAACAGTCAGAAAGACTGCAGGTTTGAAACAGTCAGAAAGACTGCAGGTTTGAAACAGTCAGAAAGACTGCAGGTTTGAAACAGTCAGAAAGACTGCAGGTTTGAAACAGTCAGAAAGACTGCAGGTTTGAAACAGTCAGAAAGACTGCAGGTTTGAAACAGTCAGAAAGACTGCAGGTTTGAAACAGTCAGAAAGACTGCAGGTTTGAAACAGTCAGAAAGACTGCAGGTTTGAAAACAGTCAGAAAGACTGCAGGTTTGAACAGTCAGAAAGACTGCAGGTTTGAAACAGTCAGAAAGACTGCAGGTTTGAAAAACAGTCAGAAAGACTGCAGGTTTGAAACAGTCAGAAAGACTGCAGGTTTGAAACAGTCAGAAAGACTGCAGGTTTGAAACAGTCAGAAAGACTGCAGGTTTGAAACAGTCAGAAAGACTGCAGGTTTGAAACAGTCAGAAAGACTGCAGGTTTGAAACAGTCAGAAAGACTGCAGGTTTGAAACAGTCAGAAAGACTGCAGGTTTGAAACAGTCAGAAAGACTGCAGGTTTGAAACAGTCAGAAAGACTGTAGGTTTGAAACAGTCAAAGCCGCTGGGCTCATGTTCAGTTTGAGTTCCTGTCCTGATAGAAGACTAGCATAGCATCTTTCTGTTTGGTGGTTACTATTTCTCTTCTGCTGACTTTATAAGATAGTTAAGTTATAACAAGTAATAATTATATGTCTGTTCTAAAACCCACTTTTCTGTTTTAGATCTCACTGGGTGTGCAGCAGGTAAAGGTTTCAGACTTCACACTACTCCCAGCCTTGGCCTGTACCAGTGATCTGCAAAGCTCTCCAGCTGGTCCTGACCTGTACCAGTGATCTGCAAAGCTCTCCAGCTGATCCTGGTCTGTACCAGTGATCTAGCTCTCCAGCTGGTCCTGGCCTGTACCAGTGATCTGCAAAGCTCTCCAGCTGGTCCTGGCCTGTACCAGTGATCTGCAAAGATGGATGTGTTTATGTCAATGCAATAAAATTAATAATAACTGATCTACAAATCTCCTTTTTGTTCCTTTACATTTTAAACTTTCAACTCGTGTTTATCGTTGTAAATTTATGTTACAAAATTAGAATCATTGCATGAAAAAGCACGTACTCATCAGTGTCCATTATGTTCTGTCACATTTGAAAGTGTAAAAACTGTTCTTAAATCCAGTTGTCCTGGTCTTAATGGGCATTACACACGCAGTGACCTCACAGATAGAGATGTAAACTGTATGGTCAATCTAACATGCTGGTTATGAAGTCTAACATGTGTTCTGTGAATGTAAAAACCTCCTTGTTCCAGTCTTTTTGGGCTCCTTTATTCACAGACCAACTGTGGCGGAGCTACAAGCAGTCAGTCTGCAGAGGTTAACAGTTTCCTATGACTCAGTGAGGATGCTGCTGAAGATCCCAGACACAGTCGTCCAGTCAGATGTTTGCTGAGTGCAGTGTGCGCTCCTTTCCTACGTCACTGCTACTATCGGTTCATGTGTAGAGTCATGATGGTACCTAATAGTATTGTACAGTCCCTGGTTTGCCCTTACATCAGCTCAGTCAGGTTCACTTCTAAACTTTGGAGTCACTGGCTTCTTTGTTTGTGTGACTTGCTGTAAATATGTGATTATGTGTCTTTTTAACACAGCTTTTTTTTTGTATTGTTCTTTCATTCTTAGCTCTGGATCCTGTTCTTGCATGTAAGTCCTTAGTAAAGTCTAAATAAAATTGGACCCATGTTGCTGCTGAAAGGAAGTCTGAGGTGTAAGTTGTTCTGTAAAGGTACATTCAAATACACAACTTGTCATTTTACAGTCTTATTTAGTTAAGAATGTCATTTCCTAATTCATAAATCTATTGATACATAATCCACTAATAGTTTAGTATTTGTTTTAACGGGTTTTCCATTGCGATTCAACACAATTTAGAAAAAAAATGTACAGAATTGTGTCCAAGTGTTTTAATTTGGGAACAAACTAATCAAAAATATTTACACTGGAACAGACACACAGAAGATTTACATACATGATGAATTTAGTCTTTGGCCTTCATAATTTGCGAAAACACAACAAGCTGTGATTCCTGAGCCTCGGGAGACAGAATCCCTCTTGAATGCTGCAATAAAATTATTCCAGGAAAAATAGATGGGGCAGCAATAGTTTTAAGGCGGCTGATATGTAAAAAAATATATATGTATGTATATACTGGGCAAGAACATGATCCATGTTTAATGAATACATTTACTCAGAATACCTTTCTGTGAGCCCTATACGATGAAATAACGCCACTTCAAAAAGTTTGCTTTCGTGATTAACCACTGTATCAAAAAGAAGAGACATGTTTCAGCTGATGACTTGACATTTGGATAAACCTAGTCGGTGTAACGTGGTTGATATTTCTGCATATGTTTGAATGTTTTAGAACCATTCTATCGCTGTATCTGCAAAGTCTTCCAACGCACCCATCATTTACTCCACTGTTTACCTGCGGGGTGCGCACTTGCGAATCACTTCCGGGGGATTCTTGTGTTTCAAATGGAAATCGCAAAAAGTAATTTAGACGATCATTATTGGTTTACTGCATTTTCGTTTTAATTGGATCCACAGAAAACCAAAAACAAACCGATATTTCAATTTTGCATTAAATTCAAATATTGAGAATCAAAAACATCCCTCGTTATTCGTTTTTTCAATGTTGGTTTTATTTAGAAAATCAAAAGAACGAATGATACACGGATTGTCTTCTTCTGCCCTTAAAGTCTCTCTCACACACACACACACACATACACACAAAAACACACCCACACACACACCTCAATCATATCCATTTTCCTGTCCTCTCTCTCTCTCGTTTGAAGTGGGAGGTCAGTGAACACATCTCTGCGAAAGCTTTCAGCTCCAAAAGCACTCAGGGCGCCGCCGTCTGCGAAAGGAGAGAAGAAGAAAAGCTCCCAAACAAACTAGACCTGTGTGAGCAGAGAAGAAGAGGAGAGCACAGCCATTTTGTTTTCTACAGTCATCTGCCCCCCCCACGAGAGAGTACAGACACATGTATACACAATACCTCCCCTTTTGTGTTTGCTTGGAGAGAGAGACCAGAGAGAGAGACCGGAGAGAGAGACCAGAGACAGAAACCAAAGTGAGAGAGTGACCTCAAAGAGAGAGAACAATACCAGAGAGAGACAGACACGAGAGAGAGAGAGAGACAGAGACCAAAGAGATAGATACCAGAGAGAGAGTGAGACCAAAGAGAGAGAGACCTCAAAGAGAGAGAACAAGACCAGAGAGAGAGAGCGCAAAACAGGGAGAGAGACCAGAGTGAGAGAGAGAGACAGAGAGAGAGAGACAACAAAGAGAGAGTGAGACCAAAGAGAGAGAGACCTCAAAGAGAGAGAACGAGACCAGAGAGAGAGAGAGCAAAAACAGAGAGAGACCAGAGTGAGAGAGAGAGACAACAGAGAAAGAGTGAAACCAAAGAGAGAACGAGACCAGAACGAGAGAGAGAGACACCAAAGAGATAAGGCTAGACCAGAGAGAGAGACCAGAGAGAGAGAGACCAGAGAGAGAGACCAGAGAGAGGCCAGAGAGAGACCAGAGAGAGACCAGAGAGAGACCAGAGAGAGACCAGAGAGCCTGTTACAACAGAAACATGCGATCGCTGCAAAATGTCTTTTTTTCCTGATTTCTTTTTGTCCTTTTCCAAACCTTTGATGTTTGATGCGTCTCTACCTCCTCCTCTATCTCTGCTGTTCCACGCTCACAACATTTGTTTTCTTAATATTCATTTCATCCCTCCCCCTCCCTCTCCCCCCTTCCTCCCCACGTCCCCCTCTTGTCAATTTGCATCAGAGTTGAGGGAATATCAAACTTTTGGATTTCGGAGGCAAAGGAAGTTCTGCTGAAGTCGACACTGTGTCTTTGAAGATCAGAGTGAGTCATAACGAGGTTTAAGAGAGAAACAAATTCATTTGTGTTTGACAATTCTCCTCTGGCACATGTACAGAGCTGCAAAACAAGTATTTACGGAGGCAGAAGGAAAATAACCCAAAACAACAACTGCAAAAATAATAGATTTAAAGTAACAATGTGGAAGATTTTCATGTACTGTCATCATTAGGTGACAGTCTGTAACTCTAAATGAATTACACATTTTAAGAATTGTATTAAATTGACCTCCTGGCCTTAAATGTTGATATAAAATAAGTCATTTTATTAATTCTAATGTTACGGGCAAGTCCCGCCTTCCCTTCTCTTAGCTATAGCTCACAATCCACGATGCCGTCGAAGTTAACCAATCGAGTCATGCCAAGGGCTGTCAGGCGCTGATGCATGCTCAGTTGTTTGTTTTCGCGGAGCCTCCGAATCAAGCCTCTATTAGGCTCTGGAACGTCATGAAAACTGAACAAAGAATTCTGAACATCCTCTCTGAGGTACTTATGTATATACTGAACCTATATCCATAATCAGATCCTCTGCAGATGGGTCCTATAATGTGCAATTAATGATAATAGCTACTTCCGGGTTTGCCGCAAAAATGACTATTTTTTTCATGAAAACTTTCTGAAAACCTCCGTGCATGTGTATTAATTTTATATATGTATAATATGTTCTCCCATTAACATTTCAATGTGTTACGGAAACGTAGGTGTAGACCAATCAGGGAGGAAGGGGGAGGGATCTTGCGTCGTTTTTTTTAAATCAAGTACCTCTCTGTCTCTCTTTCTGACAAATTGCAGACAATCACTTTAAAGGGCCCACCCCCACTCTCCCTGACTCAGGTTTCCAGAAATGCAGACGATTCCAGCTGGGACCAAAACAGCCGAATAGACAAGAGTTTTGTCATCAACAAATCTATAACCAACAGCTCTTTCACAAAGATAGAAATCCTGGTTTTATTCCTTGTTTTGTCTCTAATGATTTGAGAATCATAACAAGACCTTTTGTGGGAGCGACAGTGGCTCAGTTGGTAGAGCATTGGTCTTTGGGCAAGAAGGTCGTGGGTTCGAGCCCACCACAAGACCTACTTCACAACTCCCACTGATATCTACTGTCGTTGTGTCCTTGGACAAGACACTTAACCCCACTTTGCCCCCACTTTCCCCGCTGAAAGATCTCAGCTCCTGTGGACTCAGCACCTGCAGGAGGATCAGTGAGGGGCTGGTGCTCTGACTGCCACCCCTGACCCAGAAATGGAATAAGGGGAAGAAAATGGATGGATGGAACGCAACCTTTTTTAGTTATCACCACATGGTACTTTACCAGTGAGATTAGCTCGACGCTGTGAGTTCTGGCGCCCGGATCACAGACTTTCTGATTGGTGAAACAGTGAAGGGCGGGACATCAAAATGAAAACAATAAAGAGATATAGGGGCTGGAAAAGTAATTTAGAAATTCAAATATCTCTGAACTACTGCTATCAGTTAAAGAAGTATTGGAAAAGAGCAGTTTATTATGACAGATTAGGGCCCTTTAATGATGACAGATTAGGCCCCTTTATTTATGACAGATTAGGGCCCTTTAATTATGACATATTAGGGCCCTTTAATGATGATAGATTAGGGCCCTTTAATGATGACAGATAAGGGCCCTTTAATGATGACATATTAGGGCCCTTTAAAAGGGCACTAATGTTATTTTTTTTCTGATAAAACACATTAAAAGCATGTATTTCCCACCTTTGCAATGTGTTTTTGTGTTATAGACAAGTAATACATCAGTAAAATAACCTTTTAATATCAACGCCTCTGATTGGCCAGAAAAATGATGAGGTACTTAGAGGGGTCGAAGCTCTCGCCTCACTGTTTATGGCATTGCTCCTGCTGCCGCTTTGACACATATAAACCTTAAAATGGGTGTATTTTGTACGGCCCAGGGAGGGCTGCGGCCGATCACTTCCTCTGCAGAGCGCACAATGCGCTGTAGTCTCTGTTTGTCCCTGACTGTGGCTCCAGCGAACCACGCGGTGACGGAGGAGGTGAGGATGGACTCGATGATGGCCGTGTAGAACAGCACCAACATCTGTGCAGGCAGCTTGGCTTTCCTGAGCTGCCGCAGGAAGTACATCCTCTGCTGGGCCTTATTGATGAGGGAGCTGCTGGTCGGCTCCCACTTGAGGTCCTGGAATCGGGCACGTTGAGCTGGGAGAGCTTGTCCTGGAGCAGGGATGGCAGGATGGTGTTGAAGGCAGAGCTGAAGTCCACAAACAGGACCCTGGCGTAGGTCCCCGGGGAGTCCAGGTGCTGTAGGATGTGGTGGAGGGCCAGGTTAATCGCGTCGTCTACAGATCTGTTGAATCTGTAGGCAAACTGCAGGGGGTCCAGGAGGGGGGAGGTGAGGGACTTGAGATGGGAGAGAACCAGGCGTTCAAATGACTTCATGACGACAGACGTAAGTGCTACAGGTTTGTAGTCATTGAGTCCTGTGATCCTGGGCTTCTTCGGGACGGGGACAATGATGGAGGATTTGAAGCGGGCCGGGACATGGCAGGACTGCAGAGAGGTGTTGAAAATGTCCGTGAACACAGGAGTAAGCTCACTGGCGCAGTGTCTCAGAGTGGCCGGAGACACGTGGTCCGGGCCAGGAGCTTTGCGGGGGTGCAGCCTCAAGAAGAGTTGTTGAATATCTTTAGAGGCTATTGTTAGGCTGGGGGCAGGGCTGATGGGTGGGTCGTTAGAGTATTGGGGGGTGGGGGAGGGAGAGGTGTCAGGGGCAGCATCAAAGCAACTGAAAAATAAGTTCAGTTCGTCAGCTAGCTTGTGGTTGTCAGCACAGGGGGGGGGGCTTTGGGCTTATAGTTTGTGATCTCCCGTAGGCCCCTCCAGACAGAACCAGTATCGTTGTTACCAAACTGCTCCTGTAGTCGTTCTCTGTGCCGGGACTTGGCTGCTTTCAGTTCTATCCTGAACTGATATTTAGCTGCTTTGTAGCCGCTGCGGTCCCCCTCCCTGAAAGCAGACTCCTTTGCTTTTCTGAGCTGCCGGAGTTTAGCAGTGAACCAGGGTTTGTCGTTGTTATAGATGACCCTGGTCCTTGTTGGAATGATGCTATCCTTGCAGAAGTGAATGTATGACGTCACAGTGTCCGTGTATTCATCCAAACTGTCTGTGGCAGCTCTGAAAAGGTCCCAGTCTGTAGATTCCATGCATGCGCGCAGATCTTCCACAGCTTCATCAGACCACTCTTTGGAGCTCTTCACTGCAGGTTTCGAGAGCTTTAGTCTCTGTCTGTAAGCAGGAACCAGATGTATCATGGAGTGATCTGAGAAGCCGAGGGCTGCCTTGGGAACAGCGCGAAAAGCTCCGCGCACAGTGGTGTAGCAGCGATCAAGAGTGTTCTCCTCTCTGGTCGGGCATTTGATAAATTGTCTGTATTTGGGTAATTCCTGGCTCAAGTTTCCCTTATTAAAATCCCCCAGGATAATAATCAGAGAGTCCGGGTATAAACGCTCCATACACAGTACTTGCTCTGCGAGTGCACGCTGAGCCTCGCGCGCGTCCGCGCATGGCGGTTTGTAAACAGAGGCAAGAATGAATGAAACAAATTCACGAGGGGAGTAAAATGGTTTACAATGAATGAAAAGATATTCCAGAGCAGGAGCACAATGGCGATCCGCGCGGAACAACCCAAAGCCCTGCAGCTCCAGAGCGCAGTCCAGGATCCGCTCATTTAGCCAGGTCTCAGTGAAGCAGAGGACACAGGATGTGGCGAAGTCCTTGTTTCTTCTCATGAGCAGACCGAGTTCGTCCATCTTATTGCCCAGTGAGCGTACGTTGGAGAGAAAAATGCTGGGGAGAGCCGTGCGCGCTCCTCTCCTTCTAAGACGCACGAGCAGGCCTCCGCGCTTTCCCCTTTTACGGGCCCACACTTTTTTGGCTAGAACATGAACTAAATCAGCCGCAGATGCCAAGAAAACAGGCAATAGGTTCATGGGAACGGTGGGTCGGATGTTCATAAGTTCCTCACGGGAGTAGGAACAGCCAGATGCACAGTTAAAAAGTAAAAACAAAAGAAAGAGAGAGCAGCAAAGAGCCGTGTCAACCGTACGCAGATTAGGGCCCTTTAATTATGACAGATTAGGGCCCTTTAATGACGACAGATTTAGACCCTTTAAAGATGACATATTAGGGCCCTTTAATGATGACAGATTAGGCCCCTTTAATTATGACAAATTAGGGACCTTTAATGATGACAGATAAGGGCCCTTTAATGATGACAGATTAGGGCCCTTTAATGATGACATATTAGAGCCCTTTAATGATGACAGATTAGGGCCCTTTAATGATGACATATTAGGGCCCTTTAATGATGACAGATTAGGGCCCTTTAACGATGACATATTAGGGCCCTTCACATTGCTGCTAAAAAAAATATATTAGATTTATTAAGGGAAAACCCCTTGAGATGCAGCATCTCATTTTCGAGAGGGTCCCATGAACATAAAACAAACAAACACAATACATATAATACAGTACAAAACAAACAATGAACATTTATACATTTAACACACACAGGTTTGCTCCCTCAGATCCAACTCCACCTCCTACTATAAGAACACATTCAAAAAACATATACATCATTACTGTATAAAATATAGTCAAATACAGGCCATACATACTGCAAAAATGGGGAATACCATAAGTTTGGGAGCCATGTCGGCTCATGGAGTTAGTTTCATAACTCTTTAATGTTAAATTGACAAAAGTTTATTCGATTTTTATTATATGGGACATTACTGAAACCCAGAGAGAAACCGTCATCCACACAGTTCTCTCAGCTTCAATATTTAATCATGCACTAAAATGTTTTCTTTCGGACTCATTCCAAGTCTAGACACGAGTTTTCTGTGTGAATGTAGTCCAGCTGGAGCCTCCCATGTGTGACTGCAGACACCTGTGCTAGTCCGTTAAACAGGAGAAACCCTCTCGTCAGCAGCTCTGTGTCAATAGGAACATTTGGACGGGACAAAAAATAATATAATTGTCAATAAGAAATCACAGCCCATTTCAGATTCACAGCTTCAGAATGTGCTGCTTCTCTTCCTCCAAACACAAGCTGTGAGCCGCGAACGTGGACAAAGAAAAGAAGGAAAAGGACTCGGGTTTGGTTTGAAATACTGGGATTAAATACAAACTGGAATTAAATGAACACTGGGATTAAATAAAAACTGGGATTAATTACAAACTGGGATTAAATGAAAAATTGAGTCCAGAGAGAGTAGATTGTGTGGTGCTGTCTATTGTGTCAGGGTTTGGGAAAGCAGATTTATCTGATTCTAAATCCCATTTTTAAACATGTACAATACACAAAGCATCGTTTTACTCACAAAACCAATAGATTATTGTTGTTATATATTTTTATTCACTCTCTGCTGTGTAGACTGTGTTCAAAACTGCTGTGAATGATGTTTTGTGAGTTATATTTACTGTTAAAAATGTTACACTCGGTATAGACGAGAGAGACTTTGGTGCTTTTTAAACCCTCTCTCTTTCTCTGTCTCTCTCTCTCTCTCTCTCTGTCTCTCTCTCTCTCTGTCTCTCCCTGTCTCTTTCTCTGTCTCTCTCTCTCTGTCTCTCCCTGTCTCTGTCTCTCCCTGTCTCTCTCTCTGTCTCTCTCTCTCTTTCTCGCTCTCTCTCTCTCTCTCTGTCTCTTCCTGTCTCTCTCTCTGTCTCTCTCTCTCTCTGTCTCTCTGTCTCTCTCTCTCTTCCTGTCTCTCTCTCTCTCTGTCTCTCCCTGTCTCTCTCTCTCTCTCTGTCTCTCCCTGTCTCTCTCTCTCTGTCTCTCCCTGTCTCTCTCTCTGTCTCTCTCTCTCTTTCTCGCTCTCTCTCTCTCTCTCTCTCTCTTCCTGTCTCTCTCTCTCTCTCTCTCTCTCTCTGTCTCTCCCTGTCTCTCTCTCTCTCTCTCTGTCTCTTCCTGTCTCTCTCTCTCTTTCTCTGTCTCTCCCTGTCTCTCTCTCTCTCTCTCTGTCTCTTCCTGTCTCTCTCTCTCTCTCTCTCTCTCTCTCTCTCTCTCTCCCTGTCTTTTTCTGTCTCTCTTTCTCTGTCTCTCCCTGTCTCTCTCTCTCTCTCTCTCTCTCTCTGTCTGTCTCTCCCTGTCTCTCTCTCTGTCTGTCTCTCTCTCTGTCTCTCTCTCTCTCTCTCTCTCCCCCTGTCTCTATCTCTGACTCTCTGTCTCTATCTTTCTGTCTCTCTCTCTCTCTCTCTCCCTGTCTTTTTCTCTGACTCTCTCTGTTTGTTTCGCATTCACTATTTTTCTCTCTGTCTCTCTCTTTTTGGCTCTCGCTCTCTCTCTCTCTCTGTCTCTCCCTGTCTCTCTCTCTGTCTCTCTCTCTCTCTCTGTCACTCCCTCTCTCTCTCTCTCTCTCTCTGTCACTCCCTGTTTCTCTCTCTCTCTCTCTGTCACCTGTCACTCCCTGTCTTTCTCTCCCTGTCTCTCTCCCTGTCTCTCTCTCTCTCTCTCTGTCACTCCCTGTCACTCTCTCTCTCTCTCTCTCTCTCGCTCTCTCTCTCTCTGTCTCTCCCTGTCTCTCTCTCTGTCTCTCTCTCTCTCTCTGTCTCTCCCTGTCTCTCTCTCTCTCTCTCTCTCTCTCTCTCTCCCTGTCTCTCTCGCTCTCCCTGTCTCTCTCGCTCTCCCTGTCTCTCTCTGTCACTCCCTGTCTCTCTCTCCCTGTCTCTCTCCCTGTCTCTCTCTCTCTCTGTCACTCCCTGTCACTCTCTCTCTCGCTCTCTCTCTCTCTCTCTCTGTCACTCCCTGTCACTCTCTCTCTCTCTCTCTCTCTCGCTCTCTCTCTCTCTCTCTCTGTCACTCCCTGTCACTCCCAGTCTGTCTGTCTCTCTCTCTCTCTCGCTCTCGCTCTCGCTCTCTCTCTCTTGCGCTTTCTCTCTCTCTTTCTCTCTGGATTCTGGTTGTTCTGAGCTGGTTGTTCTATCTCAGCTCCAGCAGGTGGATTGCATCATTACTCAGCCCTGTTCACAGATTCATTCACTTTGCCTTTGCTCCTTTAAGTTCTCGCCCCAAACGGTTCCACACGCCTCATCAAAAACACGCCTCGTTAAAAACACGCCGCATCAAAACGTGCACATTGCAAAGTCTGTGGTGAGATCAGATGTTGTTGATATGAAGCAGACGGATGCGCCCACACTTCCGAATCTCAGTCACAAATTCTGCTGAAGACATTATTTAAGCTAAAGGTTCAAAATGCAACATGCTAGTTACTCCTGCTGTCTCCTGCTGTCTGTGGGATATATCCTCTGTTTGGGTAAAACAGAAACCATTCCCGGGACCATAAGCGGTTGAAACCAGTTGGAGCCGTGCATTATACAGTTATAACACACTTTTTTAATCCGTACATTTATGAGTGCCTTTGTAAATGGGATTACAGAAGGGAGTGGACTTTTTCATTCATATTATCACATCGTTATCAGCCATATGTGGTGCAAGCTTTAGATGTGTAACTAACAGTAGGACACCTGTTCTCACTCCAACCATCGGCAAACCGGGAGAACCATGTGACACCCCGCCGTCCAATCACACGCTGCGTTTGCCGCTCTGACTGAGCAGGATGACTCCACACATATGTATACAACAGATGTACCATGGAGGCTAAGAGAGACCAGAGAGAGAGAGAGAGACCAGAGAGAGACCAGAGAGAGAGAGAGAGACCAGAGAGACCAGAGAGAGACCAGAGAGACCAGAGAGAGACCAGAGAGAGACCAGAGAGAGAGACCAGAGAGAGAGAGACCAGAGATAGACAAGAGCAAGACCAGAGAGAGACCAGAGTGAATGACATGGGAGAGAAGCAAAAGAGAGACCAGAAAGAAATCAGAGAGAGATTGAATAGTATATAAATAACAGTAGGACACCATCGTCACGGAAAGATGCTGAGAACAAGATGTTTCACACGACAGAACCATGTGACGCCTCCTGCCGTCCAATCACACGCCTGCGTTTGCCGCTCTGACTCAGCAGGCTGACGCCGCACATATGTACAAAGCAGATGTTCCAAAATCACGGCGGCTATAGCTCCAGCTGCCTGCGTTGATTATCGCCCATCTGCTGTTGTTAATAGGAGCTAGCTTAGCAATCTTCATTACAGAGCGGGGTTAGGCCGGGCTAAGTGTGCGGCGGGGAAAAGACGGTTTGCACAATGGGACTTGGCGAGTGTGAGGTCTGGAGACAAGGAGATTCGGGATTAAGAGAGACAGGGAGAGAAAAAGGGAAAAGCTGAGATGAATTAAGAGGTAAAATGAACGGGAAGGACCGAGAGTTTTCAAGAGCAAACTTTAAAAATAGTGCTAAGCTAGCAAGCTAGCGAGTTTACACTCTGGGAAGAATGCAGCGGTCTGTGGATTTAGGTAAAAAGTTACACAAAAAGTTACACACACAGCTAACTTGAAAGTCGATCAGAGAGAGAGACCAAAGAGAGAGACCTGAGAGAGAGACCAGAGAGAGACCAGAGACCAGAGAGAGAACATAGAGAGATCAGACAGAGATCAGAGAGAGACCAGAGAGAGAGACCAGAGACCAGAGAGAGACCAGAGAGAGAGCAGAAAAAGAGACCAGAGAGAGAGCAGAAAGAGAGAGCAAAGAGAGACCAGAGCTAGACCAGACAAAGACCTGAGAGAGAGTCTGGGCCGATGGCACAGACTGGTTGCCTCACTTCTGTCAGTGTGCACCAGGGCAGCAGTTGCTACAGTAGAAGTTTATCACCATCGTGTTTGTAGAGAAAGAATACAGATGTGAAGAGACTTTGAGCGTCCAAAAAGGCACTATATAAAACCGCTGCATTATTATTATTCTTTAGTTAGTCTTCAGTTGTTAGTCCTGTGGACTCAGCACCTGCAGGAGGATCAGTGAGGGGCTGGTGCTAAGTGTACTTGGTGCAGCTCTGACTGCCACCCCCTGCCGACCCAGAAATGGATTAAGGGGAAGAAAATGGATGGATGGAGTTATGTTTTTTATTATTGTATTTTCTACGCTTGATTCTCTGATCTGTTGTTGATGAATCGACAACTTTGTAAAGTCCCCTGAGACAAACTGCTGTGATTTAGAGCTGTACAAAAATACATCGAATTGAACCATGAATAAATCAGGCCAAAAACATCAACGTCTTTAAGACTTTGACTTTTTATGTTTTTATCTAAAGTTTATAGATGTGTTTTTTTAATTATGGAATCATCTTGACCCTAGACCGGTCCTAGCGTTTAGTTTGGCTGTTTTTCATGTATTTTAACCAGTTATGACATGTGTTATCGTAACATATATGTGCTGAAAAGCAAAATAAAGTATATTTTTCATATGATGTGTATTTAAACGTGTCTATCGGCTCTGTCAGGCCTGTGTTGATCTAAACGTGTCTATAGGTTCTGAGCTGATCCCGGTCTCTGAGCTGATCCCGGTCTCTCTGCTGCAGATCTGTGATAAGGAGTGGCATTACTACGTCCTGAACGTGGCGTTTCCGTTGGTGACGCTCTACGTGGACGGCGTTTCCTTCGAGCCCTACCTGGTCACAGACGATTGGCCGATCCACGCGCCGCAGATTGACATGCAGCTCACCGTGGGCGCCTGCTGGCAAGGTACCGCCGCTATTTTTTTTTATTCAGTAAGGTTTAATTATTTTGTTGTTTTATTTTTATTTATTTCATTGTTTTTATTTATTTATTTATTTTATTTGTTTTATTGTTATTATTTTTGTATTTTATTTTGTTGTTTGATGTTTTTATTTATTTTAAGAACAACATCAATTTAATGCTTGTTTTCCTGATAAAATTAGCTTTAGAAGAGTGAAGTATACCATACCATTGTGGCCCTTTACCATCAATGCTCCGAGTTACTTTAATAATGAGAATTAAAAATAAATTCAGGGACCTATAAAAACAGTCTCATGGCCGGATTTAGCCCCCGGGCCTGAGGTTGATGCCAGTCAGACATTTCAGAGACCGATCTTACACGAGAACATTTGGAACTGATTTGCTTTTGGTTGTTTATGGATAATTTATTGACAGTTTATTGATACATTTATTGATAGTTTATTGATAGTTTATTGTTAAATGTATTGATAGTTTATTGATTGTTTATTGATGGTAAAAGGTTGAGATGTGATGAATGTTTTTGTGTGTCTTTGATTTGAGGTAAACTGGAGTCGGATGGATCTGAATTTGCCCAAATCAAGGCCAAAAATCACTTTTTAACTCTGTTTTACGTCCTGTTTTATTAATTTGTCCAAAAATCGAGCGGTTTCCAGAATAATAAATAGAGATTTCTGTGACGTGTGATTGAAACGAGGTCGAGAGGAAGTGGGAAAAACAAGGTCTGAGCGAGTTTGTATTTTAGTGGGAAGAAAATAGAATTACAAATGTTCTCTTTCCAAATTGAGATCAAAGTGACAGAAACCACTGCAAAAACAGGTTTAAAGGAATAGGCCACCGTTTTTACATACTGACATATGTTCTTACCTTACCTTAGACTTGTTGATCTTTGTCCGTGCACTCTGTCATGCAAACGGAGCACAAACGCAGCCTCTTCCACATTCTGTAGGTGTAATAACACAAGGAGCACTTCGTCCGCGCACTAACCCCTAAACTTCCTATGGAAGACTATTGGCACCTTAATTCAATTGTCTATTCATTTGTCAAATGGCTATGTGTTACATTTCTGTGTTACTATACTTTGTAGTGCAACACGTCACATAACTGTATTTAAATAGGGAACACGCGGAAGAGTTTGGTAGATTCTAACGGGAGCTGATTTGGAACTATACAGTATGTGGAAGAGGCTGCGTTAGTTGATATGCAGGTACATATCGACTAGTCTAAGGTAAGGTAAGAACATATGTCAGTATGTAAAAACGGTGGCCTATTCCTTTAATGTGGAGAGGGTTAAAACACAGTAACCTACATTTCCCTTGCTCTCATAATGTCTGTTGGTAGTGCCCAAATGTAAAATAAATAACTCAAAACACAATAGAAATCTTGTTTTTTATAAAAAATATTAGTAATATAACAATAATAATAAGAAAAATATACACATACACACAAAAATATACATACGTAAGTAAGTAAGTAAGTAAGTAGTAAGTAAGTAAGCTTTATTTATATACCGCCTTTCACAGACCAGAGTCACAAAGCGGTTTACAATTGTTATTTTATGGGCACTTGTCCTCTCACTCCACACAGAGATGGGAGCGGGGTCGCCGAACAGGAGGCGCACCTCCTGCGCCTCCTGTTACCCGCGCATATACACACATGCACACACACACACATATATATACATGCATACACACAGACACACACACACATACACACATATACACGCATACACACATATATACACACATACATACAAACATACATACCCGCACACACACACACACACACACACACACACACACACACACACACATCACAAACAGAAATGTTTTGACACATGTGACCATCTTTTTAAAGATAATTATATAAAGTTGTAAACCCCCGATCCCAAATAATCAGAATCCCATTTCCGCGGCTTGCCCCGGTCTCTCTCCCGCAGCTCGTCCCGGTCTCTCTCCTGCTCCGAACAATGGCTGTATTCTGTAAATGCCTCCGCAGCCGAAATACTGCAGCGTGAGCTAAAAGTTGTGTTTCTAATGTTTAAATTATGGAACGAGTGAAATCATCTTTTTTAGAACAAAGTTTGGAACCTGAGGCAGAAATGCATTATTTAGACTGATTTCACAAACTTTTCACATGGATCGACTGTTTTTACCGCCGTTGAATTTAGAAAGTTATAACTCTGAAAGTGAGTGACTTATTATTGGTCAGAGTCTCACATGTACACTGCAAAAAATTTGAAAAATGAGTCAAAAATTGCTAAAAAATGACAAAATGTATCTTAATTTTAGTATATATTAACTCTCTTTAAAAATATTTTGTCAATGGAACAGTGAGCAAAATAATATATATAATATTCAAGAGTCTTGTCTCTGAGTCTGGTCTCTCTCTAGTCTCTCTCCGGTCTGTCTCTGGTCTCTCTCTGGTCTCTCTCTGGTCTCTCTCTGGTCTCTCTCTGGTCTCTTTCTGGTCTCTCTGGTCTTTCTCTGGTTTTATTTTGGTCTCTCTCTCTTTAGTCTCTCTGGTGTCTCTGGTCTTTCTGGTCTCTCTTTGGTCTCTCTCTGACTCTCTCTGGTCTCTCTCACTGGTCTCCCTCTGGTTTCTCTCTGGTCTCTCTCTGGTCTCTCTTTTATTACCGCCCATCCCATCGATAAACAACATAATTTGAGGGAATAGAACCCTCAGCTCAGTCTGTTTTTTACTATCGCTGTATTTTTCTTCTTAAAAGTGTCCAGTTCAGAAAATCAAATGATTCAGCAGTTCTTACATTTTAGGCTGACTTTAATGTTCTGCTGCAGTCACCTTCTGAATAAGCAGACGTTTGCTAATGTGGCTTTTTACTGTGAACCGGGAACAAAGTCAATGAGAAGACAGGTCTCTCTCTGGTCTCTCTCTGGTCTCTCTCTGGTCTCTCTCTGGTCTCTCTCTGGTCTCTCTCTGGTCTCTCTCTGGTCTCTCTCTGGTCTTTCTCTGGTCTCTCTCATGACTCTGGTCTCTCTCTTGTCTTTCTCTGATTTCTTTCTGGTCTCTCCCTGGTATCTCTCTGGTCTCTCTCTGGTCTCTCTCTGGTCTCTCTCTGGTCTCTCTCTGGTCTCTCTCTGGTCTCTCTGGTCTCTCTGGTCTCTCTCTGGTCTCTCTCTGGTCTCTCCAGAGCTGGTGTTTGCCTTGTTGGGGCCCTAAGCAGAAGTCAGCATAGAGGCCCTACACATAATTCAAGAAACCATAAAAATTAAAGCAAGCAGAAGTTCCATTCCACTTAAACAAATACATAATTCACACTAATCAAGCAATATAAGACAACAGCCGAAGAAAACATGTTTAACATCTATACTATTTATTAAATTATTCAACACAATAAGATAAAATAACATTTGAACTATTCCCACACAATAAAATAAGATATGAAAAGATAGACTTAATTGATCTCACACAGGAGAAAATTACATGTCACATTTGGCATGGACATACAATGTGGAAAATGTATTCAAAATGTACATTGTCAATCAATCAATCAACGTTTATTTGTAGAGCGCCTTTCCTACACAAGGCAACGCAAAGCGCTTCACATCCCCTATCACATCATGCATAAATCAAACACATTAAGAGCACAAGATATATTAAAAACATTAAAAATAAAATCACAAAAATTAAAAACCTTTAAACATTAAAATCACAGATGGGACTAAAATCATAAATAGTCACAGTGCATTAAAAAGATTAAAGATAAAAACAAAGATGAAAAGATAAAATCATTCAGTTGTATATGCGCAGCTAAACAGAATTGTTTTGAGCCTAGATTTAAAAGATGCCAGAGTAGACGCCTGTCTCACATTCTCAGGAAGACGGTTCCAGACTCTAGCCGCATAATTGGTCTTGCAATGTACATTTTGAGTACATTTTCCACATTGTATGCTCTGTATTGTGCTGGTAAGTTTAATACCGCACTACTTTTATTTTAACATGTTGCACACTTTTGAGTTATTCTATCCATGTCAAATGTGACATGTACATTTCTCCTGTGTGAGATCAATAAAGTCTCTTATATCTTATTTTATTGTGCTGGAATAGTTCAAATGTTATTTTATATTCAAATGCCCAAACATTATTTTATCTTATTATATATATTATATATAAATAATAACTAGTTTCATTATTATCACCACTAGTAGTGCATGGATCTATTACGAGCAGAGGCTGAGAGGCTGAAGCGGAGTGATGAAAAAAGGAAAAAAAGACAGCGAACTGCAGGAACAGTTGGGTAAAAAACGTGTGTTTGCCAACCCGACGCATTGACTGTCTGCGGAGAAAGTTGAATATTGTGTGTGACATGTTTTATTTCTGTTTTTAACGAGTCCCAAAACAACTTCATCAGTCTCTTTTTTGTGGTTAAGGTGGACACCTTCAAAATAAACGCGCTTCCTTTGGTAATCTGAATATTATGTCTAAATTACAAATAACAAAATACTTAAACTTTCTCCGCAGACAGTCAATGCGTCGGGTCGGTAAACACACGTTTTTTACCCAACTGTTCCTGCAGTTCGCTGTCTTTTTTTCCTTTTTTCATCACTCCGCTTCAGCCTCTTAGCCTCTGCTCGTAATAGATCCATGTCGTGGCTGCGCGACTGACAACAACAGGGTGGAGGGAGGGGAGGGTTGGAAGTGCGACGTAAGGACGTATGAGGATCATGGAAGACAGCAAGTGACAACTTTAACAACCAATCAAATGAGTGATTCCGGATAAGAAGGGCCTCGTAACTGCACGAGTGAGAACGATGAAAAAAAAAAAAGAGTCCGCACTCCGGGGCCCTTCCAGCTGCGGGGCCCTACGCATACTGCGTAGTCTGCGTATAGGAAGCGCCAGCTCTGGGTCTCTCTCTGGTCTCTGTCTGGTCTTTCTCTGGTCTCTCTCTGATCTCTCTCTGGTATCTCTCTGGTCTCTTTCTGGTCTCTCTCATGTAACCTTTCAAACATAGAAAATGCAATCATAAAACCACACAGTGCCACTGGTCCACGAGGGATAGAGACCAAAGTCCATTAATGTCAATGTCATGTCCTCAGACCCTCCCATGGTTTTAGACCCTCCCATGGTTTTAGACCCTCCCATGGTTTTTAGACCCTCCCATGGTTTTAGACCCTCCCATGGTTTTAGACCCTCCCATGGTTTTTAGACCCTCCCATGGTTTTAGACCCTCCCATGGTTTTAGACCCTCCCATGGTTTTTAGACCCTCCCATGGTTTTAGACCCTCCCATGGTTATAGACCCTCCCATGGTTTTAGATCCTCCCATGGTTATAGACCCTCCCATGGTTTTAGACCCTCCCATGGTTTTAGATCCTCCCATGGTTATAAACCCTCCCATGGTTTTAGACCCTCCCATGGTTTTAGATCCTCCCATGGTTATAGACCCTCCCATGGTTTTAGACCCTCCCATGGTTCCAATCCCACTTCTGTAAACAGCAGTGGAGAAAGATAAAACTTGGCCTTCGATCCTTCAAAAGCCTTAGAACAGAATACAGTCTGTGGGAGACAGAGTTGGGCCGAGTAAGCAGAGAGAAGGTGAAGGTTTGATTCCCGGAGCTCTAACCTTTTTGCTAATGAGCGACTGGAGACTGTGGCCTTTCTGTGAGTTCAGACGCAGCACAATCCCCGTCTCTCTCTTTATCTTTTGTTTGGCCCGACACAGAAACTGCTTAGTCACACATTGCAGACAATAACATGGATCTTATCAGGCCAATTACAGCCGCCACCGGGTCCAAGCTCCTGGGTCCAGACCCTGACTATACCCTGACCAGACCCGGACCAGACCCAGACCAGGCCCTGACCAGACCCTGACCAGATCCTGCCCAGACCCTGACCAGACCCAGACCCTGACCAGACCCTGACCAGACCCTGACCAGACCCTGACCAGACCCTGACCACACCCTGACCAGACCAGATCCAGACCAGACCCTGCCCAGACCCTGACCAGATCCTGCCCAGACCCTGACCAGACCCTGACCACACCCTGACCAGACCATGACCAGACCCGGACCAGACCATGACCAGACCCTGACCAGACCCGGGCGACCCTGACCAGACCCTGACCAGACCGTAGGGATTAGGGCTGAGGACTGTGGGAAGTATTCTATGTCATGGATTATTATGTATGTGGTCATTTAAAGCTGTTACACTGCAAAAAGTAATGAAAAATAAATAAAAACTTGGTCAAATTTGGCAAAATGCATCTTAAATTCAGTGAATTTTGACTGAGCCTCAAAACAAGATCTTCCAATCAGGGTTAGAAGGTTTTTTAAATTTTTCTATTTTTTTTATTTAAAGTAGCGACATTTCCATGTCCTGTCATCATTAAAGGGCCCTAATATGTCATAATTAAAGGGGCCTATTCTGTCATAATTAAAGGGCCTAATCTGTCATCATTAAAAGGCCCTAATCTGTCCTCATTCAAGGGCCCTATTCTATCATCATTAAAGGGCCCTAATCTGTCATCATTAAAGGGCCACAATCTGTCATCATTAAAGGGCCCTAATCTGTCATCATTAAAGGAGCCTAATCTGGCATAATTAAAAAGCCATAATCTGTGATCATTAAAGGGCCCCAATCTGTCCTCATTAAAGGGCCCTAATCTGTCATCATTAAAGGGCCCTAATCTATCATCATTAAAGGGCCTAATCTGTCATAATAAACTGCTCTTTAACTGATAACAATAGTTCAGAGATATTTGAATTACTAAATTACTTTTCCAGCCCCTAAATCTTGTTATTGTTTTCATTTTTATGTCCTGCCCTCCACCGTTTCACCAATAAAAAAAGTCTGTGATCCGGGCACCAGAGCTCACCGCGTGGAGCTAATCTCACTGGTAGAATACCATGTGGCGCAGAACTAAAAAAGGTCTTGTTATGATTCTCAAATCAATAACGACAAAACAAGGAATAAAACCAGGATTTTGATCTTTGTGAAAAAGGTGTTGGTTATAGATTTGTTGTTGACAAAACTCTTGTCTATTCAGTTATTATGGTCCCAGCTGGATTCGTCTGCATATCTGGCAACCTGAGTCAGGGAGAGTGGAAGAGGCTGCAGTACCACTTTCGGCCACATTTTTACAGACTGCTCCTTTAATATGGACATAAGAATAACATTGGACAAACCAGATGTATTGCTGTAAATGTTATAACAGGTGCTATTTTTCATCACTAGTCCACAGGAGGTTTTACAGTGCAGAAGATAAAGAATTACAACATTAATATAATGTGCTCTGATTAAGATGAAAACCACTTGATTTACATATTTTATCATGTTTTGCAGTGGAAGCCTGTACTCTATACTATTTCATTTATCTTAAAAGCTACTATAAAAACACTTGAATTGATTAAAATCCATCTTTCTTGTTCCTTTCCCTCATAATAGTTGTATAACTAGTTTCCAAATGCATGTATTTATGTCTCTGTCACATCTTTAGATCTGCTTTTTTCAGACAGAGAAGTGGAAAGACAGGACCTCACTCAGCTCTCACAAGCTCTTTCTTACATATACAAAATAAAACAGGTTTCTAAAAATATGTGAGCAGATTAATTCACTACAGTAAATGTCTTTCTGTTGGTACAAACTACATGGATTCTATAATCGCTAATGCATGTGGGTCAATGAGGGATAAGGTTTTTAAGAGACCAATTTTAAAATACACAGAATATGCATATTTAAATATTGATTAAATACAACTTTGCTTTATATTTTAAATAAAAATATATGTAGTTGGACAGTGATTTTGGCCGTCACGTCATTGACCCCGGGTACGTGAAAACTAGAGATACAACTTTTCTGAAAGCAAGGAACAAGCGAGGTGAATTTTATTACATAGTTTCACTTTTTGGTTCTTTGGTTCTTTGATAGTTGACCTGCTATATACGCTATATGTATGCTAATGCTAAGAGTGGTCGGACTGGTTTGGGAAAAGAAACCTATAGAATTTTTTTGTTCAAAGCTTTTCCCTGTGTGTGGTCTTTTCTCTCATATTCGTGTGTGTGTGCGTGTGTCTGTGTGTGTTTGTGTGTGTGTGTGCGTGTGTCTGCTTGCAGGTGGTGAGGTCACAAAGCCTCGGTTCAGTCAGTATTTCCGCGGCAGCCTGTCGGGTCTCACCATTCGCTCGGGAAAGATCGAGACTCAGAAGGTCATCTCGTGTCTGCAGGCCTGTAAGGAGGGACTGGACATCCACAGCCTGGAGAGCCTGGACAAGAGCATCAAGGTGAGGACCACAACGAGCCCCGGAGGGAGAGAGAGAGGGAACATAGGAATTATCTAATATTCCCTGGTTGTAGCTGTAGCAGTAGACAAGACAAAAGGAAAAGCCGAGACATGGAGCTGGAAAGTACCAGTCTATCTCATGGTTCTGGGAGTAAAAATCAATTAATGATACTATGAACTGGGCCTTCATCCCCACCGCTGTCAGACTGTACAAGAAGTCACTTATATACAGTACCTGCACTGGGAGTAGAGTATAGTAGAGTGCAGTATCCCACACTGCTGTAGTCACTTTTAGGGTTGCCAACTTGAGAACAAAAAAATAAGGGACACCATTTGGGTGGATCGGCTTGAGCACTTTTTAGTCCTAATTTCAGTCTACACAGTAATCATGGAATTTCATTATCACAGTTTTTAGAATGTAATTTATTGACTACATATAAAAAAAACAAATCCTTAGTCAAAAATGAAATTGAATAAATAGGTGGAACTCTTTGGCTGGTCAAGGTCTTAATGCATTCTTATTACTAATAAAAAATATAAAAAAGACAAATGCTGTAACATACATTATTTATGTATGTTACAGTAAAGACCATTTACCGTAAAAGCAAATAAAAAAAGAAAAACATATGTATTCATTAAAAGAACTCACAAATGTTGAAATCAAAGCCTGTAGCAGTTAGACATGGTCATTATTTATATTGTCTGAGAGTTTAGTGCGTGTACATGGCTTCAGTAAAAGCTATTGTTTGTTTACAAAGCTGGTCTTGCCATTTGTTGACGCTCCCTAAGCACTTTTCTCGGCGCTTGCAGTGAACTGGATTCAATGGATTTCTCTGCATTAAAACAGCGCATTGGATTTGAACAATCAACGTAGAGATGATCATTTTAGCACGGTGACTTTTTTTTTAACAAAGTAGCTTTCGTGAACTATTGACCTCGGAAGTCCGAATCTAGGAATATGGCGCAACTTTACCCATGAAACTTCTGCTGTGATGATGTCAACATTAAACCAATGTATGTGATCAAGCCAGACCGATTGTACATGTTTTTAGGAGAAAACCTACACAGACACAGGGAAAAAATGCAAATTCCACTCAGAAAGGCGAGAGTGCTATTCATTCAGCCACCGTGCCGGCCAAATAGTAGCAGGAGATTTGTGAGAAGTCGTACAAATAGTGACTTGTTCTTGATCCAATGAAGTCAAATATTATATTGAGACTGACCTCGCCCCCTCGGACTGACCTTGCCCCTCAGACTGACCAGGCCCCATCAGACTGACCACGCCCCCTCAGACTGACCACGCGCCCTCAGACTGACCACGCACCCTCAGAATGACCACGCCCAATCAGACTAACCACGCCCCTTGATGCTCTCTTAAGAAGTGAATCCAAAGTGTGAGCCAAGGTGTCAGATACGTCAGACTACCACGCCTCTTAAGAATGACCACGCCCCCTCATACTGACCACGCCCCCGCAGACTTACCGCACCCCTCAGACTGACCACGCACCTTCAGACTGACCACGGCCTTCTGGACTGACCATGCCCCCTCCGACTGACCGCCCCCCCCTCAGACTAACCACGCCCCTTGATGGTCTCTTAAGAAGTGAATCCCAGTGAGCCAAGGTGAAAGCCCCCTCATCTCCGTTGATGGTCCATGCCCCCACTTCCTTTTTTCCAAATACTTAATTCTTCAAACCCTTATGTGACTAAAAGAGAAGTTTTGTCTCATCCACAAACAGAGGATTAAATCAGAAGAGTGAGAGAAAGCAAAGTTTGAACTACAGCAAGTTTACACATAACAAAGTGGGTGATACAACAATAAGGATGAGGAAAGGCTGTCATAAAAACTGCAACATCTCCCGATACAAAGCCCCTGAATATTGCTCATTTGTCATTCTTTGTGTTTCCTGTCTGAGGCTCCAAGTCGCAACAACAATAATGCATTTTGAGCCGTCTGAAAGAACCACAACATGAACTTTTACAAAAGCAATGCTATTATTATCACGCAAGAAAACCAAAGTTGCATTACTGTATATTATACCATACCCAGCCAGTGACCCTTGAATAGTATTTGTGTTTTCTGTTTCGCACACATTTATTCCCACACAGACACGAGATGCTATTTCTCTGGTCCACAACAACTAATTCACCGCCGGGATCCTGCGAAAGTACAACCTCCCTCCCCCAAAACGAGCGGCGAGGCTAATCCATCTGCGCCCCGAGCCGGAGACGCCCGAGACAAGATAGATGGCTTTGTGTAGCTCCTTTTTCCAGCCCCTGTTATATTATTGGGCTCTGCTTCCTCCTCGTTGCTTTGTGTACAGCGGTTCTCAGCATGTGGTGTCAAGCCTGTTTGCTGATTGGTAGAACTAATACAATCCAGTTTGTGAATGTAATTAAGGAGAAGAAGAAGAAAAGAAGGTTTACTTTATTGATTTCACAATGGAGAAATAGTAATACAATAAATATCATATCAAGGCATCAGCGTGCGGTTACTTAGGCGCTCCTTATAGGCAAAGTGGGGTAAAGTGTCTTGCCCAAGGAAACAACGACAGCAGACAACAGTGGGAGTCGGTGGGGAAAGTCTTGCGGGGGACTTGAACCCACAACCTTTAGGCTAAAAGGTGAATGCTCTACCAACTGAGCTACTTTTCTATAGTTCAAATACATGAAAAAAGCAAGGATTTTGTTTGTCACCTTCAGGTCCAAGCCAGATCCCGTCAGACCTCTGAAGCTAAGCAGGACAGTGCCTGGTTAATACTATGATGGGAGACCTCTAGGAACACCAGGTGCCACAGTGTAGCGGCTGCAAAGTGCCAGAGAGTTGCTTTGAAGGCCAGAAACTTCACCCACATTGCCTAAAATATATAGATCTATATAGATACATACAGTTATGCCAGTGATACTAAATTTATGATGATATGAATACGTTTTTGACAAAGATCAGAAGATTTTAGCGCTCGTCTCTCTGGGAGGTCTGAGAGTCTGAGACAAGTAATGAAATATGTGGAGACGGACTTTTACTGTTTTCCGGCTGGTGCATGAGTTTCGCAGACATTAGGAGCCATTGAACATGTTTTAATCCTACAGATTTGCAACAGCTTCACTTCTTGTACAACTAATTACCCCAGATCCATATTTTTGACCCTATTTTACTCAGAAGTTCCACTGCTGGACTTAGTGGAGCTTTAGCAACACACAGTTCTCCACCTGCTCACCAGGGGCCGCTGTCTCACTTCCAAAATGCCGTCTGAAAGAACCACAATATGAACTTTTACAAAAGCAACGCAATTATTATTACGTATTTTCACATTTTCTAGGCATCAATTTGAAGCCAGTATCATGACCAACCTCTAATCATTTGAAACCAAAACTGCATAATATATTACTAACCCATATGATAATTTTTCCCAAATATCAGATTTTTCCTGTCATAGTGATGTAATTCAGCGAGAGGGGGTTAATCAAACCTAAGTATCATTACTGGTGTTGGGTCGTACCATTCTTTTAGGACATAGGTTGATTCAACAGAATATCCATAGATCTCAGTATCATGAAAAATTAGGGCCATAAAACAGTTCAAAACTGGAACAATTTTAATGAGAAAAATTGTTGTAAAAGTATTGCAAGAATTCCACGTTTTTTCCCCCTCTCATTTAAACACATCAGACGTGTAAAAGTCGATCCTTTTGAGTTTTCAGATGTCTTTCTTTTGTTGCATCCGTCACTTGTGGACAATGCTATCGTTTAGAGCCAAACGCTTTCTGCTCAATAACAGGGACCAGAGGAGATAAGCGTCTGAGATTGAGGGGTGTGAAGGGGGAGTGAGACCCCATGGAGCTCTCGAGTACCCGTCCCGTCGTTGAGAGGCACTTTTAGGAAATAGGAGACACAACCTCAAAAAACCTCTTTAAAAGAAAATTCTGAAATCCCTGAATCTTGTGTCGCAGCAGGAGAGGGATCCTCCCTGAGCGGAAACACCGTGCTCACCGGCGGGAGGTCTGCCACGTGTGCACACAAGAAAAAGCTCATTTCAACTTTTTCACAGTCGATACAGGGACTACTTTCTCTTGAAGTGTGTAGAATGTGGAGAGGGAAGAAGCTGGAATATTAGGCCCAGACTGGAGCCAGAGTAAAGGCATGTGGTACTTTAAAGGTATAGACGAGGATTTTCACAGTTGTTAGGAAAGAACTGCCCTCTTCACTCTTTAAACAAAACTTTCTGGTCTTCTTGGACGAGCCCATATCACCAGAATGATAGTTGGGAGGACCAATAGTGTTGATGATCCACCCGGAAGTAGAAAATCCTCCTCTATACCTTTAAAATGATGTTACTAAGTGTATATTTATATATATTGTGTCAAGAGAACCAAGATGATCCATTGGAATCCACTATGTATGCTAAAGCCAGATCCTGTCAGACATCTGAAGCTAAGCTGTAAAGTGCTGAACTGTGGTTGTGTCCTTAGGCAAGACACTTCCCCCACATTAGAATGAGTCTGTTGTGTGTGTGAATGGTTGGTGGTGGTGGGAGGGGCCGATGGCACAGACTGGTTGCCTCGCTTTTGTCAGTGTGCCCCAGTAGTAGTTTATCACCACTGAATATATTGTGCCGCCCCAAACTACTGTATTTTCACAGTTTCTCGATATGATGAATGACGAATCAAAGTGTGTAATGGTGTGTTTGTGTTTTTGTGTTTCAGTTCCACTTTAACCCGGCTCAGTCCATCCTGGTGATGGAGGGAGAGGAGCTCGACCACATGAACACCGCTCTGAGAAAAGTCTCCTACATCAACTCCAGACAGTTCCCCACAGCGGGCATCAGAAGACTGCATATCTCCACTTCTGTGCAGTACGTCAATACTTCTACTACTACTACTACTACTACTACTATTACTACTGCTGCTGCTGCTATTGCAACTGCTAATACAAGAATTTATTTGCCATTTACTGTAGAACCACATGTGAAAAAATTGCTGATGCTAATGCTACTGCTACTACTGTATCTACAACTATTACTTCTACTTCTACTGTACTTCTACTATCCCCACGGGCTCCATTAGTGGCAAAGGAGATGACTAAAGCTAGGCTAAATGCTAAATGCCTCACTCACTCGGGCTCATTACAGACGTCACGGTAAACTCAGATCCAATGGTTTCAATCTGCAAAAGGAGTTAACCCCTCCCACCTGTTAACTGAGTCAATGGAGCAAACCCAGACCTTAGTACAAGATGAAATTAGTACAATGGTGCGGTAAGACCAAGCTGCTCCTGAGCTGGCTCCTCTGGTGGCGTTAACAAACCATTGAAGCTATCAAAGTTATCCTCAAACCTCGTCGTTCTTCCCCGTCACTTCCTCTTTCCTTTAATAAACCATGCTCCGTTCGCCGCTGCCTCTAGGGGCCAGTTTTTTTGCATTTTCATGTCATGTATTAATAATCTCGCACTGTTTTTTTGGTGAGAGAGAAAAAGAGACAGAGAGCTCCTGTTTTAGCCTCCGCAGGCGTAGTGCTATTAAAATTCATGATTATTTTAAGTGTGCAGTAGCCCCCCCGCAGCAGTGCCCGGGGGTTCTCGCGTCGCCCCCTGCTGGCTGGGATGCAAAGCCACGGGACTCTCGATGACAACAAACCCAGTGTGGAGCCGCCGCCGCCGGAGAAGCTCTCTCTGCCGGCGGCTCCCGGATTATCACCGAATACATTATGTTAATAGTGGCCTCGCATCACAGTTAAATGTTGTTTAAACACAGTGTTTTCTTCTTCGCTGACGGCTCCTTCGGCCGGACTCGCTCGTTCAGCAGATGGATGGGTTAGTTTGGTCATTAAAGCTGAGGTACCTCGCTTATTTATACAAAAACAGTCAAAACGACTGTCACCCAGGACTAAACCAGGTATAAACCAGACCTAAAACAGAACTAAACCAGGACTAAACCAGAACTAACACAGAACTAAACCAGGATTGAACCAAGACTAAAACAGGACTAAAACAGGACTAAAACAGGACTTAACCAGAACCCAACCAGGACTAAACCATGACTAAACCATGACTAAACCAGGACTAAACCAGGACTAAACCAGGACTAAAACAGGACTAAAACAGGACTAAAACAGGACTAAAACAGGACTAAAACAGGACTAAAACAGGACTAAAACAGGACTTAACCAGAACCAAACCAGGACTAAATTAGAACTAAACCAGGACTAAACCAGCATTAAACCAGGACTAAACCAGGTCCAAAGTACAAATGGAGATCAGTTTGAGGTCAACCAAAGCTGAAGATTTAGCGATCACAGTTTTCTTTCACAGGGAGCGACAGTAGCTCAGTTGGTAGAGCATTGACCTTTGAAGGTTGTGGGTTTGAGGCCACCATGAGACCTACTTCACAACCCCCACTGATGACTGCTGTTGTTTTGTCCTTGTGTCCTTAACCCCACTTTGCCTGAAGCCCCCACTAAAAGATCTCAGTTCCTGTGGACTCAGTACCTGCAGGAGGATCAGTGAGGGGCTGCCACCCCCCAACCCAGAAATGGATTAAGGGGAAGAAAATGGATGGAGTACTCTTTCCTAACTTACTTCTTTTTAATTCTTTGAGGTAAACAGTCAGAAAGTGAATAAAAATGGGTTTAAAAAACTCTCAAATTTGGCTATTCCAGCGGAACAATGAGCAAAATGATCTTGTTTTAAAGATATACTAGAAATGTCTGAGAAAATAAAGAAATCAGACTAAATGTTTTTTTGTCCCATTGGCAAACTATGTTTTAAGACTTTCAGAATGTAGTCAAATTAGGACAAAATCCACTCAATCCACAATTTTTACCTTTCATTTTAACATTGTTTTTGGTGTGTGATTAACTTGATGAGGACTTCATCTGATAATCTGCTTCACTGGTGTTAATCCTTTTCTAATCCCTTGTGTTTGAATAGTTAGAGTAGATTAGATCAGATTAACAGAGATTTACATTTGTTTAACATACGTCTCCACCTGAAGCTGTCCTCCAGAGAAAGTGTGGGTGGATCTAAAGCCATGGACAGATGTTATTATTACCAATAAATGTGCGCTGGAAGAAAGAGATGACATAAAGGAGACAGATAACAGAATTGTGAGAAGGGTTGCCATGGGAACAGTTATGGTTCGATCTGAATTATAGTCTCTATAAATTCATTTCTAAAGCTTCTGTTGGTTTGTAGACGATTTCACTTAACGTTCGTTAACACTATCATCAAGAAACACCCAGGTAGCCACTTTCCCACAAAATGGGCGTCCGGGCGAGCCTGGTCTGACCACACCATCTTACTCGTTTCATTTCATACTAAGGTCTGGATTTGCTCCATTGACTCCGTTAACAGGTGGGAGGGGTTAACTCCTTTTGCAGATTGAAACGATTGGATCTGAGTTTACTGTGACGTATGAAAATGAGCCCAAGTGATTAAGGCATTTAGCATGTAGCCTAGCTTTAGCCATCTCCTTTGCCACTAACGGAGCCCGTGGGGAGTAGAGCTACAACATCTTTGCTTCAATGACATTTACTAAACATTCCTCTTGCTCCGGCTTCAGTTTTTTGATATTTGGATTGAACCAGAACAGATTATTTTACTATCGCATTCTCCGACAAACTACAACCAGCAAATTCAGCAAAAACTCTTGACGTCACCGACACTGACCTACAACACCCGCCTCCTGGATTTGAACCTTGTCTCATATTTTCAGGAAGATTGTTCCTGGGTACGATGCCTTTTGAGAGGTGAAAGTCAGGGGAAACTACAGACAATATTATAGTTTATGTATCTATCTAAGACACATTTGCATGTTACATTTGGCCTAAATAGTATCACTCATGAAGATGGGCAAGCTGACGTGACAGACCAACTGACGTCACACACACCAACTGACGTCACACACACACTAACTGACATCACACACACACTAACTGACGTCACACACACACCAACTGACGTCACACACACCAACTGACGTCACACCCAACTGACGTTCACACACTAGCTGACGTCACACACACACACTAACTGACGTCACACACACACATACCAACTGACGTCACACACACCAACTGACGTCACACACACCAACTGACGTCACACACACCAACTGACGTCACACACACACTAACTGACATCACACACTCCAAGTGACGTCACACTGTACCAACTGACATCACACACGCCAACTGACGTCACACACACAAGTAAAGTCACACACACACCAAACTGACGTCAAACACACTAGCTGACGTCACACACACACTAACTGACGTCACACACACACATACCAACTGACGTCACACACACCAACTGACGTCACACACACCAACTGACGCCAGACACACCAACTGACGCCAGACACACCAAGTGACGTCACACTGTACCAACTGACATCACACACACCAACTGACGTCACACACACACCAACTGACGTCACACACACCAACTGACGTCACACTGTACCAACTGACGTCTCACACATACCAACTGACTCACACCACCAGTGACGTCACACACACCAACTGACCACACACCCACTGACGTCACACACACCAACTGACATCACACACACCAACTGACGCCACACACTGACGTCACTGTACCAACTGACATCACACACGCCAACTGACGTCACACACACAAGTGACGTCACACACACCAACTGACGTCACACACCAACTGACTAGCTGACGTCACACACACACACACGTCACACACACCTGACGTCACACACACAAGTGACGTCACACTGTACCAACTGACATCACACACTCCAAGTGACGTCACACTGTACCAAGACATCACACACGCCAACTGACGTCACACACACAAGTGACGTCACACACACAACTGACTCACACACCAACTGACGTCACACACACTAGCTGACGTCACACACACGTAACTGACACACACACACACACACCAACTGACGTCAGACACACCAACTGACGCCAGACACACCAAGTGACGTCAGACACACCAAGTGACGTCACATTGTACCAACTGACATCACACACACCAACTGACGTCACACACACCAACTGACATCACACACACCAACTAACATCACACTGTACCAACTGACGTCACACTGTACCAACTGACGTCACACACATACCAACTGACGTCACAAACAACAACTGACATCACACACACCAACTGATGTCACACACACCAACTGACGTGACAGACACCAACTGACCACACACCAACTGACGTCACACACACCAACTGACATCACACACACCAACTGACGTCACACACGCCAACTGACGTCACACACACAAGTGACGTCACACTGTACCAACTGACATCACACACTCCAAGTGACGTCACACTGTACCAACTGACATCACACACGCCAAGTGACGTCACACACACAAGTGACGTCAGACACACACAAACTGACGTCACACACACCAACTGACGTCACACACACACTAACTGACGTCACACACACACCAACTGACGTCACACACACCAACTGACGTTACACACACCAACTGACGTCACACACACTAACTGACGTCACACACACACATACCAACTGACGTCACACACACCAACTGACGTCACACACACCAACTGACGTCACACACACCAACTGACGTCACACACACCAACTGACGCCAGACACACCAAGTGACGTCAGACACACCAAGTGACGTCACACTGTACCAACTGACATCACACACACCAACTGACGTCACACACACCAACTGACGTCACACACACCAACTGACGTCACACTGTACCAACTGACCTCACACTGTACCAACTGACGTCTCACACATACCAACTGACGTCACACACAACAACTGACATCACACACACCAACTGACGTCACACACACCAACTGACGTCACACACACCAACTGACGTCACACACACCAACTGACATCACACACACCAACTGACGTCACACACGCCAACTGACGTCACACACGCCAACTGACATCACACACACAAGTGACGTCACACTGTACCAACTGACATCACACACTCCAAGTGACGTCACACTGTACCAACTGACATCACACACGCCAACTGACGTCACACACACAAGTGACGTCACACACACCAACTGACGTCACACACACACTAACTGACGTCACACACACACCAACTGACGTCACACACCAACTGACGTCACACACACTAGCATCACACACACACACTAACTGACGTCAAACACACACATACCAACTGACTTCACACACACCAACTGACGTCACACACACCAACTGACGTCACACACACCAACTGACGCCAGACACACCAACTGACGCCAGATACACCAACTGACGTCAGACACACCAAGTGACGACAGACACACCAAGTGACGTCACACTGTACCAACTGACATCACACACACCAACTGACGTCACACACACCAACTGACGTCACACACACCAACTGACGTCACACTGTACCTACTGACGTCACACTGTACCAACTGACGTCTCACACACCAACTGACGTCACACACAACAACTGACATCACACACACCAACTGACGTCACACACACCAACTGACATCACACACACCAACTGACGTCACACACGCCAACTGACGTCACACACGCCAACTGACGTCACACACGCCAACTGACGTCACACACACAAGTGACGTTCACACTGTACCAACTGACATCACATACTCCAAGTGACGTCACACTGTACCAACTGACATCACACACGGCAACTGACGTCACACACACAAGTGACGTCACACACACACCAACTGACGTCACACACACCAACTGACGTCACACACACTAACTGACGTCACACACACACTAACTGACGTTCACACACACCAACTGACGTCACACACACCAACTGACGTCACACACACACTAACTGACGTCACACACACACATACCAACTGACGTCACACACACCAACTGACGTCACACACACCAACTGACGTCACACACACCAACTGACGTCACACACACCAACTGACGCCAGACACACCAAGTGACGTCACACTGTACCAACTGACATCACACACACCAACTGACGTCACACACACCAACTGACGTCACACTGTACCAACTGACGTCACACTGTACCAACTGACGTCTCACACATACCAACTGACGTCACACACACCAACTGACATCACACACACCAACTGACGTCACACACACCAACTGATGTCACACAAACCAACTGACCACACACCAACTGACGTCACACATACCAACTGACGTCACACACACCAACTGACGTCACACACACCAACTGACGTCACACACACCAACTGACGCCAGACACACCAACTGACGTCACACACACCAAGTGACGTCACACTGTACCAACTGACATCACACACACCAACTGACGTCACACACACCAACTGACGTCACACACACCAACTGACGTCACACACACCAACTGACGCCAGACACACCAAGTGACGTCAGACACACCAAGTGACGTGAGACACACCAAGTGACGTCACACTGTACCAACTGACATCACACACACCAACTGACGTCACACACACCAACTGACGTCACACTGTACACCAACTGACGTCACACACACCAACTGACGTCTCACACACCAACTGACGTCACACACACCAACTGACATCACACACACCAACTGACGTCACACACACCAACTGACGTCACAGACACACCAACTGACGTCACACACACCAACTGACGTCACACACACCAACTGACGTCACACACACCAACTGACGTCACACACACCAACTGACGTCACACACACCAACCGACGTCACACACACCAACTGACGTCACACACACCAACTGACGTCACACACACCAACTGACGTCACACACACCAACTGACATCACACACACCAACTGACGTCACACACACCAACTGACGTCACACACACCAACTGACGTCACACACACCAACTGACGTCACACACACCAACTGACGTCACACACGCCAACTGACGTCACACACGCCAACTGACGTCACACACGCCAACTGACGTCACACACGCCAACTGACGTCACACACACCAACTGACGTCACACACACCAACTGACGTCACACACCAACTGACGTCACACACACAACTGACGTCACACACACCAACTGACGTCACACACACCAACTGACGTCACACACACCAACTGACGTCACACACACCAACCGACGTCACACACACCAACTGACGTCACACACACACCAACTGACGTCACACACACCAACTGACGTCACACACACCAACTGACGTCACACACGCCAACTGACGTCACACACCCAACTGACGTCACACACACCAACTGACGTCACACACACCAACTGACGTCACACACACCAACTGAATCACACACACCAACTGACGTCACACAAGCCAACTGACGTCACACACGCCAACTGACGTCACCACACCAACTGACGTCACACACACCAACTGACGTCACACACACCAACTGACGTCACACACACCAACTGACGTCACACACGCCAACTGACGTCACACACACCAACTGACATCACACACGCCAACTGACGTCACACACGCCAACTGACGTCACACACACCAACTGACGTCACACACGCCAACTGACGTCACACACACCAACTGACGTCACACACACCAACTGACGTCACACACACCAACTGACGTACACACACCAACTGACGTCACACACACCAACGACGTCACACACACCAACTGACGTCACACACACCAACCGACGTCACACACACAACTGACGTCACACACACCAACCGACGTCACACACACCAACTGACGTCAGCACACAAACTGACGTCACGCACGCCTAACTGACGTCACGCACGCCAACTGACGTCACACACGCCAACTGACGTCACACACGCCAACTGACGTCACACACGCCAACTGACGTCACACACGCCAACTGACGTCACACACCCAACTGACGTCACACACGCCAACTGACGTCACACACCCAACTGACGTCACACACACCAACTGACGTCACACACACCAACTGACGTCACACACACCAACTGACGTCACACACGCCAACTGACGTCACCCACGCCAACTGACGTCACACACGCCAACTGACGTCACCCACGCCAACTGACGTCACACACGCCAACTGACGTCACACACACCAACTGACGTCACACACACCAACTGACATCACACACACCAACTGACGTCACCACGCCAACTGACGTCACACACGCCAACTGACGTCACACACGCCAACTGACGTCACACACACCAACTGACGTCACACACACCAACTGACATCACACACACCAACTGACGTCACACACGCCAACTGACGTCACACACACCAACTGACGTCACACACACCAACTGACGTCACACACACCAACTGACGTCACGCACGCCAACTGACGTCACACACGCCAACTGACGTCACACACACCAACTGACGTCACACACACCAACTGACGTCACCCACGCCAACTGACGTCACACACACCAACCGACGTCACACACACCAACTGACGTCACACACACCAACTGACGTCACACACACCAACTGACGTCACACACGCCAACTGACGTCACCCACGCCAACCGACGTCACACACACCAACTGACGTCACACACACCAACTGACGTCACACACACCAACCGACGTCACACACACCAACTGACGTCACACACACCAACTGACGTCACGCACACCAACTGATGTCACACACGCCAACTGACATCGCACACACCAACCGACGTCACACACACCAACTGACGTCACACACACCAACTGACGTCACGCACACCAACTGACGTCACACACGCCAACTGACGTCACACACGCCAACTGACGTCACACACGCCAACTGACGTCACACACACCAACTGACATCACACACGCCAACTGACGTCACACACACCAACTGACGTCACACACACCAACTGACATCACACACACCAACTGACGTCACCCACGCCAACTGACGTCACACACGCCAACTGACGTCACACACACCAACTGACGTCACACACACCAACTGACATCACACACACCAACTGACGTCACACACGCCAACTGACGTCACACACACACCAACTGACGTCACACACACCAACTGACATCACACACACCAACTGACGTCACACACACCAACTGACGTCACGCACACCAACTGACGTCACACACGCCAACTGACGTCACACACACCAACTGACGTCACACACACTAACTGACGTCACCCACGCCAACTGACGTCAAACACACCAACCGACGTCACACACACCAACTGACGTCACACACGCCAACTGACATCACACACGCCAACTGACGTCACACACGCCAACTGACGTCACACACACACACCAACGTCACACACACCAACTGACGTCACGCACACCAACTGACGTCACACACGCCAACTGACATCATACACACCAACCGACGTCACACACACCAACTGACGTCACACACGCCAACTGACATCACACACGCCAACTGACGTCACACACGCCAACTGACGTCACACACGCCAACTGACGTCAAACACGCCAACTGACGTCACACACACCAACTGACGTCACACACGCCAACTGACGTCACACACACCAAATGACGTCACACACACCAACTGACGTCACACACACCAAATGACGTCACACACACCAACTGACGTCACACACGCCAACTGACGTCACACACACCAACTGACGTCACACACGCCAACTGACATCACACACGCCAACTGACGTCACACACGCCAACTGACGTCACACACACACACCAACGTCACACACACCAACTGACGTCACTCACACCAACTGACGTCACACACGCCAACTGACATCATACACACCAACCGACGTCACACACACCAACTGACGTCACACACGCCAACTGACATCACACACGCCAACTGACGTCACACACGCCAACTGACATCACACACGCCAACTGACGTCACACACGCCAACTGACGTCACACACACACACCAACGTCACACACACCAACTGACGTCACGCACACCAACTGACGTCACACACGCCAACTGACATCATACACACCAACCGACGTCACACACACCAACTGACGTCACACACGCCAACTGACGTCACACACACCAAATGACGTCACACACGCCAACTGACGTCACACACACCAAATGACGTCACACACGCCAACTGACGTCACACACGCCAACTGACATCACACACACCAACTGACGTCACCCATGCCAACTGACGTCACACACACCAACTGACGTCACACACGCCAACTGACGTCACACACACCAACTGACATCACACACACCAACTGACGTCACACACACCAACTGACGTCACCCACGCCAACTGACGTCACACACACCAACTGACGTCACACACACCAACTGACGTCACACACACCAACCGTCGTCACCCACACCAACTGACGTCACACACACCAACTGACGTCACACACACCAACCGACGTCACACACACCAACTGACGTCACACACACCAACCGTCGTCACCCACACCAACTGACAACACACACACCAACTGACGTCACACACACCAACTGACCACACACACCGACTGACGTCACCAATACCAACTGACGTCACACACACCAACCGACATCACAAACACCAACTGACGTCACACACACCAACTGACATCACACACGCCAACTGACGTCACACACGCCAACTGACGTCACCCACGCCAACTGACGTCACACACGCCAACTGACGTCACACACACCAACTGACGTCACACACACCAACTGACATCACACACACCAACTGACGTCACCCACGCCAACTGACGTCACACACGCCAACTGACGTCACACACGCCAACTGACGTCACACACACCAACTGACATCACACACACCAACTGACGTCACACACACCAACTGACATCACACACACCAACTGACGTCACACACACCAACTGACGTCACCCACGCCAACTGACGTCACACACGCCAACTGACGTCACACACACCAACTGACGTCACACACACCAACTGACATCACACACACCAACTGACGTCACCCACGCCAACTGACGTCACACACACCAACTGACGTCACACACACCAAATGACGTCACACACACCAACCGACGTCACACACACCAACCGACGTCACACACACCAACCGACGTCACACACACCAACTGACGTCACACACACCAACCGACGTCACACACACCAACCGACGTCACACACACCAACTGACGTCACAAACACCAACTGACGTCACGCACGCCAACTGACGTCACACACGCCAACTGACGTCACACACGCCAACTGACGTCACACACGCCAACTGACGTCACACACGCCAACTGACGTCACACACGCTAACTGACGTCACACACCCCAAATGACGTCACACACACCAACTGACGTCACACACACCAACTGACGTCACACACACACCAACTGACGTCACACACGCCAACTGACATCACACAAACCAACTGACGTCACACACACCAACCGACGTCACACACACCAACCGACGTTACACACACCAACCGACGTCACACACACCAACTGACGTCACACACACCAACTGACGTCACACACGCCAACTGACGTCACACACGCCAACTGACGTCACACACGCCAACTGACGTCACACACGCCAACTGACGTCACACACCCCAAATGACGTCACACACACCAACTGACGTCACACACGCCAACTGACGTCACACACACCAACTGATATCACACACACCAACTCACGTCACCCATGCCAACTGACGTCACACACGCCAACTGACGTCACCCACGCCAACTGACGTCACACACGCCAACTGACGTCACACACACCAACTGACGTCACACACACCAACTGACATCACACACACCAACTGACGTCACCCACGCCAACTGACGTCACACACGCCAACTGACGTCACACACGCCAACTGACGTCACACACACCAACTGACGTCACACACACCAACTGACATCACACACACCAACCGACGTTACACACACCAACCGACGTCACACACACCAACTGACGTCACACACACCAACTGACGTCACACACACCAACCGTCGTCACCCACACTAACTGACGTCACACACACCAACTGACGTCACACACACCAACCGACGTCACACACACCAACTGACGTCACACACACCAACCGTCGTCACCCACACCAACTGACAACACACACACCAACTGACGTCACACACACCAACTGACCACACACACCGACTGACGTCACCAATACCAACTGACGTCACACACACCAACCGACATCACACACACCAACTGACGTCACACACACCAACTGACATCACACACGCCAACTGACGTCACACACGCCAACTGACGTCACACACACCAACTGACGTCACACACACCAACTGACATCACACACACCAACTGACGTCACCCACGCCAACTGACGTCACACACGCCAACTGACGTCACACACGCCAACTGACGTCACACACACCAACTGACATCACACACACCAACTGACGTCACACACACCAACTGACATCACACACACCAACTGACGTCACACACACCAACTGACGTCACACACGCCAACTGACGTCACACACGCCAACTGACGTCACACACACCAACTGACGTCACACACACCAACTGACATCACACACACCAACTGACGTCACCCACGCCAACTGACGTCACACACACCAACTGACGTCACACACACCAAATGACGTCACACACACCAACCGACGTCACACACACCAACCGACGTCACACACACCAACCGACGTCACACTCACCAACTGACGTCACACACACCAACCGACGTCACACACACCAACCGACGTCACACACACCAACTGACGTCACACACACCAACTGACGTCACGCACGCCAACTGACGTCACACACGCCAACTGACGTCACACACGCCAACTGACGTCACACACGCCAACTGACGTCACACACGCCAACTGACGTCACACACGCTAACTGACGTCACACACCCCAAATGACGTCACACACACCAACTGACGTCACACACACCAACTGACGTCACACACACACCAACTGACGTCACACACGCCAACTGACATCACACAAACCAACTGACGTCACACACACCAACCGACGTCACACACACCAACCGACGTTACACACACCAACCGACGTCACACACACCAACTGACGTCACACACACAGACTGACGTCACACACACCAACTGACGTCACACACGCCAACTGACGTCACACACGCCAACTGACGTCACACACCCCAAATGACGTCACACACACCAACTGACGTCACACACGCCAACTGACGTCACACACACCAACTGATATCACACACACCAACTCACGTCACCCATGCCAACTGACGTCACACACGCCAACTGACGTCACCCACGCCAACTGACGTCACACACGCCAACTGACGTCACACACACCAACTGACGTCACACACACCAACTGACATCACACACACCAACTGACGTCACCCACGCCAACTGACGTCACACACGCCAACTGACGTCACACACGCCAACTGACGTCACACACACCAACTGACGTCACACACACCAACTGACATCACACACACCAACCGACGTTACACACACCAACCGACGTCACACACACCAACTGACGTCACACACACCAACTGACGTCACACACACCAACCGACGTCACACACACCAACCGACGTCACACACACCAACCGACGTCACACACACCAACTGACGTCATGCACACAAACTGACGTCACGCACGCTAACTGACGTCACGCACGCCAACTGACGTCACACACGCCAACTGACGTCACACACGCCAACTGACGTCACACACGCCAACTGACGTCACACACGCCAACTGACGTCACACACGCCAACTGACGTCACACACCCCAAATGACGTCACACACACCAACTGACGTCACACACGCCAACTGACGTCACACACACCAACTGATATCACACACACCAACTCACGTCACCCACGCCAACTGACGTCACACACGCCAACTGACGTCACCCACGCCAACTGACGTCACACACGCCAACTGACGTCACACACACCAACTGACGTCACACACACCAACTGACATCACACACACCAACTGACGTCACCCACGCCAACTGACGTCACACACGCCAACTGACGTCACACACGCCAACTGACGTCACACACACCAACTGACGTCACACACACCAACTGACATCACACACACCAACTGACGTCACACACGCCAACTGACGTCACACACACCAACTGACGTCACACACACCAACTGACGTCACACACACCAACTGACGTCACGCACACCAACTGACGTCGCACACGCCAACTGACGTCACACACACCAACTGACGTCACACACACCAACTGACGTCACCCACGCCAACTGACGTCACACACACCAACCGACGTCACACACACCAACTGACGTCACACACACCAACTGACGTCACACACACCAACTGACGTCACACACGCCAACTGACGTCACCCACGCCAACCGACGTCACACACACCAACTGACGTCACACACACCAACTGACGTCACACACACCAACCGACGTCACACACACCAACTGACGTCACACACACCAACTGACGTCACGCACACCAACTGATGTCACACACGCCAACTGACATCGCACACACCAACCGACGTCACACACACCAACTGACGTCACACACACCAACTGACGTCACGCACACCAACTGACGTCACACACGCCAACTGACGTCACACACGCCAACTGACGTCACACACGCCAACTGACGTCACACACACCAACTGACGTCACACACGCCAACTGACGTCACACACACCAACTGACGTCACACACACCAACTGACATCACACACACCAACTGACGTCACCCACGCCAACTGACGTCACACACGCTAACTGACGTCACACACACAAACTGACGTCACACACACCAACTGACATCACACACACCAACTGACGTCACACACGCCAACTGACGTCACACACACCAACTGACGTCACACACACCAACTGACATCACACACACCAACTGACGTCACACACACCAACTGACGTCACGCACACCAACTGACGTCACACACGCCAACTGACGTCACACACACCAACTGACGTCACACACACTAACTGACGTCACCCACGCCAACTGACGTCAAACACACCAACCGACGTCACACACACCAACTGACGTCACACACGCCAACTGACATCACACACGCCAACTGACGTCACACACGCCAACTGACGTCACACACGCCAACTGACGTCACACACGCCAACTGACGTCACACACGCCAACTGACGTCACACACGCCAACTGACGTCACACACGCCAACTGACGTCACACACACCAAATGACGTCACACACACCAACTGACGTCACACACGCCAACTGACGTCACACACGCCAACTGACATCACACACACCAACTGACGTCACCCATGCCAACTGACGTCACACACACCAACTGACGTCACCCACGCCAACTGACGTCACACACGCCAACTGACGTCACACACACCAACTGACGTCACACACACCAACTGACATCACACACACCAACTGACGTCACCCACGCCAACTGACGTCACACACACCAACTGACGTCACACACACCAACCGACGTCACACACACCAACTGACGTCACACACACCAACTGACGTCACACACGCCAACTGACGTCACACACACCAAATGACGTCACACACACCAACTGACGTCACACACGCCAACTGACGTCACACACGCCAACTGACGTCACACACACCAACTGACATCACACACACCAACTGACGTCACACACACCAACTGACGTCACCCACGCCAACTGACGTCACACACGCCAACTGACGTCACACACACCAACTGACGTCACACACACCAACTGACATCACACACACCAACTGACGTCACCCACGCCAACTGACGTCACACACACCAACTGACGTCACACACACCAACCGACGTCACACACACCAACTGACGTCACACACACCAACTGACGTCACGCACACCAACTGACGTCACACACGCCAACTGACATCGCACACACCAACCGACGTCACACACACCGACTGACGTCACACACACCAACTGACGTCACGCACACCAACTGACGTCACACACGCCAACTGACATCACACACGCCAACTGACGTCACACACGCCAACTGACGTCACACACGCCAACTGACGTCACACACGCCAACTGACGTCACACACACCAACTGACGTCACACACGCCAACTGACGTCACACACGCCAAATGACGTCACACACACCAACTGACGTCACACACGCCAACTGACGTCACACACGCCAACTGACATCACACACACCAACTGACGTCACCCATGCCAACTGACGTCACACACACCAACTGACGTCACACACGCCAACTGACGTCACACACACCAACTGACATCACACACACCAACTGACGTCACACACACCAACTGACGTCACCCACGCCAACTGACGTCACACACACCAACTGACGTCACACACACCAACTGACGTCACACACACCAACCGTCGTCACCCACACCAACTGACGTCACACACACCAACTGACGTCACACACACCAACCGACGTCACACACACCAACTGACGTCACACACACCAACCGTCGTCACCCACACCAACTGACAACACACACACCAACTGACGACACACACACCAACTGACCACACACACCGACTGACGTCACCAATACCAACTGACGTCACACACACCAACCGACATCACACACACCAACTGACGTCACACACACCAACTGACATCACACACGCCAACTGACGTCACACACGCCAACTGACGTCACCCACGCCAACTGACGTCACACACGCCAACTGACGTCACACACACCAACTGACGTCACACACACCAACTGACATCACACACACCAACTGACGTCACCCACGCCAACTGACGTCACACACGCCAACTGACGTCACACACGCCAACTGACGTCACACACACCAACTGACATCACACACACCAACTGACGTCACACACACCAACTGACATCACACACACCAACTGACGTCACACACACCAACTGACGTCACCCACGCCAACTGACGTCACACACGCCAACTGACGTCACACACACCAACTGACGTCACACACACCAACTGACATCACACACACCAACTGACGTCACCCACGCCAACTGACGTCACACACACCAACTGACGTCACACACACCAAATGACGTCACACACACCAACCGACGTCACACACACCAACTGACGTCACACACACCAACTGACGTCACACACGCCAACTGACGTCACACACATCAACTGACGTCACACACGCCAACTGACGTCACACACACCAACTGACGTCACACACGCCAACTGACGTCACCCATGCCAACTGACGTCACACACACCAACTGACGTCACACACAACAAACTGACGTCACACACACCAACTGAAGTCACACACACCAACTGACGTCACACACACCAACTGACGTCACACACACACCAACTGACGTCACATACACCAACTGACCTAGACACAGACCAACCGACGTCACACACGCCAACTGACGTCACACACGCCAACTGACGTCACACACACACCAACTGACGTCACACACACCAACTGACGTCACACACGCCAACTGACGACACACACACACCAACTGAAGTCCGGACTGAGATTTTCTGAGAAGGATAATTCTCACATTTCTGATGGGAACAAGGGTTTCTCCCCCGAGCGCGAGTCCCCGGGGCCACGACTCAGCTGTCTCTGGATTCTCTCTCTGCAGCTGTATCATGTGCAGAGAAATCCACCGTTATATCATTAGGTTTTGTAGTGTGTAAAAAAACAATAACTAGTTTGAACTTGTAAGAAAAAAAAAACATAATAATGGTTTTTTTCAGAAAAGTGCAATGTTCACTGCAAAAAAAATGACAAAATGAGGTGACAAAATGAGATCTTTGTTTTATTTGAGCACATTCTGACTGCGTTAAAACAAGATTTTCCAAAGAGACATTTCTGAATCTTTTTAAAACCAGTTAAAGTTGCTTTGTCCCGTTGGAGAATCTAGTTTTCAGGCTCAGTCAGAATGTGGTCAAATTAAGAGACATCACTTTTTGCAGTGTGTGGTGATCTGTAAAATCCCTCCAAATCTTCACTTATTCAACATTATGAGAATGTGATTTTCCGACAGTTGGAGACAGAGCTGAAGCAGGAGCCTTTTTTCATCTGCATCAGTCTCTACATGTTTAAAGGGAATATTCAACCACTCTTTAGGACATAATTCTCTCTCTCTCTGTGTCTCTCTCTTTCTGTCTCTCTCTCTGTCTCGCTCTGTCTGTGTACCTGTCTCTCTGTGTCTCTCTCTGTCCTCTGTCTGTGTCTCTCTCTCTCTGTGTGTCTCTCTCAGCCTCTCTCTCTGCGCTTTTCTCTCTGCCTCTCTCTCTGTCTTTCTGTCTCTCTCTCTGTCCGTCTCTCTCTGCCTCTGTGTCTCTCTCTGTCTTTCTATCTCTCTCTTCCTCTTTCCCTGTATCTCTGTCTCTCTATTCCTCTCTGTCTCTCTCGCTTTCTGTCTCTTTCTCAGTCATATCTCTGCCTCTTTCTCTGTATCTCTCTCTCTCTCTCTGTCTCTCTCTGCCTCTCTCTCTTTCTGCCTCTCTCTCTGCCTCTCTTCCTCTCGGTCTCTCTCTGTCTCTCTCTCCATTGCCTCTTTGTTTTGCATATTCTAGATTTTATAGTGAATAGGAGAACTACTAAAACCATGAAACAAAAACATGTAATGAAGATGTAGGGAATCGTTTGTGAGGAGCCAGGTCCCTGTAAAGAAAATGTTCTGTATTCTGCTGCGTTGGCGCCTGCGGGGTTAATCTTTAAGTGATGAAAGCAAACGACAGCTTCTCCGTCAGCATCTTTCCCCACGTTTCCCGTCAGCAGAATGAGCTCCACACAGGTCCTGGTTTGACACATGTTTGAGGCTCTGACACTGCGTCCTCAGAGACTCACGCGATGCTAATTCCTCTGAGTCCGTCTCTCTCCTGCTGCGACTCAAGACACGGAAATGTATCTTATTGTATAGCCCTAAATCACAGCAGCAGACGTCTCAAAACACAGGAAATGCAAAAATAACAAACTGGGTCCACAGGGAGCGGGATGATACCACGGTCCAGAAACTTTAGTAAATTTGCTTAAATGTCCCGGATCACTGTCCTTGGACCGTCCTGCCTTGGAAAGGAATGAGTCAAATATATATAGTGGGGAAAAGTGAGAAGACAAGAGAGACAGAGAGAGAGAGAGACTAGAGAAAGAGAGAGAGCAGAGGGAGACCAGAGAGAGAGACCAGTGAGAGACCAGAGAGAGAGACCAGAAGGAGACCAGAGAGAGACCAGAGAGACCAGAGAGAGACCAGAGGGAGACCAGAGAGAGACCAGAGTTAGAGCAGAGAGAGAGACTAGAGAGAGACTCGGGAGAGACTAGAGAGAGACTCGGGAGAGACCAGAGAGAGACCAGAAAGAGATCAGAGTTAGACCAGAGAGAGAGACCAGAGAGAGAGAGACTGCCGCACTGTGCGACCCCATGTTCCCAGAGGCTAACCCTATAGCAGCCGTTAGCATGTAGCCGCTCTACAAACAGCTTTACTGTATTTCAGTTTTTCACCAGTTTATATAAAAGTGAGTAAAGGGTAAAACCCTTATAAATGACTAAAAAAGCAGATTTACAGTAGTTTCAGAAACCTACAAGTCCTAAATCTGTCTGAACGATATTGTTTTCCTGAAAATGTGTCATGGCTGGGATTCCACGACTCCTCACGATCCCAGAGGAACTTTGTAGACGGATGATTAAAAATTAATTTGTGTGAAATCTACAGCTCCAAAGATGTGAGCGATGAATAAAACATGGATCACTTCAGCTTTTCTCGACTGCGGGAGGTTTTTCATCAATTCTTTAGATGATTATGTTTGCAGTAAAAAGACAGAAGAGTCAGGAATGTCCCGAGCATCTCCTTCCACCGCGGTAAAGAGGAAAAATCAGAAAATACATAAATAATCAGTAATTACAGTTCAGAGGCCGCAGAAAAGTATCAGGAAATGTACTTAAGATCAAAGAGATCTAGTTTTTTTGTAAATAATCTGCATTATTTCAATCAAATCAATTATTTTACAACATTTACATTTATAGATATTAATTTTCTTGAAAACGTGTTGTGTGTCCCCCTAGTGGACAGCACTTTAGGTGACCTTGATCTGTAAAACTGTGCTATATAAAGAAACCTTATATGGATAGATGGATGGATGGATAGATAGATTTAGATACTTTATTGATCCCCGTATGAGATATTCAGGTGTGCAGCAGCAGAAGACTCATCCAGGTTTGTTGTACAGTCTGACATCCGAAGGATCAAAGCATCTCTTGAAACGTTCCATTTGGCAGCGTAGTGATAGGAGCCTGTTGCTACGGTTACTCCTCTGAGCGGCCATAGTGTCATGCAGAGGGTGTCTGGAGTTACCCAGGATGCCCTGCATTAGACTGTCCCCAACACGCAACTTTGAAGAACACGGCACTAGCAACAGACTGCCCCAAACATGCAACCCCAAAGAACACGGCACTAGCTACAGATTGCCCCCAACACGCAATCCCAAAGAACACGGCACTAGCTACAGATTGCCCCCAACACGTGACCCCAAAGAACATGGCATTAGCTACAGACTGCCCCCAACATGTGACCCCAAAGAACACGGCATTAGCTACAGACTGCCCCCAACACGCAACCCTGAAGAACACGGCACTAGCTACAGACTGCCCCCAACACGCAACCCCGAAGAACACGGCACTAGCTACAGACTGCCCCCAACACGTGACCCCGAAGAACACGGCATTAGTTACAGACTGCCCCCAACACGTGACCCCAAAGAACACGGCATTAGCTACAGACTGCCCCCAACACGTGACCCCAAAGAACACGGCATTAGCTACAGACTGCCCCCAACACGTGACCCCAAAGAACACGGCATTAGCTACAGACTGCCCCCAACACGTGACCCCAAAGAACACGGCATTAGTTACAGACTGCCCCCAACACGTGACCCCAAAGAACACGGCATTAGCTACAGACTGCCCCCAACACGGGACCCCAAAGAACACGGCATTAGTTACAGACTGCCCCCAACACGTGACCCCAAAGAACACGGCATTAGCTACAGACTGCCCCCAACACGGGACCCCAAAGAACACGGCATTAGCTACAGACTGTCCCCAACACGTGACCCCAAAGAACACGGCATTAGCTACAGATTGCCCCCAACACCAACACGCAACCCCGAAGAACACTTGACCCCGAAGAACACGGCACAAGCTACCTCGGAGTGGAAACATATGTGCAACATTTGACTCCTCACATCAAAGGACCTCAGTCTTCTCAGGAAGAAAAGTCTGCTCTGACCTTGGCCTGAGCTGACCAGTAAAGTCTGTGGTCCAGGTGGACTGGGAGTCCTCTACTCCTCCTCCTTCTCCTCCTCCTCCTCCTCCTCCTTCTCCTTCTCCTCCTCCTCCTTCTTCTTCTCCTTCTCCTCCTCCTTCTCAGAGACGACTCCGGCTGCAGTGGGGGCAGTGCACCATGAGGACGTCTGAAAGACTAAAGATTGTTTTTCCAGCCGGTCGCCTCGGGCCTGACATTCAGACGGATTGAATAATGTTTTCTGTCACGGTGTCCGATGTGCTGCTACAAAACTCGGAAAGTTTTAGAACCGATGATGGTCAGCCTCAAAATGAACAACGGCGAATAAAGACCTCCGAAGTTTGGTTAGAAATACAGAAAAGACGAGACCGATTGACTTGACTAAATCAAGAGGGAACTGTGACTAAGATCCATTTCCAGGATGTATGAGCAGAGCATGATGTCATCTCTTCCTCTGAGCTTCTGTGTCACAGCGCCACCTCAGGCCTGATACATGTATTACAGTTAGATAGATAGATACTAGATAAATGATAAGATAATAGTCCATAAATGTCGGACAATCAAAGTTAATTAAAGCACTAATTAAAAAATAATTTATAAACTACATCTGGATTTAACCTTCAACCAAGAACAAATTCAGGACTGAACCAGGTCTAACCCGGGCCCAAACATGATGGAGGAGAGTTCTTCCATTATGAGCCTCGGAGACAGAGATGCAGACGCTGATACCAGGTGAGACGCTGACACCAGGTGAGGCCGTGACGCTCTGGAAACTTTTCAATTGTCTCCAAACTCAAAGATATTATTGTGGGTTTTTTGTAGATATTCTGCAGCCGCACGAGAACTGATGCAATCGCCATCAGTAGGATCCGCACAGAGACCGGGGGATTTGGGGTAAGACCAAAAATCAATTATTATTAACTGTTTTAAGAACTTTTTTTATCAAGATTGTTTTTTTCTTATTTCTATCGAGGGAATTAACTTTCTATGGTACTTTCTGTGCTTTCCCTGGAGACCATAGATAAGGAGCCTGGGAAAGGGCCGCCACACCCAAAGAAGGCAGACCAGAAATAATAATAACTAGAAACCGTTGCAATGGCTGAAGCCATTGCGATTGACTGCGGAACAGATCTAATGTGGAATTTAGCTGAAAAATCCTTGAAATCCTTGAAACTGTTAAAATACTTTAAACATCTTTGAAACTCCTGAAGTATTTGAAGCTCCTGATATCCTTTAAACTGTTATCCTTTATACTGGTTTTCATGTAAAAACCCCTATTAAGTTCCATTATACTGGTTTACATGTAAAAACCCCTATTAAGTTGCATTATACTGGTTTACATGTAAAAAACCCTATTAAGTTGCATTATACTGGTTTACATGGAAAAATCCCTATTAAGTTGCATTATACTGGTTTACATGTAAAAAACCCTATTAAGTTGCATTATACTGGTTTACATGGAAAAATCCCTATTAAGTTGCATTATACTGGTTTACATGTAAAAATCCCTATTAAGTTGCATTATACTGGTTTACATGTAAAAACCCCTATTAAGTTCCATTATACTGGTTTACATGTAAAAACCCCTATTAAGTTGCATAATACTGGTTTACATGGAAAAATCCCCATTAAGTTGCATTATACTGGTTTACATGGAAAAATCCCTATTAAGTTGCATTATTACTGGTTTACATGGAAAAATCCCTATTAAGTTGCATAATACTGGTTTACATGGAAAAATCCCCATTAAGTTGCATTATACTGGTTTACATGGAAAAATCCCCATTAAGTTGCATTATACTGGTTTACATGGAAAAATCCCTATTAAGTTGCATTGTACTGGTTTACATGGAAAAAACCCTATTAAGTTGCATTATACTGGTTTACATGGAAAAAACCCTATTAAGTTGCATTATACTGGTTTACATGTAAAAACCCCTATTAAGTTGCATTATACTGGTTTACATGGAAAAAACCCCTATTAAGTTGCATTATACTGGTTTACATGAAAAAACCCTATTAAGTTGCATTATACTGGTTTACATGGAAAAATCCCTATTAAGTTGCATTATACTGGTTTACATGGAAAAATCCCTATTAGGTTGCATGATTACACTGAAGTCCTTGAAACTGCTGAAGTCCTTGAAACTGCTGAAGTCCTTGAAACTGCTGAAGTCCTTGAAACTGTTGAAGTCCTTGAAACTCTTGAAATCTTGAAACTGCTGAAATCCTTGAAACTGTTGAATCCTTGAAACTGTTGAATCATTGAAACTGTAGAAATGTCTGAAAGAGCTGAAGTCCTATTAAAATGCATGGGCCTATTAAAATGCATTGCAGAATTCTCAATGCAGATTTTTGTCCGATTGCGGAAAAACCGGAAATCGCTGAAGTCCCAAAAGTAATAGCAATAATCTCCCAAACATGTGGAACGTTTTGATGTATAACTTGTGGAAATTGTTGAAAATGTGAAAGCTGTGAAACGTGTCAAAAAAAATGACGGAATAAAGAAATACAAAACCAATGGTTGACTGCGGAAGGTTCCGCAGTCAATCAATAATATAATAGGGGTGCAACGGTTTGAAAAAATCACGGTTCGGTTCGTACCTCGGTTCAGAGGCCACGGTTCGGTTCATTTTTCGGTTCATTTTTCAAAAAAAAAGTGTTGTCTTTTTAATAAACACAGCTCATGTGGACTCGGCACCTGCTCTGACTGCCCCCCCTGACCTAGAAATGAATTAAGGGGAAGGAAATGGATGGATGGATGGATGGCATATTCCATCCATCCAATTATGTCTATTTAACATAATTAATGAAAAACAACACAAAGTGCAACATAAGAAGGCACTTTATGAGGATATTTACCCTCATATATTAAACCACCTTCCTGATTCTCCCGAGGAGGGGGTCCATTCTGGGCCCAGCCTCATTCACTGCATTTATTTAATTTTTGGCATTATCAGTTGTGACTGGGATATTAGTACTGGGCCTTTGTCTTCCATTCCTCCGCTGCTTGTGTCAGTACCTGCGCTGTGTGACTGTGTGACTGTCGTAGAGGGGGCGTGTCTGCAGCGCCAGACTTTTCATCTCCCAGTCTGCGGTGATGAAGTGAGCGGTTCCGCTCATGGATCTATTATAGGTTCCGCGGGACGTCCAAGCGTCAGTCGTGAGCGCAGCTGAGGATGCGCGGGAGAGTTGACTTTAGCCCGGTCTGACTGTGCGTAAAGGAGCTGCTTAAATGCCGCGACAATAAGCGGTCGTTGAGACGCTTTTTTCACTCATGTCTTTCTTGTGCCACAGTGCTTACACATCGTGACAGTTTTGTCGAATATTAATTATCAGTGTAGTTACAGTGAAGCCAAAATGCTCTCATACTGGGGATTTAAATGACGCAGGGCTTTCAAGCATCTCCGTTCCTCCGCTCGCAATGACCGCGCTGTGTGTGGACTGAACAACGTGCGCACAACTTTTTTTTCATAAATCAAACCGCGGATCACGTCTGTACCGAACCGAAGACGTTGAACCGAACGGATCACGGATCAGTGATGAACCGTTGCACCTCTATAATAATCGATTTCACAGTGACATTTGTTTACTGTTTTATTTATTTTATTTCCGTACTTTTAATGTTGTTTTATGTCTGTATTTGTCTGTGCACACTGGTGACTTTTGCTAATGTATTCCAATGTGGTTTTTTTTTTACTGCAAATGGCAAATAAACGGAATCTGAATCTGAATCTGAAACAGCAGGTGCCACAGTGGGGCGGCTGTGGCTGTGAAGTGCGAAACTGTGGTTGTGTCCTTAGGCAAGACACTTCCCCCACATTAGAATGAGTCTGGTGTGTGTGTGAATGATTGGTGGTGGTGGGAGGGGCTGATGGCACAGACTGGTTGCCTCGCTTTGGTCAGTGTGCCCCAGGGCAGCTGTGGCCCCCAGTGAATGAAAATTGACATGTGAAGCTTCTTTGAATGTCCAAAAATAAATACTTACATTGAAAGACATTATAACTGGGGAACAACAAACAGGAGGCGCTGAAGTGGAGTTCAGATATGGATTTGTCTTTGAAACTTTTGCTTGAGATCCTCAAAACACCATCATTACTTCTGTCAAAATACTTTAAAGTATGTATCCATTAAATAATAATAGTAATGCATTGGTTTTATATAGCGCTTTTTTGGACACTCAAAGATGCTTCACATGTGTCATTATTCTTTCACTCCAAATACGGTGGTGATAAACTACTATTGTAGCCACAGCTGCCCTGGGGCACACTGACAGAAGCGAGGCAACCAGTATGTGCCATCGGCCCCGCCGGCCACCACCAACCATTCACACACACACCAGACTCATTCTAGGCAATGGGGGTGAAGTTGCCTGGCCTGCCAAACGATATGCTTTTTCAAAGACATATAGTTTGGGAACGAGCTTGATCTCAGCGAATTCCCGGTGGGCGTGGTTGACAGACTGCATCAACCAATTAGATGCACACAGGATATGACGCAGCAACTAGCGGCACCCAAGCCGTTTCAGTAAACACAAAACAAGGGATGGCGGCATGTCAGCTAGTGCAAATGTAAACGACTGCTGTCGATTTTGTAAAAAAAACGTAAAGATACGAGGAGTTATTAGCAACTCAAAGGTGAAAGGAAGTCCCGCCTCTCGGTGCGTGATTGGACCGATGTGGGTAAAATCGTGAAATGATAGGCTAGGAAGAGGTGTCCAGACGGTTCTTCTTTTGAACAGAAAGGAGGAGTGTCTGGCAGGCCAGGCAAGGGGTGAAGTGTCTTGCCTAAGGACACAACGGCAGTTTGGCACTTTACAGCTGCAGCCGCCCCACTGTGGCTGGTGTTCCCAGAGGTTAAGTGTCTTGTGCCAAGGACTTGGCTCAAAGGCCATTGCTCTACCAACTGAGCTACTGTCGCCCATGAAAATCTCTTGATCACGTCTAAAGATTTAATGATTCTCAAAGGTTTTCGGCAGCTGCGAATCGTCTCTGAACGGGACAAATGTGACAGCGTTCTCGTCTTGTTCTTCTCAATCTTGTCTGAGACCCTGAAAACATGTCGTTCATTTGCATACCCATTACTGTCGTACAAAAACAGCTGTGTGGGCTCATACATGCGCCGCAGTGACAGCCAAATTCTCTCTGCCGTTTGCCTTTTTAACTCATTGACTGCTGCCGTTGTTGATGATTTTACTGATTCTGAAGACCCACAGAATATTATTTCCTAAGATTATGTGAAATGTGAAACCAGATTCTGAAAGCATCTGCATTTTCTAATTTCATCAGCAAAAATAAGTTTCTTTCTAGCTATTCTTATTGTCCTGTAATCCCCAGTCAAAAAGAGGGTCTCAGACAAATACGCCAATGGCAGTCAATGAGTTAAGGAGAAAATCAAAGCAAAGCACCTGGCTTTGAAAAAAACCCCAAAAAAATTCAAACCTCACGCTGGCTCGCAGATGTCGCAGAAACCTTTACTCCCCAAAACACATTTTCTCTCCCATTTAATAAAAAACGTAATTTCGAAAACTCATCAGGAAGTGTGCTCCCCGAACGGCCAAATAAGGAGATCTCGACAACAGGCAGTTTAAACGTGGCAGATGTCGCGGTTCAATCTGAGCTCAGGAGTTGTTTGTTTTGACGATTGCCTCGGTCGTTTCTGAGATGGAGTCTGACCAAACATGAGAGGATTTCACATGAATTTCTTTTGCAGATTTACCAAACAAGAAATGAGTGATTGGGGAAAAATAATAAGTTTTGCTCTTGTGCAGTCGCAAGGGTTTGAAAATTGAAATCAAATTTGCCTGGTACCCAGAGTCAGAAAAAAACATGGGGAGGCAGCGTTTCATATTGTGGCAGCTAAACCGTGTCTGCGTAGGTTTCCTCCGGGTGCTCCAGTTTCCTCCGGGTGCTGCGGTTTCCCCTACCATTTAAAAACATGGAAAATAGGTCTAGTCTTTGAAAGGCGCCATAAAGATTACTTACTTACTTGAAAACTTCCTAAAAATGTAAGACAGGCTTCTATCAAGTTTTGCAGTCCACAAACTAAATTGTTGATTTGAATAAAGTTTAATACGACCGAACTGAGAATGGCATTTTAAACTTCAAGAAATGTGTCCTGAAAAAGAAAAAAAAAATGTCAATGTTCGCCCGACAACAACCCAAACTGTTGTATTTGTGTGCGTTCATCAAGTTAAATTATTCTTTAAAGCTTCCAGACAGATATTTTTTGAGGCAGCTCTAAGTTTAGTGGTGTTTTCAGTGGCAGCTCTAAGTTTAGTGGTAAGTAAGTCACGTTTATCTATATGGCTCCTTTCACAGACCAGAGTCAAAGCGCTTTATAATTCTGTGCATTAATCTCTGACTCCACACAGAGATGGGAGCGGGGCCAGTACAGGAGGCACAGACCTATTGTACATGTTATTAGTGGTAGGGGAAACCGGAGCACCTGGAGGAAACAGACGCAGACACGGGGAGAACATTCAAACTCCAGTCAGAAAGGCCCTGTTCCGACCGGGATTCAAACCCAGAACCCTCTTACTGAGAAGAGAGAGTGCTATCCACTCAGTGCCGCCCAAAGTGGTGTTTTTGTGGCAGCTAAAAGTTTAGTGGCAGAAAGGCTCTGTTACAACCAGGATTGGAACCCTCTGCCTCCCTGTGTGTGTAAGCAGCAAGTCCCTTTTCAAAATATAGTTAAGTTTTAGGCTAGTTTTATCAAGTTGCGGTAAAAGACTCATAGATTGAAGTCACATAAACTCATGAATGTGGAGAGATTATAAATAACTTTTCACTATTTTCTTCCAACAAACACAACAATCACCAACAGCTCCACGACAATCGGTGACAAATGTAATAAAAGCAAAATCTAATCTTTTATTGAAATGAAAAGCCATTGTCTCGTTGTCGGCCCACACAAACCAGGACAGACATGCTTCAGTCTGTGCCGCTTTTTCTCAAATGTGTCCAAGAAATACTGTAGAAAATCAATCAAGTGTTTTGCTGTTTCATTAAAACTGACGAGAGAGAATCAGAAATCTGAACAAAGCACAAAGTGATTCAGCGTTCACTGCTCGGGAAACTGTTTAATGTCTTTTGTAGCTCCAGAAAATGTTTAAAACAGAAAAGTGGCCATGTGGAGACAAAAGGGAGGGAGCAAAAGTGCGGCAGGTGGTGCGGTGGTTGGACACCTTTGAGAATATATACTTATTTATGGGTTTTTGCCTTTAATCAATTGATCAAAATGTAAAACTTAAAAAGCAAAAAGCCCAATTATAATTCAAAGGAGAATATTACATACAAAAAATAGAATAATAATAATAATTAAAGCAGCAAGCGGCATCGAACGGCCCTCGCCGCACCACACTAAGGAGGATTTTCCTAAAGCCCTGACGGGAGCGACACTGTGCATTTGGAATTCCTATGATCAGTGATTGTGTGTCTCTATTGAAAAGGTAAACCTCATTCTCCCCATGTAACACTTGAATCAGTCTGTAGGGGGCGCTAATGCTGCAATTTCATGATTGAATTTTGTGCAAATCGGACTTTGTATGTGCAAATGGTGGCATTAAATGTCGTACAACAGCGCCCCCTACAATTTCATTTTTTTAGTCTTATACCAAAGAACACCCAAAATAATACACTTTATGCCAGAAAAAAACTTGATGATTTTTTTATTTTGGTAAGTGGGTCAAATATAAGATCAAACAACAGAAAACCTAAATACCTTTATCCCCATGTAAACCTTTACTCAGCCTGTAGGGGGCGCTAATGGGCCAATGTCATTGTTCACACTGTCATGTGACCTAGGCCCAGGAGTTGAACAACCGAATCAAGTTTAGTGCAAATCAGAGTTTGTAAATGTGCTCCTGTTTGCACATACAATCACTTGACTCAGTCTGTAGGGGGCGCTATTGCTGCAATTTCTTCTTTTTACACTTTCAGCTTACCCAAACCCGTGCCGTCGCGTGCAGGTCACAGCCCGGAGATTGTGACTTATGACAGTTACAACGAGTAATACTTGTTGTAAAAGCAATAGGCCCTTACCCCAGTTGGGGCTCGTGCCTAATAATAATAATAATAATAAATAACAACAATAATTAATGAATGAAAGATTATTTTTAAGGTAATTTCAAAAGATAGATTTTTTTTATATAATGAAAATATATATATAGATAAAATTGAATTAAAATAATAATATTAGCAGTAGTATTAGTCCACCTCCAAACCAGTTTCTACACCTTTCTCAACCCGGAGCACCCAGAGGAAACCCCTACCAATACACAAATGAACAATAGATCAGGGAGAATGTTTTTTTGTGTGCTAATTCTGTCAAAATTATTGCATTAATTTACGTTAATGAATTTTTTATAATATCACTCAGAATGCCGCGGACACGTGCGTGTGTGATGGTGACAGCGGTAACGTGGTCATATAATACACGCACAGGGGCCATTCTCTGATGTTGTGTGACACACGGAGGAGAGGAGGAGACACGCTGAAATGCAACCAAACTCGCAAAATTAAAGCTGGGGTACCTACATTTTCCCTTTCATTAACAGCTCTTGTTGGTTGTACCCAAAAGTAGAAGGTTGTGAGCAAGTCAAACAGATTGAAGTACATTTGGTATGAATAACAATGTGTCATTACATTTGAAAATCTCATTTAACTTCAATTGGAGTGGATTTGAAATAGAATGTTAAAAATGCGATTAATTGTGAGTTAACTCATCATTACTACTAAAAAAATTAATCGTTTGACAGCCCTAATTTTTAACCATGATATTGATTCAAGTCTAGAACATACAAAGTAAATCTGTCCCAGAGACTGGTCTAAACGCATATAATGTATAATAAATCTTAGTTTTTGCAGATTACGTCACTTTCCCTCTTCCTCAGCCCGTTGTGCGGATGCTAATCTTTTGTGCGTCCGCAGACTCAGATGTGACATTGTAATTGTTGGGAGCACAAAGCCCGGCGCCTCTGCCTTCACTTTTCATTACAGTTATTGTCTCCATAACAAAGATGTATCTACAAAGCATTCCCCACATTCTCCGACCATCCATCACCTCCTCCTGCTCCTGTCACTGTCAAACACGAGCAGATTGAGAGATAAAAGATTAATCAACTTTTCCAACTTTAAATTAGCACAACACAACTTTGTACAAACCACTCAAACGAAGAAACGCCAAAAAACCTCATTTAGAAAATAACAAATATTACGGTAATTAATAATATTGTTTGGTTTTGCTGTTGGTCTTTGGGACGGTTCAGAAATTAGCTTCTTATTTTGTTTGTGTGAAATATACAGAATTAATCATAAGTTAATTTTGTGTTTTATGGTTAAGGCTGAAGGTTCTTCAATGAGACAAAAAATGTAAAGAAGCTAGAACTGTTATTTATAGTTTTATTGAGAGATTAAAGTAGAAATATGTTCAATTTTCATGTTGAGTCATCATTAAAGGGCCTAATCTGTCATCATTAAAGGGCCCTAATCTGTCATCATTAAAGGGCCCTAGTCTGTCATCATTAAAGGGCCCTAATCTGTCATAATTAAAAGACCTGAATCTGTCATCATTAAAGGGCCTTAATCTGTCATCATTAAAGGGCCCTAATGTGTAATTTTAAAGGGCTCTAATCCGTCATCATTAGAGGGCCCTAATCTGTCATCATTAAAGGGCCCTAATGTGTAATTTTAAAGGGCTCTAATCCGTCATCCCTAAATGGCCCTAATCTGTCATCGTTAAAGGGCCCTAATCTGTCATCATCAAAGGGCCCTAATCTATCATCATTAAAGGGCCCTAATCTGTCATCATTTAAGGGCCCTAATCTGTCCTCATTAAAGGGCCCTAATATGTCATCATTAAAGGGCCTTAATCTGTCATCATTAAAGGGCCCTAATGTGTAAATTTAAAGGGCTCTAATCCGTCATCATTAAAGGGCCCTAATCTGTCATCATTAAAGGGCCATAATGTGTAATTTTAAAGGGCTCTAATCCGTCATCACTAAAGGGCCCTAATCTGTCGTCATTAAAGGGCCCTAATCTGTGATCATTAAAGGGCCCTAATCTTTCATCATTAAAGGGCCCTAATCTGTCTTCATTAAAGGGCCCTAATCTGTGATCATTAAAGGACCCCAATCTTTCATCATTAAAGGGTCCTAGTCTGTGATCATTAAAGGACCCTAATCTTTCATCATTAAAGGGTCCTAATCTATCATCATTAAAGGGCCCTAATCTGTCATAATAAACTGCTCTTTTCCAATACTTCTTTAACTGATAGCAGTAGATCAGAGACATTTGAATTTCTAAATTAGTTTTCCAGCCCCTAAATCTTGTTATTGTTTTCATTTCGATGTCCCGCCCTCCACCGTTTCACCAATCAGAAAGTCTGTGATCCGGGCGCCAGAACTCACCGCATGGAGCTGATCTCACTGGTAAAGTACCATGTGGCGCAGAACTAAAAGAGGTCTCGTTATCATTCTCAAATCATTAATGACAAAACAAGGAATAAAACCAGGATTTCTATCTTTGTGAAAAAGGTGTTGGTTATAGATTTATTGTTGACAAAACTCTTGTCTATTCAGCTGTTATGGTCCCAGCTGGATTCGTCTGCATATCTGGCAACCTGAGTCAGGGAGAGTGGGAGAGGCTGCAGTACCACTTTGGGCCACATTTTTGCAGACTGCCCAAAACACAAAAGTACAATAAAAACATCATATTCTTTGTGATATTTGCCTCTGGTCTCGCTAAACACCGGCTCTGGTCCACTTTGGTCCCGGACACTGCTCAGAGATGTCCATTATCGGGGAGAGTTTTGCTGCTTTTGCTCCGGAGGTGACTCTTTATTGATTTCCTCTCAAGGCTAAAGCAGTCGATGTGCTGGTCTGAACCGCGGGCTATTCTTGTCACTCTGTCTGTGTACTCGTACCCTAGCCTGACACCACTCTGCTGCTAAAGAGACCATTCACTGTAAGCTTTTAGTTTCTCCACGACATCGGCTCACATCCCATTGGCTGGATCTTCACAGAGTTCAATCATACAGTGCCTTGCGAAAGTATTCGGCCCCCTTGAACCTTTCAACATTTCGCCACATTTCAGGCTTCAAACATAAAGATATAAACTTGACATTTTTTGTCATGAATCAACAACAAGTGGGACACAAATGCACCTGATCTTTGATAGTCTCAGGGTTCTGTTTAAAGCGCAGAGAGAACCAAGAAGACAAAGGAACACACCAGGCAGGTCCGAGATACTGTTGTGGAGAAGTTTAAAGCCGGATTTGGAAACAAAAAGATTTCCCAAGCTTTAAACATCTCAAAGAGCACTGTGCAAGCAATTATATTGAAATGGAAGGAGTATCAGACCACTGCAAATTTACCAAGACCCGGCTGTCCCTCCAAACTTTCATCTCAAAACAAGGAGAAGACTGATCAGAGATGCAGCCAAGAGGCCCATGATCACTCTGGATGAACTGCAGATAACTACAGCTGAGGTGGGAGAGTCTGTCCATAGGACAACAATCAGTCATGCACTGCACAAATCTGGCCTTTATGGAAGAGTGGCAAGAAGAAAGACATTTCTCAAAGATATCCATAAAAAGTCTCGTTTAAAGTTTGCCACAAGCCACCTGGGAGACACACCAAACATGTGGAAGAAGGTGCTCTGGTCAGATGAAACCAAAATCAAACTTTTTGGCCACAATGCAAAACGATATGTTTGGCGTAAAAGCAACACAGCTCATCACCCTGAACACACCATCCCCACTGTCAAACATGGTGGTGGCAGCATCATGGTTTGGGCCTGCTTTTCTTCAGCAGGGACAGGGAAGATGGCTAAAATTGATGGGAAGATGGATGGAGCCAAATACAGGACCATTCTGGAATAAAACCTGTTGGAGTCTGCAAAGGACCTGAGACTGGGACGGAGATTTATCTTCCAACAGGACAATGATCCAAAACATACTGTAAAGCCAAATCTACAATGGAATGGTTCACAAATAGACGTATCCAGGTGTTAGAATGGCCAAGTCAAAGTCCAGACCTGAATCCAATCAACAATCTGTGGAAAGAGCTGAAGACTGCTGTTCACAAACGCTCTCCATCCAGCCTCACTGAGCTCGAGCTGTTTTGCAAGGAAGAATGGGAAAGAATTCCAGTCTCTCGATGTGCAAAACTGATAGACATACCCCAAGCCACTTGCAGCTGTAATTGCAGCAAAAGGTGGCGCTACAAGGTATTAGCGCAAGGGGGGCGAATAATATTGCACGCCCCACTTTTCAGTTTTTTATTTGTTAATTTTTTTTAAATTATCCAATAAATTTTGTTCCACTTCACGATTGTGTCCCACTTGTTGTTGATTCTTGACAAAAAATTAGTTTTTTATATCTTCATGTCTGAAGGCTGAAATGTGGCGAAATGTTGAAAGGTTTACTGTATACTGTAAAAAACTGATCAAATGTGAGGTAATCCACTGTTTTTATTGCAATAATAATAATAATAATAGGGGCTGGTGCTATGAGACTTGGGTGGCATCTCTGATTGCCACCCCCCTGACCCAGAAATGGATTAAAGGGTAGAAAATGGATGGATGGATGGAATAATAATAATAAAAATATATCATACTTATAAAGTGCTTTTTTGGACACTCAAAGATGCTTTACAGAAGAATCATAAGGAATAAAAAGGTAAAAATAAACAATTAACATAGGCAGTTTTGAACTGGTGGGTTTTAAGAAGACATTTGAAGTTTTTCTCCAATGGGACAAACACATTTAGTTTTATTCCAAGAAGTTTTGCCTTTTTTTCTTATTCCAAGTCGAGACAATTCTTGCATGTTTTTAAAATAAGATTATTTTGTTCTTTGTCCCGTTGGCCAATCTCATCTTAAAGATATAGAGTATTTTCCCGAAGTTTAGGAAATAACTGCTCTCTCCACTTTTTGAATCGAACTCTCTGGTCTTATTGGACGAGCACACAATTTGGAGGACCAATAGTCTTGATGATCCACCCGGAAGTAGAACATCCTCCCATATACTGTACCTTTAAGGCAAAGTGAAAATCTGCTCAAATTAACATTTTGCCAAATTGTAGACATTTTTTACTCATTTTCCATCACTTTTTGCAGTGTATGTATTAATATAATGTATACGTTTTGAACTTCTTTTTTTCACCGTTTCCTGCTTTATAAATTCTACTTTATCACAGACTCTAGGTCCAATTTAAAACATACAGACAAGACAAAAGAAAATAACAAACAAGCAGTTATGACTTTAAAAGACAGCCGCACCAGTGTCTCCGTGTCTGAGACTAGAGATTTCTGTCAAATGTCCTTCTATCGACTGGGGATTACAGGAGAACTAAACAAGCTAGAAATAAACTTTTTGACTTTTTGTCAACTTTTTGCTGATGAAAAAGTAGACGGTTCAGTTTTTCAGAATACGATTTCATATTTCACATAGTCATAGCACACAATATTCTGTGGGTCTTGAAAATCAGTAATATATTAAAAAAAAACGGCTGGCAGTCCATGAGTTAATGTTGCTGAGACTTTTGCAGTTAAATAAACAACTTGTTAAATAAAACAACTACATGACAGATTTTATATTCTATTTTCATCAAAAATAAACAATACATACTGACATTAGCTGAGAAAAAAGCATAAATCTGTGCGGTGAGCTTTTGTATCAACTTAGTTCCACACCGCAGTTAAAAGCAGAATAAAAAGAGATTGACAGAAACGGTAGAGAGCTTTCACAGGTTCGTTTGATCGATTTAGATTGAAAAATTATATGAATTGTGTGAAAAACGGCAGGTAAAAAGATCTCCAACAGAGAGACTGAGGAATGAAGGACGTCTATAAGAAATATTTGAAATACTGTGGATCAAAGTCAGAGTAAAAGCAACATTTATGACATTCTCTGTGTGCGGCTGACATGAAGTAAACAAGTCGTTCTCCACCGAAACAAAAGCTTCTGAATCGTCCAAAGTGACTGAGTGTGAGTTTGAGAGGCTTTCTTTGTGTCCAGCCTCTCTCTGCAATTAAGTGGCCATTGTCAAAGAAAGTACAGCGGCTTTAGACGACAAACAACTATACATTTGTGAAAGTAAAATGCAGCAAAAAGAGCTATTTTCTTCCCATGGAGCTGAAAATTATGACAACGTCTGTGTTTTTTGAAACGCGGGAAAAGTCCACATGATAAGACGCCAAAACCAAAATAACAGACATTTTCTTTCCTCAATTTGGATTTTTGAACAGTTTTGCACTATTTTTATGTCGTCGTTAGAAGAAAGTGAGGATGGACAAAGAAAGGGATTCAACACAAAAAGCCAAGTCAAAACAAACTTATGGGAGCGTTTTTGCTACAAAAGGTGATGGTGGAAGTTTGTACAATGAACCACATGTTAAAACCCAAACTAGCATTAAAGAAGAAAGATTACGTATTTTTACGGCCGTCGCAAATTATAATGAAACTATTAACTTTGTCTGTTCATGTGTTAGAATGGGAGATAATGTCTTTAGTAGAAAACAAACGGTGAGACAGGAAAGTTATGATATCAGACTGCATTTCTACATGCTGCCACCAGAGGGAGATTGTCTCTTTTTTCCCCCCAATGTAATGAGAGATTCCGATTTTTGTTTTAAAAAGCAGAAAACTACACTGGGTTTCAGGTTGTGTTCATGCGATCTCGGAAGATCGGGCCTTCCCGCTCTGGAAAATGGGAATAAATGAACTCTGCTCAAGTTGGAAATTTAACTCTGGAATTTTAGGTCCCAGAATTCCTGAGTTTATGTCACTGTGACACGTGTCAGATAAAATAAACATTCTTGAAGGCAAATTTAATTTGTGAATTCATGAGCACATATGAAAGATTATTATGTATTTCAGCACAACACAGTGGCTGAGTCGTTAGCACTCTCTGCAAGAAGGTTCTGGGTTTGAAACCCAGTCGGAACAGGGCTTTTCTGAGTGGAGTTTACACTGTGTCTGCGTGGGTTTCCTCAGGGTGCTCCGGTTTTCAGCTACCACTAAATATGTGTTGTGTGTGTGTGTGTGTGTCTGTGTTTTTGTGTATGTTTGAGTGTGTGTGTGCGTTTGTATGTATGTGTATGTGTGTGTGTGTGTGAGCGTATGTATGTGTGTGTGTGTGCGTTTGTGCTTTTGTGTGTGTGTGTGTGCGTATGTGTGCTTTTGTGTGTGTGTGTGTGCGTATGTGTGTTTGTTTGTGGGTGTGTGTCACCAGCTCCTCATGTGTAACATTAACAGTGATCTCAGAGTTTCACGCAAACGCAGCATTAGTTCCATGTTTGTTGCTGATGTAGCCTGGATGGATTTAAAAACAACCCCAGGTCTGTGTATCAGTCTGCCTCTTATGGACCAATGGCTCTGTGTGTGTTTTCTGCTGCATTGTCTGTGTTTGACCGGTCCGAGATAAAAAAATACATATATACAAAAATAAAATACATTGAATTGAACCAATATTATTACATTGTTAAAAAAGAGAAAAGTTCAATTTAGCATCATATTGTAAAACTTAAGCATATTTTCCAGCTGTGAAACCATCTCTACAAGTCCTGACATTACTTCAGTCCTAAAACAAAACGTGGATTGATTTGTTAAAGTTGTTGATTGTGGCTGAGGAGAGTTTTTGAGGAAGGCGTGAGTTCATTTAGTTTAAAAGACATTAACTGAAGCGAGAGGAAGCGGCGCGGGAGTCGGAGACTTAATGAAAGTGTGTTTGCCCCGAGGTTAAAAACAACTATTAACAAAAGCAGAGGAAAAAGAGCAGGAAACGGCACCATCGCAGCTCCAGGGCTGGACTAAAAGTTTCATCAAAGAGAATAAATCAATTAGGTTGATTTGATTCCAACCAATCAGAGACGACTTTGGAAATGACTCAGATTTTAATTGAATTGGACCCAGTTTGTGGCTTTAACTTGTTTATGTTGAAATATTTCCCAGCAGCCGATGAGCCAGATCCTGTCAGGCTTCTGAGGCTAAGCAGGGCAGGGCCTGGTTAGTGCTGTGATGGGAGACCTCTGGGAACAGCAGGTGCCACAGTGGGGTGGCTGTAAAGTGCCAAACTGTGGTTTTGCCCTTAGGCAAGACACTTCCCCCACATCAGAATGAGTCTGGTGTGTGTGTGAATGGTCGGATGATGGCACAGACTGGTTGCCTCGCTTCTGTCAGTATGTCCCAGGGCAGATATGGCTAAGGCTTGAGTGTCCAAAAAGTGCTAAATTAAACTAATGAATTATTTTCATTATGCACAAACTGAGCCAAATGCAGCTGCTTTGCTGACACAGACTAGTCATTGAGGCTTGAAATACTTTCAAAATCTGTCATCCAGCCAATTCCAGCTCTGCCAATGTCAAAGTGTCAAACTGGTTCCAGAAAGCATTGGGTGGTTGCAGGTTTTACACCACTTTTACATTCTCTGTATGTATCTGTGCTGGCATGAACTGAACAAGCCTTTTTCAACCAAAATTTCCTTCTAAATTAATAATAAAATTGAAAGCTGGTGAGAAAGTAAACATTGGTCATTCAGCCAGAATCAGCTCGGATGTCTGTTGACTCCTTTACTAAAAAGTTTGGGCACCCCTATATTAGTGTGAAAGGGGCAAAAACATTTTCAGGTCTGCTTTGGATGAAAAAGAAACCATACATTTCCATAAATCTGCACTGGAGACAAACACACATCATTCATTTGAAATCCAAAAAAATCCAACTCTATCAAACTGAACCCGAAACAGAGAGAACATAAAACCTCGGGCTCGTTCTGTTCGTGTGCAGTGAAAATGACAGTGGACGCCAGTGAACTGCGGTCCAATCAAACCCACTGACTCGTCTGATCAAATTACCCCCGTGTGCTGCCTCCGGGGCCAGGGCTCAGCTGTGGAGGGCTCCCCAGAATCAGTGCCTGAGTCTAGGAGAGCGAGAGAGGAGCGCGGCCTCCTGTCTGCTCCACTGACCCGGAACCTGGTCCTCCGCCACTCACCCTGACAAAGATGTCTGTTTACTGCTGGATTTTCAGGTTTTTCGGCAAAGAATAGAGGTCTATAAAGGAAAATAATTTTCAGTTTTCTTTGTGATAATCCGGGGAATGGTAGGTCAACTCGAAACTTAACTAACTTAATCTTTAGTTTTAAAATAGTCAAAAACAGAAGAAGTTCAAGCTGGTGTCGCACTTTCTCAACTCAAGTTTCAGCCACATTATTACAGTTTTACAACTTTTAAAGGCCAGGAGGAAGGTTATCATATAGAGAATTGGACGACTAAAAAGAGAATGTGGTAAAAGATGTCAAAACTTTATCTTTATCCAACTTAAACTACATTCTCACAATGACAATTATACTAGAAAAGAGTAGAGCAAAAAGGTAGAACTAAAACGAAGCAAAGATTTCCCCATATACACACTTATTCCAATTTTGTGCAATATTTTGTACTATGGTCTGGATTTGCTCCTTTGACTTCGTTAACAGGTGGGAGGGGTTAACTCCTTTTGCAGATTGAAACCATTGGATCTGAATTTACTGTCCGGAATGTAATGAGCCCAAGTGAGTGAGGCCTTTAGCATTTAGCCTAGCTTTAGCATGTAGCCTAGCTTTAGCCAACTCCTTTGCCACTAACGGAGCCCGTGGGGAGTGGAGCCACAACATCTTTGCTTCAATGACATTTACTAAACATTCCTCTTGCTCCGGCTTCAGTTTCTTGATGTTTGGATTGAACCAGAACAGATTATTTTACTATCGCATTCTCCGACAAACTACAGCCAGCAAATTCAGCTCAAACTCTTGACGTCACCAACACCGACCTACAACACCCGCCTCCCCCGCTCTCTGATTGGTCGGAGGGGATTCAACCGAGGAAACTGCAGCCACTAGGATCAGACCCAGACGTACATGTAGGAAATGATCACGGACCAGAGTTTACACATGGTAAGAACCAGACGTACATGTAGGAAATGATCACGGACCAGAGTTTACACATGGTAAGAACCAGACGTACATGTAGGAAATGATCACGGACCAGAGTTTACACATGGTAAGACCCAGACGTACATGTGATCTGGAAATGATTTACACATGGGACCAGAGTTTACACATGGTAAGAACCAGACGTACATGGTGTAGGAAATGATCACGGACCAGAGTTTACACATGGTAAGACCCAGACGTACATGTAGGAAATGATCAGGACCAGAGTTTACACATGGTAAGACCCAGACGTACATGTAGGAAATGAAATCATGGACCAGAGTTTTCACATGGTAAGACCAGGCTTCTCGTTCAGTCTTTTGTTAGTACTTTTTTTGACCGATGTACCATAAAACCAGAAACATACTAAAACAGCAGAGTTTTCCAGCAAAGGAAGGTCTCAAAATCTACAGAAATCTTTCAAATCCACAGAAAACCAGCTCAATAACACACATAGAAAACACAATCATGCAACATTCTGCTTCCCCAACAAGCCCAAACAAAGTATATGTGTTTTCTTGTCTATAGGGACCTTAATGTATGGATTAAAAGAGTATTCAATGTGGAGGTTCTGACCTGCTCCAGTTTCCAGTGGAACTCTGCGGGTCTGAAGGAGTCGGCTCGGCTGAAGTCTGTCCGCAGCAGAAAGACCAGGCGACAGTTGTGGACGTACAGAGAGTAGTGATGGCGGTTCATTTCTAAACCAGAGCAGAGGAAGTGTCAGAGGAAGTGTCAGAGGAAGTGTCAGAGGAAGTGTCAGAGGAAGAGTCAGAGGAAGAGTCAGAGGAAGAGTCAGGGGAAGAGTCAGAGGAAGTGTCAGAGGAAGAGTCAGAGGAAGTGTCAGAGGAAGTGTCAGAGGAAGAGTCAGATGAAGAGTCAGATGAAGAGTCAGATGAAGTGGGGAGGTTTAGGCAAGTTTATTTGTATAGCACCATTCATAGACAAGGAAACTCAAAGTGCTGCAGTTGAACCTGATAAAGTTCATTCAAATCTGCAAAGGGTCTAAAGAGGTAAAACTGTAATAACTTCTGTCTTATTAACATTGTTTGTTTGTTGCTTAAAATAGATGAATAAATAAATTTTATAAAAAAATAAAAATAAAATAAAAAACGGAATAAATGATTAGATACATACATATATAGAAAAAAAATAACTACAGACATTAATAAATAAAAACATAAACACATAAATAAGTACATACACAGTTAAGAAATATGAATACATTAATAATCAGGTTGGGCGCCAAACCCACGGAGGATTTTCTCTTAAAAAGCAGAAAAAACACATTTATACATTCTCTTTGGAGAATTCTGAAACTACTAGAACTCTCAGATCAGTCATTTCAAATCAATGTAAATTTGTTTTACACCAGTTTTACTTAAAATTAAGTCATTTATGAAGTTTTTACCTTTACTCACCTTTCATACGTGTTAAAACTGGTTAAAAAAATTTTAAATACAGAAAAAAAAACGTTTTTTGAAAGGCTAATACTTACTGCTGCATGTAAACAGTGTGTTGCTATGGTAACTAGCACTGGCCAATCAGGAACTAGCACCTAACTGCCAGGGATGTTGGTTGCCAAGCGACCAAAAATGGCTAAATGTAAACAGAGAATAGATTTTAAAACAGCTCTGCTTGTGTCTCTCCATGGCCTCGCACCAAAATAACATTGGTGACATGTTGGTCCCATATGAACCGAGCCGGACTCTGAGGAACACAGGGACTCGACTCTTGCTGGTGCCCAGAGTGAGAACCAAACATGGGGAGGCTGCATTTCAGGTTTATGCTGCTAAAATCTGGAACAGTCTCCCTGAAAATGTGAGAGATGCGTCTACGTTGACAATGTTTAAATCCAGGTTAAAGACTCAACTGAAGGATTTTAGCTCATTACTTAATGCACCATGGTTATTTATTTTTTAATTCCCTCTGTAATTTTAAAGTTTTTATGGTTTTAATTTTTGTGTATTTTTAATGTTCTAATTGTGTTTCTGGTGTTTGTTTTATGTGATGATTTGTGATGTGGACTGTGAAGCGCTTTGTGTTGCACATGTGTATGAAAGGCGCTCAACAAATAAACTTTGATTGATTGATTGAAACAGTAAAATAAACTAGTGACATTGAAATAAATTACATTACAATAAACAGATAAACCTATGAAGACCGCAAAAGTACAAGAACTGAGAAATCACAACCAGAACTAAAAACCGTCAAATTGACTGCTCTAGGAGTTCTAGTGTTATTGTATGGTAGTTTAAAGGAAAACACACTGGAATGAGCCTGGTTTTGTTTTTACACATTCTTCCAAATCTCTAGAGTTTCCATCTGTTCCCAGTTTAGACGGTGGAGAAAAGCAAAACAATAATATCAAACCTTTCATTATTCAAACAGTGACACTCCAGAGCAACAGGGATTTTATCAATATCAAGTCAACCAAGTGATAAAGTTTAAGGTCAGAATCTCCAGATCACTGACCTTTTCTGTCTTGGTTTGAATGTGAAGAATAACAGAGAACATGACATTTTCTCTGCTCAGATTGTTTCTCTGATCTATACACTGCAGCTCCGACTCCCACTGTTCCATTTCTATTCTTAAAACAAAGATTTCAGCTCAAACACATTTGAGGTAACTCTATGACTGCTAACATTCTGAGACTATAGTAGAACATCCCAGAGCAGTCATTTTGGCGGCTCGATTCAATGGAGTTCTGGGAATCAAATTAAAAGTGAGTTTTTAATTAAAAGAGTAATTTACCATTACTCACTTTTAATACACGCTAAAGCTGGTGATTATAACTTCAAATAACAGCAAAACCAGTTTGTTGAGAGGCTAATGCTAAAGGCTAACTAGTGCTAGTAATCAGTGTGTTGCTATGGTAACTAGCACCTGAAAAGTGGTGCCGCCACAGTGGGGCGGCTGCAGCTGTAAAGTGCCAAACTGCCGTTGTGTCCCTAGGCAAGACACTTTACCCCCATTGCCTAGAATGAGTCTGGTGTGTGTGTGAATGGTTGGTGGTGATCAGAGGGGCTGATGGCGCAGACTGGTTGCCTCGCTTCTGTCAGTGTGCCCCAGGGCAGCTGTGGCTACAGTAGTAGTTTATCACCACCGTGTTTGGAGTGAAAGAATAATGACATGTAAAGCGTCTTTGAGTGTCCAGAAAAGCGCTATATAAAACTGATGCATTATTATTATTATTATTAAAAGAATTTAGGTTGAGACACCAGAACCAGACAAGAGACCAGGACCAGAACTGGGACCTTGGAGAAAATTGACTTTTACTGCCATAGAATAAGTCTGTGTAAGCCCTCAGTCGTACAGGGATTAGTCAAAGCAAAGGAAGGTTTCTCACCCATCATCTGTACTTCTTAGCAAGTTTTCCCGACGTTTCGTCCTCAATCCAAAGGACTTCTTCAGGGAATGAATTCTCAGACCGCGCGTTGGATCCTGATACTAACTCATAAACAATCTAAGGTCTGTTTGATGTAGAAGGGAGCATAAAATCTCCAACACGCGGTCTGAGAATTCATTCCCTGAAGAAGTCCTTAGGATTGAGGATGAAACGTCGGGAAAACTTGCTAAGAAGTACAGATGATGGGTGAGGAAGCAAAGGTGACCTTCCTTTGCTCTGCCATAGAATGTTGGTTTCGAAGCGACGGGAAATGGCTACATTTGAAATTACATTATAATAAGGGAGCCGTCAAAATGACTGCTTTGGGAGTTAAAGGAAGAATGAAATTTAACACAATACCAACCAGTGCTTAGTTTGAATAACATTCTGGAACAATCTAAAATTGGATCTGGCACCTTTGTGCGAGATCAAAAAACAAACATTCTATAGTACATAATGCATTAAAGTTAGCGCCTTGACCCTTGACTAGCATTTAGACAAATGAAGGCATTGATACAGGTAGTTTAAATAGTCCTTCTATAGAATAACCTTCTCGGTCACGGTTGGTAAAAAATTAAATAAAATAGCCTATAATAAATTTTCTAATGAGTTTATTCAAAATGTTGCTAAAGTATTTTGCAATAGGACGACTTGCTTCATATTCATTCTCAAAATGAAAGTATCGTTTATATATGCATTCTGGGTAAATGAAACCGGATGCAAAACTGACCAGTCTTGTCGGAGTTACAGAGCAGCGTCTCCTTCTCGGCTCTGAGTCCGGGACTGGGACCGTGTTTCATCCATGTGGCGATGGTGAACTGGTCCGTGAGGTTCTGAGGTACCACCCAGTCCGGGACCTTCGCCGCCTGCCGCCCGTCGAACCGGAAGATGAGGTCGCTGTCTCTGCCGCTGTCCGTCACCAGCAAAGACGTCCAGTTGGTGGCGCCACTGGGAGCCGGGAGGAGGTCGGTGCTACCGGAGGAGGCCCCTGGAGGACACAACAGACCAGGACCATCAGCCCAGAGAGAGACCAGAGAGAGAGACCAGAGAGAGACCAGAGAGAGATCAGAGAGAGAGACCAGAGAGAGATCAGAGAGAGACCAGAGAGAGACCAGAGAGAGAGACCAGAGAGAGATCAGAGAGAGAGACCAGAGAGAGAGACCGAGAGAGAGAGACCAGAGAGAGATCAGAGAGAGAGACCAGAGAGAGAGACCAGAGAGAGACCATAGAGAGACCAGAGAGAGACCAGAGACCATCTAACAATGAAACATGTCAGTCAATTAAGCAGTACAATCCTCTCTACAATTTTGTTTTATTAGAAAAAACTTCTAAGCCTCAATCATAAAGAAAACACAGTGAACATTTAACATAATTCGATTTTTGTGTTTTGAAAGTTAAAGGTCTTCTCTCCTTCAGAATTCCAAGTATCGTCTGAGATTCAGTCAAAGTCGATGTCGTGTGAGACCTTTGCCAGTGGTTAATATGGATCAAAGACGACAATATCCGTCATAACGACCTACAGCATCTGCATAATAATGTCCATTCAGCCGCTATTCCCTCCCCTCCCCTCCCTCCCCTCCCCTCCCCTCCCTCACCCCCCTCCCCTCCCTCACCCCCCTCCTTCATGTCTGTATATGGGGCTTTCACATGATCACTTGTCAATAGCAATCTCCTCACATACGTGGGCTAAAAGGCTCTAACCTTGGCCATGATTGCTTCAGACGCAGACAGATGACACGCCCTAATATGGAATCAATGGCAGATGGACGCCGGATACAGCCATCGATTCAGCGGCGAATGAATCTGACTTTCAGCACGTTGGACACGTTAGTCACTGCTCACGGCGACGCCATCACAACACAAACGAAGACAGGACAAAGTGTAGTGTAATGGTACTGTATGTGTGTGTAGTGTGATGGTACTGTCTGTGTGTGTAGTGTAGTGTAGAGTATGTGTGTTTGTGTGTGTAGTATAGTGCATGTGTGTGTGTGTAACGGTACTGTCTGCGTGTGTAGTGTGATGGTACTGTATGTGTGTGTGTGTAATGGTACTGTATGTGTGTGTAGTGTAGTCCATGTGTGTGTGTGTAACGGTACTGTATGTGTGTGTAGTGTGATGGTACTGTATGTGTGTGTAGTGTAGTGCATGTGTGTGTGTGTAGTGTAGTGTTGTGTATGTGTGTGTAGTATGATGGTACTGTATGTGTGTGTAGTGTGATGGTACTGTATGTCCGTGTAGTGTGATGGTACTGTATGTGTGTGTAGTGTGATGGTACTGTGTGTGTGTGTGTGTAGTGTAGTGCATGTGTGTGTGTGTAACGGTACTGTATGTGTGTGTAGTGTGATGGTACTGTATTTGTGTGTAGTGTTATGGTACAGTATGTGTGTGTAGTGTGATGGTTCTGTGTGTGTGTGTAGTGTAGTGCATGTGTGTGTGTGTGTAACGGTACTGTATGTGTGTGTAGTGTGATGGTCCTGTATGTGTGTGTAGTGTGATGGTACTGTATATGTGTGTGTGTGTACCGGTACTGTATGTGTGTGTGTAACGGTACTGTATGTGTGTATTCTTGGGTTTCATGTGACGTCGGGGCAGTGGCGTGAATTTCAGACGTGGGACAGGAACTAGACGTGACGTACCCTGGCGGTGCAGTCTGCCGGGTTTATACACGGAGATATAGTAGAAGAAGAAGCGCTGTCAAAATGCCATCTTTTTGTGCGGTGTACGCTTGTAGCAACCGCACAAATAGAGAGAAAGACTAGTTTGTTCATGTACCACTACCACTTCTACTACTAACACTGCTCCTACTACTACTACCGCTACCGCTGCCACTGCCACTGCTACTACTACTACTATTACTACTACAACTACCACCACTTCTACTACTACCACTGCTCCTACTACTACTACCACTACCGCTGCCACTACTACTACTACTACTACTACTACTACTACTAGCTCTACAACCACTACCACTTCTACTACTACAACCTGCTGTTCTACATTTGCCATTTGAATTGAACACATCTAAGGGCATAAGATGTTGTTTAAAGTTTGAATAGTAGACTTATAATTAATTAGTTAGTTATATATAAAGTACAATAGTATTTGAACATACAGTACATATAGTATTAGAACAATCGCTACAGATCCAACCCGTGTTCTTACTGATGGGTCTCTCATTGTCGGAGCTGCTACATTTCAAAGGCTTTTATGATCCTCCTCTGCAGTGTCTTTGCTCATTATGTAAAACGATCGCTCTTTAAAAAGGTGATTTGACTTCATTCTGTCCGTATCTGATCGTCATTATGAGGTGAACGAACCAAGACTTTAGCAGTGAACCATGATCACGCTCTGGGGTCGAGATCCATCAGGCTTCATGCATTTAGATGAGAGACAGAACCAGTGTGTGTGTGTGTCCTTGTGTGTGTGTGTGTCCTTGTGTCTGTGTGTGTTCGTGAGTGTGTGATGGATCCATAGACTGTATACTGTATAGATGGACAATGCTAACCCTGAGCTGAAGTTACTCTAACTCTCTCTGACTCCTGTTTAAACTCCTGTAGCTCAGTAACCGTTTGTGTCACACTCATCATTTTGGGTTTTAACAATTTATGGTTCAACCCTCTCTTTGATCCTTATATATTGTGATTTTGCCTTTTTAAATCCAGATAGGGCCCTAATAACTGACCAATCAGGAGAATTCTGTCACCGAATTTGGCTTTAGCTAGCAACCATAGACTGTATATATTAACGGACCTAGTCACGCCTATCTCCGCCGTTCTAACTAATGGGCCAAAAATTGTGCTCTACTGGAGCAATCCAAAATGGCCGCGAGTGGTCCCGCCCACAAGAAAATTGTGAAAAAACGCATCTGCGCATGTGTCAGCCGGCGCAGCTCCATTCATTTGAACGAGAGACTTAAAAAATTCACAGCGACTGAACTAGAGTGGTCCAAAACACTCCCTCAGCATTGACACACATGTGGAACGGAGCTTTGGGCAAAGAGCCAACTTTTGGACCATCCTGTAAAGACGTTTTCCAGAGGTCAGCTAATGCTATATGTTAGCATTGGCTAATTCTTATACCGTTCACTCCCATCGGCCCGGGATGGTATTGCAATATGTCAGCGCACGTCATTTTGGCCACTTTTGAGCCGGGACCCGCCCCCACTGGTAGCAACGCGAGAGGGGACGGACAGGTACTTTGTTATTGTTTTTATATAGTTTGTATTTGTTTTCCCATTGAGCTTTCATGTTGTGTGTATGTGTGTCCTTCTCTGTGTGTAAGTGTCCTTCTGTGTGTGTGTGTGTCCTTATGTGTGTGTGTGTGTGTGAGAGAGGAGTTTTTTTGCCTTTAGAATTCAAACATAATGTCATAATTCAAAAACACTTATAATGTAAAGATTACATAAAATAATAGTAATAATAACAATAGTAATATCAAATAAAAAAAGTAAAAGAAAAAAAGATAAGAAAATGGAGAAATATATGCATAATAATAAATATAATATATATATATAAATAATATTATATTAATTTAATGTAAACATATGTATTAAAAAACATGATTTAAAGGAGGCCCCAGTAAGACTAGCCACCGCACCTCAGGGATTGAGGGTGGTTCTCTTCTTTTCACTTTCTGTCTGAAAAAACTGATTAAAGAAACGACAGAGAACAAAAAAAAACCTGAAAAGAACTAGTTACATTTATTTAGTTCAATGTTGTTTGAAAGTTGTGTATCTCAGGCTTTCAAACCTCTCTGAATGTGATTGAAACTGATCCATTTACACATTTTTCACCCCACCTCGAGGCAAAAAACCTTGTATTCTGAGATATCCACATGTTTTTCCCTCCGTGATCCTAAACCACAGAATTTCCAACCCAAATATGTTCGGGTGATGAGGAGCCGGAGCCGGGGTCCCGCTGCTGCGTGAGCGGAGGGCAGTGGCAGCGGTGTGTGTCCGTCAGATTCATTAGCCACGGCGCCCACAGACCGGGTTTAAGCGGAGAGCGGCTGAATGAGAAGGCAGCGGGAGCTTTGAGGTCTGAAAGGAGAGCACATATCCTCGCCCCGGGACCGGTCTGGCTCCTCCCACGACTTGGTCGGACCACACGAGTTGGAGTTGGTTTTGGATTTGAAATTTGGGTCAAAGCTGCAACAGCAAATACAGGATACAGGGCCTCACAAAAGAAAACAAATACAGCTTGTAATTTTGCACATTTTGTCATGTTTTCAACCAGACCCCAAAGAACACGTGACCCCAAAGAACACGCAACCCAAAAGAACACGGCACTAGCTTCCACAGACTGGTAACATAGACCTCAGTATGCTCAGGAAGAAGAGTTTGCTCTGACCTTTCTTATAGACAGTATTGGCCTGAGCTGACCAGTCCAGTCTGTGGCCCAGGTGGACTCCCAGTCCAGTTTGTGGCCCAGGTGGACTCCCAGTCCGGTCTGTGGTCCAGGTGGACTCCCAGTTCTGTCTATGGTCCAGGTGGACTCCCAGTCCAGTCTGTGGACTCACCGCACAGTTTCTGTAGAGACTTCTCGGAGTAGGTCTCTCGGTCGCAGCCTTTGCCTATGTGGTTGGTCTGCAGCTCCACCGTGGTCCTCACCGACGACAGCGGGCCGCCACACGTCTCCAGGTGCATCTTGGGAAACAGCTGCCTACTGCCCGTGCCCGGTTCATAGTCCACTCTCTTGCTCCAGCCTGGACAGAGAAAGAAGATTCACACTACAGCATTTTCCCATTTATGTGAGTAACAAAAACACTCTGCATCTCCTCGACCGTAATATTTGATTTCACCGTAGTTTCATTTTGAGTGTTTGCTAATCCATACTTTTTGGAGTACAGCACCGTGAACAAAAACACATCTCATTTTCAGGACTGTAATATTTGATACATTAATTTCAAATTCTTTTATGTCTCTCTATGCAGCTTGTATATATGTCCCTAAACTTAAACAGTAAAATCCCATGGTGAAATATGCTGAAATCTCATGTTACAAGGAATAGATAGAGATAATAATATATATATATAGATAATTTATAAATTCATGTGGTTTTGCAGGTCAGGTCTGCAGACACACATAGATATACAGTTTCCTTCACTAGTGCTTAAACAGAAAAACTTAGGCTGAGACTTTTTGCGGAAGGAAATATAGATTAAATCACAAATAATCACAGTGCATTGAAAAGATTAAAGCTATTATGCACTGATTCTCAGATACACTGATACTAATCTGTCATCATTAAAGGGCCCTAATCTGTCATAATAATAAACTGCTCTTTTCCAATACTTCTTTAACTGAAAACAGTAGTTCAGAGATATTTGAATTTCGATGTCCCGCCCTCCACCGTTTCACCAATCAGAAAGTCTGTGATCCGGGCGCTGGAACTCACCGCATGGAGCTAATCTCACTGGTAAAGTACCATGTGGTAAAGTACCATGTGGCACAGAACTAAAAAAGGCCTCGTTATGATTCTCAAATCAATAACGACAAAACAAGGAATAAAACCAGGATTTTTTTCTTTGTGAAAAAGGTGTTGGTTATAGATTTGTTGTTGACAAAACTCTTGTCTATTCAGCTGTTATGGTCCCAGCTGGATTCGTCTGGATATCTAGCAACCTGAGTCAGGGAGAGTGGCAGAGGTCTTGACTCTTATTCACTTGTTACACAGCTGGGTTTGAATTTCCGGCTTGATTCTCCGGTGGATAAATGACGTCTGGACCTCTGCGATGTTAATTGGGCGTCAAACCCGATTCACTCTTTCCCTGCGCCTCAGACGTCAGCCGCTGCTCCCCATGACCTGCTGTGTGTTTACCTCCTGCCTCGCTCTCGGCCTGTGTTTGTTCATGCTTTCTCGCTCTTAAATTGGCTGCATTGGCGCCGCTGCAGCCCCTGCTCCAGCCCCTGCTCCAGCACGGCCTTGTCTTGGGAAACGGAGGAAATAGGTTCAAACAATGAGCTGCGAGAACACGCTGCTCTGCTTTAGACAGAAGCAAAACTGTGGAGGTCTGAGCGGGAGGTGGAGGAGGAGGTAAAGGAGGAGGTGGAGGAGGAGGTAAAGGAGGAGGTGGAGGAGGTGGGGGAGGAGGTGGAGGAGGCAAGAGGAGGTGGAGGAGGTGGAGGAGGAGGCGGTCGAAGTGGAGAAGGAGGTAAAGGAGGAGGTGGAGGAGGAGGCGGTCGAAGTGGAGAAGGAGGTAAAAAGGAGGAGGAGGTGGATGCGGTGGAGGATGGTGGAGGATGCGGTGGAGGAGGAGGTGGAGGATGCGGTGGAGGAAGGATGCGTGGTGGAGGAGGCAGGGTGGCAAAAAACAGCTAGAAGTTTATCTTATTTTGAGCACATTTGGACTGCGATAAAACGAGATATTGGCCGACGGGACAAAGAGCAAAATTATTATTCTTTTAAAAAGATACAAGAAATGTCTCTGATGGAATGATACGGAGAGAGAGAGAGAGAGAGACAGAGAGAGAGAGAGAGAGAGAACAGAGAGACAGAGAGAGAGAAACAGAGAGAGAGAGACAGAAAGAGACAGAGAGACAAGAGAGAGAAGGGAGAGAGACAAACAGAAAGACAGGGAGAGACAGAGAGAGAGAGAAGAGAGAGAGACAGAGAGAAACAGAGACAGAGGGAGACAGAAAGAGAGAGCGAGAGACACAGAGAGACAGAGAGAGAGACAGAGAGAAGAGAGACAGAGAAAGAGAAACAGAGACAGAGGGAAAGGGAGACCGAAAGGGAGACCGAAAGAGAGACAGAGAGAGAGAGTGTGTGTGTGTGTGTGTGTGTGTGTGTGTGTGTGTGTGTGAGAAACAGACTATGTACGCGTGTGTATGTGTGTGTACATATTTATGGAAAAAGAATTCTCACAGCATTTAAAAATCACAAACCATTCACCAAATTATATCATTTTGAAATGTGAAAAAACAGTGTCTGAGGAGGTCTGTGTTGATCTAAACTTTCTCTCACAGAAGGAAAAACCTCTGGACGGCCGGGTGTGTGCCAGACCGCCATTTTTATTCCACATCGCCATGTTTATTCCAGACCGCCATGTTATTCCAGACCGCCAGTGTTTTCCTGCCTAAGCTCTGTTTCCCTGTTGTTTGATGCTGCGGCGCTCTCCGTGGTCCAGAATGCTAAAACCTCACAGTGCGTGTAGTGTCAGGCCGCTGTCATGCATGAAGCAGCACCTCCTCTGCTTTCCCAGGGCCACTGCCGCGCCGCTCCCGGGCTCCCACTAAATAATTCACATGTACTTTAAAAAGACAGGGAGGCAGGGGCGCCACAGCTGTCATTCAAAGATACACACAGGTCTTTGCCGCGCGCCACGTTTAATAAATACTCCGACGGCTACGAGGTCGAGTGTGCGAGAACTAGTGGAAAATCTGAAAGAGATTCTGTCTGCAGAAGGAAGGCACATTTATAAACAGAGAGAGAGGCCAGGCTCAGGCGCCAGGTCAAAACTATAGTGTCCGCCAGGTCTGGACATGGTGATTCCACACTGCTAAAGCTAATTGACAAGGGGAGGGATGGGAGGGAAAGAGAGGGAAGGGAACGAGAGGTGAGGGAAGGAAGAGAGGGAGGAGAGGTATCTAAACCACATACTACAGGTACTTGTAACCCACATTAAGTCCAATACGTCTGAGGTGGAGACAGACTCCTCTCTCTCCAGTCGAAAAGTACTTGTTTATTGCTCAGTGGTGATTATGTGGCACTAATGTCTAATGAGGAGTAGGAGGAAGAGGAGGAAGGGGGAGGAGGAGGATGAGGGGGAGGAGGGAGAGGGAGGAGGGGGAGGGTTAGGGTTAGGACAAGAGTTTCTTCATGTTCCAACTGTGGTCTCATATAAAGGACACTTTGAAAAAATCAGGGCGAGGTGGATCAAGGCTTTCACAGATAAGCGCCCCCTGCAGGCCACCCTAATGAAGCGGAGCAATTTATTCTGTTTTTCTTTCCAAAAAGTCCCAAAATCAAGACTCTTTTGAGAAATATTTGTTAGTGCTCTCTTAGAATTGAGTGTCCCCAATTAAGACTGTTCCAACAACCGTACACCGCACAGGAGGAGAGCCTTTGACTCCAAAACAGACTTTACATGGTTTTCAATGGGAGTAAAACCCCTACAGGCCAGTTTAATGAAACCCAAGAATAACCCCACAAAATGTCACGTACACGTACAGTATTTACCGCTTACACCAAACCCACGGCGCCTGTTTGCTCTGTTTTTTCTGTTATCGTCTCCATTCTCTTTCCCCGTCAGTACCTCACTCCACTTGTCCCCGGAGCAGAGCTGGTGTCCCCCCCCCCCTCACTGCCCTCACTCCCCCCTCCCCCCACACGCCACATACTCACTTAGGATTTATGAATGGAGACAGGGATAAGAGGATGGTGTCAGAGCAGACAGAGCAGATACAACCGTCGTGTCTTCATCTGTGAGACGTATGAGCCAGAGCCGCCTTCACATGCTTTACACAAAGATGGAGGCTACATGTGACATCACAACGTGTCAAAGAGGCGAGAGTTTAACACTGAGGCAGAGGGGAGTCGTACTGTGGAGAGTGTCAAAAGGAAAAAAACCTCTAGTCTTGTGTGTGCTTCGGCTACACTGGAAAAAGAACAAATATATTAAAATAAGTAAAAAACTGCTCTAAATTAAAAAAAAAGATCTGAAATAGGAGAGGAAAGTATGACTTAAGAAAATAATAAAATAAAACTTGCCCAAACGCTTTTAGTTTAAAAACAAACATTTCAATGTTTATTGACTTATTTATTTAACATTTTTGAGACATGTTTCCTTAAAATACAGCATCACAAACTTATTTTATCAAAACAAAAAAAGTCTGAAAATAATTACGAATACTTAAAGGAGCAATATGTAAAAATCTGGCCAAAAGTGGTACTGCAGTCACAGTCAATATTTTGTAGTCCTCTCCCACTCTCCCTGACTCAGGTTGCCAGATTCACACCAAATCCAGCAGCAAACACAGGGAATTATTTTATCAGTTGTTTGTTCCGTCTCCATTCACATGCCATGACAGCCGTGCTAATGCTGAATGAATGTTTTGATCAATGTTTTTTTTATTATTATTATTTGGACATTTGAGATAAAAAAACAAAAACAAAATAAAAGCAATGTAATTATACATAGTTTATGCAAAATAAATAAGAAATTGATGTCCAAAATAGGAGTGGGAAGAATGGATGTTGGAACGTATTTCTTCAGCGTATCAACATCAGGGTTTGCTCAAGAGGATATCACCTTTCAATTTTATTTATTCCCTATTTTTTAGACAAACATGTAAAAGTCCCACATCAAAAGAGACTAACATTATTTTAATTGGGGTACATGTGGTCTTAAATGCTTATTTTTACAATTAAGCTATAATCTGCAAAAAAAAAACGTCTTGACCTTCATCTTTTACCGTTTTTAGAGCAATCTGTCATAGAATGTGATAACATGCAATAAATACAAAAAGACATTGCCCGGGATCAAACCCGGGTTCCTATATCGTAGGCGCACAGCTTAGACCGCTGGACCACCGGTTCTCACAATCAGAAGTATTGTGAAGAACGGACTCAAACTAGAAAATTCTGCATCACACGTGAACTTTTATCAGCTGTCTCAATTGTTCAAAGGCATCCCGATATAAATCCTCGTTTTAGTCTTTGTTTTGTCATTAATGATTTGAGAGTCATAACAAGACCTTTTTTAGTTCTACGCCACATGTTATTTTACCACTGAGATTAATGAGCCGCGCGGAGTTCTGGCAACCCGATCACGGACTTACATGACACTTCCTGATTGGCGAAACGCGGAGGGTAGGACATCAAAATCAAAACAATAACAACTTTTACGGGTCGTAAAACTAATTTTGATAATCAAATATCTCGGCTGAACTACTGTTAATAATAATACTGGTTGCCTCGCTTCTGTCCGTGTGCCCCAGGGAGCTGTGGCTACAGTAGTTTATCACCACCGTGTTTGAAGTAATGAATAAACTAATGCATTAATAATACTAATAATAATAATGCATTAGTTTTATAAAGCGCTTTTGGACACTCATTCACTTCAAACACGGTGGTGATAAACTACTGTAGCCACAGCTGCCCTGGGGCACACGGACAGAAGCGAGGCAACCAGTCTGTGCCATCAGCCCCTCCCACCACCACCAACCATTCACACACACACCAGACTCATGTGGGGGAAGTAAAAGCTTGGTCAGATTTATTTACTAAAAACAACATGAATGATGGTTATTGTTGTAAGTGTTTGTTGCTTGAATGTAGTTTGTCATAAGATTATTTTACTAGTTTTACAATAATAATACTAAAAGTCTGAGCAGTGAGTTCTTAAGTTTGATTTAAAGGAGCAATATGTAATATTTGCATGTCAAGTCATCATTAAATGACCCGAATATTTCAAAAGGCGTTATTAAATCATACTCTTTTCGAATTCATCTTTAACTGATAACAGTAGTTCAGCCGAGATATTTGATTATCAAAATTAGTTTTACGACCCGTAAAAGTTGTTATTGTTTTGATTTTGATGTCCTACCCTCCGCTGTTTCGCCAATCAGGAAGTGTCATGTAAGTCCGTGATCGGGTTGCCAGAACTCCGCGCGGCTCATTAATCTCAGTGGTAAAATAACATGTGGCGTAGAACTAAAAAAGGTCTTGTTATGACTCTCAAATCATTAATGACAAAACAAAGACTAAAACGAGGATTTATATCGGGATGCCTTTGAACAATTGAGACAGCTGATAAAAGTTCACGTGTGATGCAGAATTTTCTAGTTTGAGTCCGTTCTTCACAATACTTCTGATCGTGAGAACCGGTGGTCCAGCGGTCTAAGCTGTGCGCCTACGATATAGGAACCCGGGTTTGATCCCGGGCAATGTCTTTTTGTATTTATTGCATGTTTATCACATTCTATGACAGATTGCTCTAAAAACGGTAAAAGATGAAGGTCAAGACGTTTTTTTGCAGATTATAGCTTAATTGTAAAAATAAGCATTTAAGACCACATGTACCCCAATTAAAATAATGTTAGTCTCTTTTTGATGTGGGACTTTTACATGTTTGTCTAAAAAATAGGGAATAAATAAAATTGAAAGGTGATATCCTCTTGAGCAAACCCTGATGTTGATACGCTGAAGAAATACGTTCCAACATCCATTCTTCCCACTCCTATTTTGGACATCAATTTCTTATTTATTTTGCATAAACTATGTATAATTACATTGCTTTTATTTTGTTTTTGTTTTTTTATCTCAAATGTCCAAATAATAATAATAAAAAAACATTGATCAAAACATTCATTCAGCATTAGCACGGCTGTCATGGCATGTGAATGGAGACGGACAAACAACTGATAAAATAATTCCCTGTGTTTGCTGCTGGATTTGGTGTGAATCTGGCAACCTGAGTCAGGGAGAGTGGGAGAGGACTACAAAATATTGACTGTGACTGCAGTACCACTTTTGGCCAGATTTTTACATATTGCTCCTTTAAGTATTCGTAATTATTTTCAGACTTTTTTTGTTTTGATAAAATAAGTTTGTGATGCTGTATTTTAAGGAAACATTTCTCAAAAATGTTAAATAAATAAGTCAATAAACATTGAAATGTTTGTTTTTAAACTAAAAGCGTTTGGGGCAAGTTTTATTTTATTATTTTCTTAAGTCATACTTTCCTCTCCTATTTCAGATCTTTTTTTTAATTTAGAGCAGTTTTTTACTTATTTTAATATATTTGTTCTTTTTCCAGTGTAGCCGAAGCACACACAAGACTAGAGGTTTTTTTCCTTTTGACACTCTCCACAGTACGACTCTCAGCTCCCCTCTGCCTCAGTGTTAAACTCTCGCCTCTTTGACACGTTGTGATGTCACATGTAGCCTCCATCTTTGTGTAAAGCATGTGAAGGCGGCTCTGGCTCATACGTCTCACAGATGAAGACACGACGGTTGTATCTGCTCTGTCTGCTCTGACACCATCCTCTTATCCCTGTCTCCATTCATAAATCCTAAGTGAGTATGTGGCGTGTGGGGGAGGGGGGAGTGAGGGCAGTGAGGGGGGGGGGGACACCAGCTCTGCTCCGGGGACAAGTGGAGTGAGGTACTGACGGGGAAAGAGAATGGAGACGATAACAGAAAAGAACAGAGCAAACAGGCGCCGTGGGTTTGGTGTAAGCGGTAAATACTGTACGTGTACGTGACATTTTGTGGGTTATTCTTGGGTTTCATTAAACTGGCCTGTAGGGGGTTTTACTCCCATTGAAAACCATGTAAAGTCTGTTTTGGAGTCAAAGGCTCTCCTGTGCGGTGTACGGTTGTTGGAACAGTCTTAATTGGGGACACTCAATTCTAAGAGAGCACTAACAAATATTTCTCAAAAGAGTCTTGATTTTGGGACTTTTTGGAAAGAAAAACAGAATAAATTGCTCCGCTTCATTAGGGTGGCCTGCAGGGGGCGCTTATCTGTGAAAGCCTTGATCCACCTCGCCCTGATTTTTTCAAAGTGTCCTTTATATGAGACCACAGTTGGAACATGAAGAAACTCTTGTCCTAACCCTAACCCTCCCCCTCCTCCCTCTCCCTCCTCCCCCTCATCCTCCTCCTCCCCCTTCCTCCTCTTCCTCCTACTCCTCATTAGACATTAGTGCCACATAATCACCACTGAGCAATAAACAAGTACTTTTCGACTGGAGAGAGAGGAGTCTGTCTCCACCTCAGACGTATTGGACTTAATGTGGGTTACAAGTACCTGTAGTATGTGGTTTAGATACCTCTCCTCCCCTCTCTTCCTTCCCTCACCTCTCGTTCCCTTCCCTCTCTTTCCCTCCCATCCCTCCCCTTGTCAATTAGCTTTAGCAGTGTGGAATCACCATGTCCAGACCTGGCGGACACTATAGTTTTGACCTGGCGCCTGAGCCTGGCCTCTCTCTCTGTTTATAAATGTGCCTTCCTTCTGCAGACAGAATCTCTTCTCAGATTTTCCACTAGTTCTCGCACACTCGACCTCGTAGCCGTCGGAGTATTTATTAAACGTGGCGCGCGGCAAAGACCTGTGTGTATCTTTGAATGACAGCTGTGGCGCCCCCTGCCTCCCTGTCTTTTAAATACATGTGAATTATTTAGTGGGAGCCCGGGAGCGGCGCGGCAGTGGCCCTGGGAAAGCAGAGGAGGTGCTGCTTCATGCATGACAGCGGCCTGACACTACACGCACTGTGAGGTTTTAGCATTCTGGACCACGGAGAGCGCCGCAGCATCAAACAACAGGGAAACAGAGCTTAGGCAGGAAAAACATGGCGGTCTGGAATAACATGGCGGTCTGGAATAAACATGGCGATGTGGAATAAAAATGGCGGTCTGGCACACACCCGGCCGTCCAGAGGTTTTTCCTTCTGTGAGAGAAAGTTTAGATCAACACAGACCTCCTCAGACACTGTTTTTTCACATTTCAAAATGATATAATTTGGTGAATGGTTTGTGATTTTTAAATGCTGTGAGAATTCTTTTTCCATAAATATGTACACACACATACATACACACGCGTACATAGTCTGTTTCTCACACACACACACACACACACACACACACACACACTCTCTCTCTCTGTCTCTCTTTCGGTCTCCCTTTCGGTCTCCCTTTCCCTCTGTCTCTGTTTCTCTTTCTCTGTCTCTCTTCTCTCTGTCTCTCTCTCTGTCTCTCTGTGTCTCTCGCTCTCTCTTTCTGTCTCCCTCTGTCTCTGTTTCTCTCTGTCTCTCTCTCTTCTCTCTCTCTCTGTCTCTCCCTGTCTTTCTGTTTGTCTCTCTCCCTCTCTCTCTCTGTCTCTCTGTCTCTTTCTGTCTCTCTCTCTCTGTTTCTCTCTCTCTGTCTCTCTGTTCTCTCTCTCTCTCTCTCTCTGTCTCTCTCTCTCTCTCTCTCCGTATCATTCCATCAGAGACATTTCTTGTATCTTTTTAAAAGAATAATAATTTTGCTCTTTGTCCCGTCGGCCAATCTCGTTTTATCGCAGTCCAAATGTGCTCAAAATAAGATAAACTTCTAGCTGTTTTTTGCCTTGTGTCTCCTCCTCCTGCCTCCTCCACCTCCTCCTCCACCGCATCCTTCACCTCCACCGCATCCTCCACCTCCTCCTCCACCGCATCCTCCACCGCATCCTCCACCGCATCCTCCACCTCCTCCTCCACCTCCTCCTTTACCTCCTTCTCCACTTCGACCGCCTCCTCCTCCACCTCCTCCTTTACCTCCTTCTCCACTTCGACCGCCTCCTCCTCCACCTCCTCCACCTCCTCTTGCCTCCTCCACCTCCTCCCCCACCTCCTCCACCTCCTCCTTTACCTCCTCCTCCACCTCCTCCTTTACCTCCTCCTCCACCTCCCGCTCAGACCTCCACAGTTTTGCTTCTGTCTAAAGCAGAGCAGCGTGTTCTCGCAGCTCATTGTTTGAACCTATTTCCTCCGTTTCCCAAGACAAGGCCGTGCTGGAGCAGGGGCTGGAGCAGGGGCTGCAGCGGCGCCAATGCAGCCAATTTAAGAGCGAGAAAGCATGAACAAACACAGGCCGAGAGCGAGGCAGGAGGTAAACACACAGCAGGTCATGGGGAGCAGCGGCTGACGTCTGAGGCGCAGGGAAAGAGTGAATCGGGTTTGACGCCCAATTAACATCGCAGAGGTCCAGACGTCATTTATCCACCGGAGAATCAAGCCGGAAATTCAAACCCAGCTGTGTAACAAGTGAATAAGAGTCAAGACCTCTGCCACTCTCCCTGACTCAGGTTGCTAGATATCCAGACGAATCCAGCTGGGACCATAACAGCTGAATAGACAAGAGTTTTGTCAACAACAAATCTATAACCAACACCTTTTTCACAAAGAAAGAAATCCTGGTTTTATTCCTTGTTTTGTCGTTATTGATTTGAGAATCATAACGAGGCCTTTTTTAGTTCTGTGCCACATGGTACTTTACCACATGGTACTTTACCAGTGAGATTAGCTCCATGCGGTGAGTTCCAGCGCCCGGATCACAGACTTTCTGATTGGTGAAACGGTGGAGGGCGGGACATCGAAATTCAAATATCTCTGAACTACTGTTTTCAGTTAAAGAAGTATTGGAAAAGAGCAGTTTATTATTATGACAGATTAGGGCCCTTTAATGATGACAGATTAGTATCAGTGTATCTGAGAATCAGTGCATAATAGCTTTAATCTTTTCAATGCACTGTGATTATTTGTGATTTAATCTATATTTCCTTCCGCAAAAAGTCTCAGCCTAAGTTTTTCTGTTTAAGCACTAGTGAAGGAAACTGTATATCTATGTGTGTCTGCAGACCTGACCTGCAAAACCACATGAATTTATAAATTATCTATATATATATTATTATCTCTATCTATTCCTTGTAACATGAGATTTCAGCATATTTCACCATGGGATTTTACTGTTTAAGTTTAGGGACATATATACAAGCTGCATAGAGAGACATAAAAGAATTTGAAATTAATGTATCAAAATATTACAGTCCTGAAAATGAGATGTGTTTTTGTTCACGGTGCTGTACTCCAAAAAGTATGGATTAGCAAACACTCAAAATGAAACTACGGTGAAATCAAATATTACGGTCGAGGAGATGCAGAGTGTTTTTGTTACTCACATAAATGGGAAAATGCTGTAGTGTGAATCTTCTTTCTCTGTCCAGGCTGGAGCAAGAGAGTGGACTATGAACCGGGCACGGGCAGTAGGCAGCTGTTTCCCAAGATGCACCTGGAGACGTGTGGCGGCCCGCTGTCGTCGGTGAGGACCACGGTGGAGCTGCAGACCAACCACATAGGCAAAGGCTGCGACCGAGAGACCTACTCCGAGAAGTCTCTACAGAAACTGTGCGGTGAGTCCACAGACTGGACTGGGAGTCCACCTGGACCATAGACAGAACTGGGAGTCCACCTGGACCACAGACCGGACTGGGAGTCCACCTGGGCCACAAACTGGACTGGGAGTCCACCTGGGCCACAGACTGGACTGGTCAGCTCAGGCCAATACTGTCTATAAGAAAGGTCAGAGCAAACTCTTCTTCCTGAGCATACTGAGGTCTATGTTACCAGTCTGTGGAAGCTAGTGCCGTGTTCTTTTGGGTTGCGTGTTCTTTGGGGTCACGTGTTCTTTGGGGTCTGGTTGAAAACATGACAAAATGTGCAAAATTACAAGCTGTATTTGTTCTTTTGTGAGGCCCTGTATCCTGTATTTGCTGTTGCAGCTTTGACCCAAATTTCAAATCCAAAACCAACTCCAACTCGTGTGGTCCGACCAAGTCGTGGGAGGAGCCAGACCGGTCCCGGGGCGAGGATATGTGCTCTCCTTTCAGACCTCAAAGCTCCCGCTGCCTTCTCATTCAGCCGCTCTCCGCTTAAACCCGGTCTGTGAGCGCCGTGGCTAATGATCTGACGGACACACACCGCTGCCACTGCCCTCCGCTCACGCAGCAGCGGGACCCCGGCTCCGGCTCCTCATCACCCGAACATATTTGGGTTGGAAATTCTGTGGTTTAGGATCACGGAGGGAAAAACATGTGGATATCTCAGAATACAAGGTTTTTGCCTCGAGGTGGGGTGAAAAATGTGTAAATGGATCAGTTTCAATCACATTCAGAGAGGTTTGAAAGCCTGAGATACACAACTTTCAAACAACATTGAACTAAATAAATGTAACTAGTTCTTTTCAGTTTTTTTTTGTTCTCTGTCGTTTCTTTAATCAGTTTTTTCAGACAGAAAGTGAAAAGAAGAGAACCACCCTCAATCCCTGAGGTGCGGTGGCTAGTCTTACTGGGGCCTCCTTTAAATCATGTTTTTATACATATGTTTACATTAAATTAATATAATATTATTTATATATATATATTATATATTTATTATTATGCATATATTTCTCCATTTTCTTATCTTTTTTTCTTTTACTTTTTTTTATTTGATATTACTATTGTTATTATTACTATTATTTTATGTAATCTTTACATTATAAGTGTTTTTGAATTATGACATTATGTTTGAATTCTAAAGGCAAAAAAACTCCTCTCTCACACACACACACACACATAAGGACACACACACACACAGAAGGACACCTACACACAGAGAAGGACACACATACACACAACATGAAAGCTCAATGGGAAAACAAATACAAACTATATAAAAACAATAACAAAGTACCTGTCCGTCCCCTCTCGCGTTGCTACCAGTGGGGGCGGGTCCCGGCTCAAAAGTGGCCAAAATGACGTGCGCTGACATATTGCAATACCATCCCGGGCCGATGGGAGTGAACGGTATAAGAATTAGCCAATGCTAACATATAGCATTAGCTGACCTCTGGAAAACGTCTTTACAGGATGGTCCAAAAGTTGGCTCTTTGCCCAAAGCTCCGTTCCACATGTGTGTCAATGCTGAGGGAGTGTTTTGGACCACTCTAGTTCAGTCGCTGTGAATTTTTTAAGTCTCTCGTTCAAATGAATGGAGCTGCGCCGGCTGACACATGCGCAGATGCGTTTTTTCACAATTTTCTTGTGGGCGGGACCACTCGCGGCCATTTTGGATTGCTCCAGTAGAGCACAATTTTTGGCCCATTAGTTAGAACGGCGGAGATAGGCGTGACTAGGTCCGTTAATATATACAGTCTATGGTTGCTAGCTAAAGCCAAATTCGGTGACAGAATTCTCCTGATTGGTCAGTTATTAGGGCCCTATCTGGATTTAAAAAGGCAAAATCACAATATATAAGGATCAAAGAGAGGGTTGAACCATAAATTGTTAAAACCCAAAATGATGAGTGTGACACAAACGGTTACTGAGCTACAGGAGTTTAAACAGGAGTCAGAGAGAGTTAGAGTAACTTCAGCTCAGGGTTAGCATTGTCCATCTATACAGTATACAGTCTATGGATCCATCACACACTCACGAACACACACAGACACAAGGACACACACACACACAAGGACACACACACACACTGGTTCTGTCTCTCATCTAAATGCATGAAGCCTGATGGATCTCGACCCCAGAGCGTGATCATGGTTCACTGCTAAAGTCTTGGTTCGTTCACCTCATAATGACGATCAGATACGGACAGAATGAAGTCAAATCACCTTTTTAAAGAGCGATCGTTTTACATAATGAGCAAAGACACTGCAGAGGAGGATCATAAAAGCCTTTGAAATGTAGCAGCTCCGACAATGAGAGACCCATCAGTAAGAACACGGGTTGGATCTGTAGCGATTGTTCTAATACTATATGTACTGTATGTTCAAATACTATTGTACTTTATATATAACTAACTAATTAATTATAAGTCTACTATTCAAACTTTAAACAACATCTTATGCCCTTAGATGTGTCAATTCAAATGGCAAATGTAGAACAGCAGGTTGTAGTAGTAGAAGTGGTAGTGGTTGTAGTGCTAGTAGTAGTAGTAGTAGTAGTAGTAGTAGTAGTGGCAGCGGTAGTGGTAGTAGTAGTAGGAGCAGTGGTAGTAGTAGAAGTGGTGGTAGTTGTAGTAGTAATAGTAGTAGTAGTAGCAGTGGCAGTGGCAGCGGTAGCGGTAGTAGTAGTAGGAGCAGTGTTAGTAGTAGAAGTGGTAGTGGTACATGAACAAACTAGTCTTTCTATTTGTGCGGTTGCTACAAGCGTACACCGCACAAAAAGATGGCATTTTGACAGCGCTTCTTCTTCTACTATATCTCCGTGTATAAACCCGGCAGACTGCACCGCCAGGGTACGTCACGTCTAGTTCCTGTCCCACGTCTGAAATTCACGCCACTGCCCCGACGTCACATGAAACCCAAGAATACACACATACAGTACCGTTACACACACACATACAGTACCGGTACACACACACATATACAGTACCATCACACTACACACACATACAGGACCATCACACTACACACACATACAGTACCGTTACACACACACACACATGCACTACACTACACACACACACAGAACCATCACACTACACACACATACTGTACCATAACACTACACACAAATACAGTACCATCACACTACACACACATACAGTACCGTTACACACACACACATGCACTACACTACACACACACACACAGTACCATCACACTACACACACATACAGTACCATCACACTACACGGACATACAGTACCATCACACTACACACACATACAGTACCATCATACTACACACACATACACAACACTACACTACACACACACACATGCACTACACTACACACACATACAGTACCATCACACTACACACACATACAGTACCGTTACACACACACACATGGACTACACTACACACACATACAGTACCATTACACACACACACATACAGTACCATCACACTACACACGCAGACAGTACCGTTACACACACACACATGCACTATACTACACACACAAACACACATACTCTACACTACACTACACACACAGACAGTACCATCACACTACACACACATACAGTACCATTACACTACACTTTGTCCTGTCTTCGTTTGTGTTGTGATGGCGTCGCCGTGAGCAGTGACTAACGTGTCCAACGTGCTGAAAGTCAGATTCATTCGCCGCTGAATCGATGGCTGTATCCGGCGTCCATCTGCCATTGATTCCATATTAGGGCGTGTCATCTGTCTGCGTCTGAAGCAATCATGGCCAAGGTTAGAGCCTTTTAGCCCACGTATGTGAGGAGATTGCTATTGACAAGTGATCATGTGAAAGCCCCATATACAGACATGAAGGAGGGGGGTGAGGGAGGGGAGGGGGGTGAGGGAGGGGAGGGGAGGGGAGGGAGGGGAGGGGAGGGAATAGCGGCTGAATGGACATTATTATGCAGATGCTGTAGGTCGTTATGACGGATATTGTCGTCTTTGATCCATATTAACCACTGGCAAAGGTCTCACACGACATCGACTTTGACTGAATCTCAGACGATACTTGGAATTCTGAAGGAGAGAAGACCTTTAACTTTCAAAACACAAAAATCAAATTATGTTAAATGTTCACTGTGTTTTCTTTATGATTGAGGCTTAGAAGTTTTTTCTAATAAAACAAAATTGTAGAGAGGATTGTACTGCTTAATTGACTGACATGTTTCATTGTTAGATGGTCTCTGGTCTCTCTCTGGTCTCTCTATGGTCTCTCTCTGGTCTCTCTCTCTGGTCTCTCTCTCTGATCTCTCTCTGGTCTCTCTCCGGTCTCTCTCTCTGGTCTCTCTCTCTGATCTCTCTCTGGTCTCTCTCTCTGGTCTCTCTCTGGTCTCTCTCTGATCTCTCTCTGGTCTCTCTCTCTGATCTCTCTCTGGTCTCTCTCTGGTCTCTCTCTCTGGTCTCTCTCTGGGCTGATGGTCCTGGTCTGTTGTGTCCTCCAGGGGCCTCCTCCGGTAGCACCGACCTCCTCCCGGCTCCCAGTGGCGCCACCAACTGGACGTCTTTGCTGGTGACGGACAGCGGCAGAGACAGCGACCTCATCTTCCGGTTCGACGGGCGGCAGGCGGCGAAGGTCCCGGACTGGGTGGTACCTCAGAACCTCACGGACCAGTTCACCATCGCCACATGGATGAAACACGGTCCCAGTCCCGGACTCAGAGCCGAGAAGGAGACGCTGCTCTGTAACTCCGACAAGACTGGTCAGTTTTGCATCCGGTTTCATTTACCCAGAATGCATATATAAACGATACTTTCATTTTGAGAATGAATATGAAGCAAGTCGTCCTATTGCAAAATACTTTAGCAACATTTTGAATAAACTCATTAGAAAATTTATTATAGGCTATTTTATTTAATTTTTACCAACCGTGACCGAGAAGGTTATTCTATAGAAGGACTATTTAAACTACCTGTATCAATGCCTTCATTTGTCTAAATGCTAGTCAAGGGTCAAGGCGCTAACTTTAATGCATTATGTACTATAGAATGTTTGTTTTTTGATCTCGCACAAAGGTGCCAGATCCAATTTTAGATTGTTCCAGAATGTTATTCAAACTAAGCACTGGTTGGTATTGTGTTAAATTTCATTCTTCCTTTAACTCCCAAAGCAGTCATTTTGACGGCTCCCTTATTATAATGTAATTTCAAATGTAGCCATTTCCCGTCGCTTCGAAACCAACATTCTATGGCAGAGCAAAGGAAGGTCACCTTTGCTTCCTCACCCATCATCTGTACTTCTTAGCAAGTTTTCCCGACGTTTCATCCTCAATCCTAAGGACTTCTTCAGGGAATGAATTCTCAGACCGCGTGTTGGAGATTTTATGCTCCCTTCTACATCAAACAGACCTTAGATTGTTTATGAGTTAGTATCAGGATTAGGGTGTGGCTAACCACACCCATAGGTTATAAATCTCCAAGGCGCGGTCTGAGAATTCATTCCCTGAAGAAGTCCTTTGGATTGAGGACGAAACGTCGGGAAAACTTGCTAAGAAGTACAGATGATGGGTGAGAAACCTTCCTTTGCTTTGACTAATCCCTGTACGACTGAGGGCTTACACAAACTTATTCTATGGCAGTAAAAGTCAATTTTCTCCAAGGTCCCAGTTCTGGTCCTGGTCTCTTGTCTGGTTCTGGTGTCTCAACCTAAATTCTTTTAATAATAATAATAATAATGCATCAGTTTTATATAGCGCTTTTCTGGACACTCAAAGACGCTTTACATGTCATTATTCTTTCACTCCAAACACGGTGGTGATAAACTACTACTGTAGCCACAGCTGCCCTGGGGCACACTGACAGAAGCGAGGCAACCAGTCTGCGCCATCAGCCCCTCTGATCACCACCAACCATTCACACACACACCAGACTCATTCTAGGCAATGGGGGTAAAGTGTCTTGCCTAGGGACACAACGGCAGTTTGGCACTTTACAGCTGCAGCCGCCCCACTGTGGCGGCACCACTTTTCAGGTGCTAGTTACCATAGCAACACACTGATTACTAGCACTAGTTAGCCTTTAGCATTAGCCTCTCAACAAACTGGTTTTGCTGTTATTTGAAGTTATAATCACCAGCTTTAGCGTGTATTAAAAGTGAGTAATGGTAAATTACTCTTTTAATTAAAAACTCACTTTTAATTTGATTCCCAGAACTCCATTGAATCGAGCCGCCAAAATGACTGCTCTGGGATGTTCTACTATAGTCTCAGAATGTTAGCAGTCATAGAGTTACCTCAAATGTGTTTGAGCTGAAATCTTTGTTTTAAGAATAGAAATGGAACAGTGGGAGTCGGAGCTGCAGTGTATAGATCAGAGAAACAATCTGAGCAGAGAAAATGTCATGTTCTCTGTTATTCTTCACATTCAAACCAAGACAGAAAAGGTCAGTGATCTGGAGATTCTGACCTTAAACTTTATCACTTGGTTGACTTGATATTGATAAAATCCCTGTTGCTCTGGAGTGTCACTGTTTGAATGATGAAAGGTTTGATATTATTGTTTTGCTTTTCTCCACCGTCTAAACTGGGAACAGATGGAAACTCTAGAGATTTGGAAGAATGTGTAAAAACAAAACCAGGCTCATTCCAGTGTGTTTTCCTTTAAACTACCATACAATAACACTAGAACTCCTAGAGCAGTCAATTTGACGGTTTTTAGTTCTGGTTGTGATTTCTCAGTTCTTGTACTTTTGCGGTCTTCATAGGTTTATCTGTTTATTGTAATGTAATTTATTTCAATGTCACTAGTTTATTTTACTGTTTCAATCAATCAATCAAAGTTTATTTGTTGAGCGCCTTTCATACACATGTGCAACACAAAGCGCTTCACAGTCCACATCACAAATCATCACATAAAACAAACACCAGAAACACAATTAGAACATTAAAAATACACAAAAATTAAAACCATAAAAACTTTAAAATTACAGAGGGAATTAAAAAATAAATAACCATGGTGCATTAAGTAATGAGCTAAAATCCTTCAGTTGAGTCTTTAACCTGGATTTAAACATTGTCAACGTAGACGCATCTCTCACATTTTCAGGGAGACTGTTCCAGATTTTAGCAGCATAAACCTGAAATGCAGCCTCCCCATGTTTGGTTCTCACTCTGGGCACCAGCAAGAGTCGAGTCCCTGTGTTCCTCAGAGTCCGGCTCGGTTCATATGGGACCAACATGTCACCAATGTATTTTGGTGCGAGGCCATGGAGAGACACAAGCAGAGCTGTTTTAAAATCTATTCTCTGTTTACATTTAGCCATTTTTGGTCGCTTGGCAACCAACATCCCCTGGCAGTTAGGTGCTAGTTCCTGATTGGCCAGTGCTAGTTACCATAGCAACACACTGTTTACATGCAGCAGTAAGTATTAGCCTTTCAAAAAACGTTTTTTTTTCTGTATTTAAAAATTTTTTAACCAGTTTTAACACGTATGAAAGGTGAGTAAAGGTAAAAACTTCATAAATGACTTAATTTTAAGTAAAACTGGTGTAAAACAAATTTACATTGATTTGAAATGACTGATCTGAGAGTTCTAGTAGTTTCAGAATTCTCCAAAGAGAATGTATAAATGTGTTTTTTCTGCTTTTTAAGAGAAAATCCTCCGTGGGTTTGGCGCCCAACCTGATTATTAATGTATTCATATTTCTTAACTGTGTATGTACTTATTTATGTGTTTATGTTTTTATTTATTAATGTCTGTAGTTATTTTTTTTCTATATATGTATGTATCTAATCATTTATTCCGTTTTTTATTTTATTTTTATTTTTTTATAAAATGTATTTATTCATCTATTTTAAGCAACAAACAAACAATGTTAATAAGACAGAAGTTATTACAGTTTTACCTCTTTAGACCCTTTGCAGATTTGAATGAACTTTATCAGGTTCAACTGCAGCACTTTGAGTTTCCTTGTCTATGAATGGTGCTATACAAATAAACTTGCCTAAACCTCCCCACTTCATCTGACTCTTCATCTGACTCTTCCTCTGACACTTCCTCTGACACTTCCTCTGACTCTTCCTCTGACACTTCCTCTGACTCTTCCTCTGACACTTCCTCTGACACTTCCTCTGACACTTCCTCTGACACTTCCTCTGACACTTCCTCTGCTCTGGTTTAGAAATGAACCGCCATCACTACTCTCTGTACGTCCACAACTGTCGCCTGGTCTTTCTGCTGCGGACAGACTTCAGCCGAGCCGACTCCTTCAGACCCGCAGAGTTCCACTGGAAACTGGAGCAGGTCAGAACCTCCACATTGAATACTCTTTTAATCCATACATTAAGGTCCCTATAGACAAGAAAACACATATACTTTGTTTGGGCTTGTTGGGGAAGCAGAATGTTGCATGATTGTGTTTTCTATGTGTGTTATTGAGCTGGTTTTCTGTGGATTTGAAAGATTTCTGTAGATTTTGAGACCTTCCTTTGCTGGAAAACTCTGCTGTTTTAGTATGTTTCTGGTTTTATGGTACATCGGTCAAAAAAAGTACTAACAAAAGACTGAACGAGAAGCCTGGTCTTACCATGTGAAAACTCTGGTCCATGATCATTTCCTTTCCTTACATGTGTAACTCTGGTCCGTGATCATTCCTTACGTCTGGTTCTTACCATGTGTAAACTCTGGTCCGTGATCATTTCCTACATGTACGTCTGGGTCTTACCATGTGTAAACTCTGGTCCGTGATCATTTCCTACATGTACGTCTGGTTCTTACCATGTGTAAACTCTGGTCCGTGATCATTTCCTACATGTCTGGTTCTTACCATGTGAAAACTCTGGTCATGATTTCCTACATGTACGTCTGGGTCTTACCATGTGTAAACTCTGGTCCGTGATCATTTCCTACATGTACGTCTGGTTCTTACCATGTGTAAACTCTGGTCCATGATCATTTCCTACATGTACGTCTGGGTCTTACCATGTGTAAACTCTGGTCCGTGATCATTTCCTACATGTACGTCTGGTTCTTACCATGTGTAAACTCTGGTCCGTGATCATTTCCTACATGTACGTCTGGTTCTTACCATGTGTAAACTCTGGTCCGTGATCATTTCCTACATGTACGTCTGGGTCTGATCCTAGTGGCTGCAGTTTCCTCGGTTGAATCCCCTCCGACCAATCAGAGAGCGGGGGAGGCGGGTGTTGTAGGTCGGTGTTGGTGACGTCAAGAGTTTGAGCTGAATTTGCTGGCTGTAGTTTGTCGGAGAATGCGATAGTAAAATAATCTGTTCTGGTTCAATCCAAACATCAAGAAACTGAAGCCGGAGCAAGAGGTTTAGTAAATGTCATTGAAGCAAAGATGTTGTGGCTCCCACTCCCCACGGGCTCCGTTAGTGGCAAAGGAGTTGGCTAAAGCTAGGCTACATGCTAAGCTAGGCTAAATGCTAAAGGCCTCACTCACTTGGGCTCATTACATTCCGACAGTAAATTCAGATCCAATGGTTTCAATCTGCAAAAGGAGTTAACCCCTCCCACCTGTTAACGAAGTCAAAGGAGCAAATCCAGACCATTAATACAAAATATTGCACAAAATTGGAATAAGTGTGTATATGGGGAAATCTTTGCTTCGTTTTAGTTCTACCTTTTTGCTCTACTCTTTTCTAGTATAATTGTCATTGTGAGAATGTAGTTTAAGTTGGATAAAGATAAAGTTTTGACATCTTTTACCACATTCTCTTTTTAGTCGTCCAATTCTCTATATGATAACCTTCCTCCTGGCCTTTAAAAGTTGTAAAACTGTAATAATGTGGCTGAAACTTGAGTTGAGAAAGTGCGACACCAGCTTGAACTTCTTCTGTTTTTGACTATTTTAAAACTAAAGATTAAGTTAGTTAAGTTTCGAGTTGACCTACCATTCCCCGGATTATCACAAAGAAAACTGAAAATTATTTTCCTTTATAGACCTCTATTCTTTGCCGAAAAACCTGAAAATCCAGCAGTAAACAGACATCTTTGTCAGGGTGAGTGCGGAGGACCAGGTTCCGGGTCAGTGGAGCAGACAGGAGGCCGCGCTCCCTCTCTCGCTCTCCTAGACTCAGGCACTGATTCTGGGGAGCCCTCCACAGCTGAGCCCTGGCCCCGGAGGCAGCACACGGGGGGTAATTTGATCAGACGAGTCAGTGGGTTTGATTGGACCGCAGTTCACTGGCGTCCACTGTCATTTTCACTGCACACGAACAGAACGAGCCCGAGGTTTTATGTTCTCTCTGTTTCGGGTTCAGTTTGATAGAGTTGGATTTTTTTGGATTTCAAATGAATGATGTGTGTTTGTCTCCAGTGCAGATTTATGGAAATGTATGGTTTCTTTTTCATCCAAAGCAGACCTGAAAATGTTTTTGCCCCTTTCACACTAAATATAAGGGTGCCCAAGACTTTTTAGTAAAGGAGTCAACAGACATCCGAGCTGATTCTGGCTGAATGACCAATGTTTACTTTCTCACCAGCTTTCAATTTTATTATTAATTTAGAAGGAAATTTTGTTGAAAAAGGCTTGTTCAGTTCATGCCAGCACAGATACATACAGAGAATGTAAAAGTGGTGTAAAACCTGCAACCACCCAATGCTTTCTGGAACCAGTTTGACACTTTGACATTGGCAGAGCTGGAATTGGCTGGATGACAGATTTTGAAAGTATTTCAAGCCTCAATGACTAGTCTGTGTCAGCAAAGCAGCTGCATTTGGCTATTTGTGCATAATGAAAATAATTCATTAGTTTAATTTAGCACTTTTTGACACTCAAGCCTTAGCCATATCTGCCCTGGGACATACTGACAGAAGCGAGGCAACCAGTCTGTGCCATCATCCGACCATTCACACACACACCAGACTCATTCTGATGTGGGGGAAGTGTCTTGCCTAAGGGCAAAACCACAGTTTGGCACTTTACAGCCACCCCACTGTGGCACCTGCTGTTCCCAGAGGTCTCCCATCACAGCACTAACCAGGCCCTGCCCTGCTTAGCCTCAGAAGCCTGACAGGATCTGGCTCATCGGCTGCTGGGAAATATTTCAACATAAACAAGTTTAAAGCCACAAACTGGGTCCAATTCAATTAAAATCTGAGTCTTTTCCAAAGTCGTCTCTGATTGGTTGGAATCAAATCAACCTAATTGATTTATTCTCTTTGATGAAACTTTTAGTCCAGCCCTGGAGGCCCCCCCTGCGATGGTGCCGTTTCCTGCTCTTTTTCCTCTGCTTTTGTTATTAGTTGTTTTTATCCTCCTCGGGGCAAACACACTTTCATTAAGTTCTCCGACTCCCGCGCCGCTTCCTCTCGCTTCAGTTAATGTCTTTTAAACTAAATGAACTCACGCCTTCCTCAAAAACTCTCCTCAGCCACAATCAACAACTTTAACAAATCAATCCACGTTTTGTTTTAGGACTGAAGTAATGTCAGGACTTGTAGAGATTGGTTTCACACTGGAAAATATGCTTAAGTTTTACAATATGATGCTAAATTGAACTTTTCTCTTTTTTAACAATGTAATAATATTGGTTCAATTCAATGTATTTTATGTTTGTATATATGTATTTTTTTATCTCGGACCGGTCAAACACAGACAATGCAGCAGAAAACACACACAGAGCCATTGGTCCATAAGAGGCAGACTGATACACAGACCTGGGGTTGTTTTTAAATCCATCCAGGCTACATCAGCAACAAACATGGAACTAATGCTGCTTTTGCGGAAACTCTGAGATCACTGTTAATGTTACACATGAGGAGCTGGTGACACACACCCACAATAAATAAACAAACACACATTACGCACACACACACACACAAAAGCACACATACGCACACACACACACACGAAAAGCACAAACGCACACACACACACATACATACGCTCACACACACACACACATACACATACATACAAACGCACACACACACTCAAACATACACAAAAACACAGACACACACACACACACACACACACATATTTAGTGGTAGCTGAAAACCGGAGCACCCTGAGGAAACCCACGCAGACACAGTGTAAACTCCACTCAGAAAAGCCCTGTTCCGACTGGGTTTCAAACCCAGAACCTTCTTGCAGAGAGTGCTAACGACTCAGCCACTGTGTTGTGCTGAAATACATAATAATCTTTCATATGTGCTCATGAATTCACAAATTAAATTTGCCTTCAAGAATGTTTATTTTATCTGACACGTGTCACAGTGACATAAACTCAGGAATTCTGGGACCTAAAATTCCAGAGTTAAATTTCCAACTTGAGCAGAGTTCATTTATTCCCATTTTTCCAGAGCGGGAAGGCCCGATCTTCCGAGATCGCATGAACACAACCTGTAAACCAGTGTAGTTTTTCTGCTGTTTTTTAAAACAAAAATCGGAATCTCCTCATTACATTGGGGGGAAAAAGAGACAATCTCCCTCTGGTGGCAGCATGTAGAAATGCAGTCTGATATCATAACTTTCCCTGTCTCACCGTTTGTTTTCTACTAAAGACATTATCTCCCATTCTAACACATGAACAGGACAAAGTTAATAGTTTCATTATAATTTGCGACGGCCGTAAAAATACGTAATCTTTCTTCTTTAATGCTAGTTTGGGTTTTAACATGTGGTTCATTGTACTAAACTTCACCATCACCTTTTGTAGCAAAAACGCTCCCATAATGTTTGTTTTGACTTGCTGCTTTTTGTGTTGAATCCCTTTCTTTGTCCATCCTCACTTTCTTCTAACGACGACATAAAAAATAGTGCAAAACTGTTCAAAAATCCAAATTGAGGAAAGATAAAATGTCTGTATTTTGGTTTTGGCGTCTTATCATGTGGGACTTTTCCCGCGTTTCAAAAACACAGACGTTGTCATAATTTTCAGCTCCATGGAAGAAAATTAGCTCTTTTTGCTGCATTTTACTTTCACAAATGTATAGTTGTTTGTCGTCTAAAGCCCGCTGTACACTTTCTTTGACAATGGCCACTTAATGCAGAGAGAGGCTGGACACAAAGAAAGCCTCTCAAACTCACACTCAGTCACTTTGGACGATTCAGAAGCTTTTGTTTCGGTGGAGAACGACTTGTTTACTTCATGTCAGCCGCACACAGAGAATGTCATAAATGTTGCTTTTACTCTGACTTTGATCCACAGTATTTCAAATATTTCTTATAGACGTCCTTCATTCCTCATCCTCTCTGTTGGAGATCTTTTTACCTGCCGTTTTTCACACAATTCATATAATTTTTTTTTTTCAATCTAAATCGATCAAACGAACCTGTGAAAGCTTCTCTCTACCGTTTCTGTCAATCTCTTTTTATTCTGCTTTTAACTGCGGTGTGGAACTAAGTTTGAATACAAAAGCTCACCGCACAGATTTATGCTTTTTTCTCAGCTAATGTCAGTATGTATTGTTTATTTTTGATGAAAATAGAAATATAAAATCTGTCATCTGTAGTTGTTTTATTTAACAAGTTGTTTATTTAACTGCAAAAGTCTCAGCAACATTAACTCATATGACTGCCATCCGTTTTTTTTTTATATATTACTGATTTTCAAGACCCACAGAATATTGTGTGCTATGACTATGTGAAATATGAAACCGTATTCTGAAAAACTGAACCGTCTACTTTTTCATCAGCAAAAAGTTGACAAAAAGTCAAAAAGTTTATTTCTAGCTTGTTTAGTTCTCCTGTAATCCCCAGTCGATAGAAGGACATTTGACAGAAATCTCTAGTCTCAGACACGGAGACACTGGTGCGGCTGTCTTTTAAAGTCATAACTGCTTGTTTGTTATTTTCTTTTGTCTTGTCTGTATGTTTTAAATTGGACCTAGAGTCTGTGATAAAGTAGAATTTATAAAGCAGGAAACGGTGAAAAAAAGAAGTTCAAAACGTATACATTATATTAATACATACACTGCAAAAAGTGATGGAAAATGAGTAAAAAATGTCTACAATTTGGCAAAATGTTAATTTGAGCAGATTTTCACTTTGCCTTAAAGGTACAGTATATGGGAGGATGTTCTACTTCCGGGTGGATCATCAAGACTATTGGTCCTCCAAATTGTGTGCTCGTCCAATAAGACCAGAGAGTTCGATTCAAAAAGTGGAGAGAGCAGTTATTTCCTAAACTTCGGGAAAATACTCTATATCTTTAAGATGAGATTGGCCAACGGGACAAAGAACAAAATAATCTTATTTTAAAAACATGCAAGAATTGTCTCGACTTGGAATAAGAAAAAAAGGCAAAACTTCTTGGAATAAAACTAAATGTGTTTGTCCCATTGGAGAAAAACTTCAAATGTCTTCTTAAAACCCACCAGTTCAAAACTGCCTATGTTAATTGTTTATTTTTACCTTTTTATTCCTTATGATTCTTCTGTAAAGCATCTTTGAGTGTCCAAAAAAGCACTTTATAAGTATGATTTATTTTTATTATTATTATTCCATCCATCCATCCATTTTCTACCCTTTAATCCATTTCTGGGTCAGGGGGGTGGCAATCAGAGATGCCACCCAAGTCTCATAGCACCAGCCCCTATTATTATTATTATTATTGCAATAAAAACAGTGGATTACCTCACATTTGATCAGTTTTTTACAGTATACAGTAAACCTTTCAACATTTCGCCACATTTCAGCCTTCAGACATGAAGATAAAAAAACTAATTTTTTTGTCAAGAATCAACAACAAGTGGGACCCCCACAATCGTGAAGTGGAACAAAATTTATTGGATAATTTAAAAAAAATTAACAAATAAAAAACTGAAAAGTGGGGCGTGCAATATATTATTCGCCCCCCTTGCGCTAATACCTTGTAGCGCCACCTTTTGCTGCAATTACAGCTTGCAAGTGGCTTGGGGTATTTCTATCAGTTTTGCACATCGAGAGACTGGAATTCTTTCCCATTCTTCCTTGCAAAACAGCTCGAGCTCAGTGAGGCTGGATGGAGAGCGTTTGTGAACAGCAGTCTTCAGCTCTTTCCACAGATTGTTGATTGGATTCAGGTCTGGACTTTGACTTGGCCATTCTAACACCTGGATACGTCTATTTGTGAACCATTCCATTGTAGATTTGGCTTTACAGTATGTTTTGGATCATTGTCCTGTTGGAAGATAAATCTCCGTCCCAGTCTCAGGTCCTTTGCAGACTCCAACAGGTTTTATTCCAGAATGGTCCTGTATTTGGCTCCATCCATCTTCCCAAGAATTTTAGCCATCTTCCCTGTCCCTGCTGAAGAAAAGCAGGCCCAAACCATGATGCTGCCACCACCATGTTTGACAGTGGGGATGGTGTGTTCAGGGTGATGAGCTGTGTTGCTTTTACGCCAAACATATCGTTTTGCATTGTGGCCAAAAGTTTGATTTTGGTTTCATCTGACCAGAGCACCTTCTTCCACATTGTTTGGTGTGTCTCCCAGGTGGCTTGTGGCAAACTTTTAAACGAGACATTTTTATGGATATCTTTGATAAATGTCTTTCTTCTTGCCACTCTTCCATAAAGGCCAGATTTGTGCAGTGCATGACTGATTGTTGTCCTATGGACAGACTCTCCCACCTCAGCTGTATTTATCTGCAGTTCATCCAGAGTGATCCTGGGCCTCTTGGCTGCATCTCTGATCATCTTCTCCTTGTTTTGAGATGAAAGTTTGGAGGACATACAGCCGGGTCTTGGTAAATTTGCAGTGGTCTGATACTCCTTCCATTTCTATATGAATTGCTTGCACAGTGCTCTTTGAGATGTTTAAAGCTTGGGGAAATCTTTTTGTTTCCAAATCCGGCTTTAAACTTCTCCACAATAAACAGTATTCTCGGACCTGCCTGGTGTGTTCCTTTGTCTCTTGGTTCTCTCTGCGCTTTATAACAGAACCCTGAACTATCCATTGTAGATATCTAAAATTGTATCTGGGATTATTTTAAATGACTGTGATCCGATATATCCATGATATGTGTATCAATATAGTGTTCATATCTGTGGCACTAGTGGTAACGTGTCGCTTCATATTGTGGAGGTTCTTATTTTTATTGACATCAGTTAATTTTTTTCGTTTGTGTGTGCTTGTTGTACCTTTTTGTTCTTTTGTCTTTCTTTTTTCATTAGTGAATGCACTAAATGAGAACGATGCTACTTTGGAGAATTTTAAATTAATGTCATGAGGAACAACAAAAAGCACACATGAATTACACAAATTATTTGGGCATCAAAGGCAGAATATCCAATAAAATAAATATATCAAATGAATTTTGTAGGATACTTTATCGTGTACTGTAGGAGACTCGAAAGGAAAAGAAAAATTTCCAAAAATCCAGCTTCTAGCAGTGAATTATACAAAGGTAGATCCTGTGAACCTAATATGTTTTCTGTCAATATGGAAAATGACCAAAGTTATGAATAATTGTGAATACATTTGAAAACAACGACGATGGCTCAGACTTGATGCATCTGTAATGGAACCTTTTACCTACCTTTGCAACTTGTCACTTAAAAAACAGGAACTCTTTTCCTGATAACTTGAAAACATACCTAATTATACCTCTTTACAGAAACAAACGACAACTTCTCAAATTCTAGACCCTTCGGGTCTTTTTTACACAGTTTTCAAAAATCTTGAAAAAAGTATTTGCTATGTGAGTGGTTAGCTTCTTTCAAAGTAAATGTGTTAATTCAAAATGAGTATGGCTTTAGAAAAAAACACTCAAATGTTGTGGCTATTAGTGAACTGAAAGAGAAAATATGCAGTTAATAGTTTGCGTAAGGATCTTAAGTCATTCTTACTAGACCTGCAAAAGGCTTTGTTGTCATTAACCACTCCTGAAAATGAATTTAGGCTTTGCTCCATACTTGGCTCTCTAGTTATTAGGAAAATCTTAAACAGTTTGTGCAGTTAATTTGTAAAAAATAATAAATTACTCTAATACCAATATTGTTTGTATGAGTGACTTTCCCAAAAGTATCATACTATTGTGGTGTCCTCTCGATACGTGACTCATTTGAAGCTGGAGCGAAGGGAAAGAAACTCTGTAGAAAGGTTTACTTTTCTTGTTTATAGAGAATCTCTCGCGTATGGTTCATTGCATCCTTAAATACAAAATACCAAAAATCACCGTAACTGAAACAACAGAAAAATACTATCGACGGCTTACACACGGAATTGCGTTAACAGCGCTTGTCTCAGATATAGCCCAAACGTAACACTTTGCTGTTAGGAATAAAAAACATTTTGGGGTCCTATACAATATGGTTATGAGACTTAAATAATACTTACAAAGCCAAAAGTTGGCCATAGGTCAACACATGATACAAAGATTGTTACAAAAATACAAACCAAACAAGAGCGCTCTTACTCTGCTCGGACAGGGAAACTGCTGTTTTATAGAGGAAGAGTCTTACTTTGTTTCCCTTATATTTTAGACAACAAACAAATATATTTTTTATTAACAATGGGTGAAGAAGGGCTGCGGCGCCCAAACACGTTGGACCCTTCTCTGTTTAAAGGTACTTTTATCAGAGTGCCTCGGATTCACCTGTCTTCATTTTTCCCATGGGAATAAATAAGGGAATCTTTGTGTTTAAATGTAACTTATTACATAGCATTTAAGACACGTTGCGAGTGTTGCATTTTAAAAACTTATTTAAATGATTGAATTATTGTCTTTAAACTTGTAAACATGAACAAAAAAAACTGATATTACAAATAATTTATTTGCTGGTGCCTGCCTCTGGCATTATTTTGTTGTGAGAAAAAAATGTTGGAGAGTTATCAAAAGTAATAAATCAAAGAAACTTGTCATAATAAAGAAATATGGTAGGTGCAAATGACTTTGCTCTAAACAAAAGAAGAAACAACGATTAACATGATATTCAATGCTAAAGAAAATATATTAAATAGTGTATCGATAAGATAGACGGCCAAATTCACTTGGTGTTTTAACACTTTCCCATAAGACTAACTCAGCATTACATGACCTTAGTATAATACAAGGATTATACCGACCTCACTAGTTGTCAATAACATTGGAAAATCCGTTTAAAACACACACACACTACCTATAGTTATTTTACCATAAAAAGTCCCAGAAGGAATAAATATATCGAGATTCATCAATACTCCTGTTTTTGAGTGCTTGTGTTTAAATTGTATGTTTAGTGGCTTATACTATTTATCATACATTGGTATATGGTAATTGCAAACATTAGAAAAAAATCTACGAAAACCACCGCTCAGCATTACTGACCCTTAGTTTACTAGAATGATTATTACCGACCTCACCTATGTTGTCAAATTTGGAGGACAAAGTTTAACACATGTATAGTTAAAAAAAGACAAGAAGGAAAATATATCGAGATTCATCAAAATCCTGTTTTTGAGTCCTGGTGTTCTAAATTATATGTTTAGTGGATTATTATTATTTATCCTACATTGTATAAGGTAAATTTGCAAATACATTAAGCAGAAAAATCTACGAGAACTTTGGAAATAAGGACAAAGTCGATACAATCTGTAAACTGAGATCTTTAATAAAAACTAGATTCCAGAAACTAAAGTCATGGGATGAATGGTTCTGGAAGGAATTCAACTTAACAAGACATTTAAAGAGTCAAAATATAAATCATTGGTTTTTAGAAACAACAAAAACCTTTTCTATACTCAATAAATATGAGAGTGTTACATAATAAGAAAATCTGGATTTTAATTCATGGTTTGTGTTTTGTTAAAATGTTGTACATAATGTTGTAATTACTGGAGTTGTGGTTAGGTAAAATGTTGTCATAATGTTTAAGGTATGTATATGGTTGTTTAATCAGTGATTTAAAAAAAGATGAATATTTTGGTAACAAGTTGTCAAATTGTATATGTGAGATGTACACGCCCCCCCCCCCCCCCCCCCCCCCCCCCCCCCCCCCCCCCCCCCCCCCCCCCCCACCCCCAACCCCCCCCCCCTTTAAATCATTTGATCTCGCGTAAGAAAACCTGTACAAGGACCTTGTTTAACATCTACCTACTCTGTTCAAACTGTGTACATATATGTAGTATTAGGGGTTCTTATTTTTATTGTATTGGACAATTAAATTGATATAGAGACTACTACCTTATGATTAGGGTTAGGATTATAAATCGCATTAATTACGTTTGGATAAACGCGACTAAAAATAGATGTGTTTATTGCTCCACGGAACCTTTGTCATCAGGTGAGTTTACACGGATCGTTTCATACTGTTGTACAGTTGGAAATAACAAACTATCCCCCCTATTGTTTTAGTGCAAACACTCTGGGCCACATGATAAGGTTATCACAACATACACACAACTACCCTCTAAGTGTCGCTCTTTTCAGAGTTTGGATGCTAGTACATTACCTCTTGTTAAGAAAAAATTAAAAACAACACTCTATACATTACGAATACTATACAATTTAGTCTTGCATAGCCCTAATCAAACTTTATCATCTCAGAGGATCTTACCAAACACTACTGTAAAAATCACCAATCACAGGAACGGAGAATCAGCAGTTTTAAAAACATAAAGACTATAGACACTACATGTTTGTAGAATATTAAAAGTGTTCCTGGCTCGTCACCGGTCCGTGTTACGTCGCGGCCATTCTATTTTTGATTAGGGAAAGAAAATACAAAAAACGATATTGCCGTTTCACGTTTTCCGTTGTCAAAATAAAATGTAGAAAACGATGAATTTATCGTTTTTGATTTGTGTTTAAAATTAAAAAAATACGGATAACGAATAAACAGGTCATTAAGCCGTTTTTAGTTTCCATTACAACATTTACAAAGAAACACCACATCGAACAAAACCACGGCAAAAAATTTGATTTCCATTCTTGATCCTATTTTGAGCTGACGGAATCTGTTAACCATGCTACCACAAGGCAATTAAGATTACAAGTAATAGAATAATATTAATGTATATCAGCGGACCCATTAGCCTTTTTGATGGCTAACCCTCTGATGTCCGCTGTTGTTGTGTCCGTAGGCAAGACACTTGACCCCACTTTGCCCAAAGCCCCCGCAGAAAGACCGAGGCCATGTCTTTGATGACAGAGCAGCCGCCCCCTGCAGGAGGATCAGAGGTACTGTTGCTTTGAGCATTGGGTGCAGCTCTGACTGCCAACCCCACCGACCCAGAAATGGATTAAGGGGAAGAAAATGAAATGACATGTGACAGAGGCCAAAAAGTGAAAGTGAAAACTAGTGGTAGAAGTAATAGGTTTGAAAGATCAAGGAAGAGGAGGGAAATATACACCTCCAGCTTTATTTACAAATATGTGGTTTGGATGATGCTAAATGCTGAATCAACTTTTTTCACACGTAACAACAAATAGAGAACTGCTGAGCCTGTAAATTTCATTCACCTGTAAATAAGTAAATTCTTAAATCATGTGCAATGTGTAATATTGCAACTTCAGAATATCCACTGAACAATGTCACTTTACTTATCTACTTATTGTCCTGCACTATATGTAGAGTACATACATTTTTGACTGGTATGGAAGCATTTTCAGCATCTACAGCTAGTTATGCTAGTTAAGAAACATAGCTACTACGTATTTTGTGTATTTTGTGTGCTCCCTGTGTATTTGTATTTATTTATTTGTTCCTTTCATGAAAATGCTTTGTTCACTTGTTCACATAATAATAGTTACACATATTTTAAACATTTACATGAAGGAAAGGAGCAGAAAAGAACAATACAATTCTTTTGTTTTTCTGCCCCTGTGTCAATCAATCAATCAACGTTTATTTATAGAGCGCCTTTCCTACACAAGGCAACGCAAAGCGCCTCACAACCCATATAACATCATGCATAAATCATCAAACATTAGAATTTAAGTAAACATAAAAAGACAGATTAAGAGCACAAGATATATAAAATCACACAAGTAGTTAAAAACCGTAAAAAATTAAAATCACACAAGGGATTACAGTCATAAATAATCATAAATAATCATAGCGCATTAAAAAGATTAAAGATAAAAACAAATGTAAAATCATTCACTTGTATGCACAGCTAAAAAGAACTGTTTTCAGTTCAGTTTTAAAAACTGCTAGAGTAGACGCCTGTCTCACACTCTCGGGAAGACGGTTCCAGACTCTAGCTGCATGAATCTGAAACGCAGCCTCCCCATGTCTAGTTCCGACTCTTGGCACTAACAGAAGTCCAGTCCCTGTGCTCCTCAGAGCCCGAGTTGGTTCATATGGCACCAACATGTCGCGGATGTACCCTGGTGCGAGGCCATGGAGAGACTTGTACACAAGTAAAGCTACTTTAAAATCTATTCTCTGAGCCACAGGAAGCCAGTGCAGAGACCTGAGGACCGGACTAATGTGGTCGTACTTCCTGGTTCTAGTCAGGACTCGAGCTGCAGCATTTTGGATGTACTGCAGCTGTTTTACCGCTTGTTTAGAGAGACCTGTGAACAAGCCATTGCAGTAGTCCAATCGACTGGAGACAAATGCGTGGATAAGAATCTCCAAGTCTGCTTTAGACACAATGTTTTTAATTTTAGCAATGTTTCTTAGGTGGAAGTAAGCTGATGATGTCACAGATGATATGTGGCTATTGAAATTCAAGTCTGAGTCCATTATTACTCCTAGATTTCTGACCTGAGTTGAGGGTTTCAGGGAGAGAGACTGGAGGTGGCAGATAACGCTCTCTCTTTGTTTCTGAGGTCCGAAAACAATAATTTCAGTTTTTTCTGTGTTTAGCTGGAGAAAGTTATTTTGCATCCAATCACTGATCTGTTGGATACAGTGAAGGAGCGAGTCCACTGGTCCATGTTCTCCTGCTGTCAGGGACACATAGACCTGAGTATCGTCAGCGTAATTGTGATAGGACACGTTATTACTGTGTATTAACCTACCCAGAGGCAGCATGTAAATATTAAACAGGAGAGGCCCCAGGATTGAGCCCTGTGGCACTCCGCAGGTCAGGGCCAGATGGTCTGAGACACAGTTTCCGATCTCCACAAAATACTTTCTGTCCTGTAGGTAGGATATAAACCAGCTTAGGGCTGTTCCAGAAACACCAACCCAGTCCTCAAGTCTCTGAATGAGGATACCATGATCGACAGTGTCGAAAGCAGCACTCAAATCTAACAGGATAAGAACTGAGACTTTTCCTGCGTCAGTGTTAAGTCTGATGTCATTTGTTACCTTCACTAGAGCGGTCTCTGTGCTGTGGTGGGGTCTAAAACCAGACTGGAACATATCAAAAGAGTGATTGATTATTAAAAATTCTGTAAGTTGTTGATAGACAACTTTTTCTAGAATTTTACCCATGAAAGGCAGATTTGAAATGGGCCGATAACTTTTAAGTGCCAAGGCATCCAGACTCCTCTTTTTTAGGAGGGGTCTGATGACTGCCGTTTTCAGGGCCATTGGGAATGTTCCAGATTCAAGAGACATATTTACTATATGCGTGAGTGAAGGTAAAAGACTGCTCAGAACAGATTTAAGAAATCTAGGAGGTAATACATCCAGGCTACATGTAGAAGAACTCAGACTTGTAATTATCATTTGGACAGTTTCATTTTGTACTGGTGTAAAGTGTGTCAGCCCAAAAAGCTTCACTGGCTGTTGGATTGTAATTTCTACTGTGGAGGTGATGGCATTTTTGATGCCTTGGACTTTGTCATTAAAAAACTCTGCAAACTCATTACATTTGGTTTTGGAGGTAAGCTCTGATGGCATCTTAACAGGGGGATTTGTCAATTTATTTACCGTTGAGAACAGAACGCGTAGATTGCCACTACAACCTTCGATTGTTTCGGAAAAATAAGTTTCCCTCGTTCTACGTAGCACACTGTTGTGTGCTCTTACTACTGTCCTGTATGTGCGCTGCAACATCGAAATTTCCCCACTGTGGGACGAATAAAGGAACTCTTATCTTAAATATCCGAGAGCTGGAGAAAGTTTGTGTGGACAGCAGTGGGGGCAGGTCCCAGCTCAAAAGTGGCCAAAATGACGTGCGCTGACATGCTTGCAATACCACCCCGGGCCGACGGGGGTGGACCCGGAATAAGAATTAGCCAATGCTAACATATAGCATTGGCAGACCTCTCGAAAACACCTTTACAGGATGGTCCAAAAGTTGGCTCTTGGCCCAAAGCTCTGTTCCACATGTGTGTCAATGCTGAGGGGAGAGTTTTGGACCACTCTAGATTACTCGCTGTGAATTTTTGAAGGCGCTCGTTCAAATGAATGGAGCTGCGCCGGCTGACACATGCGAAGATGCGTCTTTTCACAATTTTCTTGAGGGCGGGACCACTCGCGGCCATCTTGGATAGCTCCAATAGAGCACTATTTTTGGCCCATTAGTTAGAACGGCGGAGATAGGCGTGACTAGGTCTGTTAATATATACAGTCTATGGGTTAGGGTTAGCAACCCGGCTACGGATAAAGCAGAAGAAAATGGATGGGTCTTTCCAAATCAACAGTAAAGTGGAGTTATTCTTTAGCGACAATATTTCTGTTGTTAATATTTGTTTTTAATTGTTTATGTAGATTTAAATTTTGGCTTGATGTGACGTGGGTTGTGAAGCGCTTTGTGTTGCCTTGTCGCTCTAAAGGCGCTCTACACTGAGTGGCCTTTCTGAGGGTCTTTCTGAGCGGAGTTTGCATGTTCTCCCCGTGCCTGCATAGGTTTCCTCCGTGTACTCCAGTTTCCACTACCACTAACAACATGCTCACTAGGTTAAATCCTCCAGCTCTGGTCCTGACCAAACCGAGCATCAACATCTGGAGATGGTTCCCGGGCGCTGTTACTACGGCGACCACTGCTCCTGACGTAAGCCTTAGGGCATCAGGGTCAAATGCAGAGTAAGTAGTGAGTAAGTAAACTCACACAAAGCGCCTCACATAGTATAAAATCAGACATAGTGTAAAATAGACATACACATTTCTAAAGGCCAAGATAATCATTTAAAAAACAGCAAGACAAAATAATGGAAAACCCTGAACAAATGTTTTCAGTTGACTTTTGAAGGACTCAACAGACTATGGAACGCAGAGAGAGCGAGCGGGAGAACGGTCCAAAGCCTGGGAGCAACCTTTTTACAAATAAAAGTTGATTGATTGATATTCATGCTGATGTTCCGATCTTCTGGCACAAAATAACCCCAAAATAGAACCGTATAAACCCACTTCTATCTACATCCTCTATCTCCGTCCAGTCTCGCTCCAGACCCGGCCATGACCGCTGGTGTCTGCAGTGGTATTAAATATGTACAGACGCATTAGGACCACATCGGCACGCCTTGGCCTCGACGGAGAGACTTTGGTAAATGTGCCGTTTTTAGCTGTGGTCCGGGAACATAACGACGCCGCGGAGGGCACTTACTTTTTAGATTTAAAGGTGGACATAAATCACTTCTGGATTGGGTCGGAAGAAACTCTGCTGAATGCCCTGAATTTTAGATGTGCGATAGAGCAATCTGAAGTGATTTTAGCCCAGATGGTTTGCCTGAAATGTGAGGTTTAAGGCACTCTGAGGTTCACTGTTGGTTTGGAAAGATCCATCCAATTTCTCAACTTCAATGTATACTTGTATTGCCCTAAATCACAACAGTAGTTTCTCAGAGACTTAACAAAACCGTTGAAATCTCCAATATAGATCAGAGAATCAATCAGACACAGAGAATATTGAACACATTGCGCTGGTCCATAGGGAGTTGACCAATGTCCATGAATGTTGCAATGTTCTTCTGCTTTATCCGTGGCTGGGTCGCTAACCTTAACCCCAGCAGACTAGATGTCCAGGCTTCCCTCGCCACGTAAACTTTCTCCAGATCAATCCTGGCATTCCCAGGTGGAGCTGAGAGACATTGTCCCTTCAACGTGACTAAAGTCTTCCCTGGCATCTACTCTTGGGTGCCCTGAGTCCTCGTTCTACAGTCTGAGTCCTGGATCTATAGCTGGTCCGTCCGTGTGAAGCAGATCCCTTTCTCAATGTTGGTCTGAGAATTCTCACTTTTCTCCCACTGGGTTTTAGAGTTTTTTCTCTGATGCAGGAGTCTGTTGGAGACGGTTAGAGTCTAAGAAAAAGAACTGTGATCCAGCACACTTTAACATTCTACAACATGTATGGACCATCAACATTCATGGACATTGGTCTCCCCCTATGGACCAATACCATGTGTTCTATATGTTTTGTGTCTGAACTGTTGATTCTCTCATCTGTGTTTGGAGATTTCAACGGTTTTGTTACGTCCTCTGAGAAAACTACTGTTGTGATTCAGGGCAATACAAGAATAAACTGAGTTGGTGGGACAAGCCTCGAACACCTCCCAGGGACCAGGAGGGATTCGAAGCAAATTCCTGAGCCACCTCAAACTGGCTCCTCTCAAAATGGAAAATGTTAAATTCTACTGAATGCAAACTACCACAAACTTCTCTGGTTGAAACCAAGATGACTCGGTTCAGGACCAGCATCTTGAACCGGGGGCTTTACCTTCTGCCACAGAAAGTTCATTACAAAACAACCGAATAATACTGAGCTTTAAAGTAATTCCACTTGTAAAGCTAAAATCCACAGTATTGACTGTTCTGGAACTGTACCTGTTGGCAGAGGTTTGTGCTCCACAGGTGCTTTCCAAGTCATACCTTCATCAGTCTCGGAGGTTCTGGGGCTCAATCCTCAACATCTATTGTTGATAATTTTCTCTGTGATCCTGGCGCTAAAGTCTTATAGAATAAAAGTATTTGTGGAGGAGGTGAAAGCTTGTTGTTCATGTCGATAATTCATATTTTAAACCCATCTTTTCAGTCTTTTATTGAGTCTTTCGTCCTTGAGTGCTGTGTTCATCATCTTTTATGTGCATTTTGCCTGAACTCCTAGACTTACAAATTCACATTTCCAAGCTTAAGGGCCTTCGGTAAGAACGACCCATTGATCATCTCAAATTACTACGCTCTGCAATGGAAGGAACAGTCATAAAATCATTACAGTCCACCATAAAGTGAATAAACAAACGGGTTTTACGGCCTTGGCAATGCCCCGTGACCGATGCTTTTGCGGCTGCCATCTTGCGTGGAACATTGTACGTGAATATGCAATAAAAGCATGTATTTCTTCCATTATAAGTGCAATAAAATCAGCCTTGTTTGGCTTTTTTACGACTTCAATAACTCGCCGTGATAAGTTCTGGACCCCAGGCTGTGTCCCTTGTACATTACCAGCCTCTGTTGTTGTTGCTCTGGGTTTTGTCTCCTCATACAGTCATCCCTAACGCACTTTTTATCACCTGCACTATCGTAACGCAAAGTTTAGAGTCCATAAAACTTCACTCATTGTTCAATTTCCTCTCGCCACACGCCGCCCCACCTTTGCCACAGAGTAAATTGCGTCGGACACTAATGGAAATTCAAGCTGTTAGAGAAATGCGGTGGAATCGAGAAATTGAAAATCGCCTGTAAATAACTCTCGGGCCGAGAATAATGAACGCAACATGACATTTATTTGGTGGCGTCGGGTCAGAATACAATTGAACTGCTCTTTCCAGCGCGGCCCTGACTTCTATTAGCAAGAAAATAGACTTTGCTTTTCATTAATTGGATTGTTGGTTTTAATGTGGCCTTATGAGAGATTAGCGCCTTCAGATACAGCAGTTATTTATGTATTTATTAATTTATTTAACAGGGATATTGCAAGTTAACAGAGAACAAAACAAGCTTTAAACTGATGCGATGCTAAAAGAGTTTGTGGCTGTTGCTAATTTTCAGCTCCAGTCCCAGGGCCTTTCTACACTACATTAACATTGTCAATATTATCTTAAAAACTTACCTATATTCACTGTTTACATCATTTACCCATAAACTCAGTGCTATTTACACAGTTACAAATGGGAACAGTTCTCTTTCCATTTCAGACACGACTTAACTCAAGAAGTGAACATTTTAAACTCAGTCATGGTTCTAAATTCAGTGGGTAATGAGTTCTACAACTTTGCACTTCATGGAAACGTAGACTGACCAAACTGACAATGAAATGTCTCGCGGTTAAAGTTTATCATCATTTAGCTGCAAACGTGGGAATTTTGAGCAAGAGCGAGGTAGAGGCGCACATCCAAATATAGTAGATTGTCCCGCACCGGACCTGCCCACGTCCTGCGGCCGCTGCGTGGTCCTGGTTCTACAGTCTGAGTCCTGGATCTACAGCCTCAGTCCTCGTTTTACAGTCTGAGTCCTGGGTTTTAGAGTTTTTCCTTTGATTCAGGAGTCTGTTACAGTTTGTGTCTAACAAAAAGGACTGTGATGATCCAGGACACTTTAACATTCTACAAGATGTATGGACCATCATCATTCATGGACATTGGTCTCCATATGGTCCAATACCATGTGGTCTATATATTTTCTGTCTTAACTGTTGATTCTCTGATCTGTGTTGGTGATTTCAACAGTTTTGTTAAGTCTCTGAGATGATACTGTTGTGATTTAGGAAAATACAAGAAGAAATTGTATTGTATTGTATTGCAAAAAGTTGGAAATAGTTTGATGAAAAACTGGAGATGACTCTTCACAGCTTTAGCTCCCAACGGATTATTTTATCAGTGCCACAAGATGTGACGTTTCGGGTGAAAACTAACCTTCATTGTGGAAATTATGAAACCAATGGAATCCTTGTCAAAGCAGCTACTACCTGCTGTTAGAATATGATGGATGGCTTTATTACAGACTCGGAGTCCAAGAAACAACGTAAAACAATATGACCTGATTTTGTTTCAGAAATTGCTGAAACAAAAATTACATCACACAAAGAAAATTGAGCTAAGAGAATACTCCAGATCTATCTGTCTATAACACTTTTTATTTTGGCGGCACGGTGGCTGAGTGGATAGCACTCTCGCTTCTCAGCAAGAAGGTCCTGGGTTCGAATCCCGGTTGAAAAAGGGTCTTTCTGAGTGGAGTTTGCATGTTCTTCCCATGTCTGTGTAGGTTTCCCCTACCACTAAAAACATGCACAATAGGTCTGAATGTAGATGAGGGAGTGAATGGATGGTGTTGATAAGGGGCTGATGGTCCAGTGTGTTCTGGACTCGCTTCCGTCATCACTGTGTGTAGAATGATTGGAACAATATCTGACTCTAAACATTGTAAAGCGCTTTGGGTGACCTTGGTCTGTAAAATGCGCTTAATAAATAGACTTACTTACTAACTAAAAAAGGATAGACATATTTAATCTACATAAGCCCATACAATGGCCATGAGTAGAATTTTAAAGTATTATTATTATTATTCTTTAAATGTTTGTATTTTGTCAATAAAGATAATTGGATTGAAACCTGCAGAGCTATCTAAAACACAGACAAAAACTACTGAATTGTTGGCATAAGCTGATGCCTTAATAACTCATTTTGACTGTGAGAACATAAACATAAAGGCATAGCAAGCTGAGGCAAGTTTATTTGTATCGCACGGTTCTTACACAATACAACTCGAAGCACTTTTAACAAAACACTCAATTTAGCACCGGACCTTTAACATAGACACATTTTCTTTCCTTTCTCTTCTTTGGACGCTCTCTCCGCCTGTTGGCCATAGATACATACATTATCCAGCTTATTCAGTTGAAATGTATCTACAATTGAGTTTGTCGACTGCTTCGTCAGGTGTTTTGGCATTGTTGGCTAGCTGCTCGCGCTCCAAGGAGCCGAGCCGCAGATACAGTATTAAAGGGTATTTGAATAGTAGCATTTGAGAGGGAGGGATTAGGAGTAATTCACAGGAGAAGGCTATTGTTCGCGGCCCCGTCCCCACTTCCATCGTCTCATTTGGAATTCATCTCCGGCTCGTTCCGCCTTTTTACGCTCCGTGCCATTTCCTTTCACTGCGCATTATTGTCCTGGTAATGCCGACTTCATCACATTTCACCGCTGTTCAGACAATTGTACACAGGCAAAATAGACAGCGATACGAGCCGGATGATAAAATATATATCACCTATTTCCATGACAGGGCTCCGCTGGGAGAGAGCGGTTTTTGCCGAGTTGCGTTTGGGAAATGGATCCGTTCTGAGAGACCGGATTATAAGACCTGGTTCAAATCCTGCAGATAAAGTTGTGTTTTGTTAATGATACACCGTGAAAACACATTCAAAAGTTTGGAGTTGTTTAAACAGCAAAACAAAAGCACAATTTCCAAATATTGGATTTTATTAAAGGGGACATATTAAGCACCAATGTCATATTTGAGTGTTTTGTTTTGTTCCATCTAATAAAGGAGAGTGGTGATATTACAGGGCACACAACATTTATGGACTTTTTAAATATTTATGGATTTTTTTTTCTTTCTCTCTATATCTGTCATTGTTTTTATTTTATTTTTGTATTCATATTTTTCATTCATTCATCATTATTATTTTGTTTGACTACATCTTGACTATGACCAGAATGCAGGAATTCTGTAAACTACCTTTCATAATCGTTGTGTCCTTGGGCAAGACACTTAACCCCACTTTGCCCAAAGCCCCCGCTGAAAGATCAAGGCTATGCTCACAGTCAGAGAGCAGCCGTCCTCCTGTGGACTCACCACCTGCAGAGGGTCAGTGAGGGGCTGGTGCTATGAGACTTGGGTGGCATCTCTGACTGCCACCCCCCTGACCCAGAAATGGATTAAAGGGTAGAAAATGGATGGATGGACCTTTCATAATGATAATAAAAAGTATTAAAAATAAACTGCCCATCCCATTTGACCAAATGCTCCTTTTTCAAACTTGGAATGCAATGACGAATCCTTAAAAATTAGTCTAAATCAACTAATCAAATCTGTTTTTGGAATTTCTCTTCCTACACCGGTTCTTTGTGCCATATCGGATTTGTAAGTTCTTTATATTTTATCTTCTTTAAACCAGTAAAAGTCCCCCTAACATTTTAGAATCTATTTTTCAGGGGAGTCCTGGCCCCAAAGAGAGGGGGGAGATACTGTACTTGTTTTTAGTGGTAGGGAAACCGTCGGTGAGCATGCAAACTCCACTCAGAAAGGCCTTGTCCGGTAAATGGAATTGAACCCAACACCTGCTTCCAACTGTTTTGCTCTAAAGTTACCAGCTCTCCTTAGGGATGTGAAGGAGTATTGCATATTATTCCCCACCAGGGGGTGCTGTAATAACCAGGGTTTGTCTGTTTGTCTGGTGTAAGTTTAGGTTAGTTAGCAAGACCACCAAATATCATGAACGGATTGAAAAATCTGTAAAAATCGCATATCAGGAAAGAAAAGTAAGTAATCTTTATTTATATACCGCCTTTCACAGACCAGAGTCACAAAGCGGTTTACAATTGTTATTTTTTGGGCATTTGTCTCTCACTCCACACAGAGATGGGAGCGGGGTCGCCAGTACATGAGGCGCATGTCAGACCTATTGTACATATTTTTATTGGTAGGGGAAACCGGATTACCCGGAGGAAACCTACGCAGACACGGGGAGAACATGCAAACTCCACTTAGGACCTTCTTGCTGAGAGGCAAGAGTGCTATCCACTCAGCCACCCAAAAACACAAGATAATGGAGATTTGGATCAAAATTGGGATCCAGACCTGCTCTTGGCGGTGGTCTGTGCTCTACGTGGTAGTCTGTGCTCTACGAGATCTCTCTTATTTTTACATGTTCAACCTAACAATGTAAAAATGAACGTTTTTGTGTATTAACCTAAAAACCTAAAGCACACGCCTTTTCTTACTTTTCTATTTCATGCAAATCTATTCAAATGAACTCCGCAGCTCAACATATTGTAAACATATATATTTCCACATTATCTGAACAACTCAATCACGTAAAAGTCTTGTTTTTGTCACAAACACTTATTATCACGGCGTCACATCGGGCCCTGAACGCACCATCCCGTTAATTACACGACCGGATGCTATTGGTTTGTATTTATGTTTTATGCTAATACTGTTTGTCTCCGTAATTAAACCCTCACATTTTCAAATGTATTTCCCTTATATTTCAGGACACAGACGTGATTGACAGAACCGTAATCTACTGCAGCTTTTTAATCAGATTTCTGCTGCTGTGACCACGAAGATTCCTCAGACCTATTTGTAATTTGGGGCTGGTGCTATGAGACTTGGGTGGCATCTCTGACTGCCACCCCCCTGACCCAGAAATGGATTAAAGGGAAGAAAATGGATGGATGGATGGATATTTGTAATTCAGAGAAACGAGCTGCTGTGACAGTTAAAAAAAATAATAAAGTGAAAGATTATGACGACACGGCCATTGTTAAATGCTCTATATTCAAATATTCCAGTACCTTTTCACTCCATTCCCAAAAACACACTTTGCTTTGACAATACACACTTCAGACTATGACCATGTGTAACTCAGGACCGGTCAGGACCTCAGAACCCGGTCTAAGGTCCTGACCAGCAGTGTGGGGGCTCCCCAGGGGACAGTCCTCGCTCCATTCCTCTTTTGTGTAGCCCGAAATCACAAAAGCAGTTGTCTTGGAGGACTAGTTTTCAATTTGCCAATACAGATCAGAAAATCAAACTGTTTCAGCAGCCATTGGTTTAAAGGGACAAAACTAGGTCAAAAAGGGCTTTATTTGGGCAAACGTTATGTTCATTTGAGAATTTTCCAATGGGACAAGAACATATTTTTTGGGTTTTAAAAGATACAAGATTATAGACATTATAGAGCTTTCTACAACATCAAAGACATTTCTCATGAGCCTTTGAGCCCAAAAGTTGTGGGTTCGAGCCTACCACGAGATCTTCTCTACTGACTCCACTGATGTCTGCTGTTGTTGTGTCCTTGGGCAAGACATTTAACCCACTTTGCCTATAAGGAGCGCGGAAGTGATGCTCGCTGCTTGCCTTGATGTATACTGTATGTGTATGTGTATGTATGTGTGTATGTGTATGTGTATGTATATAAGTATGTATATGTGTATGTATGTGTATCTGTATGTACAGTATATGTATGTGTGTATGTATGTGTATGCATCAAACATAATTTTCCCCATTGTGGGACAAATAAAGGACCTTCTTCTTCTTCTTCTTCTTCAAAGTGATTCTATCTGTGCCTAATGTGATATGTACATTTCTCCATCAGAGATCAATAAAGTCAGTCTTATCATATCTCATCAAATTATGTTCTGTCCCTTTTCGCAGTGCAGCTCCGGGTCCTTGTCACAAACCCTCCTTTCTGGTCAGGCAGCAGGGGCAGCCTGGGATCACTCTGTCACTCAAGTGGACCCGCTCTCAAAAGCAATTACTCCTCCACTTTGTGCCTTCATTTTTTCACCGAGAATATGGGGGGTTCTTCAAATATTTGCGAGGTGACGGCGGGACACGGGAAATCTCATTGTTTCTTCTGATGCAATATTAACACGGGTTTGAATTTGTCATTTGTGGGTGACACTCGTGAACGGAGACGCCACTTTGATGTCATTTCCGAGTGGCGTGATTTATCTGTGGCTTCGTTGTGATAACATTTGCAGAGAATCATAGGTTGGAAGATGGCGTTTGACAGCGTCCTTGGGAAATGGGAAAAGATACATTTTTTTTGGGAGCGATAACCACCAATCACCTCCATCACACAGACTCTATACTTTTAAATACTTCTTCTTCCATCACCCGCCTCTGTCCTTTCTCTGACCGAGCAGCAAAACTAACCGCCTCCTCCTTTTCTTCTTGTCTCAGAGAAGATTCCAGAAGCCACTCGCTCCCAAAGTCCGTCAAGGTCGTTCTTTTGATCAAGTAGAAAACAAAATTGAACTGGTTTTTGGGCCGTGTCAAAGGTTTCATGCGTCTGATTCCTCAAAGAACGGCTCAAAGAGAAAGGTGTCTAGTTTTTATTCCAATAGAAAAAAAACGCCACAACAAGCTGCACTGAAAAAAGTAAAATATTGGTAAAATGTACTGTATTTACTAGTTTTTTTATTTGAATCCAGTTTGTCATAAGATTATTTTACTAGTTTAAAGACAATAATAATTCATATTGGGCCTCATTCACGAACGGTTCTTAGGAACAGATTTGTACGTAAATCCTACTTACGCGGTTTTTACGAAGAAAGTGGCATTCACGAATATTTCTCGTAACCAGAATTTCTCTTGGGCAAGTACAAATCCTACGAGTCCTCAGGAGCACTCGTACGCATTCAGTGCCGACATGTTCACACGCGGGGGTTGTCCTCTTTGGTGAAGTTGAATAAAAATACAACATTCCAGTGATATGTCCATCATATCGATGTATGTATTTATTTATTTGTAGTAATCTTTATTAGTAATCTTTATTTATATACCGCCTTTTTCACTGCAGATCTGGCCTACTTTTTTATTCATTTTGAAATGAAATGTGCCAACGCTTTATCAAATACATTGGAAATCTTGCCGTGTATTAGTGACCCCTTCCTATTTATAGGGGGCATTTCTTTATCCACGGGCCACAGAACAACGGCATATATACTGCTGCTGCAGGAGGTTACTGGGTCCGCGCTGAGTCTCTGCGCTGGTCTCTCCTATGGATCTATACGGGTCTGCACTGGTCTCTCCCATATACGGGTCTGCACTGGTCTCTCCCATGGATCTAGACGGGTCTGCACTGGTCTCTCCCATGGATCTATACGGGTCTGCACTGGTCTCTCCCATGGATCTAGACGGGTCTGCACTGGTCTCTCCCATATACGGGTCTGCACTGGTCTCTCTCCATACGGGTCCGTGCTGCATGCTCCTGGATCCATACGGGTCCGCGCTGGTCTCTCAAGTCTGGTCTATGCGGTCTATCTTCGGTCCGCGCTGGTCTCTGCGCACCGGTCTCTCCAGTCAGGTCACTCCAGTCTATGCGGTCTCTCCTATAGGTCCGCGCTGGTTTCTGTGTGCTGGTCACTCCAGTCTCTCCTCGGGTCTGCATTGGTCTCAGCGCTGGTCCGCGCTGGATCTCCTCCCAGGGTCCAAAATATTTTGAGATTAATCTCAAAACATTTTGAGATTCATCTTTAAAATAATACATGATATATTTTTAAATTAAGCTCATAACATTTTGAGATTAATCTCATCATATTCTTAGATTAATCTCATAATTTTGCTAGTTCGACTTTATTATCATAATATTTCGACTTTTAAGTCAACATTTTATAACTTTATTCTCAGTCTGGTAAAAGAAGAAAAAAGGCCTGTTGCTGTTTCCTCTGCCGTCTGCACACGGCCCTGCAGTCCCTTATATGGGCATTAGTGGGCGGTTACTTATGCTAAGTACCTATGCTAATGAAGCACCTAGCACTTACGAGGAAATGGGATTCATCAATCTGAGAGAACAGCTGCGAACAATTCAGCGGCTTACGAGCGCGTTGATGAATCCCACGTGGGGACTTCTTAGAAATCTACTTAAGGACAACTTGAGAAGAAAGTTGAGTAGTTTCTTACAAAGTTATTCGTGAATGAGGCCCATTGTTATTAGAGAAAAAGTCTGAGCAGTGAGTAATAAGCAAATTTTAAGTAAATTTCCTTCATTTTTCTTATCATTTTTCTTGTTTTAAACTGTATTTTACTTATTTTCATTTTTTTATTTTCATGAGATTTTTACCAGTGTTTTCCGTGAGTTCATATTTGACGGTGTTGGATGAGAGAAGCTGATTCACCAAGAATAACATGATTATTTATTTTCTAAATCTAAGAACATCAGTAGATTATTATATAATGTGTGTTTGTTTTTTGTAAGTGGGTTTTTGTATTTTATTTACGTTTTGATTTCTATTCATGATCCAAATTTGATTGGCTTGTTTTAGATTTATTTTTTCCCAAAACTTTAAAAGAAAGGTATGTGGGCATGTAATTAAACATGGATACAAATACTGGTAGTAGTTTGGGTAAAACCTGTGGCAGGACAACTCATGGGGTGGGGGGGTTTGTTACTCTTTTACTTGGTGTTAAATAAAATGACGTCTGTATTTTACAAGACATGCATGTACTATACTGAGAGAAAAACAGAAAAGCCCTGTGAAAACCACTCTGCCACGGGTCAAACAGCCCTTTCTCTGATCAAGCATCGGCTCAGAACTTTGCAAACACCGAGATGGACTGACACTTGTTGCCCTTTGTAATCCTCATCTGTGTGTTTTTACCATCCTGGACCTGGATCATAAACCGTAGACTTTGAGCCCGGTGATGGCGGTCTGGACTCACCGTTGCGGTCGATGGCGAAGGGCGTGTTGCCGGTGCTGATCTGGTAGTTGCAGATCTGGCTGTACTGAGGGGAGCAGTCCTGGTCCGTGGCCTCCACCTGCAGGATGCTGTCGTAGATCTTTCCCTCCGTCACCGCGGCGCGATACTGCGGCTCCCGGAACACGGGCGCAAACTCGTTCACGTCGTTCACCTGGATGTGCACCACTGCTCTGTGAACACAAGGGGGCAGTGTGGAGGTCAGACTCTCCATTCAGTTCATTTCTATTCAATGTTTTCTTGTTTAGCCCTAACTGACAACAGCACAGTGGAAAAAGTAACATTTTGGTCAGATATTTTCACTAAAAATAACTTAAATGATGCTTATTTTTTCAAGTTTTTTGTTGCTGCTTGAATGTAGTTTGTCACACGATTATTTTACTAGTTTTAAGATACTTCATAATCTCAGAGAAAAAAGTCTGAGCAATGAGTTTTTAGCTTGTTTTAAGTATTTTCTCTTATTTCCAGACTTTTCTTGTTTAGATAAAGACAAGTTTGTGATGCTGTATTTTAAGAAAACGATTCTCAAACATTTTTAAGAAAGATACTTGAAATGTTTTTAAACTAGAATCAGGTCACTTGGGGCCAGTATTATTTTATTATTTTCAGAAATCTTAAGTCATATTCTCTTCCTATTTTTGGGTCATTTTTATTATTTTAAGCAGGTTTTTACTTATTTTCATATATTTTTTTCAAGGGATTTTTTCCAGTGTAGTAATCTCTGAAGACTATACAAAACCTTTCGCCAACACAGGTCAGAGAATCCAAAGAAATGCAATGATAAAAACACAGAATATTGGTCCATAAAGAGCAGAGACCAAAGTTCGTAAATGTCGAAACTCTGACTTGATAAACACAGAAAACTGTGGAGCGTTTAGTTTCACGGCAAAATGTGGCCGGAGACCGCGGTGCAGTTTTGAATCCGGGATGGGATTGGATTCTATGCAGCTAAAAACAGCTAAACAATAAAAATATTAACATATTTTATTTATTGTGCAACTTACATTTCCAGGAAACCTCAAAGTGCAACAGATTTAAAAACAAAATCACAAACAACAAAACAAAGTAAAATAATCGGACGGATTGAAAAACATCAAAAATATATATGAAGCTAATACAATCCCTGTTAGGCCTGATTAAAAAGGACGGTTTTTACAAGATACAAGATACAACAAGAATTGATTTGCTATTTGCAGTAAAACCACATCGGAAAAACTGCGCAAGAAGACCCCAGTGGGCACCAGACAGAGAAGACGGCACACACCAGAGCTCTAGCCTCTTTTAAAGGCCTCCACACTATGATCATGTTAGCGCTAGCATGCTAACTAGCTAAAGGCGGACCCTGTATCTCCTTTTTCTTTTCTTTCTTTTTTCAAGCAATAATGAGAGGATCAGAAAATCATCCTCACTGCTAGATGACTCAATTTTCTGTCACAGATTGCAAAAATGTCGCAACAAATGCAATAGTTAAAAGGTGAAAGAGTCTTAAGTCCAGTTTTCTCTTGAACCCGGGCCAAAAGTTGAAGACCGAGAGATGTTATTGGTGAGTTGTTCATGTCATGCACCGCTCTGTAACTCGCCAATTAACCAACTTTTCTTTCAAACGTGAACAAAGCCAGACTTTCTACAGCCGCAGACTGCTTTTACACATGTCGTAGTTATTAACAGCCTATTATTCACGGAGCGGTTTCATCTGCAAACCTCCAGATTTGACCTCCCTCAATAAAGTCACCAATTACTCCTGCAGTAAGAAGTCAGCTTTAGCGCCGCGGCTACAAACGACATGTGGATTTTCCGGCATATTTTAATGGATTTATCTTTACGTCAAGAAATAGTCTATCTTCCCGAACACTAAAGCCGCGGTCCTTTATGTGCGGCGAGGCTCGGGCTGGACACATCCGGGAAAGAACAAAGTTAGTTCCCCTCATTACCGCAGCTCCTCAGATGATTCTTTCGTTATGGGGTCAAACTCACGGCGGGGGGTGATCTGTGATGAAGATTCAGTTTGTTAACCTCTAAAATCACATTTCCATCCGGGGCTCGTCTGTGATTACAGTGATCATGGCCCAACATTATCGGGACGCAAGGTCAAGTGAAAAACAATTAACTGCATGCGGCCTTTGCTGTTCGGGGGAGGGCTGTGCCACGGGTTCTTTATGGAAAATACAGAAGGAAATGGACAATCTTTGCACCGTTTATTTTATATTAAATTAACACGGCAGATCTACAGAACCTGATGACTTGTACTGTATCTGGAATTGTTTTGAAAGGTTCCTCCTGTCTCGTATGTAGAAAGAAAACATAGCAATGCACACAAACTATTGCACTATACAGCTAACTAGCACTGAAGCTAGCTTTGTGACATCCGCTTTTGTTTTGTGTTTCCCTCAATTTCATTTCATTTCATGTATTTATTTAATATATATGTTTTATTTTGCTCTCTGGTGTTGAATAACTGTCATAAGGAGCGCCAAAATATGAAAAATAGAGTACGCAGCCAGCCTAGATGTTTATTCATCGAACTGAATTTCTTCATCTGTGAGATAATAAAGGTTTGATTGATTATTTATTGAGTTGGGACAATGCACATTAATCAACATTTATGCCTTAATCCTTTACAGATCAGCCTCCCTTTAAAAAGAGGATACATGTATTCATTTATTTATTTTCATGTAGATATTCAGATAGATTCAAATATTTTTAATTGAACAGCACCAGTATTAGAATTCACTTGTGTGTGTTACCTTTCAAATGAGGCATAACACAACATCAGACACAATAAGCATTTCCATTTGGGTTTCATAATTCGAGAAGAAACAGGCAAAATGAGGTGATCCTTAACAGCAAAAGGAAAAAGGCAAATGGAAAAACGTCAACAATGGGAAGATAAAGCATGACTTGTAAATGGGACGAAACAAAAATACATTGAATTGATTTAACACAAATCGTTGCATTTTGTTGAAAAATATCATTTTTTATTTTATTTTGTTGTTATATCACTATTACTGCAAAAACGCTTTTCTTTATGAACTGCTAATTTAGGTAAAATACTGACAATCATCATTTTCTTGCCGATTATCACGACATTTACCATTCACGAAGAACATAATTGTTGTTTTCGGTCCAATCCCTTCCTCTGAATGTCTCCTGTCCTTTAGCCACAGTCATTTAGCTTCTCTCCAACACGCTGAGATAATGAATCAATGCTAAAACGGTCTCCGGACGCTTTTTCATGTAAACTCCCTCATATCGAAGCAACAAAACAGTCCATTCATCAAGTAAAAACGCCTCATCAATACCGAGACGGAGCCAGAAGGCGAGAGGAGCGCTCAATCCATCGTTAGCTTCGTGAAGTGACAATAGGAGACGGATGGTGATGGTCGCAGGACGGTTCTGCGCCGCCATTGGCCGGTGATTGTAATACTTTAGCTTTACGACACTAAGGGGAGCAGATGAGGGCCTTGTTTATGGGACTCGCTGGTGGCGACGGCAGCGACTGTGAAAATTCCCCATTAAATATAAACTCAATGGTAAATGGTATGAGCTGAGTGGGAGACACGGGATGGACCATGGGCAGAGGAGGAGCTGATGGTGTTTGAGCATATAGACTATTTATAGATCAGTGGTTTCAAACTAAAAGGGGTTTTATGGTTAATAAACTTAAAGCGTGAGTGCGGCCCCCACTGATGCAGATATGGCATGTTATACATAGTTTTAAAGAAGCAGTCTGTAAAACTGTGGCCAAAACTGGTACTGCAGCCTCTTCCACTCTCCCTGATATCCTGGTTTTATTCCTCGTTTTATCGTTAATGATTTGAGAATCATAACGAGACAGACACAGAGTCTGAGACAAACACAGAGTCTGAGACCAACCCAGCGGCGCAGAGTCCCGGTGATGATGATGATGATGATGATGATGATGATGGCGATGATGACGATGATGGTGATGACTAACTACATCATCACATATTGTAACGAGTTGTACATAGACAGAAATTCATTTTAAAGCTTCTGTTCGGATCTCCGGGCGCTCCCTTAGAGATAGGGTGAGGAGCTCAGTCACACGGGAGGAGCTCGGAGTAGAGCCGCTGCTTCTCCACGTCGAGAGGAACCAGTTGAGGTGGCTCGGGCATCTGTTCCGGATGCCTCCTGGAGGCCTCCCTGGGGAGGTGTTCCGGGCACGTCCCACTGGGAGGAGGCCCCGGGGAAGACCTAGGACACGCTGGAGGGACTATGTCTCTCAGCTGGCCTTGGAACGCCTTGGGGTCCCCCCGGACGAGCTGGAGGAGGTGTGTGTGGATAGGGAAGTCTGGGCGTCTCTGCTTAGACTGCTGCCCCCGCGACCCGGCAACGGATAAAGCGGAAGAAAATGGATGGATGGATGGATGTTCGGAGTTAATGCACTGGTAATGATAATTAAAGTTTCAGTTTAGTTTAGTTTATTTTGAAACATGTGTGCATACTTCCTACATAAGCCGTAAAACAAAACCAAAATTTCTAATCCATTCACATGTTCAAAAGGGAGTAGGAAGAAGCAAAAGCTTATATGGTCCTACCCCTGTGAACCTTGAATCCACAAATTAAGTGTGAAAGGACTGCAGGCTAATGTCGTGGGCGCTGAGCAGACTCTGGGCCAAAAGCGGTAAAAGTTTTCAGCAGAAATAACCCAAACGGACAGAGCTAATGACGAGAACATCCCTGGGTCTGCTACGTGTGGACACAGCCCAATAATTATCACTTTGATTCACGGCTCCACCGAGAAATACATTTATTTGATAGATCCAATCTGTCTGAGAGGAACTAGCTACAGGACCGGACTAGACTGGACTGGACTACATAGATTAGATTAATAGATGGATAGATAGATTAAATTAATAGATTAATAGATTGGTAGATAGATAGATACTGTTTGATGGTCTAGCATTAGCCTGGTCTTATCCAGCCGTACACTCTGATCAATCATCATTTCCTGCATGTAACGTCTAGGTCTGGTCCCTGTGTTTGCGATTACAATCAATTGAATTCCATCCAACCAATCAGAGAGCGCGGCAGGAGGGTGTTGTAGTTAGATGTGGGTGACGTCAAGAGTTTGCGCCGAACGGGCAGGTTGTAGTTTGGCGAAGAGTGCGATAGAACCAGACCAGAATACTTTAATTTCAAGAAATTGAAGCCGGAGCAAGAGGAATGTTTATCAAAAGTAATCGCTGGAAAAGATTGTGCCGCTACTCCCCACGGGCTCCGTTAGTGGCAAAGGAGATAGCTAGGCTAAATGCTAAAGCTAGGCTAAATGCCTCACTCACTCGGGCTCATTACAAACGTCACGGTAAACTCAGATTCAATGGTTTCAATCTGCAAAAGGAGTTACTGTAACCCCTCCCACCTGTTAACTGAGTCAATGGAGCAAATCCAGACCTTAGTACAAATGAAATGAGTACTATGGTGTGGTAAGACCAGGCTAGTCTGGCGTCTCTGTTCTGACATATTTCTGATGCACATTTCAATATGTCATGTATACGGCTTTGTTTTCTTCTGTTCTGTCTGAAAAAGAAGGTGAGATTGCTGTTGCTGTTTCTACAGTGGGCGCCCTGTCATTTCTCTATCATCTTCTTCATTAGTCTTTCAAAATGGACTGAAATCCATAAAAAACAACGTTTACAACTGCATCTTTTGACTTGGTCTATTTACTCTCTTCTCTTTGATCTCTCTGCTTCATTAATCAGAATCAGAATCAGAATCAGAATCATTTTTATTGCCAACGTAAGTAACGGGTGGTCACAGACTTGGAAATTGCTTTGGCTCAGTGCAACAGTCAAAAAGAGATAATAAAAATAAGAATAAAAAACACTTCTAAAGAATAAATTTAAATTTAAAATAGAGTTACAGTTACTATTTACAATATACAAGTGCACATGGTGCACACAATGTAAGGTGACAGCAGTACAGTGAAGTAAAGTGACGTATGATGGGCAGTAAAGTGACTTTATAAAGGGCGGGGGGACAGGTTAAGAAGTGTTCAAGAGTCCAACAGCAGAGGGGAAGAAACTGTTCTTGTGGCGGGAGGTTCTAGTCCTGATGGACCGCAGCCTCCTGCCTGAGGGGAGTGGTTGGAATAGTCCATGTGCAGGGTGAGAGGGGTCGGCTGTGATACGACCAGCCCGGCCTCGAGCTCGGGCGACGTACAGGTCCTGAAGCGATGGAAGGCTGCGGCCGATCACTTCCTCTGCAGAGCGCACAATGCGCTGTAGTCTCTGTTTGTCCCTGACTGTGGCTCCAGCGAACCACACGGTGATGGAGGAGGTGAGGATGGACTCGATGATGGCCGTGTAGAACTGCACCAACATCTGTGCAGGCAGCTTGGCTTTCCTGAGCTGCCGCAGGAAGTACATCCTCTGCTGGGCCTTCTTGATGAGGGAGCTGATGGTCGGCTCCCACTTGAGGTCCTGGGTGATGGTGGTGCCCAGGAAACGGAAGGACTCCACAGAGGTGATGGGGGAGTCCATCACGGAGGGTGGGGGCGGGGGGACAGTGCTCTTCCTGAAGTCCACAATCATCTCCACTGTCTTCTGGGCGTTCAGCTCCAGGTTGTTACCACTGCACCAGGACACCAGCCGGTCCACCTCCCTCCTGTAGGCGGACTCATCGTTGTTGGAGATGAGTCCAATGAGGGTGGTGTCGTCCGCGAACTTGATCAGCTTCACGGAGTCGTGGCTGGAGGTGCAGTGGTTGGTGTACAGGGAGAGGAGCAGGGGAGAAAGAACACAGCCCTGTGGGGCTCCTGTATTTATAATCCGAGAGTCCGAGACATTCTTCCCCAGACGCACTCGCTGCTTCCTGTCCGTCAGGAAGTCAGTGATCCACCTGCAGGTGGAATCGGGCACGTTGAGCTGGGAGAGCTTGTCCTGGAGCAGGGATGGCAGGATTGTGTTGAAGGCAGAGCTGAAGTCCACGAACAGGACCCTGGCGTAGGTCCCCGGGGAGTCCAGGTGCTGTAGGATGTGGTGGAGGGCCAGGTTAATGGCGTCGTCTACAGATCTGTTGGCTCTGTAGGCGAACTGCAGGGGGTCCAGGAGGGGGGGGGTGAGGGACTTGAGATGGGAGAGAACCAGGCGTTCAAATGACTTCATGACGACAGACGTAAGTGCTACAGGTCTGTAGTCATTGAGTCCTGTGATCCTGGGCTTCTTCGGGACGGGGACAATGATGGAGGATTTGAAAGCAGGCCGGGACATGGCAGGACTGCAGAGAGGAGTTGAAAATGTCCGTGAACACAGGAGTAAGCTCACTGGCGCAGTGTCTCAGAGTGGCCGGAGACACGTGGTCCGGGCCAGGAGCTTTGCGGGGGTGCAGCCTCAGGAAGAGGTTGTTTAATCTCTTTAGCGGCTATTGTTAGGCTGGGGGCAGGGCTGATGGGTGGGTCGTTAGAGTAGTGGGGGGTGGGGGAGGGAGAGGTGTCAGGGGCAGCATCAAAGCGACTGAAAAATAAGTTCAGATCGTCAGCTAGCTTGTGGTCATCAGCACAGGGGGGGGCTTTGGGTTTGTAGTTGGTGATCTCCCGTAGGCCCCTCCAGACAGAAGCAGTATCGTTGTTACCAAACTGCTCCTGTAGTCGTTCTCTGTGCCGGGACTTGGCTGCTTTCAGTTCTTTCCTGAACTGATATTTAGCTGCTTTGTAGCCGCTGCGGTCCCCCTCCCTGAAAGCAGACTCCTTTGCTTTCCTGAGCTGCCGGAGTTTAGCAGTGAACCAGGGTTTGTCGTTGTTATAGATGACCCTGGTCCTTGTTGGAATGATGCTATCCTCACAGAAGTGGATGTATGACGTCACAGTGTCCGTATATTCATCCAAGCTGTCTGTGGCAGCTCTGAAAAGGTCCCAGTCTGTAGATTCCATGCATGCGCGCAGCTCTTCCACAGCTTCATCAGACCACACTTTGGAGCTCCTCACTGCAGGTTTCGAGAGCTTTAGTCTCTGTCTGTAAGCAGGAACCAGATGTATCATGGAGTGATCTGAGAAGCCGAGGGCTGGCTTGGGAACAGCGCGAAAAGCTCCGCGCACGGTGGTGTAACAGTGATCCAGAGTGTTCTCCTCTCTGGTCGGGCATTTGATAAACTGTCTGTATTTGGGTAATTCCTGGCTCAAGTTTCCCTTATTAAAATCCCCCAGGATAATAATCAGAGAGTCCGGGTATAAGCGTTCCATACACAGTACTTGCTCTGCGAGTGCGCGCTGAGCCTCGCGCGCGTCCGCGCATGGCGGTATGTAAACAGAGGCAAGAATGAATGAAACAATTTCCCGCGGGGAGTAATATGGTTTACAATGAATGAAAAGATATTCCAGAGCAGGAGAGCAGTGCTTGGAGATCACTGTCACATCAATCAAGCAAAAGTTTTCCGTCTGTGGAGCTTTTTTATCGCTGGAAATTGACGAGCTCAGCAACACCCGGAGCCAGCCTTGTTCCGTCATATTAATGATATTTGCCCCCTGCCTTCCACTCCCCCCGGTGGTGCGGAGGGGAAACATATGCTGCACACTCCGGGGGCTTGTACCAAATATCTTCTGCTACGCAAAACAAACACAAACACAACACAGAGACGCACACAGCCACGGCACAAATGTGAATGTTTTTTGACAAGTTTGAAAAGGACTTTTTTTTTCTGGCTCATGGCTCACATCTGGTTCCAGCTGACAACGCTCTCTCTGGGGTTTTTGTGTGTGTTTTTCTGTTGCTGGAGTGCGGCCAAGCGATGCCCAAAGCTCTCATGTATTTCCCCTTTGACAGCATCACTTCATAAGCGGGGTGCCACCACAAAACAGCAGGAGGTTAAATGACCCCCCAGGCCTTTTGTCGGCGTGATCACAGCACTGAGGAAGCCTTATTAATGGATGCGTGAGTCCAAATGCCAAGAGTAGAAGGTGAAATGTTAAACGGCGAGTTGGACTCCAGCGGATCCGGTCGCGGCATCATCGCAGATTGGATTAGTCCAGTGTCGCTGCTTTCGCTATTTGCACGAGAGGCCTGTAATCTTCAATAAACAAGAAGCTAAAAATGGCGCAGTTCATTCAGAGCCGAGTTGAGCTCCCGGTCTGCTCTGTGTAAACACGACGATATCGACTTCCAACTCCAGAAAAATGACTCCACAAAGTCAGAGAAAAATGTGAATTTGAATGGTTTACACATATTATAGTGGGTAGATTGAAAAAAAGCCAGAAAATCCATTCGGTGAAAGCTGGATGTGGAGAATGTGTGAGAATTGTAAAACCACAGCTTGGGTATTTCACTTAGTTTTTATAAATTATACATATGTGAAAGTAAAATCAAGATACGTGAGCTACTTGACTTTTAAAAATAAGAAATAGCCCAATGATCATTGTTTGACAGAAGGAAAAACACTAGTGATCCAACTGTTTTGAGACGAGGAACTTAAAGGAGCAGTGTGTAAAAATGTGGCCAAAAGTGGTACTGCAGCCTCTCCCACTCCCCCTGACTCAGGTTGCCAGATATGCAGACGAATCCAGCTGGGACCATAACAGCTGAATAGACAAGAGTTTTGTCAACAACAAACACCAACACCTTTTTCACAAAGAAAGACATTCTGGTTTTATTCCTTGTTTTGTTGTTATTGATTTGAGAATCCAAACGAGACCTTTTTTAGTTCTGCGCCACATGGTACTTTACCAGTGAGATTAGCTCCACGCGGTGATTTCTGGCGCCCGGATCATAGACTTTCTGATTGGTGAAACTGTGGAGGGCGGGGCATCGAAATAAAGCAGATTAGGGTCCTTTAATGATCACAGATAAGGGCCCTTTAATGATGACAGATTAGGGCCCTTTAATGATGAAAGATAAGGGCCCTTTAATGATGACAGAAAAAGGGCCCTTTAATGAGGACCTGACATAAATCTTCCATATTGCTACTTTAACAATATTTACATGAATGTATTACGTTGTTCGATATTAAATGAGACACTATTTGTTTGTGATAGAAATTATAAGGCCGACCTTGTTCAACAGTCTGACTCCTTTTTGACTATTTTCCCAACCCTTGAGTGTGGTACAGTTTGAGTTCTGATTGTGTGTTCATGTCCTAGTGATTTGTGTTTGTCAGTAAAAATAAATATATACATTTCATGAAAAACCACAAGGCGACAGTTGCTCAGTTGGTAGAGAACTAGTCTTTGGACCTAATGGTTGTGGGTTCAAATCTGTCATGACCCATGTCTTCAATCAAGGAGATGTAATCATCCCGTGGGCTCACCACATGCAGGATCATCAGTGAGGGACCGGTGCATTGAGACTTGGGGCAGCTCTGATTGCCACCCCCACGACCCAGAAATTTAATAATTAAGGTGTAGAAGAAGAACTCCCACAATGGGGAGATTTCAGTTTGATGCATACACATCAAGACAAGCAGCAAAAATCATTTCCGCACTCCTTAAAGGCTAAGTTAGGTTAAGTGTCTTACCCAAGGACACAACGACAGCGGACATCAGTGGAGTCGGTGGAGGAAGTTCTTGTGGTGGACTTGAACCCGCAACCTTCAGGCTCAAAGGCCAATGCTCTACCAACTGAGCCATTGTCGCCCAATGTAGAAAACAACATAAAAATCCATGATTGCCAGCCCCATATAAAGCCCTAATATGCAAAGTTTATGGGTACATTTGATTCCTAGATAAACTTTGGTCCACCCTTATCATTTCTCTAATTTACAAAAATCCTCTGTCTCCGCCGAAAGTGTTAAGACAAAGAGAAGCGCTGAAGCACAACCACTTCTCTAGAACGTGATTAGCAGCAGCTGGAGCAGTGGAAACATCTGGGCTACAGCCACATTCCTCCTCAGAGCAGAACATCTCGTTAGGACAGACTCTTTAAAGACACTCGTTAGTCTCTGGTGTCGCTCTCTCCCGCACGGACCACTCACTCAATGCTTTCAATGAAACTAAATGGGACGGCTTTATTACATTGGCCTAATAACCACCAGCGTGTACCATGTAAGAGTCCCACTGAACCGATCAATCAAGCAATCAATCCAGGCCCCCTCGATGCGGATCTGCGGCGGAGGAGCTCAGACTCGTCACCGCTGCAGCCGTTATACTGGATTTTACTGTGAATGATGTGAAGGCAGAGCTTAAAAGTGCAGATATGTCTCTTCAAAAAGTTGGCTAGGCTCTGAAAAGACAGATGTATTCTGAGTTCATTATGGGTTCTGTGGCTTCTCATTTAAGATAAGATAAGATGTGCTTTATTTATCTCACATAGGAGAAATTTACATGTCACATTTGGCATGGATAGAGACACTCAGATTGTGCAAAAGGAGGAAATGTGCAAACATGTTACATGCAGGATATATATGTACAATAAAAGTGACAAGTGTCAATTGGAAACAGTGTCAATAGTAGTGCAGGTTTTCACACAGTGATCATTTCCACTACGCTCTCATCCCACGGAGCCATCTAGTTTTATTTGCGATCTGATACGTATGCTAACATTAGCATTAGTGAAACTTAAGCTGTTCATCAATCACTGATGAAATGGTACAAAAGCAACGCACTGCTAACAAAATATATAACTGAAAGATTACCGCTAGTTTCGCGTCACAATTTTGTCCGAGCACGGATAGTCCGAGCGTAGATAGTCCGAGCACAGATAGTCCGAGCACAGATAGTCCGAGCACGGATAGTCCGAGCAGATAGTCCGAGCACGGATAGCCCGAGCGTAGATAGTCCGAGCGTAGATAGTCCGAGCATAGATAGTCCGAGCATAGATAGTCTGAGCACAGATAGTCCGAGCGTAGATAGTCCGAGCGTAGATAGTCCGAGCGTAGATAGTCCGAGCGTAGATAGTCCGAGCGTAGGTAGTCCGAGCGTAGGTAGTCCGAGCGTAGATAGTCCGAGCATAGATAGTTCGAGCGTAGATAGTCCGAGCGTAGATAGTCCGAGCGTAGATAGTCCGAGCATAGATAGTTCGAGCGTAGATAGTCCGAGCATAGATAAAACCTCTTTGAAGAGCTTCCAGCTCGTTCAGAATACAGCAGCTAGGATGTTAACAGGTACCAAAAGGAGAGAGCACATAACTCCGGTGTTAAAATCACTCCATTAGCTCCCTGTGGAGTACAGAATAAAGTTTAAAATTCTTCTCTTAACATATAAAGCCATAAATGGCTTGGCTCCTTCCTATCTCCAAGACACGTTAGTGTCATATCAACCAAGTCGAGCGTTGCGCTCACAAAACGCCAGACGTCTGGTGGTTCCTAAGGTCTCAAAAATCACTGCTGGCGGCAGAGCGTTTAGCTACCAAGCTCCTTTACTGTGGAATCAGCTTCCCATTCATGTTAAGGAAGCAGATACGGTCTCCACATTCAAGGCCAGGCTTAAAGCACTCTACTTTAATTTAGCATATGGTGTATATATTATATATATATGCTGTATTATGTTATATATTATACAATATATGTATTATGCTGTATATTATGTTATATATAATGCCGTATGTTATGTTATGTATTATATATGATATATATGGTATGTATGGTATATGTGATATATATGATATATAATATATAATTAGGTTTGCCTGGATCGGTTTGCACACCTGGTGTGCAATTCATGAATCTTGGTGCTGTAACCTAGACTAGCCTAGCCGTGGCTGCTGCTGTCTCGCCTCCTTTCAGATACGCTCTCTTTATTCAAGGCTAAGTTTAAAACAGTCCTCTTTAGTTTAGCATATGGCAAGGAAGGTAAGACTCAGGGAAGGCTAAACTCCTCAGACTGTCAGTCAAGCTGCATAGGGAGTCAGTTTGCTGGGAGAAGTATGGTAACTTGAGTACTATCCTCACCTCCTTCCTACTTTATCTGTTTAGCATTTTTAGGATTTTGACTGTAATTTGTTCATTGCTATTCACCCGTTGTCCCATTGTCTGTTTCATGGTACGATGACGGGATCTCTGAGCCTGGCCTCCTCCATCTACACCTGCGGACTGCCCCGCCCGACCCGCCTGGGAGTGCTTCAGTCCTGCACCGGACCTGTCCACGTTCAGCGTCCACTGGTCCACGTTCTGTAGCTAGCTTAGGTCCTAGATCATTAGCCTGTCCGTCCGGAGGAGCGGATCCCTTTCTCAAATGGGTCTCCCTCCCTGTGGGTTTCCCTAGTTCTCCCCACTTTTCTCTCACTTTCTCACTTCTCACTTTTTCCCACTGGGTTTTTTAAGAGTTTTTCCTTGTCGATGCAGGAGGGTCTTGTTGGACAGTTAGTGTCCAACAGAAAGGATTGGTGATGATCAGGACACTTTAGCATTCTACAACATGTATGGACATTTTCTTCTGTGTGTGCTTTATATTCTTCATGTGTTTTAACTGTTGATTCTCTGATCTGTGTTGGTGATTTCAATGGTTTTTTTAAGTCCTCGGAGATTACTTCTGTTGTGACCTAGGGCTATACAAGAATAAATTGTATTGTATTGTAGATAGTCCGAGCGTAGATGGTCCGAGCGTAGATAGTCCGAGCGTAGGTAGTCCGAGCGCGGATAGTCCGAGCACAGATTGTCCAAGCGTAGATAGTCCGAGCGTAGATAGTCCGATCATAGATAGTCCGAGCGCAGATAGTCCGAGCGTAGCTAGTCCGAGCGTATATAGTCCGAGCGTAGGTAGTTCGAGCGTAGGTAGTCCGAGCGTAGATAGTCCGATCATAGATAGTCCAAGCGCAGATAGTCCGAGCGCAGATAGTCCGAGCGTAGATAGTCCGAGCGTAGATAGTCCGATCATAGATAGTCTGAGCACAGATAATCCGAGCGTAGATAGTCCACGCATAGATAGTCCGAGGCGGTCCCGCAGGTCTCTCCCATAGACAAGTCTCTCCAGAGGATACGATGTAAGCTAGCTATGCTCACCCGGGCTTGACTTCTTCTTTGATCATTTTTTGGCTTCAGTTGCCTCTTCTCTTCCTCACTGTTGTGTCGTTTGGCATGTTTTGCTGGGGTTTTATATCATGTTTAAAGAAAATTAAACTAAAAAGCACTGTGTAAAAAGACATCTAATTTTTTTAACATTTGATTAAAGAAAACTAGTTTCACTTTCATTTTCTCACGGAGCTAGTGCTGGTCACGTTTTAGGCTGTATTTAAACGATCTTTCTGACTTTTGCGTTTAAAGCCGGAGGTGTCAGAAAAGGGGATCAGTGTCATGTCTTGTCGTAGAGAAGCAGAACTCAGCGAGCGTTGGAGTTTTCCGGCGGTAATAGGGAACGCTGGGATTAGAGTGAGACAGGTTAGTTTCACTGACGACGGGTTTGTAAAAGTCATTTAATCTCAGACCAGATCCGGGAGAAACTGTGCAAAGAGTAAGGGGAAAAAATCACAATAAAAAAGCTTTAATACAATAATAAAAACACTTTTTCTCCAATCCATGTTTTTGTTCCTGGACCCTCGCTGTATGTTTGGAAGTCCGTGTCCCTCTATCTTTGAAACATGGTCATATTCAATTACAGGAAATGTCCAATTAGCATGCACACTGTTATCAGCTTTACCAAGATTCAAACTTATTGTGTTTGTGCTTATTTTGAACTAAAAATAAACTATTATTGAATCCAAATGAACGAACTCGGGGCTAAGGACTTTCCTGGAGTCTATTTATATCATAACTGAGAGAAAAGGCATGAAGATGGTTTGATATTTAACACTAGAACTCCCAGAGCAGTCAATTTGACCCTTTTTGGAAGTAAAATAACTCATTTCTGTTCTTCGTCACTTTATGCAGTTTACTTCCATGTCATTATCGTGTTTTTAATTGAAATGAGATTGGTTCTATCTTTTCTCCCAGAGCAGTCATTTCTTTTCCATTTTCAATCACCTCTTTTCTCCAATGTGTTGGTCCTGGACTGGCCCCAGACTGGTTCTGCTTGGTTTTTCCACCAATCATTTTGACTACAACAAAATTCAGCCTTTCTCTATTGCTTGGCACCTGACATTCTTTGGTCTTTAAACCCCTCCCCCCCATTGTGCTGGTCCCGGACTGGTTCTGGACCTGCTTGGTTTTTCCACCAGCGCCCAGGAAGTACAAGTTACCATAGCAACACACTGTCTACTTGCAGCAGATGGAAATTTGACCAGTTTGAGTGTGTATTAAAAATAAGTAAAGGTAAAATATAAAAGTAAATCGTAAAAAGGTTTATTTTACCGATTTAGTAAAAGTAACTCAGTTTGAGATTTTGTAAGAATTTAATTGTTTTGAATGGGAACCGTCAAAATGACTGCTCTGGGAGTTCTGGCAGATTCTGAGAGTGTGTTTCAAAGTCTGAAGCGTCGGTGAAATAACACGGCGCTAACACAGATTTATATTCTGCAGATGTGATCCTCACGTGGCACATGCAAAGACCACATTAGCATTAGCATCACACCTCCGCTCGTTTGTAACTGCCTCCATCTCACATAGACAACAGCGTGGATACTCAACGCATCCCTGCACACACCTGAACACCGCCGCGACGACAAAACTACCAATTAATCCATGTCAAGAATTAGCCGAGAGCGAGAATCATCAATTTCCCTGTAAGACTATAGAATGGAAATAATCAAGCCTAACTATCCCGATGGGAACGCTGCACGGCCAGTAAACTCATCAATATGTAGGAAATCCCCCTTCCACCCGACGGAAGCCCTGAGGCAGTACCAGCGCGGGCCTCTAGGGGCAGATCTGAGCCTGATTCATGGTGATTCAGGGAGGTTTGAAACTCCTTATGTATCTATAAAAATCAGTATCATGGATTTGAGAGGTCTCCCATAGAGGGTTACAAACTGTACTCTAAAGGATAAACATTGTATTTATAGCTGTAAATCTGAATAATGTGTCACGGTTTGGTATAAAAACGCAAACAAAATACTCTACTTTATGTAGCTCAGTAATTTCTCATACATCATCATATATCCGGTGGATTTGTAGCCAACGTTCTCAAGGTTCTCAAGATCTGGCATACTTATACAGCAGTCCCATATGAGGTCTTTTTGCAGGCGATTGAGTGTCTTGCCCCAGGACACAATATAAATCAACGGCGTTAGCTGGATGTAGGATTGAACAACCTTGAACCATAATAAAAACAATAATGCACACAGGGTTATACAGGGGGTTTTTTGCACTAAAAGATGCTTCGCAAGGCAGTATTCACTCCATACACGGTGGTGGACTACTACTAAAGCCACAGCTGCCCTGGGGCACAGAGACAGAAGCGAGGCAACCAGTCTGTACCCAGAGAAATGAACCTCATCAACAGAGACACATTTCTCTTCTCAAATTAACATTACTTTAACACAATAGATCTATATTTGGAAGAAAGTTGTAAAAAATGACTTTTCTTGGACATTCTTGTGAACTTGGATCAATCCCAATCTGCACCGACCCCAAATCATTCACACAAACTCCCATCCGACCCAAACGAATTTACAAAGTTACCATTTTCAACGTGTATTGTACGTTCATGCACATTTCTGGTCTTTTTTGTGAATTTCTCAGAATTCCATTTTTTTGAATGGGAGTCCTTAAAAGGACTTTTCTGAGAGTTTTAGTGTTTGTCTTTGTTTTGGCAAAGCTACATACAGTGAGTATAAATGACAATATGGTGAATTTTGATGCTAAATCTGGCTCTAAACAATTAATGTTTAGTGAGAATTAATTCTCACAAACTTCCATCTGACAACTTCTTACCCGACAAACTTTAACCAATGAAACACAAAAAACACATTAACAAAGTCACCATTTTCACTTTTACTTTTCTGGGAGATGTAATGTTTGTTTGGTCTAAGCTACATACAGTATTTACATACAGCCTGGAACTCGCAAAGATCTATGGGGAAGCTAGAAGCTAGTAATACCCTATCCAGTTATTATAATAGATCCATGACCCAAACCCATTCATTTCAACAAACTTTGACCGTCGACACAAAAACCAAATCCACAGAGTCACCATATTTAGCATGTATTAAAGGATTCTGCTGCGAGAGAAGAGTCCTCACCACAGAGACCGGTTTCTCTTCTCAAGTCAACATAACTATAACACAATAGATCTTTTTGTTGTGTCCGTTTCCACACTCCTGTTTCTCCGCACCCCGCTCTCTCTTCGCCCCGACATTCTCACTTCTTTTGTTTCGTGGAACAAAGCAGACGAGCCCAGATGGCACTTTACACATCACTAATTGAAACACAAGCGCGTACACGGACTCCCCTATTACCCAGTGTCAGATACGTATAAACAACCATTTTTCAGTCAGAGACGGGTGTTTTGATCCCTCCGCGGAATCATAATGTCGTACGGCTAACGGCTTTTGACAGAATGAGGTTTCACTCACGTTGGGATCGACTGTGACAAGCCAAAGAGAGTGGGAGAAGGAGGTGGCGGAGCATTGAGCTAGCTGAAGCACGCGTGTCTTTCTGTGGTAATTTATGGTGACAGTTCATGCTAACAAGGTGCGTGCACGGCCCGGTTCTTTACCTAAACACTGACAGGAGTTTGTTTTTTGTTTTGTGTTTTAGTGTGCGGAGGCGAGTGAGAAGACAACAGACAACGGTAAAAAAGCAAGAGAGAAGTGAGTGTTACTGGATAAATATAGGGATCAAAAGGCAACACACGCAGAGGAGCTGGAGACGTTTTGTATGATTTTTACTCAAAGATAATACATGAGAAGTTCAAAGGGTTTTAGTTTAGTAAGTTAGATAAACATCTGCTTACTAAACTAAAAGCAGATGTTTATCTTGACATTAGTAAGAAATTTACTAATGTCAGCTCAGCATTGGCATTTCATATTTTTGTATTTTGAATAATGTTTTTAATGGTAAAGACTTCCACCTTTCAGTGACTTTTTTATATAGCAATCACACAAACAAGTTCAAGAAATATATCTATGTAAAATATACTGCTAGACTACAACTACTGCTACACTACTACTATTACTACTACCACTACTGCTACTATTGCTACTGCTACTACTACTACTACTATTACTACTATATATATATATATATATATATTTTAATTCTAACTTAAAATGGATTTAATGAGCACAATAATTTAGATTGATGAAAAACATTTTCTTTTGTAAATGGAGTTTTGTTGCTAGGTTAAAAAACACAGAAAAAACTATTTGTTAAGCTTCCAAAACAGGAACCGGGGACGATAGTAGATGCATTTAAAGCTGGGGTACCTAACTTTAAAGGTTTCAAATAAGGCCGCATATCTGAGTAGCCTGAGCTAGCGTTCTAGATTCAAAAAAGGTTAACAGAATCAAAATCATTTTGATTGCCACGCAAGTAACAGGAAGTCACAGACTTGGAAATCAAAAATTTATATAATTAAAAAAATTTAAGTAAAATCTGCTCAACTGGTTGGCCTTGATAGCCATCAGACAACCTAACTTTAAAACCACAAAAATAGAACAACATAGATAAAAACAATTGATCAAACTAGGTCCTTTCTCTCTGAACAGTTTGGTTCCGTCGTCCGTATTTTTCTCATGCATGTTTTTGAAGGCTGATTATCCACTGATGCGGTTCTGATAAGGAGGAGGAGGGTTGCTGCACGAACGGCTGCTTGAGGCTCTGTTTAAATGCAGCCCTGAAGCGATGCTGATGAGCGCAGGTGTGTGGCTGTGTACTATATGTGTACCAGGTGTGTGGCTGTGTACCAGGTGTGTACCAGGTGTGTGGCTGTGTACCAAGTGTGTACCAGGTGGGAGTGAGTGAACCCTGAGAACCAGTCTGTATTTCCATTACTATGACTTTCTTTTGAATCCTGAGCAATGTTAATAATAATGCGTTTTAGTCAATTTAATGCAAAATGGTCCTTCCCAGTATTTATCTTATTTATATGTTAATGTCGGAGGTATATTCTGGAGTAATTGAGTGAGGATTGGAGATTTGTCCTTGGGCTATAATCTGCAGAAAGTATAATTAGTGTCCAAACTGTGATGAGGTTATGGACACAACCGGAATGTATGAATGTACTTTTAACTGAGCGTTGTCTCAGGAAATGTGTTTTTACGACGTATCTTTAAAAAACACGTTTCTATTTGCATGGAAATCACCTCATCCAATCTCCGAGACCATTTTTTATGACAACACATCGCCGAGGTGTGAAATGTAGAATACAAAAGTAGGATTTTTTGTTCCGAGAGGAGGAGCAAAGGTCAAAATTGTGAAAAAAATCAGACGAAAACTTGCAAAAATCACCTTATTAACAAAACGTGCTTCATTTTACAGACTTGTTAGACCCCTGGGAGTCGCTTTTTGACTCCTTTGGCTGATGTTGATTCAAAGATGGGAAAAAGGCTAAATGTGATGCATATGTAGACATTAATATTAGTGTTTAGTGGTTTTAAAGTTAGGTACCCTAGCTTTATTATCTATCCAAACTATAAGAATGACCACAGTGTAATCTTGAGGATCGCCAAAGGACCAGATAAAACCATGATGGAAAAGAATCTGCACTCCTCAGGGTTTTGTGAAAGTGGATCTAATGATGGATTATTCAGATTTGTCTCATTCAATCGTTTCCAATTTAATTATCTCTGAAAAGATCAAAGCGACTCATGATTTATGTTTTAGATTTGTAGATAACTTGACCACAGAACTGGAGTTGAATAAATAATGATAACATATGGTCCTTAAATATATATGAATGTATATTTATGTGTATTTTTACATTATGTCGCAGTTTTGACCAAATTACTGCAAGAGTTTTAGATTCTTCTGTAAGAAATGAGTTTATGCTTGGAGTGAACAATAGAAACTATATTCAATGTTCTATATTAACAAATTACTGAATCCAAACGTTTAAGCAAAAAAATATATGTTTTTGTTCCGACCAAATCCAAAAGACCAGATCAACTGTTGCCTTTTAGTGAAGCAAAAGCATAATTAGAAATATAATACATTTTAAAGTCGAAACAAGTTAAAAACAATAATAGTAATAATTATAGATTTACTTTTGAATGCACTGGAAACAGCAGTATGGATTCATGGTTTTACACTGGTCCAGACCAGAGCAGAGAGGATTCATGGTCTGAACCAAGTGGATCAGGTAAAAATCCACTGGAGGAATGCTAACTTTGTATAAAATGCGAATGAAGCATTTAGCATTTTACTTTGGACCAGAGCAGAGAAAATGGTTCGAACCAAGATCCACCTCTGCTGCTGTGACCTGAAGGATTGTTGGATTGTATTATTATTCTTATTTTTAGAATCTGTTTATTTGCTTTGTTTGTTTATTTGCATGTGTTTCTGCTGCTACTGGAAACCTGCATGTCCTACTGGGATCAATAAAGTATCTATCTATCTATCCATCCTCCATCTACTATCTCCCGGGGGTCCGCAGGCTCCTGGTCTCCTGGCCATCAAACAGAGCAGACAGAGGCACTCGCTCTGCTCTTTAACAAATCCATGTGTGGTCACTGCTGCAGACGATCGGTAGAGAAGGTCTCAGCCTTTTGAAAATAATCCATGAATGAAGCAGAAGTCCGGGTTTGGATCCAGCAAAGGCCGGTGGAAGTCTTTAAGTGGTGTCAAGATGTGGCTCTCCTGAGGCGCTGCTGCTAATGACTCTGTTAGAATCCAGATCGCAGCTAAACGCTAAACACAGGATTTTACTGTTGGTCTGCGGCTAAGATGGAGAGCGCATGACATAGAGGGAAATTTAAAGCAGACGTTTAAATGCATTAAAGAAGCCATTCAAAACTTTTCTCAGTGCATTTAGTCTTCGAACTAGAGACATTTCATGTATCTTTTAGAAGAAGAAGAAGGTCCTTTCTTCGTCCCACAATGGGGAAATTTCAGTTTGATGCATACACATATAGTACATACATATACATATACACATACACATCAAGGCATGCAGCGAACATCATATCCGCGCTCCTTATAGGCTAAGTGGGTTAAGTGTCTTGCCCAAGGACACAACAACAGCAGGCATCAGTGGGAGTCGGTGGAGAAGGTCCCGTGGTGGGCTCGAACCCACGACGGTGGGTTCGATCATTTTATATCAAGATCATTTTGCTCAGTCCCATTGCCCTATTGTTTTAAATTGGTCAAATTAAGACACATTTTGCAAATTCTGCGCATTTTCCCACTTCTTTTTCACCTCTTTCAGCAGAGTTTTGTCAACTCTAGGATTTAAGAAACCAGTGTCAGGGGTAGATGAAGCAGCGGACTCTGTGATGCTAGCAGACTCTGTGGTGCTAGCGGACTCTGTGATGCTAGCAGACTCTGTGGTGCTAGTGTACTCTGTGATGCTAGCAGACTCTGTGGTGCTAGCGGACTCTGTGATGCTTGCGGACTCTGTGGTGCTAGCGGACTCTGTGATGCTAGCGGACTCTGATGCTAGCAGAGGTGAGCAGGCGTGAGGGGAGAGAGCGAAACCCAAAGTGCTGCTCGTCTGAAAAGAGCAATTTCACGAGGACGGAAACCAACGAGTGAGACAAATGGTTTTGTTTGCTCGACCTCTTCAGAGTGGAATTGCAGGACCACGAGAGTCCGTGATAGTGTCGGGAAGAGGAGACAGTGGTTCTTGGATGGTTTACGAGTGAGGAAAAGGCGGAGAAACTTAAAGAGTGGTTTAAGAGGTCGACAAAGAAGACGATGGGTTTGATTCCACCTCCAGACAGAAGTTTGTTTGTTTGTGTTTGCTTAGATTTTAGAGATGGACTGAAATATACAGTAACTATTCTTCCTAAGGGTACTACTACCACTACTACAACTACTACTATTACTACCACTTCTACTACTAATACTACTATTACTACAACTACTACCAACCACTACTAGTACTACTATTACGACTACCACCAACCACTACTACTATTACTACTACTACTAGTGAAACAGGGACGAAGCAGTGAAGCAGCCAGGGACAGATGGAGACTCACTTGTGGGACTTCTTGACGTCTGTGCCTCCGGGTCCTGATCCGGGTCCTGATCCGCAGTCCTGGGCCTGGATGATGAAGGTGTATTCTTTCTGCTGCTCACAGTCCACCAGTCCCTGCGCCCTCAGCTGCCCTTCCCCCGACGTCCCATTCAACACCACTGCAGCAAACGGCGCCTCGGCTCCGTGGATGGTGAAGGCACAGATCTCCCCTGGATCGAGAGAAGAAGAAGAGAAGAAGAAGAGAAGAGGAAGAGAAGAGGAAGAAAAGATGAAGAGAAAAACCCTGTTAGAACAAGTGAGAGATATCATAACGTAATAAAAGACGGGTCATGGACTGATACTGTTTAAACACTGAGAGTCAAAGACAACTTAAAAAAATATATTATTTCAAGATATTTAACACGGTCTGAGAAAGTGAAACAGATTTAAATATTCTGAAAAGTCAAATAATCACTTATAAAAGGACTCAAACGTTCTCTCTGTGATACACTGTAATTTTAGACAAGAGACTCACTGTTGTATAGGAAATCTGTAAGTCACACGGACACACAAGGCAACACAATGCAACACAAGGCAACTCAAGGTAACACAAGGTAACACAAGGTAACACAAGGTAACACAAGGTAACACAAGGTAACACAAGGTAACACAAGGTAACACGACGCTAGCCTGACTCTGGCCAGACCATTGTAGTTCTCTGAGCTTCTCACAAGGGTCTGGGTCTGCTTCATAGTGGATGAATTTCAGAAGGCGGAGCCTTGTAAAAATCCTTGTGTGTGATTGGATAAACCACTTGCCTGTTATCTTGAATGACATGTTCCTTCAACCACTCACATTGAAGCACACGACTCCTATGGGTTGTCAAATACCGGCAAGATTTTCCAGCCTAAAACCAGCGAGAATGCCCCCCGAAAAAAACCCAGAATGATTTTTTGACTAAAAATGTAGTGTAATCAACTAGTATTTAAACAAAAGTTTACACGAACATTTGACTCTTAAAACCCACATACAGTGTATGTACATACATAAGTATCCGGCCCCCTTGAACCTTTCAACATGTTGCTACATTTCAGGCTTCAAACATAAAGATATAAAATTTTAATTTTTTGTCAAGAATCAACAACAAGTGGGACACAATCGTGAAGTGGAACGAAATTTATTGGATAATTTAAACTTTTTTAACAAATAAAAAACTGAAAAGTGGGGCGTGCAATATTATTCGGCCCCTTTACTTTTAGTGCAGCAAACTCACTCCAGAAGTTCAGTGAGGATCTTTGAATGATCCAATGTTGTCCTAAATGACTGATGATTAATAATAGAATGCACCTGTGTGTAAACAAGTCTCCGTATAAATGCACCTGCTCTTTGATAGTCTCAGGGTTCTGTTTAAAGCGCAATTATATTGAAATGGAAGGAGTATCACACCACTGCAAATCTACCAAGACCCGGCCGTCCCTCCAAACTTTCATCTCAAACAAGGAGAAGACTGATCAGAGATGCAGACAAGAGGCCCATGATCACTCTGGATGAACTGCAGATAACTACAGCTGAGGTGGGAGAGTCTGTCCATAGGACAACAATCAGTCGTGCACTGCACAAATCTGGCCTTTATGGAAGAGTGGCAAGAAGAAAGCCATTTCTCAAAGATATCCATAAAAAGTCTCGTTTAAAGTTTGCCACAATCCACCTGGGAGACACACCAAACATGTGGAAGAAGGTGCTCTGGTCAGATGAAACCAAAATCAAACTGTTTGGCCACAATGCAAAACGATATGTTTGGCGTAAAAGCAACACAGCTCATCACCCAGAACACACCATCCCCACTGTCAAACATGGTGGTGGCAGCATCATGGTTTGGGCCTGCTTTTCTTCAGCAGGGACAGGGAAGATGGCTAAAATTGATGGGAAGATGGATGGAGCCAAATACAGGACCATTCTGGAAGAAAACCTGTTGGAGTCTGCAAAAGACCTGAGACTTATCTGAGATTTATCTTCCAAAAGGACAATGATCCAAAACATAAAGCCAAATCTACAATGGAATGGTTCACAAATAGACGTATCCAGGTGATAGAATGGCCAAGTCAAAGTCCAGACCTGAATCCAATCGAGAATCTGTGGAAAGAGCTGAAGACTGCTGTTCACAAACGCTCTCCATCCAACCTCACTGAGCTCGAGCTGTTTTGCAAGGAAGAATGGGCAAGAATTCCAGTCTCTCGATGTGCAAAACTGATAGACATACCCCAAGCGACTTGCAGCTGTAATTGCAGCAAAAGGTGGCGCTACAAAGTATTAGCGCAAGGGGGCCGAATAATATTGCACGCCCCACTTTTCAGTTTTTTATTTGTTAAAAAAGTTTAAATTATCCAATAAATTTTGTTCCACTTCACGATTGTGTCCCACTTGTTGATTCTTGACAAAAAAAAAAAATATTTGTATATCTTTATGTTTGAAGCCTGAAATGTGGCAAAATGTTGAAAGGTTCAAGAGGGCCGAATACTTTCGCAAGGCACTGTATAACATGGAACCATTATGTCCGCCATCTTGGATTGCTTTCGCTGCTGCCTGAGACACGCTTGAGAAGGCGGTGCAAACCCAACGTAACACCGACAATCCTGATTGGTCAATTATTTTCTGATCTGGAGTTTGGTATGGTGTGGATCCCAGATCCTGTGTGTGAAGCGCCTCTGGTGGAGCACGGCGGAACTACAAGGGTCTGGCGAGAGTCAGGCTAACTCAATGCAACACAAGGCCGGAGAAACAATCGCTGATACAGAAAATACACTTGGGGTTATTATTTAAAGCTGGGGTACCTAACTTTCACACAAAAAACATCTTAATATCCATACAATTTTTCCACCTCTTTAGTTTCTTATTAGTATTGTTAACTTTAATATTATAATCATTCAAACTTTTATTGTACTTATTATTTATCACATTATAAATAACAAATTATCTAATTCATTATTTTTTTAGTGTTAATAGAAGTTATAAAAAAGTGTTAGCATAATAAAGAAGCAAGTATATATTTTTGTGTTGCAACTATCTGGAGATGGAAAATCAACTGCATGATTCCTTGAAAAAAGTTACAGGTTACAGTCAAAATAAAAACAAGAACAAATACATTTTAAAGCTTTTCGTTTAAAAAGTGAAATAGCACATCATCTCCTGGAGCTTCATGTAGTTTGACATCAAGTCTCCGAACATAGTTTTAAACACACAAAAGTATTCATACAGCTTAAACACTTGCACATTTTGACTCATTTATTTCCATATTTGATTCTGTTTTCACGCCATAAACTTACAATAAATGCCACAAACAGCTCGAGAAAAACATGTATAGTCCACGATCTGAACCATTTTGTTTTGGAAGAACCAAGACAGAAACTAAGGCAAAACAAAGCGGGGAGCGAGTGGATAAGCGGCTGCAGATAAGTGATGATTTAGATTTCAAAATGGGTCCTGGGAGTAAACAGTCGATACTGTCTTTATCGCGTTGGAAAGAGCAGTGTGCGAGAGAGGGGTGACATTTGCGCGGAGCATGTAGCATTGATGTTTCTGTGTTCAGACTGAAGGCACTTAGAGCCCGGGTCCAATCTCCACCGTGACAGATAATTACCACACTACATTTAAAGTAACAGAAGAATAAACTGCATTCACCGCCGCGAGGAGAAAGGGCTGAGGCTGAGGGCTGAGGAGACAGGGCTGAGGCTGAGGGCTGAGGCTAAGGGCTGAGGAGACAGGGCTGAGGCTACGGGGCTGAGGAGACAGGGCTGAGGCTAAGGGCTGAGGAGACAGGGCTGAGGCTAAGAGCTGAGGCTAGAGGGCTGAGGAGACAGGGCTAAAGCTAAGTGCTGGGGAGACAGAGCTAAGGCTGAGGGCTGAGGAGACAGGGCTGAGGAGACAGAGCTGAGGCTGAGGTCTGAGGAGATAGGGCTGAGGAGACAGGGATGAGGCTACAGGGCTGAGGAGACAGAGCTGAGGCTAAGGGCTAAGGCTAAGGGCTGAGGAGACAGAGCTGAGGCTACAGGGCTGAGGAGACAGGGCTGAGGCTATGGGACTGAGGCTACAAGACTGAGGCTAAGGGCTGAGGCTACAGGGCTGAGGAGACAGGGTTGAGGCTACATGACTGAGGCTAAGGGCTGAGGCTACAAGGCTGAGGCTACAGGGCTGAGGAGACAGGGCTGAGGCTACAGGGCTGAGGAGACAGGGATGAGGCTACAAGGCTGAGGCTACAGGGCTGAGGAGACAGGGATGAGGCTACATGACTGAGGCTAAGGGCTGAGGCTAGGGCTGAGGAGACAGAGCTGAGGAGAAAGAACTGAGGCTACAGGACTGAGGCTATGGGGCTGAGGCTAACACATGACCGAGACGTACATGTAGGAAATGATCATAGACCAGTGTTTACACATGGTAAGACCAGATAAACTATTAAAACAGTATTCTAAAGTAACGGCCCATGTGAGTGCATGTGTGTGATAGACCTGAACCCCCCAGCCCCCCGCCGTGCCCCCCCCTCGGTGCTGCCTGAACAATGGCTGCTCAGAGTTTAATGGACCTGTGCACGTTATGGGAAACACGCTGAGACAGAAACTAAAATCACCAAATTGCAGTGAGCGACGGAGTGAGACCAGAAAGGTAGAAACCATCACAACTGGAGCAAGACATAAATCCAATATGCAATTCTGCCACATCAACATTTACTGTGTGTCTCCTCCATGTGAGTGTGAGTCTGAGAGGTTCACTTGCCCCGGAATAGAGAGAGAGAGACCAGAGAGAAAGCAGAGACAGACCAGAGAGAGAGACCAGAGAGGGACCAGAGAGAGACCAGAGAGAGACCAGAGAGAGACCAGAGAGAGACCAGAGAGAGACCAGAGAGAGACCAGAGAGAGACCAGAGAGAGACCAGAGAGAGACCAGGGAGAGACCAGGGAGAGTCCAGAGAGAGACCAGAGAGAGACCAGAGAGAGACCAGAGAGAGACCAGGGAGAGTCCAGAGAGAGACCAGAGAGAGACCAGAGAGAGACCAGAGAGAGACTAGGGAGAGACCAGAGAGAGACCAGCGAGAGACCAGAGAGAGACCAGTGAGAGACCAGAGAGACCAGGGAGAGACCAGAGAGAGACCAGCGAGAGACCAGCGAGAGACCAGCGAGAGACCAGAGAGAGACCAGAGAGACTAGGGAGAGACCAGAGAGAGACCAGCGAGAGACCAGCGAGAGAGACAGAGACAGAGACCAGAGAGAGACCAGAGAGGGAGACCAGAGAGAGACCAGAGAGGGAGACCAGAGAGAGACCAGAGAGAGACCAGAGGGAGACCAGAGAGAGCCCAGAGAGAGACCAGAGAGGGAGACCAGAGAGAGACCAGAGAGAGACCAGAGAGGGAGACCAGAGAGAGACCAGCGAGAGACCAGCGAGAGACCAGAGAGAGACCAGAGAGACTAGGGAGAGACTAGAGAGAGACCAGGGAGAGACCAGAGAGAGAGACAGAGACAGAGACCAGAGAGAGACCAGAGAGGGAGACCAGAGAGAGACCAGAGAGGGAGACCAGAGAGAGACCAGAGAGAGACCAGAGGGAGACCAGAGAGAGCCCAGAGAGAGCCCAGAGAGAGCCCAGAGAGAGCCCAGAGAGAGCCCAGAGAGAGACCAGAGAGAGACCAGAGAGAGCCCAGAGAGAGCCCAGAGAGAGCCCAGAGAGAGCCCAGAGAGAGACCAGAGAGAGACCAGAGAGAGACCAGAGAAATACCAGAGAGGGACCAGAGATATACTGTATTTGGGACCTTTTGATGTTTCTGAATCTGCAAAAACACAGAACAAACCTTGGTCTAATTGAGGTCAGTGTTATTTTGTTGTTCATGTTTCTCACAAACTAAGAGTTAGTGAAGGAAAAGAAAAGGTCACAGAAAATGAGAATATTTTCCCAAAGAATGTCCTTCTGCTGCAGCTTTAGCATCGGCAAGGACAAACCTCGTGATTAGCAAATAATGAGAGAAACTTTTCAGGAGGATTTAAGGATTTGACTGAAATCAAAATGATTTTAAAGTGATTTAAACTCAGGTCATTAAACGGTGGAAAAATGTGTTGGAAAAAACACATTTCTAACATTATGTGTGGATTTCTTTCTAGAGAAGATGATAAAATATGTGTACTTTCATTTGTCACATTTGTCATGGAGTAGATAGTATCGTCAGAAATACAAATCCAGACGGGTTTATTACATCTACGGTTGCTATAAAGGATAACTTTAGTTTTAGGACTGAAAAACTGTTTCGACATCAGGCAGTTCTGAGCTTCATGATGATCTATAACAGAGCTTGTTTTGTCGTTATAAACTTGAGAATCATAACAAGACCTTTTTAGTTCAGTGCCACATGGTACTTTACAGTGAGACTGGCTCCACGCGGTGAGTTCTTGCGCCCGGATCACAGGCCAAAATGACAGTGGTTTAAAAGAAGTAAAAACAGCCTAAATTTGGGTCCAAAACGGTAAAATGACCCAGGACTGGTCAGGTTACAAGAAGTCATCACAATTCAGCTCCAATAATAATAATTTAGGGCCTTTTGTAAACGCTGTGGTGGGTCAATCTGACTCAAGGAAAAAACACAGCAGCCTATAGAGATGTAGTTAGGCGGGAAAAAAATGTTATTATTGATCAATATTTATAATGAATTAATTTGGCGACCTGCCCACAACAAATGCAATCAAAGAACATTATTTTAGAGGCCATGTTTGGAAACTAAGAAGTCGCTTTTGGGAAGAAAATCCAATATAGTGGAGTTAAAGGCTGTGGTTTTTAAGCAGCAGAGTAAAGTAGTGCAGGCGGCTGGGTCCATCAATCTGGGCCTGTTAAGCCTGATGCCCCGAGTGAGGAACACATTTGGAAAACAGTTCAGTGGATAATTAGCATCGTGCTTCTGTGAACCTCCAGGACCAACATCTGCTCTCCGCTCGGCCCGGGACACCTCTGCAACCTGGGACCCAAAGTACTGTCTAATCTGTCATCATTAAAGGGCCCTAACCTGTCATCATTAAAGGGCCCTAACCTGTCATCATTAAAGGGCCCTAACCTGTCATCGTTAAAGGGCCCTAATCTGTCATCACTAAAGGGCCCTAACCTGTCATCATTAAAGGGCCCTAATCTGTCATCATTAAAGGGCCCTAACCTGTCATCATTAAAGGGCCCTAACCTGTCATCGTTAAAGGGCCCTAATCTGTCATCATTAAAGGGCCCTAATCTGTCATCATTAAAGGGCCCTAACTTGTCATCATTAAAGGGCCCTAACCTGCCATCATTAAAGGGTCCTAATCTGCCATCATTAAAGGGCCCCTAATCTGTCATCATTAAAGGCCCCTAATCTGTCATCATTAAAGGCCCCCTAATCTGTCATAATTAAAGGGCCCTAATCTGTCATAATTAAAGGCCCCTAATCTGTCATAATTAAAAGGCCCTGATCTGTCATCATTATCTGCCATCATTAAAGGCCCCTAATCTGCCATCATTAAAATGCCCTAATCTGTCATCATTAAAGGGCACTAATCTGTCATAATTAAAGGCCCTAATCTGTCATCATTAAAGGGCCCTAATCTGCCATCATTAAAGCGCCCTAATCTGTTTTTTATTTTATTTCATTTTATATATTTTCATTTATTTCTCTTTTATTTTTATGGTTATTTTTTTGTACTATAATATTATTATCTTTATTATTAATTTTCTTATTTTTTTGTTTCCTTTCAAATTAAAAATAAAACGTTGCTGCTTCTGCGACCCGGCAATGGATAAAGCAGAAGATAAAGGATGGATGGAATATTGACTCAGAAAAGTCAAACTGTATTTTAATATTTAATAAATGCTGATATTAAACACACAAATCTCTAGCTAACTAAACCAAACAGATTGACTTGAGTTAAAAAGGCATATTTTATTATTAAGATAAGAACATTTGTTTTTTTTCAAACTTTAATTCATAAAAAAGAAAATCAGTTTTCTCTTTAAACGAGAATCAAAATCATTGTTGTCAATTATTCCAATTGTTGATAATTTCACATTTTGCTCAAATCAAGACGTCGTGTTCTTGATCCAGGTTTACAGAGTGATAATGTCCTGTGCTTTTCTCTCGGGGACCTGCAAATTTAATCAAAAACAATAAAATAATCAAATAATATTCAAGATTATGTTATTTTTCAGCGTTTTACAAAAGTCAGAAAAGGATCGGAGGTCGTTATCGTCCATCAAGACTAAACTTTTACACTACACTAAAAAAAGTAAAATCTTGGTCAGATTTATTTACTATTTGTCCTGGATCCTCAACAGGACCTCAGCTTGAGAATTGGAGAATCCAGATTACACAGTAAGAGGGTGATTTAGAAGTGGATTACATTTCACGTTATGGAGAATACGCTTCGTTTGCAATTCAAAAGGCCTTAGTGCTGAGAATGTGAAATGCCTTAGTTGTCGCTGGTTTTAATTTCAATCAAAAACAATTAATGAACGTAATGTCGTAAAGTTTGGGTACCTAGTTTTTAAATCACATTGAATTAAATGTCATAGAATCCATGAAACCATTTCCTCGCTCTAGTTTCCACATGTACTGTATGTATTTTTAGCCTCAGTCACAGCTTTAGATCAACCATTACAGACAGAAAAGTGAAATGGAGAAGACCACTCATACACAGCCAATGCTCGCTCATCCCAAAGAGTCAAATAGTGACTCACAGGGCCTCCTTTTTACAACTATGTAGAAGAGTGTGTTCACAGTAAAGTGTCAATTAAAGTATCTGGACTTTAAAAAGTTATAACTCAAAAACTAAAATTACTATCATAGATTGGAAAAAAAGATTGGAAGATAGTGTGGATAAAATCAAAAGGAAAGATTGACAAATATATTTTTAGCGACATTTTAAACGACCAAATCAGCCTCTGATTGGACCATTCTACTGAGTCTGAAAAAGCGGCAGATGAAATCCCACAAGATTTACATGGCGGAGACAACACCAGTAAAAAACTTGATATAAAAAGGAATCGTAAAAAAATAAAAATAAATAAAAGAAAACATTAAGTGACCCTTGATAAATGTGTAACGGACATGATGGTTTCCGTCCATTTTTCTCAAACAATTGGTCTGGTTTCACATTTCATTGGTTTAAGTGTCACTTTGTTTCTACTTTGTGTAAAAAATAGAATCTCTGAATCAAAAGTGGATCTGAAAATACGTAACAAACTTCAGCTCATTCTGCTAATTCATCAACGTTGCATAAAATAAACAGGGCCGCTTTGGGAAACTTGTCTAATGTATAAAACAGTTATGTTCTAGCAACTTCTAATGGACAGAGGAGGGATTGGAACACATAAAAAACATAAAATATCTTCTGAATATTACAATCAAATGTTTGGCCTTTTGTCACACTTTTGTGCCCTTTAGTGTGAACAGGCCCAGAACTTAAAATGCTTCTAATACTGAAATGAAAACAGCAAATTCGTTTAAAACCTCTTTCCTTTTCCAAAACACAAAGTTAGATCCTTCTCCAGTTTGCACACCACCTTCTTGTACATGCACATACATTTACTCGTCAGGAGAAAGTCCGAGGGAAGCAATCCATCCCCGCACACAGAGAGAGTGAACAGGAAGAGAGGACATGAAAGGAGGAGGAGCAGGGGCTGGTGGGAACTGGGCCACTGCCTCCAGCGCCTGTAGAACCTGGAGAGTGACCAAAGTGTGTGAATCCAAACACAGCCGTCCACCGCTGCAGCTCTGATCGGGAACGACGAGCTTCCATCCTCCCACCGCCAGAAGCACCGCTGATTAAACACTCAGAGCTTCAAGAGATGGGAGCAAAGTCTCTGCCAGACTCAGTTGTTGTAGTTGTAGCTGTGAGAGATCAGGTTCTGTCACGGCCATGAATGTTTGGAACGGGCCTGGACAGTAGAAACTATACTACTCATCATCATCAAACGTTTATCACAGACTCATGGTCCAGGATAAGACAAACAAATCACATAAAAACACAAAACTGACTGGTACCGCGTGGCCCTGAATTTGACATTTGTCAGGCTTATGACAATAATATTCTGTCTTTCATTGAGCCGACAGATAAAACTGTACATCAGTCATCGAATGGCTGCCTGAAAGGTCCTGATTCCAGCGGACACAAACAAAGAACTTGCACTTTTCCCTTCGTTTTTGTTTGTCTTAAAGAATAGGTTGAATAGCATTGACAAATTATTATTGATTTGACAACGATTCATTTGACTCTTCTGATCACCCTGTAAAAAAGCCATGTTCCAGCTTCTTCCCTCTGGTAGAAGATATAGTGCGCTGAGATGTAGGACATGTTGATATGCTAACATGCTAACAGCTTCTTACAGCTGTTATCAGTTTGAACAGAGCACTTTACTGATCTTGTATTGAAACTGTTTTAGTCGATCGATTTCACAGTAACAATTGTTTGCTGTATTATGTATTTTTAATCTGTTTTGTTAATGATACTGTATACTCTGGTGCACACTGGGGATTTTTGCAGAGGTATTCCAATGTGGTTTTACTGCAATTTCTTGCACTAGAACATACATACTTAATACTTGTTTCTTTATTATGCTAAATTTGGAGATTTTGTTTTATTATATTTTAGTGTAGAGTTATAGCTGTGTAACGCTATGCTGTGTGCTCCTCTTTCCCACTGTTCAGTAACTTGTGATGCAACACTGGAATTTCCCCACTGTGGGACGTACAAAGGTTTTCTTTATCTTAAAGCTGCACTAACTGACTTTGGGATTTTGAAGCCACGGACTCGCTGGCCTCTCTTTCTGCTCCCCTCCCCGCACCCATGAAGCTATCGCCCCCCACACACACTCACTGTTGGGACGGAGCTAGCGTCTCCCAATATGGATAATACATGGACATGGATTTGCACGTGGATGCCGTGACCATAGAACGATAGAACCGGGAAGCGTGGAGGAACGAGACTTTCTTTTGGATGGCTGTCTCGCTGTGTAAGCAGTAACCGGTGATGAAGACGAGGAAGTTTCAGGTTAGCTCCGCCGCTTGTTGTGCTAACTCAGCCGTCTATGCTAACGGACCTGTAGATTTCTCACGAAAGTGGGGGCTAGTGGTGCGCTGTGATTGGTCACAATCTGCGACCCGAAACACATTCTCTTCCTTGTTTCATCAAAACTCGATCTAAAATATAATGTCACGCCAGCACAAATCTGTACTACTTTTTCTTCAAAAGGACGTATATCCCAATGCACTACATGGACATGGATACAAAAATAAAGTCTGTTAGTGCTGCTTTAATTGAGAGAAAATGCAAAACAAGGTCTTGTAGTTGGAGCTGTGAGAGATTTGGGTCTGTCACAGCCACGAATGTTTGAAACGAGTGGAAAGAATCTCCCAAAAATACACTTTTTTGACGAGCACGTACAAAGAATGATTAATAAACTAACCCTAACTCTGACCAATCATCTTGTTGATCCACCCAGAAAAAGAAATGTCTCTTTTTTACATTTAAAGTTTCTCTGTGTTATTTATACAGTTGCTTCAAATGAAAAAACATGTTAACAAATTTGACCTTTCTAAGAATATTTACCTCCACCATGTTTTTGAATTGTTGTCATAGACTCAGAATGTGATTTACAAATGTCCACGAGGTTGAGGACTCTCTGTGTTAATGCTCCATCTGTAAATACAGAGGCTGATAAGGGACAAAAAGGAGTTTGAGAGGGACTGTAATTGTCCTGCGAAGCCACAGAAGTACCGTATATTTTAATATATGATCTCAATGCTAGATGGGAGTAAAAACTACACAGTGAACCTTTTGCTATTGACTATTAACACTCATGGGCATTGGTTCATGTTTTTCACTGCATGAATCGAGTGGTTGTTGTGAATCTGAGCACATTCTTAAAACTTTTGCTTTATTTTCTCATATCTTTTTAAAACAAGATCATTTTGCGACAACTTTCTAAAGTCCTTTCAAGATATGCATACATTAAATGGAATAGATGTTTCCGGATGTGAAGGCCTACTTCTGTTTTCAAATGGACTTTTACTGTCTGTTTCTGGTCATTAACAGTTTCCGAGACAAAACACATTTTTATGCACATAATAAACTTAATCCAGCCTCAAAACATATAAATCCCTCTTGTCACTGCTGTGCCACTGGATCTGTCCACTTCTTCACAGCCGCCACTTTTCCATTTCCTGCTTTTATTTCCAATTTGCCTTTTTTTTTGCATGAAATTACCTCGTAGCTTGCCCCGCTAATTTCCCGTCTCATTTTTTTATTTCCCAAGCCCCGGCACTCAGAGCAGCCGGTCTGCAGGGCCGCGATAGGCCTCAGAATTCACCCCCCGCACTCGGCACAAATTGAAAAACACCATAATTACGCTCCTCATGAAGTTATCCGGGCCAGAAACAAAACACACATTTCGAGTAGCTGTCCATTCTGGAGATAGTGGTTAATGCTAATCAAGCCTGGGTTTCTCTCAGAGCCAGAACGTTCTCTGAAAACGGCTCAATTCATGAGGCTCAACATTTGGTTTGAGCCGTGTTAAGCTGTGATAATATTTTGAGAAGATATAAGCCTCAATTTCAGCTTGAGTCCCATGTTTTCATTTCATTTTTAGAGTCTACAAAGCACGTGGGAAATAGACGTTTTTACCACGATGGTGTTGAAATGGTTTGGGTTTCTCATTCACATAAGAAAAGTTGTTTTAGAATAGAATTGTTGCGGCACAAAGGAACCAGAAGCGACATTTGGCAAATGTAAAGGTTTATAGGAGAATTTTTCCAAATTTTAGGAAACAAAACTCTCTGGTCAACGGAAGTTGCTCATCCATCATCTGTACTTCAGTTAGCATCACCTGTACTTCAGTTAGCATCATCTGTACTTCAGTTAGCATCATCTGTACTTCAGTTAGCATTATCTGTACTGCAGTTAGCATCATCTGTACTTCAGTTAGCATCATCTGTACTTCAGTTAGCAGGTTTTCCCGATGTTTCGATCTTAATCGAAATAACTTTTTTTAGGGAATGAAAGCTCAGCCGTGAGTTGGAGATTGATCCCTGTGGGTCAGACCCTGATCCTGAGGCTAACTCACCCTAAGGTTTTCTAAAATGTGTTTGGGAGGAGGTCTAACGATCCCATTGTGGCTTACGATTTGGTTTGGTCTAATGGTTTGGATAGGTCTAACAATTTGGTTACATCTAACGGTTTGGTTAGGTCTAACGCTTTGGTGATGTCTAGCGATTTGGTTAGGTCTAACGGTTTGGTTAAGTCTAACACTTTAGTGATGTCTAGCAATTTGGTTAGGCCTAACGATTTGGTTAGGTCTAACGCAGACCGGGTCCGGCCCGCCAAGCTTTTTAATCCGGCCCGCGACTCATTTTCAATATAAGTTTAATTTTTTGGCATTTTCTGCGCCGCTTTAATTATGCTATTGCAAAGCGAAACGCATATAACTTTGCTAGCTGCACTGCAAAAGCAACAAGACGTTTTCACCAAGCGCTATGCAACCAGGAATGCAGCAACGAGGACCAGCATTGTGATTTCCCACAAGATTGCCAAAAACAGTAAACCATTCGCAGAGGGAGAATTTGTTAGAGAGTGCATCTGAACAAGTACCACTGTCCAGGCGAACGGTGACAAGGAGGGTCGAGGACATTGCGGGGAATCTGGAGCTTCAATTGCAACATGAAGTGGCACGTTTTGACTGCTTCTCTTTGGCTTTGGACGAGAGCTGTGATGTCCGAGACACAGCCCGGCTACTCGTATTTGTTCGTGGGATAATTAATAGTTACCTAATGTAACTTAAGTTCTACGAATAGGTGCGTAGTCCCTTAGGACTTCGCTAGTGGGATATCACTCGTGACCCCCAGGTCACACGCCAGAGAGATCAAAATAATTTGCTCCAATCACCAGCCACCCTCCTCTATAAATGCCCCTGCACAAGGCCGCACCCCCTCTTGAACTCTGCCAAGCCGGGCTGGCCTGATGGGCTCGTAGCTAAGGGACTACGCACCTATTCGTAGAACTTAAGTTACATTAGGTAACTATTAATTCTACGTCATGGTGCTACGTCCCTTAGGACTTCGCTAGTGGGACACAACGCGGAGGCCGTAGGAACATGTACTCCCAGCAGGCCAGCGAAGGGTGATTGGAGCTCCGCCCGAGCAAGACCCTCACACAGTGAGAGGACTCAGGGCAGAAGAAACAATGCGTGTTACAGGGCCACTCCTACCAAGGATACCCCCACGTAACACAGATGTAGGTCATCCGTAGTCACAGGACGCCTCTCCCAAGGGCTCCTGACGTGGACTACCTGACCGACCAAACACACATATATGTACCGCACCTGTAGGATGCCTCTCCCAAGAGCTCCTGAACCAGGGCGGAAAGTAAACCGAAGGCCCCCTCAGAGGAGGGACCTAACGGTCTAACTCAGTCTGCTGCACTCAGCACGGAATGGGCCACCGACCGGTCCGACACATCCAAAAGATAAGACCGGACGAAAGAGGAGGACGACGCCCAAGAAGCCGCACGGCAGACGTCCTCGACCGACACCCCCCTGAGAAGGGCCGTAGAGGCCGCCATCCCACGCGTGGAATGCGACCTGAAGCCCACCGGGGCCTCCATCACCGCCATGCCCCTCAGGAAGGGGGACCACCGGGCATGCGGACTGACCGGCGCCACCAGGATCACGACCTCCTCTCCTGTTCGATCCTCCGCAGCAGGACCGGCAGGAGACGCACTGGTGGGAAAAGCGTACAGCAGGCCCCCTGGCCAGGGGTAATGAGCCAGAGCGTCCACGCCTAAGGGCGGCTCGTCCGCGGCCCTTGAGGCGAACCAGGACGGGCATTGTGCGTTTCCTGCACTGGCGAAAAGGTCGACCACTGGACGGCCGAACCTCCGCCAGATCTCCGCAGCTACCCGTGGGGCCAGGCCCCACTCGTCCTGGAGTGGGCCCCCCCCTGGACATCATGTCGGCCCCCACGTTCCGGACCCCCGGGACGTGGCGCGCCCTGAGAGACAGGAGGTGAAGCGCCGCCCACAGCAGCGTCACCGTCGCCATGCGATGGAGAGCGGGGGACCTGGTGCCCCCCTGCCTGTTCAGATAGGAGACCACTGTGGTGTTGTCTGAGCGCACCATCACGTGTCTCCCCTGCAGCTGAGGAGCAAAGTGCAGCAGTACCCTGTGCACTGCCTCCATCTCCAGCAGGTTGATGTGACGGGCTGAGTCCAACCAGCAGTCTCCTACAGAACTCTGGCCAAGGACCCCGCCCCATCCTTCGAGCGACGCGTCCGTGAACACCTCCACGTGAGACGCGGCGCAGGCCAGAGTCACTCCGTCCCGCAATAGACCCGGAGTGAGCCAGAACCTGATGTTCGATGCTGCCACTTGGGGAACCCAGATCAGCCTCCCCCCGTCCCAGGAGGGGTGAAGCCTGAGGCGTGAGAACCACCTCTGAAAATTCCTCATGTGGAGAAGGCCTAGCCGCACCACAGCATGAGCCGCCGCCATCATTCCCAGCAGGGACCTGAGGCGCCGAGCGGGGACTCTGGGGCCCGCCAGAACCTCCCTGGGCAGACGGGTAGTGTTCATCCGTCTGTCCACGGACAATGCAGCACGGAATGTCACAGAGTCTAGCTGCAGGCCGAGATAGATCATGCGCTGAGCCGGTTGCAGCCTGCTTCTACGTCATGGTGCTACGTCCCTTAGCGGACTTCGCTAGTGGGATAACACGTGCACCTATTCGTAGAAATTAAGTTACATTGGGTAACTATTAATTTTCTCCCTGTTCACCACAAAGCCCAGGCGCTGTATGTGGGACAGGACCCAGTGCGTGTGACTCACGGCCACTTCCCTGGATGATGCCAGAATTAACCAGTCGTCTATGTAGGTTAAAATTCTTACCCCTGCGCGTCTGAGCGGCTCCAGTGCCGCTTCCACGCATTTGGGAAAAGTCCGAGGCGCGAGTGCATAACCGAAGGGAAGACGGCAGTACTCGTAATTCCTCTCTCCCACTGCGAAGCGCAGAAACCTCCTGTGTTCTGGCACTATGGGCACGTGGAAGTACGCATCTGTCAGGTCTATGGATGTCATCCAGTCTCCCTCCCTGACACACTCGAGGAGCTGCTTTGTGGACAGCATCCGAAACTGCCGTTTGGAAATGCACTCGTTCAACACGCGCAGATCCAGAATGGGACGCACCCCGCCTGACTTCTTTGGCACTAAGAAGTAAGGGGAGTACAGCCCCCTGGTGGCGTCCTGCGGGTCTACCTCCACTGCTGCGCCTCGACTCAGCAGAGAGGAGACCTCCGCTTGCAGTGCCTCTATTGATCCCCGTACCTGAGAGCGTACTGCCCGTACGCCTCGGAATGGTGGTGGCTTTCGGAAGAATTGCAGTGCGTAACCCCTGCGCAATGTTTCCTCCAGCCATATATCTGTCAGCAAACCCTGCTCCCTCCAGATGCTGTAGAAGTCTGTGAGGGGCTGGAACACGAGACGTCACGGCCCCACCCTCTCCTGGTGTTCCTAGCAGGGAGGGGGGGTGGCCGAAAGGGCTGGGGGGCCCCCTGCGTCACACCGTGAGCGCCGGGGGCGGTCACGTGTTCTGCAGGCCCGACGTCATAAGTACGGGACTGCTCACCACACGTGACTCGGCTGCTGTGCCCCCCCCTGGCTCTTGCCTCATGGAGGGGGGGACGAGCCCCTGGAGTGGGAAACCCCGTGTTAGCCTTGTAGCTCAAAGATGCTAACACGCGTTCGGCCGAAGCACACACATCATTACTCACCAGATCCCTCCGCCTGACCTCTCTCTGGGAGGGCATAGCATGAACCCGTGAATCGGAGCTCGTGGCTCGCGTAGCGCACTGCACACCCTTCTCTGGGGGCTGCAGGCCTAGCGAAGCCACGTTATGTGCTCGATAAGTAACACAATCAGAATTCAGACCATTTGACATGTTACATACCCCCAAATGAGACTCAGACAGCGAGTACTGATGAAATGCCGGTCGGCTTTTATTGAAAGAATTCTTCCCACCCCGACCTCCTCTGCCATAGGGAGGTCGGCGGTGGGTGCGTTGGTCCCGCGAGCCTCCCGTGTGTCTGTCTGGACCCGGGGGCCTCGTCGAGGGGGGACCATAGGTCATGGAGCGTGGATATGGGCCAGGGCGCCTCCCGGGCGAACGCTCCCTGCCTCTGTCTCGGCTCCGCGCTGATGGGCGGGCCTCGCGCCTCGGCGCTAGGTGCTGGGCTAGGCTAGCCGAGTCCTTGGCTGCGGTCTCCAGTCTAGCCACCAGGGTCTGCATGTCCGGACCGAAAAGGGACGTCTGGGAGATAGGCAGGTCCAGCAGCTGCCTCCTCTCCGCCTCCCTGATATTAGCCAGCCCAAGCCAAAGGTGCCTGGCCCCAACTTGGGCTGCTGCCATGGAGCGGCCACCATCCACAGCTAGCGTCTGGCACATGCGCAGAGTCGCCGCCGAGGTGGTCCTCGCCTGTGACAGGAGGTCTCCACTGAGCGCCTGGCCAGAAGAGAGCGACATATCCAGGGCCCCCGTGATGAATGCCATGTTGTTAGTCAATGCGAGGACCTGTGCTGCATTGGCATAACATCTATCCAGCATAGCCAAAGACATCCTGTCCCGCTCGGAGGGAAGGAGAGGTCTGGTGCCGGGCCACACGGATGCGGAGGGCTGCAGGGCCATGCGGACTGAATCCTCGGTGTCCGGGCCACCATCCACGGCTAGCGTCTGGCACATGCGCAGGATCGCCGCCGAGGTGGTCCTCGCCTGTGACAGGAGGTCTCCACTGAGTGCCTGGCCAGAGGAGAGCGACCTATCCAGGGCCCCCGTGATGAAAAGTCATGTAGTTAGCCAATGTGACGACCTGTGCCGCATTGGCCTAATATCTATCCAGCATCGGCAAGACATCCTGTCCCGCTCGGAGGGAAGGAGAGGTCTGGTGCCGGGCCACACGGATGCGGAGGGCTGCAGGGCCATGCGGACTGAATCCTCGATGTCCGGGACACCACCGGTCCAGGACCAGTCCTGCCCGCTGCAGTACATGTCGTACCCCAGAGCAGGCCTCTTGGCTGCTGGGGGCTTTGGCCACTCACGTGTCGCGTAATGGACGAACGGGTCCATCCGCGGGCACAACGTGGGTTGCATCCTCCTCCTTCCTCGAGTGGTGGCACCCACAGAGGTGAAGTCCTCCACCGTCTGGATCCAGCGACCACGTCCGACGCCTTGAGGGCGAAGGGAACTCGGACGAACAAGGAAGACATCTCAGAATGAAGTAAGTACTGTGGTAGATCTCAAACGGCGCCAGAGTGAAAGAGGGGGTGCGGCCTTGTGCAGGGGCATTTATAGAGGAGGGTGGCTGGTGATTGGAGCAAATTATTTTGATCTCTCTGGCGTGTGACCTGGGGGTCACGAGTGATATCCCACTAGCGAAGTCCTAAGGGACGTAGCACCATGACGTAGAACCGGCTTCAAGATTACGGAGGAGCTGGCAGCAGTGCGGCCGATGAAAGGGACCACAACAGGGGCTGATCTGTTCACGGAGGTAAATGCGTGCATGGACACACTGGGATTGAAATGGGAGAGACTGGCAGGTGTCACAACAGATGGTTGTCCAAATCTTACAGGGAAAAATGATCAGAAAGTTATATTTTTGCATTGTATTATACACCAACATGTTTTGTGCAAGTCAGTGTTAAAAATTAACCATGTTATTAATGTTGTTACTAAAATAGTAAACTTCATCGGGGCACGGACATTGAATCACAGACAGTTTGTTGCACTTTTGGAGGAGCGAGACACTGAGCATAATGACATTGTCTACCACACAACTGTAAGGTGGCTCAGCCTGGGTAAAGTGTTAAAAAGAGTTTGGGACCTGAAAGCAGAGGTTTTAGAGTTTTGTGAAAGGCAAAGATTTCCCAGAACTCTCAGATGAGAAATGGATCACATATTTGGCATTTTCTGTTGATGTGACAGCACTGATTAATGATCTGAACACAAAACTGCAAAGAAAGGGCCTTTTTGTTCATGAAATGTACAGCCTGGTGAAAGCTTTCATGAGTAAGATGACATTTCTTTCAAGTCAACTGGAGAACAACTCCCTCACTCCTATGCAAACACTGAAAGGAGTCACACCATCAGCTGATCATCTCTGCAGGTACTCATCTATGTAAGCAGCGTTGCGTGGTGAGTTTTCAAGACGTTTTGAAGATCTCAGAACTATTGAGGATGAGATGAAGATGATTTCCTCCCCCTCTACCTGGATCTACGTACACTACCGTTCAAAAGTTTGGGGTCACCCAAGTGTTTTCCATGAAAAGTCACACTTATTCATCACCATACGTTGTGAAATGAATAGAAAAAAGAGTCAAGACATTGACAAGGTTAGAAATAATGATTTGTTTTTTAAATAAGATTTGTTTTACATCCAACTTTGCTTTCGTCAAAGAATCCACCATTTGCAGCAATTACAACATTGTGGCCACGTTAGGTCCAACGATCCTGTTACCCCTGCCGCCCATGTTAGGTCCAACGATCCTGTTACGCCTGGCGGCCATGTTAGGTCCAACGATCCTGTTACGCCTGGCGCCCATGTTAGGTCCAACCGTCCAGTTACGCCTGGCGGCCATGTTAGGTCCAACGATCCAGTTACGCCTGGCGGCCATGTTAGGTCCAACGATCCTGTTACGCCTGGCGGCCATGTTAGGTCCAACGATCCAGTTACGCCTGGCGGCCATGTTAGGTCCAACGATCCTGTTACGCCTGCCGCCCATGTTAGGTCCAACGATCCTGTTACGCCTGGCGGCCATGTTAGGTCCAACGATCCTGTTACGCCTGGCGGCCATGTTAGGTCTAACGACCTATTGTCTGCTGAGAGCTCGGGTGGAGTGCAGGTCTAACAATTCTACCTCATTAGCATGTCACTTTGTTTGGGTGTTGTTTTTAGGACGAGGAAACTTAAACCTCCTCCTCTCTTCCTCTCCCTTCCGCTCTCTTCCTCTCTCTCTCTGTCTGTCTCTCTCTCTTCCTCTCCCTCCTGCTCTCTTCCTCTCTCTCTGTTTATTAGAAATCTCACTCACTCTTCTCTCTCTCTCTCATGTTTTGTCGTCACATGTTGAGTTTTAATTACAACCCTCTCACAACATGATGTTAAAGGGCGGAGCAATTAACCACCCGTCTCTCTCCCCCTCACCTCCCGTCTCTCTCCCCCTCACCTCCCGTCTCTCTCCCTCTCACCTCCCGTCTCTCTCCCTCTCACCTCCCGTCTCTATCCCCCTCACCTCCCGTCTCTCTCCCCCTCACCTCCCGTCTCTCTCCCTCTCACCTCCCGTCTCTATCCCCCTCACCTCCCGTCTCTCTCCCTCTCACCTCCCGTCTCTATCCCCCTCACCTCCCGTCTCTCTCCCTCTCACCTCCCGTCTCTCCCCCCCTCACCTCCCCTCTCTCTCCCCCTCACCTCCCGTCTCTCTCCCCCTCACCTCCCGTCTCTCTCCCTCTCACCTCCCGTCTCTCTCCCTCTCACCTCCCGTCTCTATCCCCCTCACCTCCCGTCTCTCTCCCTCTCACCTCCCGTCTCTCCCCCCCTCACCTCCCCTCTCTCTCCCCCTCACCTTCCGTCTCTCTCCCCCTCACCTCCCGTCTCTCTCCCCCTCACCTCCCGTCTCTGTCCCCCTCACCTCCCGTCTCTGTCCCCCTCACCTCCCGTCTCTCTCCCCCTCACCTCCGGTCTCTCCCCCTCACCTACCGTCTCTCTGTCTTTCAGTTAATTACATTAAGCGGCCCATCGTGCAGCGTTAATGACGTCCCACTGTCTTTGAACGCAGCATGAACCACATTTGTGGCTCAGGCAAAAGAAGGGAAAAGGAGGAGGTTTGAGAAGAATCTGTGGAGATGGATCTAATCAATGTGAGGTTTTTAAACGCTCTTCTTCTGCTTCACTGCTGCCTCCGGATTGGCTCAGACTCTGCAGGACTTTTGGTTGAATAAAAAAAATTGAGTGAGAAATTCAAGGTAACAAACGGTGGCAATTTCCGAGAATATTTCCAGATAAAGACATTACTCTAGGACTTTGATATTCGCACTTTCCAACAAAGTCCTTTACTCTCACTTTTTTTCTCACAATATTATCTTATTGTATTATTATTATCATTTTTAGATTGTTATGAATGTTATTTTTATTTTTTCTTGTGAAATACTATGTGAGCCACTGGGACAACGCTATATCCCTGTGGCTCAATAAAGTCAAAGTCTAAATCTTTGAGAACTGTTGCATTTTTGTTTTCATTCCAAAAAAGACAATTAAAAGACAAGATAATTCTACTTTGTCCTATGGGTAAATCTTGTTCAAAGGAAGTCAGAATATGCTCAAATCAAGACACAATTTTCCAAATTTTGGCAATTTTTGACCTATTTTGGTCACATTTTGCAGTGAAATAATAATAATTAGATTCTAAATAACACCTGGCTTCTGCTGATCTAAAAACAGTATTGTTAGCATATTTCGGCAAAGCTCTGTGTGGACGGAGCTGCCTGAGGGTCAAGCCGAAGGGAAGACCAGTCTGAGAGGTCTCCGAGTTCAAATGTCTGTTTAGAGTTTATGACCTCGCTAATGCCCCCGGGGGATGACCGGGGAACTGCGCCCCAGCACAACCGTAAGAGCACGACCATAAGAGCACGACCTGTGGGGTAATTAGATCTCAGCACAAACAAGGAATAACAGTTAGTGCTATTGGTTTGTGTTGGAACATTAGCTACAGACACAGAGAAAACACAGATTTTTTTTTTCTTCTTTTTAACCCCAAATGGTTTGTTTTTAAAGGTAATATCTGAATTTAATCAACGCAGTAGAAGGAACAATACAAATACGTACATGAATAGGACCCTCAACATTCAACATGTATGGACCAATGGCTCTATGTGTTTTTTATCGTAACTGTTTGATTCTCTAATCTGTTGATGGTTAATTCAAAGATTTTTTATAGTCCACTGAGAAAACTACCATTGCGACAAGAAAAAATGTAAATTAATTGAATGAAGGACTATTGCAGATTTCCCTCCATCCATTTTCTTCCCACACTTCCTCCAGCTCTCGTGGGGGAATCCCAGTCCAGCTGACAGACAGAGTCCAACAAGTTCAGCAAAGAACATGCAAACTCCACATGGAAAGGCCTGGAGGTGGAATCCAACCCGGGCCTTCTTGCTGGTTAACATCTCGATAAAGTTTATGCCTATAACAGTGTTTACCCTTTAATAGACTGTACTGTTCGGTCAAAGTCTCCATTATGTTGAACAGTATATATTTTTTGTTGTTCACCATAAAGTCCATCTTCGCTACAGCTCATGTCGATTCAGTTTGAAGTCAATGAGGTTAAAACAGTATATTCTTTAATTATACACATCCATCCATCCATATTCTCCCTTTTATTGTGACTGTGTTTACTAAATACAGAGGAAGCCGATTTGAACATAAGCAAGCAGGAGCCAATTTCCTTATATGGCCATGTATTTGGACGGGGTTAGCTGTTAGCTTTGTGCCGAAACAGGGGCAGACATGTTGCTAAGACGGTTGCCAAGGCAAGCTGGAGTTTCCCCCTCGAGTGAAGACATCTGATTGGTCAATCCTTATGGCTCATATCAGGAATTATATTTGTAAAGACAGTTTACAAATATCGAAATAAAAAACATCATTAGCAAAGATGGCGCTACACCGGAGATTACTGAGAACGGTTACTGAGAGAGAGGAGTTTATTTTTCAATGTCAGTAAAGTAAACAGGAGCCAGAGCAAGTAGGAGAAAAACGTATGTATATGTGCACTTCCTGGGTTCATTGAGCTAGCTAGTGGGTTAGCCTCCATCTGTGCAGATTGAGTGTTTTTGGACACATAATCCAATGCGGTAAATAGATTAGGCACATTCTGTTGAAACGTTTTTTCATTTTTTTTGTCGTTCACCATAGGGTCCATCTTCGCTACAGCTCATGTTGAGTCAGTTTGAAGTTAATGAGGTTAAAACATAAAACATGAGCCTTTTCTTATACACATCCATCCATCCATTTTCTTCTCCTCAATCCAATTCCCAGTCCATCTACATACAAGTAGAATAAAAAACATACAGTAAATTCCCCTTTTGCACAAACACAGGGCGTAGAACCCCTCTCCTACTGTAGCAAACACCATTAGACTGAACATGATAATCTGAGTTTGTGTAAAATCCCGTTAACTCTCGCCGCAGCATCTGGCGCCTGATCAACGCTAATTAGATCTAATCACTTTATTGTGTCATTTTAGAAATCCCACATACGCCGAGGCAAATTGTGATTAACACGGCCCTCAACTTTGGATCCGAACAGATGCTAGAAATCTGTTAAAAAAACAGATTTTTTAAATATGAAAAGCAAAATTGTCGCCGTCTAATTTAATTGGGAAAACTATTATTACAGTTTAAGCATGTATCGGGATTATTCATTGGCAACGTCTTTCTACAGGGGAACTAATTTGGATATCGCTGTTTTGTGCGTGGCAGTCAAAACTACTGCCACGCCCTGTTTTAGCTACCCTGGTCTTACCACACCATTGTACTCATTTCATTTGTACTATGGTCAGGATTTGCTCCATTGACTCCGTTAACAGGTGGGAGGGGTTAACTCCTTTTGCAGATTGAAACCATTGGATCTGAATTTACTGTGACGTATGTAATGAGCCTGAGTGAGTGAGGCCTTTAGCATTTAGCCTAGCTTTAGCATGTAGCCTAGCTTTAGCCATCTCCTTTGCCACTAACGAAGCCCGTGGGGAGTAGAGCCACAACATCTTTGCTTCAATGACATTTACTAAACATTCCTCTTGCTCCGGCTTCAGTTTCTTGATATTTGGATTGAACCAGAACAGATTATTTTACTATCGCATTCTCCGACAAACTACAACCAGCAAATTCAGCACAAACGCTTGACGTCACTGACACCGACCTACAACACCCTCCTCCCCCGCTCTCTGATTGGTCGGAGGGGATTCATCCGAGGAAACTGCAGCCACTAGGATCAGACCCAGACGTACATGTAGGAAATGATCATGGACCAGAGTTTACACATGGTAAATCCAGGCCAGGTTTTAATACTTATTGCATATTTTTGGTGGAGTTTTTAGTCTGCTACTATGACAACACAGGAGCCAAGCATTTCCTTTGGTCTCTTATTATCTTGTGTCTGGTTTGGCCAAAAATGCTCCTGAAAAATGGCCATAAAGATTCTGATCGTATTATCGGCCGGTTGCTGCTCACCGTCTCAGTCTTATCTCCTCTGTTCCCGTGGGCTACGGTCCATCTGGCTTTGGCCTCTTGTTTTCCATCATTTCTCACAATGAAGAAAAAGGGAAATGACCCAGATCAGATAATTCATAATGCTGACGTTACACGGTTAATTACAGGATATTGGGAAACACTGACATTTTACTTTGTCATTTTTGCATCGTAGCGATCAAGGCCCTTTAAATTTGAAATTACAGTTAAAATTATGATTATTGACCTCCCCCTCTGTCTGATGTGTGTTTTTATGTACAAGATTAAAAACAATAGTTTATTCTAAACAAAAAAATATGGTAACTATTTGATTATTGCATTCAGGCTGTGTTTCATTAGAGTTTGGTAAAAAACATGGGTCAAAAAAGTGTCAAAATTCCCAAACTGTTCCAATGTTATTTCAAAAGTGTCAATTATTATTATTAATATTATTGTTATTGTCTTTCAGTTCTTTGTTGTCTATTGTGAATTATTGGAGTGGACTGTGTTTACCGATTTGAACATAAGCTAGCTGGAACCAATTTCCCTATAAGGGCATTTCACCTTGGAGAGACCCATGAGGAAAATGCCGTTAGACTTATTAGATTTAAGCATGTTTATTGATTGAGCATGTTTGGCGCCCTAGGCCCGGGAGGGATGCTGTTGAGCACGGCGCTTGCTCGCGTGCATAATCCCCCCCGGGGCCTAGGCACTGGTGACGGCAGAGGCAGTAGGCAAGCACGCTTCGATGAGAGAAGGAGGAGGTGGGGCGGCGGAGGCTTGCAGACTTCAGAAGGCCGGGAAGTGGGAGTCTCCGGCTTTTAACTTGCTGTCCTGGTGGTTATTGGTTGACTGGATGTGGGCGTTGCTGGTATTGATGAGTCGAGGAAGAGCAGCCTGTGGCCTGGGCAGCAGCAGCCGGGTCTACCACAGTGAACTTTCGCGAAAGCTCCATTTCACCTTGGAGAGACCCATGAGGAAAATGCCGTTAGACTTATTAGATTTAAGCATGTTTATTGATTGAGCATGTTTGGCGCCCTAGGCCCGGGAGGGATGCTGTTGAGCGCGGCGCTTGCTCGCGTGCATAATCCCCAAAAAGCGGGCCTGCGATTGGGATAGCAGGACGTACTGCGCGGGCCTGAGAGCATGAGTGAGAGACTTCTCGCACAGTCGCTCAGCCGGCTGCGTCCGCTGGGGCCCGTGTTTGTTTAGGCAGAGTGAGCTGAGAATATGAGCGTGCTCATATTCAGCTAGACGCTGAAGCAGGGGAATCTTTGAGCGAGCTGAGAACATGCGCGCACGCGTATGTTCAGCCAGACGCTGCAGCAGAGGAATCTTTGAGCGAGCTGTGAATATGAGATGCACGCTCATATTCGCCAGACGCTGAAGCAGAGGAATCTTTAAGCGAGCTGAGAACATGCGCGCACGCGCATGTTCAGCCAGACGCTGCAGCAGAGGAATCTTTGAGCGAGCTGAGAATATGAGCGCACGCTCATATTCAGCCAGACGCTGAAGCAGAGGAATCTTTGAGCGAGCTGTGAATATGAGATGCACGCTCATATTCGCCAGACGCTGAAGCAGAGGAATCTTTAAGCGAGCTGAGAACATGCGCGCACGCGCATGTTCAGCCAGACGCTGAAGCAGAGGAATCTTTGAGCGTTTGAGGAAAGTGCGTGCCGCCACCAGAATCTTATTGCTTACTTGCTTTGCAGGGAGCTTACGAGGAAGCCGGTAGACGTTGTGCTGCCATGATAGCGGTCGCATCTGGCCTGATGTAGGTGGAGAAAGCCGAAGAGGACCAGCGCCCCAGCTGTTGCAGAGAAGAGTGGGGGAGCCCCAGCGAGGTTGCGCGCGTGGCAGCGCCTATCCTGAAGGAGTGGGCTGTATAGAGCTGGGGAGACAAATTGCAGAGGAGCAGTAGGGATCTTAGCTGAGCTCTGAACCAGGTTGCTGTTATGGGAAGGTTGACTGGAGTGAGAATTAGAGGTCCGTTAAAATCTCCTTTTTGCCGCGGAGGCGAGTGTAACGCATCATGGACCTGTAGGGGCAGAGAGATGTGTCGAAGCGAGCTATTATTGTGTTGCAGGCGCCTCTGATCTTTGAATGTTTGAGATGAAGGTTGAAATGGTCAGGGGACATTATGTTGGGTGAGAAGAGCGACCTTTGTTTAATGCTTCCACTACGTCGAGATGATCACGCATGACAGAGATCCTCTTTCTCTGCCACGTGTGATTCCGCAGCGCGCAGGCCACGACCACTGGGAATGTCTCGTGTAGGGCAGAAGAAATGCTCCGGGGAAAAGTAGCGGGCCACGGCCCGGCGAACCACTGGTCCTGGAAGAACCCCCCAAAACCCACGGAAGGGGCCGCGTCCGTGCAGAAGCGGAGACCTGTAGGGGCAGAGAGACATACCGGAGAGGGCCATTGATGTTGCAGGCGCCCTTACGCTTAGAATCTTGGGTTGGACCGCATGAAGGTTGAGTGAGCAGTAGTGAAACGCTTATGCAGAGAAGCCACAGAAGGCGAGCAGGAAGATGCTGCGAGGAGGGCAGACATGTACTTGGAAGATGAGCCGGAGTTCAGTGCCACTCAGAGCCGCTGCAGGATGGGCAGCGTGATGGGGAGCCTGCGATCAGAAGAGTGAAGAATACAGGTATGGATGCCTTTGATTAGGAGTTTGATTGACAGCTCAGCGCAGCTACTCGGCCAGCTGCATCTGATAGAATCAGAAGATTAAGTAGATTAAGTAGAGATGAAGCATGACCGCCGAAGTGACCCTGAGAGCATAGGTGCGAGTCCAGCGCAGCGCGGCATACTCAGCCGGGCTGCATCCATTAGAGCAGGATAAGCTTCTGAGAGAGTGGGTTGCAGTTTTTTTTTTTTCGGCAGCAGCAGTAACCTCAGATAATGACAGCAATAGTCCTGTATCAAGCCGCGGCAGCAGCAGTAGCAGCAGTAGCAGCATCCTTAGAAAATAACAGTAATAATCCTGTATCAAGCCACAGCAGTAGAATGTTGTTGTAGCTGTTCAGTGTTTCAGTAAAAGAGATTTAAGTGAAGAGAGATGTCAAAGTAATGAAGCAGCAGCAGCAGTAGCAGTATGAAGCAGCAGCAGCAGTAGCAGCATCTGTAGATAATAACAGCAATAATCCTGTATCAAAGCCGCAGCAGTAGAAATTGTCGTAGCTGTTTAGTGTTTCAGTAAAAGAGATGCGAAGTGAAGAGAGACGTCAAAGTACATGAAGCAGCAGCAGTACGGCAGCAGTAGCAGTATGAAGCAGCATTAGCAGGAGCAGCAGCACCACAATGCGATTCATGCGTGCCCGGCTTGTCTCCGTGAGCCAGGTTACATACGTGTCTGAAGAGCCGAGCCGTAGACACAGGTGCAGCCTGGGAGCCTGCGGAGCGGCAGTGGCAGGAACAGCAGCAGCGGCACATGCAGTAGTAGGAGCAGCAGGAGCAGGCAGCAGGGACAGACAGCAGCAGGAACAGGCAGCAGCAGGAGCGGCAGTGGGAACAGGCATCAGCGGGATCAGGCATCAGTAGGAACGGCAGCAGGGACCGGCAGCAGGGACCGGCAGCAGCGGCGGTCAGAGAACCATGCCCATGGTTGTTGAACAGCCTGAGGAAATAATCAACCCGAATCCGAAACATTCCCATGCGAATAACAGATGTCCCCCGGAGCCATCTTCTGCTTTGGTTATGGTAGAACGCATGAACGATCACTTATCCACGCGTTCATTAGCTCCAACACCAATTCACACCCATTGCAGATCACATTGGCCCTTTTTTTTTTTTTTTTTTTTTCTGCTGCACTTTCAAAATGCAACAACTGCAGTTTAGTTACCAATTTAATACTAGTGACCTAGCTCTTTAAATGCATGGCCCCTCTTTCCTCCTGCAGATAGACGGATTTAAATAAATTCATTTAACAATAGTGACCTGCGAGTAATGAAATTAATGCCGTAAAGATGGCGCCGTGGCAAGAGCTCTGGTGTGTGCCGTCTGGAGCACGATGGGGTAGTCTTTGCACATGTTTTCCAACGTGGTTTTACTGCAAGTGGCAGAACATGAATCTGAATTAATGCACATTGCTCCTCTTATATCCCTCAGACAATAGAGATTTGATGCCATTTAAGATGCTTTGCCCCTCAGTTAGCTCAAACACGTGTGAAACGGAGCCTGCAGACCGAGCACGGGGCGAAAACTGGCGCCTGTAGTCAAGTGCGCAGGGCAAAACCAGCCGCTTGCAGCCCAGACTCAGGGATTAATCCGTCCGCGGTCAGCACAGCACACTCACTGTACTCACATGCCAGGAGACGTGGTAAAAGCAACGGGACAACGCGGCACCGCCAGTCGGAGGCAGGGACACGCACGGCACCGCCAGACCGTCTGCGCGCGGCAGCAGACCACGAGGAACGAGCAGCACAGAACCCGCGGAGGGGCCCCGCGGAGCAGCCCGCAGAAGAGCCCGCAGAAGAGGAGAGCAGTGGAGACACGCGAACCACAGCAGGTGCAGGGACACGGAGGAGGAGCAGACCACGAGCAGCCAGACTGAGGACAGCCGGGCCACGCGCACGAGCAACACGTGAGCAGAAGCGACCCCTCCAGAACAACGCATGCATTTGCGAACAGGTGCGTTAGCGACATGCACCTTGCAGGCTTCAGAAGCTTGCAGACTTCAGAAGGCCGGGAAGTGGGAGTCTCCGGCTTTTAACTTGCTGTCCTGGTGGTTATTGGTTGACTGGATGTGGGCGTTGCTGGTATTGATGAGTCGAGGAAGAGCAGCCTGTGGCCTGGGCAGCAGCAGCCGGGTCTACCACAGTGAACTTTCGCGAAAGCTCCATTTGTTCAGATAGCAAGTAAGTAATGTTCAAGACGCCGAACACACTGGTCCATCAAAGCCTCCGACCAAACACCATCCATTCAATCACTACTCACTCCATTACATTCACACTATTGTACATGTTTTTAGTGGTAGGGGAAACCGGAGCACCCAGAGGAAACCTACGCAGATACAGGGAGAACATGTAAACTCCACTCAGAAAGTAAAGGTAAAGGATCTAACCACTCAGCCAAAGCTAACGCCCAAGATAGGATTAGCTTTGTGCTATAACAGGGGCAGATGTGTTGCTATTATGGTTGCTAGGATGGTTGCTATATGGTTGCTAAGGCAAGGTGGTGTTTCCCTTGTGCTTGAAGACATCTGATTGGTCAATGCTTATGGCTCATGTATGGACTTACAAAGACAATTAACAAATATCAAAATAAAAAAAAACAATAGCAAAGATGGCGCTTCACCTGAGATTTAATTTTAAGGTTATTTTTTAAGTTACTGAGAGAGAGGAGTTTATTTGTCAATGTCTGTAAAGTCGAAAAGAGCCGGAGCGAGTTGGAGAAAAATCTTTGTCTTTGAGCACTTCCTAGGTTCATTGAGCTAGCTAGCGGGTTAGCATTGTCCATCTATTTCCATATACTGTATGTTGTGCAAATTAACGCACACAGCGGTTTTGAATTCCAAAAGACAAATCAAATAAACTGTAACAGTTTATAATATATATTTTTTGTCATGTACGTGTAAATCTAACGCTGTTTCTCTTGTAGCCTTTTTTCTTCTGCAAATGGAAAAATGAACTTAAACTGATTCTAAACAACACTTGTGAGTCCTACAGCTCCATACAGACAGTATTACCCCAACACACGACAAGCATATATGCGTAATTAAAGTCTGCGGTGAACGTAAAAGCCTTTTGAGAGTCCATTATGGTAAAATAAAAAAATCTCCACTGACCAAACCGTGATGTACTGTTGGCATTTCTCATGTTCTAATGCATCTCTCCGAACTCAGGCTCCGGATGCATTTATGACACTTTCTATGTAAATTACCGACGGTTACATCACTGAGTTTGAGCCTGGAGCCGATCCATAAACTCAGAAATGTGCAGTAACGAGAACGATGAGCTGATGGAGCAGGAAGCGATGGAAATATGGAAAAGATGAAAATAGAACCAATAGAATTCTGAAAAATGTCCCCCGATAATGTTTAGTATTCCACCAGATTCATTAAAATAACGTAATTTATACAATATTTTTTGCCTTTTCTTTGAAATACAGCAAGAAACGCTAATAGAGAGAGAGAGAGAGAGAGAGAGAGAGAGAGAGAGAGAGAGACCAGACACAGAGAAGTAGAGAGAGACAGGAGAGACAGAGAGGGGAGAGACCAGACACAGAGAGACAGAGAGGAGAGACCAGACACAGAGAGAGAGAGAGAGACAGAGAGAGAGAGAGAGAAAGAGAGACAGAGAACAAGAGAGAGATATAGACAGAGAGAGACAGAGAGAGAGAGACCAGACACAAAGAGATAAAGAGAGACAGGAGAGACCAGACACAGAGAGAGAGAGACAGAGGAGAGACAGAGAGGAGAGACCAGACACAGAGAGAGAGAGAGACAGAGGAGAGACAGAGAGAGGAGAGACCAGACACACAGAGAGAGAGAGACGGAGGAGAGACACAGAGAGAGAGACCAGACACAGAGAGAGAGAGAGAGAGACAGGAGAGACAGAGAGAGGAGAGACCAGACACAGAGAGAGAGAGAGACAGAGGAGAGACAGAGAGAGGAGAGACCAGACACCAGAGAGAGACGGAGGAGAGACAGAGAGAGGAGAGACCAGACACAGATAGAGAGAGAGAGACGGAGAGAGGAGAGACCAGACACAGAGAGAGAGGAGAGGAGAGAGAGAGAGACCAGACACAGAGAGAGAGGAGATGAGAGAGAGAGAGACCAGACACAGAGAGAGAGAGAGACAGAGGAGAGACCAGACACAGAGAGAGAGAGAGAGAGCTGTCGCTGAGGGTGAGACCTGGAGGCCTAAACACAGAGCCGGAGCGTAAACAGGGCCAGGGTGCTGTAACTGAGTCTGTGGGGAGACGTCTCGCTAAATCATGTCCAAAACGCTCACGGCAAAAAGACGAGATGAAGCAGAGCGAGATAATGAAGAGGAGGAGGAAATGCAACACGGACATTTCACATCTGAAGCTGTCACTCCCAGAGAACTCACCAACAATAACTGTACACTACATAATGAAGAAGCAAGTACAACATAGGATACATTCTAGTGCAATGAATATATAGTTTTGTCACACGGTAGCAGCAGTATTATGGTCCATGATACCAAGAGAAGGAGGGAGACAGAGAGAGACAGAGAGAGAGAGGGAGACATAGAGAAAGACAGAGAGAGAGAGAGACAGACAGAGAGAAAGAAAGAGGGAGACAGAGAGAGAGAAAGAGAGAGAGAGAGAGAAAGACAGACAGAGAGAAAGACACACAGAGAGAGAGAGAGACAGACACAGAGAGAGAGAGAGAGACAGAGAGAGAGACATGGGACCTACAGTGGCACTGAGAGATTAGTGGAACTCGCCTATCATTTCTCTGGTCCTCCCGAAGGACATTTTTCTGGGTAATGTAAATGTAGTCTGCAGTACCACAGCGCCCCCTGTGGCCATGGGTGGGACAGCTATAAGCTAGTAATACTCTATCCAGATATTATTATAGATGAGATATATTTTGTTGAAAAAGAAAAAAACGCTTCCTGATTTTGCAGCAAATCTTACTGGTCAAAGTTATGCTATTATGTGTGGCTTTTTAAATTATCATATTGTTGAAAAATACTTAGTGTATACAATAGTAGCATTCTTAATTTCTCTTGTGAAACACTTTGATTTGCCTTGTACATGGTGCTATACTTCAAACGTATTTCTCTAAAACACCTTTGTTAAAGAGCCACTGTAAAGTTCAGTTTGGCTCCTTTAGCACTTGGTCTCAAACACTAGCACTTGTTTTTCTGAAACACAAACTCAAACGCTCGAAGGAACACTGTTGTTTTGGAGGATCTCGCTTCAGCAGAGTCTGAGAAATGAGAGTGTGTGTCTGTGTCTGTGTGTGAGCATGTAGTGTGTGTGTCTATGTGTGTCTGTGTGAGAGTGTGCGCGTGTGTCTATGTGTGTCTGTGTGAGAGTGTGTGTGTGCAGAAAAGTGAGTGTGCGAGAGAGTCTGTGTGTGTATTCTGGCCACCATTTTTTGGCTCTGCTAAAATTGGGCCAAGATACAGAAGTCTGTGTGTTTGTGTCTGCGCCTGTTTGTATGTGTGTGCGTGCGGTGTATGCATGTGTGTGTGTGCATGTGGGTTTAGGTGTGCGTGTGTGTTTGTGTGTTGGTGGGTCTGTCTGTGTTGCACTCATTTGTGTGTGTGTAGATGTGTATTTGTGTGTGAGTATTTGTGTGTACGGGCAAGTTTGTGAATGCATAATTGTGGTTGTGTTGTGTGCGCTAATTTCCGTGAGCGTGGGTGTGTGTGAGTATAGTTGTGTGCACTTATTTGTGTGTTTTTATGTGTGAGTATTTAAGCGTGTGTATGAGTGCGGTAAGAGGACAAGGGGGATTCCGTGTGTAAGAATTATGAGCTGCTGCTGCTGCTACTGCTACTGCTACTACTGCTGCTGCTGCTGCTGCTGCTGCTGCTGCTGTTCTTTGTTTACTGCCAAGTGCTTCAGCTCGAGAGGAGAAACTGGATGAAAGAAATTCGTCTGAACATTTACCAAAACGCACACATTTACACACATTTTTTGGGGGAAAAGCTGAATCTTTCTGCCAAATTGTTTTTACCTTTAACAGAGAAAAGCCTCATCTTCAGAACTTTGGAAACATCCCTGAATCTGGCACATAGCTAGATTATATTGTTTTACTTCTTTATTTCATACTGAGGAAACCAAACAGAATATCCATGTCTCTCTCTGCACCTTCCACCTCTCTCTCTGCACCTTCCACCTCTCTCTCTGCACCTTCCACCTCTCTCTCTGTATCTTCCATCTCTGTCTGCACCTTCCACCTCTCTCTCTGCACCTTCCACCTCTCTCTCTGCACCTTCCACCTCTCTCTCTGTATCTTCCATCTCTGTCTGTACCTTCCACCTCTCTCTCTCTCCATCTTCCATCTCTCTTTCTGCATCTTCCATCTCTCTCTGTACCGTCCACCTCTCTCTCTCCATCTTCCATCGCTCTTTCTGCATCTTCCATCTCTCTCTGTACCTTCCACCTCTCTCTCTGCACCTTCCACCTATCTCTCTGCACCTTCCACCTCTCTCTCTGCATCTTCCATCTCTCTCTGTACCTTCCACCTCTCTCTCTCCATCTTCCATCTCTCTTTCTGCATCTTCCATCTCTCTCTGTACCGTCCACCTCTCTCTCTGCATCTTCCATCTCTCTCTGTACCTTCCACCTCTCTCTGCATCTTCCATCTCTCTCTGCACCTTCCACCTCTCTCTCTGCATCTTCCATCTCTCTCTGCACCTTCCACCTCTCTCTCTGCATCTTCCATCTCTCTCTGTACATTCCACCTCTCTCTGCACCTTCCAGCTCTCTCTCTGTACCTTCCATCTCTCTCTCTGCACCTTCCATCTCTCTCTCTGCACCTTCCATCTCTCTCTCTCTGTTCATTCCACCTCTCTCTCTGCACCTTCCATCTCTCTCTCTCTGTTCATTCCACCTCTCTCTGCACCTTCCATCTCTCTCTCTGTACCTTCCATCTCTCTCTGCACCTTCCATCCCTCTCTCTGTACCTTCCATCTCTCTCGGATTGGCTCAAACACACACTCTGAGCTGCTTCTGATTGGCTCACACAAATGCACGCACGCACACACACACACACATTCACACACACACACACACACACACGCAGACACACGCACACACACACACACACACACACCACCGCATACGCACACACACACACACTCTGAGCTGCTGTGAACATCTTTATTCCTCCAGGATCATTTCTCCTGCTCTCATTTGTTGGTGTCGGTCAGACGCCATCATTCCTCACGCCGCGCTCTTATTAACCGTCTGTCATGGGCGCCATTCATCGCGGCGCCATCGCTCCCGCGCTCACTTCCGTCATTACAACCTGTTTTGTTGCCAGTTCCACTTCACCTCGGTGGAAAACCAGCAGCCGGCAGTGTATTTCTCATCTGAGGTCGTATTTCCAGGGTATTATTTAAACGCATGTGACAAGAGACGGCAGAGTTGTGTGACTTTACCGTGGTGATGTACGGCGTGGGGGCGGGACCATAACGGCGTCCTACCTTTATCACACGGTCACAGCGGCTCGTTTCTCCGCTCGTAAAAAGCAAAGGAATGAAGAGAAAGCAGCGCCAAAAGTACAACAAAAAATCGTAAAGAGCTCAAAAGTTTACAGCCGGAGAGCGCTTAAATCAGGCAGGTCCAAACTCAGGCCCGTGGGCCAATTGCGGTCCTCTGTGATGTTTTATGTGGCCCCCTGCTGCTAACATAAAGTCACCTTTGAGGCACTTTAACAGTGTCATCCAACCAACTCCAGCTCCACCAACGCAGTCATGCTATACCTTGTTGTTTATCTCAGACCCTCTGGAATCCAATCATTGAATATAAGCAGGTCAGGGCCTGGTTAGTACTGTGATGGGAGACCTCTGGGAACACCAAGAGTGGCAGTGGGGCGGCTGTTGCTGTAAAGTGCTAAACTGTGGTTGTGTTCTTAAGCAAGACATTTCCCCCACATTAGAAAGAGTAGTGAGTCCCAAGTGTGAGCCAAGGTGGAGGCCCCCTCGTCTCTGTTGATGTGTGCTCGCTTCCTGATTTCAATCGTGTCCAGTATCCATCTTTGGTTTTTAAGTTCTTCCATTCCTACTATTTTTGCATTGTCCCAGTCCACAATGAGACTTTCTCTTTTGCTCATAGACTGTATATATTAACGGACAGAGTCACGCCTATCTCCGCCGTTCTAACTAATGGGCCAAAAAATGTGCTCTACTGGAGCAATCCAAAATGGCTGCGAGTTGTCCCGCCCACAAGAAAATTGTGAAAAAACGCATCTGCGCATGCGTCAGCTGGCGAGAGCTCCATTCATTTGAACGAGAGACTTCAAAAATTCACAGAAAGTAAACTAGCATGGTCCAAAAAAATTCACCCCCCTCAGCATTGACACACATGTGGAACGGAGCTTTGGGCCAAGAGCCAACTTTTGGACCATCCTGTAAAGACGTTTTCAAGAGGTCAGCTAATGCTATATGTTAGCATTGGCTAATTCTTCTTCTGGGTCCACCCCCATCGGCCCGGGGTGGTATTGCAAGCATGTCAGCGCACATCATTTTGGCCACTTTTGAGCCGGGACCCGCCCCCAATGCTTTTGCTGTGGTCAGATATTGCCGATTTGAGTTTTTAAGATTAGATAAGATAGAAGAACCTTTATTTGTTCCACAGTGGAGAGATTTAGATGTTTTTTTCTTCTGATGGTCCTTTTTTCTGGGTCGGCACTAGATCATGAACGGAATCAAGACAAAACCAGAAGTAACAATCCTTCTTTCGAATTAGTTTTAGACTAATAAGTCCTTATGTGGTGACTGGTTTAGTTTTAGGCGTCTGAGTAAGATGGTTAAGGTTAGGGTTAAGGTGGGTCTGAGTAAGATGGTTAAGGTTTGGGTTAAGGTGGTCTGAGTAAGATGGTTAAGGTTAGGGTTAAGGTGGTCTGAGTAAGATGGTTAAGGTTAGGGTTAAGGTGGTCTGAGAAAGATGGTTAAGGTTAGGGTTAAGGTGGTCTGAGTAAGATGGTTAAGGTTAGGGTTAAGGTGGTCTGAGAAAGATGGTTAAGGTTAGGGTTAAGGTGGTCTGAGTAAGATGGTTAAGGTTAGGGTTAAGGTGGTCTGAGAAAGATGGTTAAGGTTAGAGTTAAGGTGGTCTGAGTAAGATGGTTAAGGTTAGGGTTAAGGTGGTCTGAGTAAGATGGTTAAGTTAAGGGTTAAGGTGGTCTGAGTAAGATGGTTAAGGGTTAGGGTTAAGGTGGTCTGAGAAAGATGGTTAAGGTTAGGGTTAAGGTGGGTCTGAGTAAGATGGTTAAAGTAGTACTAGAATTTAAAATGCTGCTATCCAGAATATATAACTACAATATGTGTTTATACTATTTCGAGTGTTCATTTTGACATGTTCAGATGAATTATGTTTTAAACGGCTTTGAAGTGGCACCTTTTAACAAACGCTAGGGGGAGCCAAAATGGCGGCGATGACGTAGGAGAATGACCTCTCACAGGAGAGGACAGCAGTCTTGGCTGGAATCTGTAGGAGGTTTCACTGTCATCTGAACAAGGTATAAACATATTTTCATCAGTTTTGTACATAATAGTGTGCAACTCTTTTAACCTTTTAGCCTTATTTGTGAGATTCAAGCTTATTAGAGTTGGGCAAGTTAAGCCTGGTTCACACGGCAGGATAATTAGGCCGATTTTGGACCCGATTTACCCCTACGATCGTGAGAACGCTCCGAATATCGTAACAAAAAATCTGATGGATTTTTCTGCCGTGTGTGGTGTGTTAAGACTGCGCTTGTCGCTCGGAAGGACTTCGGGACTGCTCCGGGAAGATGATGGGAAGATGGATGGAGCCAAATACAGGACCATTCTGGAAGAAAACCTGTTGGAGTCTGCAAAAGACCTGAGACTGGGACGGAGATTTATCTTCCAACAGGACAATGATCCAAAACATAAAGCCAAATCTACAATGGAATGGTTCACAAATAGACGTATCCAGGTGTTAGAATGGCCAAGTCAAAGTCCAGACCTGAATCCAATCGAGAATCTGTGGAAAGAGCTGAAGACTGCTGTTCACAAACGCTCTCCATCCAACCTCACTGAGCTCGAGCTGTTTTGCAAGGAAGAATGGGAAAGAATTCCAGTCTCTCGATGTTAAAAACTGATAGAGACATACCCCAAGCCACTTGCAGCTGTAATTGCAGCAAAAGGTGGCGCTACAAAGTATTAGCGCAAGGGGGCCAAATAATATTGCACGCCTCACTTTTCAGTTTTTTATTTGTTAAAAAAGTTTAAATTATCCAATAAATTTCGTTCCACTTCACGATTGTGTCCCACTTGTTGTTGATTCTTGACAAAAAAAATTATTTTTATACCTTTATTGAAGCCTGAAATGTGGCGAAATGTTGAAAGGTTCAAGGGGGCTGAATACTTTCGCAAGTCACTGTAGGTAGTTTGTTATATTTACTTCCGCTTCGGTCCCGATTCCGTATATGATCTAGTGCTGCCCCTTTCTTCTGGGGCTGACAGCACTTCCTGTTCCTCTAATACACTGTTTATGTTTTATTGCAGAAGACATGATCACCTTTATACATTGAATAAAGCGAGAGAAAGTTGAAACAGACTTGTCGTGTTGTTGTTTAAACTGAGACACTTTGGGCCTAAAACCCCGAGAGAAAAAACCTTTGTCTCGATACAAAGACGAAAATTATAAAGCACCTTTTGAGTGTCTTGGTGAGAGAAGTGTATAGACAGACTTAAAGCTGAGTTGCACGTCTACTGCAGCGGCATTTGACCTTTGAACTCCTCATTGTAAATACATGTAATACGTGTCCGCGCATCTTCCAAATGCAGCTCAATGCATAGAGCTCATTGGTATGTTGTGCAAGGATTTGGATTGATATATTTGGTCGCACATGTTCTAAAAAAATAACCAATGTTGGTTCTCTCAAAGATGACGCTCTGGGGATATTACATCTGCACAAAACCTTCGCAAAAAGCTGAGTAAATATGTTTTTTTCTCAAGGACACAAACCCAGAGCTGGAGACCAATCTGCCTTTTCCAGTTTCAGAGTTGATTCAAATTCTTCTGTGAGAAAAAGCAGAACAAAAGCAGAAGAAATCTCCTCAGCATCTGACAGTGCATAAAACAGCGTTCATAAAACACATAGATACAGCTTTAAAGGCATCAGGGTTTCTTTATTTAGGTATCTACGGAAAACGATGTGCATTTATTTACAGTATCAGCTTCGTGGAGACGCAGATTTCTATTTTGCGGAGAATCCTACACCAATCCCAGTCTGTGTCCTGGGTCTAGCCTCAAATAAAAGTTTTCATTCAAGCATAGAGTCCTCCAGCCTCATGGACATTTAGAAGTCACATTCAAAGCCTTTAAAGCAGGGGTGTCCAAACTTTTTAGTAAGAGGACCACGTTAGTTCATCAGACTTGAACTGGTGCCGGCAACCTGGATCTAAAATACTGGATTGACTGGAATTTAAAATGGGTTTTGGTCCATTCTTTTTTTATTCTCAACTGTATTTTATGTGGAATTTTGTGACTCAATCATTAAACAAATGTCAGTAAATAACAATAGAGTCAACGGCTGGATTCCAGAGAGTCTGAGTACTACAACAAGGTCTAGTAGTCTGACTGTGTTGGTGGAGCTGAAGTTGGCTGAATGACACTGTCAAAGTGCTTCAATAGCGACAATAGTTTTAGCAGCAGAGGGCCACATAAATGACACAGAGGACCGTAACCTGAGTTTGGACACGTCTGCTATAACGGATCAATCTTATGACAACAATTTAAAAACATGGTCGAGATAAATACTTTTTCATTTGGAGCAACTGTAAAAATTACACAGAGTAGCTTTAATAAATGTCCTTAAAGGTCCCATATCACTGTCCTTAGACCAGGCAGGTCCAAACTCAGGCCAGGGGGCAGATTGCGGCCCTCAGTGTCATTGTATGTGGCCCTCTGCTTTGCTAACCCACAGTAGCATTTGAGATCACAAACACAAGCTCACTGTGTCATCCATCCAACTTCAGCACAGCCAATATAGACCTTGTTCTAAAGCCCAGTAGGTTGTTGACTCTTTTTATATAAACTGTTCTGACGTGGCTTTTGATTGTGTCCGTTAATGTTGCTAATGTAGATGGTGAGACAGTAAACATGAGTCATTCAGCCAACTTCAGCTCCGTTATAGATCATTTCAAATCTCAGAACAGCCCGATGTCAGTCAAGACAGTTTTTGAGTCCGTGATGTCAGCCCCTGTACTAGTCTGGTGAAACTAAAGTGGCCCTCTTACTAAACAGTTTGGACACCCCTGCCTTAGACCCTTCTCCATTAGAAACAACAGAACAATAAAATACCTCTCCTTGATCTCCGTGTTCCTTCACACTCCTCCTCTGTCATTGTGCAGGTGCTAATTAGCTTTAGCACTTTTTCAGGCCACATTATCTTTATTGCGGCTCTAAGTACGGCACATTAACTGCAGAATAGATGCTATCGGCTGGAGCTATACACCTCCTCCTCTGTATATGGCCACATAAACCGCCACATGATAAAGACGGGCTAATCGACCACTTAATGCAGTAACGACCGCTACGTCCTGTCCAAGCGTGTCACGGTCCACACGTGTATCGTTTTGTTCTCTACAGTCTTTCATCTCTGCTCTGATGTACGCAACTGTCCACGTGGGAATGAGCGAGACACATTCAAGTTAGGGTTTTAGGTCCACGTGTTGATGCCGAGATAAAGACGCATAAGTTCTGTTTGTTTTAAACGTTTAGGACGGTTCTGGAAATCTGAAAAAAACAGCTACATTATGAAAAATTGGAGCTGAATTTGAATTTTTGACGCTGAGGAGCACAGGGACTGGCCTTCTGCTGGGACACTGAGAAGCAAAGGGACTGGCCTCCTGCTGGGACTCTGAGGAGCACAGGGACTGACCTCCTGCTGGGACTCTGAGGAGCACAGGGACTGGCCTCCTGTTGGGACTCTGAGGAGCACAGGGACTGGCATCCTGCTGGGACACTGAGGAGCAAAGGGACTGGTCTCCTGCTGGGACTATGAGGAGTACAGAGACTGGCCTCCTGCTGGGACTTTGAGGAGAACAGGGACTGGCCTCCTGCTGGTCTCCTGCTGGGACTCTGAGGAGCACAGGGACTGGCCTCCTGCTGGGACTCTGAGGAGCACAGGGACTGACCTCCTGCTGGGACTCTGAGGAGCACAGGGACTGGCCTCCTGTTGGGACTCTGAGGAGCACAGGGACTGGCATCCTGCTGGGACTCTGAGGAGCAAAGGGACTGGTCTCCTGCTGGGACTATGAGGAGTACAGAGACTGGTCTCCTGCTGGGACTCTGAGGAGCACAGGGACTGGCCTCCTGCTGGGACTCTGAAGAGAACAGGGACTGGCCTTCTCTAAATGACTGTTGTCTCCCATCCCAGCACTGCCCATGTTCATCCCTGCTTAGCTTCCAAAAGGTGAATGTAAAAACCCACCTTCACTATTCACCACTGTGGACCACAATATTATCAAGTATTATGTTTCATGACACTAAACAGTTAAAACACATAGACATAACACTTGTAAAAGCAAATACCATCTTTTTCCTTCTCAAAGTTTTGCTGAGCTCCTCACAGTCGGATTTGCAAACTTTTTCCACTTTTTAATGTCTCTTTTAAGTAAAATCCCCCAAATAGTTCTGACCGAGACAAGTTTGAGACGTGGAGGTAAATCCTTGAGCACTTTTCAGGTGAGCGCGGAAGTCGCCGCAGGGAACGCTTTATTGATCTGGGTTGTTTTAGTTTACATAGATACGGAAAGATTCAAGGCAAAACCACACGGTTCATAAGAAGGCAGCGGTGGAAATGCAACACATTCACTAACTTATTTTAGACATTTCAGAGGTGAGAGTTTCTCAAATGGGGTATTGGAAGTGAACAAAAAGTAGCCGGACTTAGTCGCTTAATTAAATATCTCAAAGCTGAGAGAAAAGGCTGCTGAATGACACATGTTCCCCAGCCTCCTGGTGGGACTCTGAGGAGCACAGGGACTGGCCTCCTGCGGGGACTCTGAGGACCCCAGGGACTGGCCTCCTGCTGGGACTCTGAGGAGCACAGGGACTGGCCTCCTGCTGGGACTCTGAGGAGCACAGGGACTGGCCTCCTGCTGGGACTCTGAGGACCACAGGAACTGGCCTCCTGCTGGGACTCTGAGGAGCACAGGGACTGGCCTCCTGCTGGGACTCTGAGGACCACAGGGACTGGCCTCCTGCTGGGACTCTGAGGAGCACAGGGACTGGCCTCCTGCTGGGACTCTGAGGAGCACAGGGACTGGCCTCCTCTGCATTACCACTGTCTCACATCCCAGTGCTGCCCATGTTCAACCCTGCTTAGCTTTCACAAATACATGTAAAAATCTGCCCTCTCTTTTGTCAGACATATAATTGATCTTATATTCTCTCAATCTTAAACTCTTCTTTATGTTTTAAACTGGAACTAACAAATACCTGTGTGTCTCAGTCCAAACTTAAATATCTTAAAGCTAAAAAAACTATCGGCTTTTGTTCAGTTTTTCTGCATCAAAACCATGTGAACTAAAAACTTTCCCAACAACGAAATACTGTGATATGTGCAAAAGTAGTGGATTCGTCACATGGAAAATATAAAAAGAAAATGTAAAAGATTTCCCTCTGTGTCAAAACTGTAATGAATCCTTCCTCACTCACCGCCTGGAGATATTTGGAACAATTGTCACAGAATCAGATAAAATCCAAAAAAGTTACGTTCAAAAAACTGTCTTTGGCTCCGGGTTCAGTCTCAGATAAAAATGAATTACACATTTACAGCGTTGTTACTTTTCAAATCTACAATAACAAAGAGAAATTGTGTATGTGCAACGGTTGACCTTAAACTGGCTCTTGGGAAAACTTACATTTAACTGTGCCTGGTCTTACCTCACCATTGTACTAATTTCATTTCATACTAAGGTCTGGATTTGCTCGATTGACTCAGTTAACAGGTGGGAGGGGTTAACTCCTTTTGTAGATTGAAATGATTGGATCTGAGTTTACTGTGACGTATGTAATGAGCCCGAGTGAGTGAGGCATTTAGCATGTAGCCTAGCTTTAGCCATCTCCTTTGCCACTAACGAAGCCCGTGGAGAGTAGAGCCACAACATCTTTGCTTCAATGAAATTTACTAAACATTCCTCTTGGTCTGGCTTCAGTTTCTTGATATGTGGATTGAAATAGAACAGATTATTTTACTATCGCATTCTCCGACAAACTACAACCAGCAAATTCAGCACAAACTCTTGACGCCACCGACCTACAAGACCCGCCTCCCCCGCTCTCTGATTGGTCGGAGGGGATTCAACCAAGGAAACTGCAGCCACTAGGATCAGACCAAGCCCCGGCGATTCAAGATGGCGCCCTATTCAAATGAATGGTTGTGCTCAGTGGCGCTTTGTGACGGCATGGGGGCTGAAAGATTAGCAGGAAGTTGCCTGAAACTCGCAAAGATCTATGGGAAAATCGCCTGTATTTGGGCATCCTCTGGTCCTCCCGGTTATGCGCAGTGGATGACCTCCCATAATGCTTTGTGCCTCGAACGACGAGAACGCGGACCTCAAGCGGGAGCGTGCAGCACCACAGACTCGTGAACGCGCATGAATCGAGCGAATGAAGTTCTATCACTGTTTAAGTAAAGATTGATATTAAAATATATGTACAATTGATCAATTATTTTAAGATGGTGTAGAGCAGTATGACAGAGCCTTCTTGTTGTTGATTCTTAATCATTATCTACTAAGTATTTATGATAAGCTAAATGTACAATGATTATATACTTTTTCGTAACGCTTATACTGTGGCATTCACCTGTAGGCCGCCGTGTTTTAAGCAAAATGTCAGTGATGTGTTAACAAGTACTGCAAGATGATTAAGACCATTGTGGATAGATCAAAAAGCTATGATTTAGTCTTTTGTCCTCGTGAATTGTAATTATTATATTAACGTAATTAATAAGTATTATTCTCTATATACACACACACATTATGTATGTATATATATATATATATGTGTGTGTGTGTTTTCCATGAAAAGTCACACTTGTTCACCACCACACGTTGTGAAATGAATAGAAAATAGAGTCAAGACATTGACAACGTTAGAAATAATGATTTGTATTAGAAATAAGATTTGTTTTACATCCAACTTTGCTTTTGTCAAAGAATCCTCCATTTGCAGCAATTACAACATTGCACCAAAAACCAGACATTTGCAGCTAGAACAGCAGTCATTTACCACATAAGCAGTGTACAGAGTGTATTTCTTTACAGTTAAGACTAGTTTAAAGTTATCTACAGCTTTTCCTTCAACATTGAGGACATTTCAATGTGACCCCAAACTTTTGAACGGTAGAGTATATATTCAGGACTCCCTTGAAAAAGGGGTTCTTTATCTCAATGGGACTTTTCTGGTTAAATAAAACAAAACTAGTTAAGCCACGTATTTGTTTCAGCTGTCTATAATAGGATATTCAAGTATGTATAAAAACTAAAACCGTCATTTTTTTCACAGCAAATGAACTGTATTTAGAGCCATGCAAGAGTTATGTACAACACATTTTAAGAGAATGACAGACAATCTAACTTGAACATATAGAATAATATTATTGTCACCACATGAATGCTAGTGACTCCTACTTCTGTTATTTTGTTGTAAATAGAAACATTTATTCAATACATTTAAATATGTTTCGATTTTATGTAATTAAGATGAGATTTGTACATTTTTGATTTACAATGACCATGAGTAGAAAACTGAAGGGCGATCGAACTAAGCAACAAAATTTATTTATTTTAAATTACAATGTGAATCCTAATCTGCATTAGCACTTGCCACATGTATTACAGCAAAACATGAATGCATTTACTTAAAATGTGTGTGTCTGTGCTGCCTTTGACTGGCAGGGTTACAACATTCATGGTGAATACCTAAACTCTCTCGCCAGCTCTTGTGTAATCATCACGTTTGAGTTCGGTTTTGATATGGACGCTGTAAAGTCAATAGCTATGTTTATTGTACTCATATTGGTATAAAATGACTGTCATACGAATTCACACGACTCCAAACGCTGTAGGAAAGACCATACATAGACTCTTAATGAAGCTAACAATAACCACAACAATGCTGTCAATGTACATTTCGTGTTTATCTGGTCAGTTCGGTTCAGTTTCCTCCCTCGCTCCTCTGTCATCAACAGAGCCGAATGGAGCGCGTTCACGCGAGGAACGCACGCTCGTATGGTTCTCATGCACGCGAGCAGAGGGGCTTGGCAACGTCTTGACCAATCAGCGAGCTGCGGATGCTAGAGCGGCGGAAGAGCGGGAAAAAGAGAGCAGAGTTTGTTGCACTAAAGTGAAGATTAAAAGAAAACCTATTGATTTAAAAAGAAAAAAAGTTCAGGATGACAAGGGGCACTAAAATCCCCACAAAATCCGACCTTAATGAAAGCTGTAGGTTCTCTGTCAGCTGAGGTCGAGCTGTTTTAATTTGCATTGAGTTCTATGGGGAAAATTTCTGGGTGGCCCACGTGAATTTAGTCTGGTCTAGTCTGCAGTACCGCGAGAATCCCCTGAGCACATAGGTTATTCAGCTATAAGCTAGCAATACCCTATCCAGTTAATATAATACATCCATGGATCAGACCCAGACGTACATGTAGGAAATGATCATGGACCAGAGTTTACACATGGAAAGACCAGACATACATGTAGGAAATGATAATTGAGTTAGATGATGGGTTGGAGGCCTGTGTTTTTGCAAAAATTTGCAATCTTCTCCAAGACAGACCCAAAAGAGCTGCTGACACATAACACGCTACGTTCATATTTACACACAAATATCACACGTAAGCAACACTAAAACACATTAATTTATGTCAAACGCAAAAACCACGAGACACAAATTCCTCCTCATTAAAGTGTAAAGAAACTTTCTGATTAAATACACAGATAAAAACACAGAATCCCGCTGCAGTTCATAAATATTCATATGACGAGCTCCGACATTGATTCATTAAAGCCAATCTCTGAAGTATTTATGACGACAACAACCCGTGTGTCAAGAGGACGTTAATAATTCATCTCCAGCTTCAGGAACGACAGACGGACGTTCTCTGGAAGCGTGATCAATACTGAACAAATATTAATAAAATAAAATCGGCTTTTAATGAGAGAGACAGTGTGAATGTTAATGTGTGATTACAGAGGGTCGCGTTCACAGAGTGGGAATCCATCTCCCACAAAAAATGGAAATAATAGCGGTGTAAGTCGTAGGCCGTGACACACACACGCTACATGCACACGCACACGCTATACGCACACACACGTAACATGCACACACACACGCAAAACGCACACACACGCTACACGCACAAACTACATTCACACGCTTCACACACGCACACACACGCTAGTCGCACACACACACACGCACACACGCACACGCTATGCTGTCATTTTCAATTAAAGCCGAGAAGAAGTCGACTTCATACTGTCCGGTGAAGAAGAACCAACACTTTTAAGAACTATATACTGTTTATTTGAACTCTTGAATATCTTCTTTTCTGGTCAAATTCTGAATCACGTCCACAAAACTTTACACTTACTTTTAATTAAAGTCAGAGATTTTATACTTAATTTCTGCTTCTTCATTTTGCCAAAGTTGGATGTTTTAGATTTGCTTCCTTATTATGCTAAAGCTACCATTATATAGTTGTTTCTCCCACCGGAAGTTTGTTTTTCCGAAGCCGACAGTCTCCGCTCAATGAGTTTGTAAGTGTCATGAGTTTGACGACTTCTGGAAGAACACTCTGTGCACGAAACACACGTTTGTCGAAGAACGGAGATAAAAGCTTTGATGTTACACAAGCACCAGATTTAGTTTTTAGCCGACACTACATGACGCGCAAAAGGAGAGAGTTTGTTTATGTTTTGGTGGTACCCAATAGAAAAAGAGGCTAATTTACATTGATTTGCATAGAAATCTACAGAGCTGCTTTGATCATGTGACCTCTGTTGGTAACCCCGACAGGAAGTCCATCCCAGAGGACACTGTTTGGACTGGACTCTGGTTTATCGCAGGGTTATGCTTAAAAATAACCTGCAATAAGTGAATTACATGAAGTGCTACTTCATGTAATTCACTTAGTGCATGTTTTGAAGTAGCAGTTGTATGTTTGTCTGAACTCACGGCTGCTAAAGTGGGAGAGACCAGAGGGAGACCAGAGAAAGACCAGAGAGAGACTAGAGAGAGACTAGAGAGAGACTAGAGAGAGACTAGAGAGAGACCAGAGAGAGAGAGCAGAGAGAAAGCAATGAGAAAGCAGAGAGAGACCAGAGAGAGACCAGAGAAAGACCAGAGAAAAGACCAGAGAGAGACTAGAGATAGAGAGCAGAGAGAAAACAGAGAGACACCAGAGGGAGACCAGAGAGAGGCCAGAAAGAGACCAGAGAGAGACCAGAGAGAGACCAGAGGGAGATTAGAGAGAGACCAGAAGGAGAGCAGAGAGAGACCAGACAGAGACCAGAGAAAGACTAGAGAGAGACCAGAGAGAGACCAGAGAGGGACCTGAGAGAGACCAGAGACGGACCAGAGAGACCAGAGAGAGTCTACAGAGAGACTAGAGAGAGAAAAAGCAGAGAGAAACCAGAGAGAGACCAGAGAAAGACCAGAGAGAGAGAGCAGAGAGAGAGAGACCAGAGAGAGAACAGAGAGAGACCAGAGGGAGACCAGAGAGAGGCCAGAAAGAGACAAGAGAGAGACCAGAGAGACCTGAAAGAGACCAGAGAAAGACTAGAGAGAGACCAGAGAGGGACCAGAGAGAGACCAGAGAGGGACCAGAGAGACCAGAGAGAGAGACCAGAGAGAGACCAAATAGACCAGTTCAGAGAGAGTTAAGAGAGACAAGAGAGAGACCAGAGAGACCAGAGAGAGACCAGAGAGAGACCAGAGGGAGACCAGAGAGAGGCCAGAAAGACCAGAGAGAGACCAGAGGGAGACCAGAGAGAGACCAGAGAGAGGCCAAGAAAGAGACCAGAGAGAGACCAGAGAGAAACTAGAGAGAGACCAGAGAGAGACCAGAGAGAAACTAGAGAGATACCAGAGAGAGACCAGAGAGAGATTAGAGATAGACCAGTAGGAGAGCAGAGAGAGACCAGATAGAGAGCAGAGACCAGAGAGAGACCAGAGAGACCAGAGAAAGACCACAGAGAGACCAGAGAGACACCAGAGAGACACCAGAGAGGGACCAGACAGACCAGAGAGAGAGAGAGACTGGAGAGAGACCAAAGAGAATTCAGAGAGAGTTCAGAGAGACCAGGGAGAGGCCAGAGAGAGAACAGAGAGAGAACAGAGAGAGACTAGAGAGAGACCAAAGATTGACCAGAGAAAGATTAGAGAAAGAGACCAGAGAACAATGAAATGGATGGAATACTGGGAAAGCACGTTCTAATCAGATGTCTGATGTGGAAGACTGGGAGATATCAGGAAAAACGTGGATTTGCATCGACTCTATCAATCTCACCATATTTATAAATCCATGCTAACCTATGCTAACTCCACGTGGATCGGTACCAGAATGTTCTGACCCGTTTCGGGGCAAAGAAATCTCGACGTTCCTTTTGTTTCATCTTTTGGAACGTGTCAGGATGACCTCGCTCTCACGCAAATCATGAACACGTCTCGGCTCGTCAATTACAAAGTCTTATCCCGCTATCTCTCTCTCTCTTTTTCTGCCTCAGCGAAATTGATCCTGAGCCGGGGATTTGGCTCCTATCTGCGGTGGTGCTGTCACGCTGCCGGGTTTTTCCGAGATGTTATAAAACCTCACGGTAAATGTCAGCGGATCTGTCGGCGGTGACACGGGAGGCTTCGGCGTCGGGGTAATGTCCGGACCCTGACACGGCCGAGCGGCGGAGGCACGGCTGATCCCCCATGTGCTTTCTAAGCCATCAATGGATCCAAACAGGAGAACAAGACGGGGAAATCCCACAAGAAAAATGGTGTTTAGAGCGCGCTGTCAGTGTGTAGCTGGTCCTGTCACACCAGCGGAGATATATCCATTTTCCAGGTCTTTACCAATGGTTTTTCTCCTTTGTTTTTCCTGACAGATGTTGGAGGAAGTGTAGGAGACAGAAATTCATATTCATGTTACACAGAGGAGGTTGGTTTCAAGAAATGCAAGATTGTGAAATTGTGGTGGTTTTTGGGAGAGAAAGAGCGAGTGTAGGTAGGAGAGATATTGACAAGTCGGCCTGAACACATAGTAGTAAAAAAATATATATCTCAGTATTATTACCGAGATATAAGCTTGGTAGCATTTAGCTTCCAAGCTCCTTTACTGTGGAATCAGCTTCCCATTTATGTTAAGGAAGCAGATACGGTCTCCACATTCAAGGCCAGGCTTAAAGCACTCTACTTTAATTTAGCATATAACTAGGTAATATATAATATATGGTGTATATATTATATATATATGCTGTATTATGTTATATATTATACAATATATGTATTATGTTGTGTATTATGTTATATATTATGCTGTATGTTATGTTATGTAATATATATAATGTATATAATATATATGGTATATATAATATATACCATATATATAGGTTTGCTTGGATCGGTTTGCACACCTGGTGTGCAATCCATTAATCTTGGTGCTGTAACCTAGACTAGCCTAGCCGTGGCTGCTGCTGTCTCGCCTCCTTTCAGATATGCTCTCTTTATTCAAGGCTAGGTTTAAAACAGTCCTCTTTAGTTTAGCATATGGCTAGGAAGGTAAGACTCAGGGAAGGCTAAACTCCTCAGAGTGTCAGTCAAGCTGCATAGGGAGTCAGTTTGCTGGGAGAAGTATGGTAACTTGAGCACTATCCTCTCCTCCTTCCTACTTTATCCGTTTAGCATTATTAGGATTTTGACTGTAGTTTGTTCATTGCTATTCACCCGTTGTCCCATTGTCTGTTTCATGGTACGATGACGGGATCTCTGAGCCTGGCCTCCTCCATCTACACCTGCGGACTGCCCCGCCCGACCCGCCTGGGAGTGCTTCAGTCCTGCACCGGACCTGTCCACGTTCAGCGGCCACTGGTCCACGTTCTGTAGCTAGCTTAGGTCCTAGATCATTAGCCTGTCCGTCCGGAGGAGCGGATCCCTTTCTCAAATGGGTCTCCCTTCCTGTGGGTTTCCCTAGTTCTCCCCAAGGTTTCTCACTTTTTCCCACTGGGTTTTTTAAGAGTTTTTCCTTGTCGATGCAGGAGGGTCTTGTTGGACAGTTAGTGTCCAACAGAAAGGATTGGTGATGATCAGGACACTTTAGCATTCTACAACATGTATGGACATTTTCTTCTGTGTGTGCTTTATATTCTTCATGTGTTTTAACTGTTGATTCTCTGACCTGTGTTGGTGATTTCAATGGTTTTGTTAAGTCCTCTGAGATGACTTTTGTTGTGACCTAGGGCTATACAAGAATAAATTGTATTGTATTGTATTGTATTATTTATTATTTATTTGGTTGGGACAGTGCATGTTAATGAAGACTCACTCATTCACCCTGAACTATTGTACATGTGTTTAGTGGTAGGGAAAACCGGAGCACCTGGAGGAAACCAGAGCAGACACAGGGAGAACATGTAAACTCCACTTCATAGGATAACGAGTCAACCAAACGTCCTGTTTCATCAACTGTCCTTACTCAAAATCTGAGTATTTGGAAACCTAATTCACATTGACTAGAACAGGGATGTCCAGACTCTTTCGTAAGAGGCCATTTTAGTTCATCAAACTCGTCCAGGAGCCGACATCACGGACCAAAAAACTGTCTAGACTGGCATCGGGCTGTTCTGAGCTTCAAAATGATCAATAACAGAGCTGAAGTTGGCTGAATGACACATGTTTACCATCTCACAAGCTTCATGAGCATCACTGACAGAAGTGACATAATCAAAAACCACGTCAGGAAAGTTTACATACATACAAGTGAATGTTGTTGTGTTCTGGCGATTAAATAAAATTTGATTCTTGAATGTCTGAAGCCCCTTACTGAGAGCGAGGGTCAGGACAGAGGGAGTTATTCCCGTAGGAAACGTTTCCCTTTGGCCCTGGAGCGACACACCCACCTGCGCCCCTCGACCACGACCCCCTGCGTCCCTCAACCACGGCCCCCTGCGTCCCTCAACCACGGCCCCCTGCCCCCCTCGACCACGGCCCCCTGCCTCCCTCAACCAACGGCCCCCTGCCCCCCTCAACCACGGCCCCCTGCCCCCCTCAACCATCGGCCCCCTGCCCCCCTCGACCACGGCCCCCTGCCTCCCTCAACCACGCCGACCCCCCCTGCGTCCCTCGACCACGGCCCCCCTGCCCCCCGCGACCACGGCCCCCTGCCCCCCTCGACCACGGCCCCCTGTCTCCCTCAACCAAGGCCCCGTGCCCCCCTCGACCACGGTCCGGGGCTTACTTGAAACACAAGCGGAGAACACGAAAGTGCAGGAGAGACTGTGTGAAAATGCGCGTCACAGGAAGACGTACAATATCACGAGCCACCACACCTCACCCCCACTCCCCACCACTCCCACACCTAAACCGGGCTTTAGGCTGTGCATGTGATCGCAGCCTAAAGTTGAAGTCAGAAATAGCAAAATATACATTTACATATAAAAGAACGGATACATTTGTGCTTTAAACATGTAAGTGTTTTATGTCTTTCACACTGAGGTGTCACAGGAGACGACATGTCTCTGATTAAATAAAATTTGTGTTTCTCCAAGAAATCTCAATTTCCTGCAGATTTGAATAAATCCATGAGTCATTATCCCCACTCCTCTGCAGAGAATATATCGCGTTTCCAATTATAACAGGAAGTATCCTGTATCGTAAAGAAATATATAATTCACTTTACGAGGACTGTTGGACCCGTCACAGTAATTACTATAATCACATAAACAAATAGATTTTTGGGCTCGGGATTTAGAATATGTACATTTTCTCAGCCATCGTGCTGTAGAAGGAAGTAGTAAGTGAGTAATGTTTATATTAATAGTCCATTTTACAGACCAAATTTGGACCACTGGTTCATCAAAACCTCCGACCAAACACCCTTCACTCAGTACAGTCAGACCCATTGTGCATGTTTTTAGTGGTAGGGGAAACCGAAGCACTCACTTTTTCTCTGGTTTAACCCGTTTGACGATGAGGAGGGCGAGGAGACGAAGAGCAGAGAGAGACAAGAGAACGGGTTTTTTCATAAAATAAGTCTTTCTAAATGTAAACATCCATCTCTGTCGTCTCCGATCACGGATGTCGCTGCGGACGAGATGTTAGCACCTGTCGCTAACATTCATTATCCCGATGCCAAGCACACAGGCGTCTCCACATAACCATAATTGATGAATCGATATCGGAGCTGGACCTGGACCTCCGCAGCTGCAGGAGAATGGAGTAAATATAAAATCATTTGTTAGCGATGACACAAACAAATGCTGGGCGTGCAGGTGGAGCCGGGTTTAATCTCCCCACGCCTGCTCTTATTGCATTAGAGAGCTCGAACGAGAGGGCTGCTCCTCCGCTGACCTCCGCTAACCGAGTTTCACGGCCGCTAAATCAGAGTCATGATCACGGCCCGGGACCAGAACGAGCCGAGGAGGCACAGGGGAACTCATCACACGGGGCCAGGACTGCACCAAGACGAGAGAGACGCAATTTAGAGTTAGCTTCATTCCCTTCGGAGCTGTTTTAAAGCTTGGGTTTTTTGTGTGTCATAAAGGGAAGGGTCCAAAGACATTGGGGATGATCTAGGAGAGGGGTGTCCAAACTTTTTAGTAAGAGGGCCACACCAAAAATGCCCAGAAGCCGACAATAACTGGATTAAGGCTGTTCTGAGCTTCAAGATTAGGTGTGAAATGTCTATATTGGTTCATCTTTGACTGAGCTGAAGTTCGCTGAATAACACCAGATACATTAGTGCCACACAATACAAAAAATTCAGAACAAAGTCAACAGATTCCAGAAAAAAATTGATCTTAACAACGAGGAACAACATTACTCTGTGAACTTCATGATATTAAAGTTGTGTTAGCGAGGCAGAGGGCCGCGTACAATGACACAGAGGGCCGCAGTTGGCCCCCGGGCCTTAGTTTGGACACGCCTGGTCGAGGACATTTCACATTTAATGACATTTATGGACTTTATCTTCAGGACCACCATGGACTTTATCTTCAGGACCACCATGGACTTTATCTTCAGGACCACCATTGCCATTTTTTAGATTAAAAACAAACTATAGAATCCAACTATTTACTATATCACTGTAAATGTCTAAAAATTAAATGTTTTTGTTTATTATTATGTGTGTGTGTTTGTCTGTTTGTGTGTGTTTGTCTGTTTTTGTGTGTTTGTGTGTGTTGGTTTGTGTGTGTGTGTTTGTGTCTGTTTGTGTGTGTGTTTTTGTGTGTGTGTGTGTGTGTGTGTGTGTTTGTTTGTGTATTTGATTGATGTGATTGAGTTGTCGGTGATCGTTTGTGTTTTTAACCTCTTTACAACAACCGGCGCGCCGTTTTTATGGCAATAGCAGATGTATTTTGAACACCAAACCCCAAAAGCTGTATATCATTTTAAAGCTTATTTTCTTATCTACATTTATCTACAAGTGTAAACTACATCAGACTTTGCATTCAAAAGATATAACACATAATGTGGGCACAAAATAAATCAATTCCGAAATAGTTTTTTACCTTTGGGCTTGTGCTGTACAAATAAATCAGCTCTCCTCCCAGCTTGCAATACATCATTCTCTCTGGAACAGTCCAAAGGAAAATTATATCCACTTGTATTTCCCAAAGTAAAATCCATTCTGCAGAAATAATCCAAAAATGTGCATTTATCTTTAGCGAAAAAAACGGAAAAAACGAGCACAGATGTTGCTTTTTCACTTTTAACGGACTTTTAGCTTTGTTTTTCACCCAAACATCTGGTATCCACGTGTTCCTTAGCTCCTTATCTTTCAAATGAGACTACTTCCGAAAAGCTAAACCAATTTTTGGGTCTGCAAGATGTTGTATATTTTAAATCTACACTATTCAGATGTGACAATATTTGACCATTTGGACATCATAGCCAAAAAGACCTCTGTGCACTCAGGAAAAACCCCAAGGACACAAGATAGTACGGGAATCATAAAGAGGACCAGCTTTCAAAACGGACAAAAATGGTAAATGTCCTGTCTTATGTTGTGCTCAGAGACAATTGAGCGTAAATGGAAGCCAAAGACGTCTCGGAAGCTAGCAGGCACTGAATATACACTCATTAAAAAATAATACTTTTGACATTTAAAAAAAAAAAACACACATAGATTAGTAACTTATAAAGTACCAATAATAAATAAATTAATGTGTTTATAATGAATTCGATAAAAACATGTAAGTAAAGTATTTGGCACAATTTGGCACACTTGTGCCAAAATGTGGCCAAATGTGCACACCTTGATTGAAAAGGAGAAACTGCATAAAAAAACTATAAAACTTGAAGTCTGAAACTTTTAGACAGTTGTAGTCAACAACACAATGCCACAGGGTTTGTAATATGTGAACTTACCAATGAGTAGTATGCCTAGTTCTAATAGAAGGTAAATGACTGTAGCAATGATTAAAGGACAACTCACCCTCAAATCCACTTTTTTTTGCTGATAAACGGTATAAATGAGTGTCCAATAGTGTTGTCTACATATCCTGGTCATAATCTTGTCACTTTGGCGCAAATTAGTTGAAAGTTAAACTTTCTGCCTAAAACCGTCTGTGAGGCGCCATCTGCTGGCGACCTGTATTACTACATTTGAATTTGAATCTGGCGCCAACACTGGCGCCGCAGCAAGACCTGACGTCTGAAGCAAGACCTGACGTCAGCAGCCCCCCGCCCAGAGCAATGTAAACGGCCCAGTCTCGTTCACGCCCCCTTTAGTCCTCCAGGCTACGCCCATTTAGAGGAAGATTTGAACAGGAAGGGCCAAAGTCGCCTCTTCCTCCCAAGGAGGCTGAGGTCCTTCGGAGTGAGCAGGCCTCTGCTCAGGACTTTTTTTTTTTTGACTCTGTGGTAGCCTCTGCCATATATACAGGTTTGTTGCTCTATGCAGGCCTCCTCACTGGGACCCTCTGTGTCAGGAGACCGAACGACAATACTTCTATGCCTCCTATACACATGCCTTCTAAAAGAATGAAACTGGGAAAAACTTGACTGACATTCACTTATACCACATGTGATGCTAAAACCTGGTTCATGGGCATGAACAAGCCCAACATGCTGAATAAACTTAACAAGAGTAAACGTTCTTCGCATGCATTTAGGGCACTGGTATAATGGAGGCATCTATCAAAATTGGTTAATTATTCTGAGCACAGTTATTGGCAGAGTCTTGTCTCCCTCTTCCACAATGCTGACAATGCGCCGCTGAAGAAAGCTCAAAGTGTTTTTCAGGTGAGGTGGGTATGCAATGTTGAACACGAAGTACATACTGTAGGCCGTTATGAAAGCTTCATCAAAAGTTGTGCACTGGCACACATCCACGCCATCCACTTTCACCAAACTGGGCCCAGTACTGGTCATCGCCACTTTCCAGTCATTCTCCATCAGTTGAATCGTTGGATACGGGGTGGAAACATCCCTCTGTAAATAAAAATGGTACAGCGTTTTACAATAAATTACAAAATGTGTCACATTTTAGACAAAAGAGATTCATAGTTAATGGGAATGAGAATTCTAGTCTTGTAAAGTAAATACAATTAAATGTTAATGTCAATTGCAGTAACTCATGGTCAGTGCAGTGCTACACAGAAAAAGTGGGAAATAGGTGATGCAATTAGCTTGGAGCTCATGGCTCAAAGTTATGCTTTATTGTAACCGTAGTGAAATGTGTCCTCTACATTTAACCCACGCACTGTAGGGAAATTCAGATACCTACCTCTCCCAAAGTGATGTAATGTTCAATCTTTTCTCTGAAGATTGAAGGCAACAGAATGAGTCCAGCCCTCAAGTCGATTCCTTAAATTGGGGTGGAAAAAAATTGATTAAATCGTAACAAAAGCAGATCAAATTTCATGTCTACTACCAGAATGACTTGACTACCTGGTAGGTCTTCAACCAGGGCATCATGTCTGACATCAGTGTACTGTTTTGCCACTGTTGACTTCCCCTGGGCCAGCTTAAGTATGTTTGGCAAAACACCGACAAAGCCTTCTCTGAAGCGGTCACAGAATGCCACGACTGTCGGGTGAATTCTGTCAACCTCATCTATACACTGTGGAACATAACACATAAATGAAGCGTCATATTATTGCCACAATAATTTCTATGCTGCATTGTTTGATAAGAAAGTAAAAAGACACATGGTAATTTGACTCCTGGACGCCTCCCTGGTGAGGTGTTCCGGGCACGTCCCACTGGGAGGAGGCCTCAGGGAAGACCCAGGACACGCTGGAGGGACTGCGTCTCTCAGCTTGTGGGACTGCGTCTCTCAGCTTGTGGGACTGCGTCTCTCAGCTTGTGGGACTGAGTCTCTCAGCTTGTGGGACTGAGTCTCTCAGCTTGTGGGACTGAGTCTCTCAGCTTGTGGGACTGAGTCTCTCAGCTTGTGGGACTGAGTCTCTCAGCTTGTGGGACTGAGTCTCTCAGCTTGTGGGACTGAGTCTCTCAGCTTGTGGGACTGAGTCTCTCAGCTTGTGGGACTGAGTCTCTCAGCTTGTGGGACTGAGTCTCTCAGCTTGTGGGACTGAGTCTCTCAGCTTGTGGGACTGCGTCTCTCAGCTTGTGGGACTGCGTCTCTCAGCTTGTGGGACTGCGTCTGTGCTGGCCTGGGAACGCCTCAGGGTTCCCCCAGATGAGCTGTGTTCCCTATCCAAGCACACCGCTTGGATAGGGAAGTCTGGGCGTCTCTGCTTATACTGCTGCCCCCGTGACCCGGCAACGGATGAAGCGGAAGGAGATGGATGAATGGAACCCCCGCGATAATAGAGGGACCACTGTATTGTATTATGCCAAATAACATTCAACTGTTTTGTTTCACTTACTATAGCAGGCATCTTTAAGAAGGGATATTTGGAGAGCACTTCCTCTACTGGCATGCCTTCCATGATTTCACGTCGTCTCCAGGAGAATGTTCGTGTCATGCGGTCTTTGACAGCGGCCATATCAGGTTGCATCTTCCGATACTCACTTTGTAGCACATTAACATGGGCTTCAACAGATGTACAATCCTCACCAACACCAAGTTCCTATGGCATAAACATAAAGTTATGATAATGACTGATAATTGCCATTGAAACTTTTTACGTAAGTAAATGTTATGTACTTACAATTAATTGTCTTGACGGGCGAGACACATTTGAAGATCTAATGCTTTTGGACTGCTTTGTATGGCCAAACTTCTCCTTCAGCTTTCTGACCTCGGTGTCATTGACAAGTGGTGCACGTTCTGCTTTAAATTTTCGTTTCAAAGACATGTGCCAGGTATGCTAGGAAAAAATATGTTTTTAATATATATTAGTTTTAAAAACATTTCATTGTTAAACTAATGGAACAAATACAATGACAGAGAATAAACTTGTTAGTGTCATTGACTCGGCATCATGCGTCTATACCCAATAGCTGCATGGTTCATTGTCGTTTAATCCTTAAAGTAACCTAAACTCATGTGTATGCTTAAATTACTTGGACTTTTCTGTTGATGAATCAACAATCTCTCTTACAATCTCTGAGACGACTGCTATTGTGATTTTGGGCGTTACAAAATATATTTAATTGAAATGAATTATGAATGCTTACATAGCCATTTCCCTCCAAGTCTCTCAGGAAAGGATATTTTACAACCAAAGCCTTGGCTACTTGTGTGTATTCCACATTGGTTGGATACCTGTCTCCAAAAGATTGAGTAATTATAAAATATATATAATAATTATTAAAATGATGTGTACTAGTGCAAAATGCTTACTTACAGAGTGTATTCTGCCATCATTTCATATAGAATTCTGACAATTTTGATGCGGATTTTGGAGACTTGGTGGCATGGTTCCCTGGCATCCAGTTTAATCTGGACATCTTTGGGGAATGTTGGTATGACGGTCACAAGAGGAAGTCTCCTATTGTGAGCCAATTCTCCGCTGGAAAGCATTTACAAAAGTAATTTATACAAAAATACATCTTATCCCTTACAGCCAGCTTGGTCGGTGTATTTTTCGTCCAGTGGTTCTTTCAAATTATAATCAAAATTTGATGCAGAAATTAAAAATATATATATATATATATATTGAATGATTAAAACAAAACATCAACTATCCAACCAATTTTTTGTCTTCCCTTTTCTTCATCAACTGAACGAAAAATACACGGACCCAGCTTTTAGTGATTCACTTGCCTTGTGTCAGGAGACAGTGGACATTGGAGTGTTGTGGGGGCAGGCACTGGTTCTAATGTAATCCAGGTCTCAGCTTCTTTGTATTGGCGCACAAACTGATGAAACTTAACTTGTTTTTTAAAGGAACCGTGAAAGAGGGAGGCAACCATGGCCTCCGTTAGTCCACAATCTCTACAGTTTCTCCATCAACATCATTCTCTAAAAATAAATGAATCACACACATACATGCCACACAGACACAGACAGGCAGACAAATACGCAGATTAAGTACACAATTATTTATTACGTGCACAGTGGCGTGCAAGACTATCGCAGCTCGGTTCGAGGATCAGAAACCATTGACACTGCAGATGAGCCAAAGAGCTAGCGTTAGCTCACATGTAGTGAAAATCCTAATTTGGTTGGAATGTTCCGCGTTACGTTGGTTGTCTGTAAATATCGCTCAAATGTACAGTTGTGACTTTTTGACATCAATTGTGATCTCAAAGCGTGGCGCCATAACTACAAACCTAGCCACATTAGCGCATCTACCATTAGCCTCGTCCCGTTCACTGAGCAGGGGAAAGTTGGGGTTAGCTTAGGCCTATGAAGCGGGTCGCATTGACACTACGGAACAATGCGCCCCGTTCCAAAGGCCTCCGCATCCCGAAGCATGAAAGACCCACCTTGTTACGCCACCAGCATTCGGACCGCTCCTCTCCGTACCGTAAATCCAACCGCGGCTTTTCTTACTCTGCTCAGTGAGCACCATAGACTGTTTGCGAGCACACGAAGCTAATGCTAGAAGCGCTCGTGTATGGTCAAGCATTGTGTTACCGTGAAAAGGGCTCGGTTTGCGGTTATAGTGCCACGCCGTTAGAGAGCATGATTGATGTCAAAAAGTCACAATTATACATTTGCGCAATATATAAAGACCACCGATGTAACGCGGAACATGTTTGTTAAATCAAATTAAATCATACTTTAGATATTTGAACCTGAGTTAACACGTTAGTTGCTGTATTATATGTTAGTAATTCCATATAAATGTAAATGACAAACTACATAAAAAATAGCTGATTTTTGTACTAGTTAATAGTCTAGTTGCTAGCTAGCTAAATACTGAAAAGGTAGCTGGAGGCCATTACATAGTTATCAAATATTTACTCTAATGTAGAATGATTTAATTCATAAAGAGAAAAATAACACATAACTTACCCCTGAACTTCCTTGCTTCCTCCTCGGAAATATCGATCCCTGCCTCAGATAATTTTTGAAGTAAGTCTGTGGTAGAAAGGCAGCGTAGACCTGCACAATCCGCCATTTCGATGTTTTGCCGCCTTTTGCTGTTGCCAGGGAGGAAATCTCCCCTGACACTTGACTCCTACAGGTACAGTTTTGTACCCTTTGCTCTGACCAGTAAGACTGTACCTCTCAAATTAAATAAAGGTCCACAGTCATTCCCCTTAAGGACCATATCTGTACTTCCAAGGAACATTCCTAAAAAATGTACCTTTTGGGGACAAAATGTTACCTTTATTTTTCTGTGTGTACTCGAACTAATTCAATTTAGATTATTAGTCATTGGCTGCTACACATATGAAACTGACTACACACATCTATGATTACACAAATCTATGATTACACACATCTATGATTACAAACATCTGCTCAACAGACAAACAGAGAGAAGCAGCTGGACTCGAAGCTGCGTCTTTAAAAAAAACATTTTCTCTGTAATTGACAGGATCTGGGTTTTTCCATAAATCACACATTTTTTATATACAATAATCTATTTTAACCCCCGGATAGTTTTACACTCCCTCTTAAAGAAGCAGTATGTAAAAATGTGTGCCAAAAGTGGTACTGCAGCCTCTCCCACTCTCCCTGACTCAGGTTGCCAGATATGCAGACGAATCCAGCTGGGACCATAACAGCTGAATAGACAAGAGAAAAGACAATACTTCTTTAACTGATAACAGCAGTTCAGAGATATTTGAATTTCTGAATTAGTTTTCCAGCCCCTAAATCTTATTGTTTTCATTTCGATGTCCTGCCCTCCACCGTTTCACCAATCAGAAAGTCTGTGATCCGGGCACCAGAACTCACCGCGTGGAGCTAATCTCACTGGTAAAGTACCATGTGGCGCAGAACTAAAAAAGGTCTTGTTATGATTCTCAAATCATTAACCACAAAACAAGGAATAAAACCAGGATTTCTATCTTTGTGAAAAAGGTGTTGGTTATAGATTTGTTGTTGACAAAACTCTTGTCTATTCAGCTGTTATGGTCCCAGCTGGATTCGTCTGCATATCTGGCAACCTGAGTCAGGCAAAGTGGGAGAGGCTGCAGTACCACTTTCGGCCACATTTTTACATATTTCTCCTTTAAGAGGTAAAAAAATAAAGTATACATACAATATCAGTAAAAGTTGCAGCACTAGCATACACTAGTCATAAACACAGCCCAGTATTTGGTTATTAGACTTACTGTTATGCCTCTGAAGGATAATCCCACATTTCTCACAAAAAACCCTACATTAAAATCCTTACATTTTGTCCAATGTTTTATTTCCTCCATAAACCGCTTTAACCTCCGTCTCTGTAGTTTCTTATGTCTTTCTGTGAAACCATAATTACATCTGAGTGAAGGCTGCTTCTATATTAAATCATATAAAATTCTAATTAAAAGTTGCATGTGATAAAATGTGTTGTTTGCTTCTGTCTGTATCAGTGGTTAAAAGCCGCTCTCTGCTCTTGGCTTTTCCCATGTTTCATTTTGTTAATTACTGCGGCGTTAGCACAGATTTGTTTGGGGCAAATGTTCGCTTTTTATTCGGAAAATGACTGAGTTCAGAGGCAGAAGAGGAGGCGGTGTCCTGAGGCCGGGAGTGTGGTTTAACCCCGGCTCACTGTGGTGTTAGTATACGAATCAAGACTGTGCCATTTGCATTAAAACCACATTGGAAAAACTGTGCAAGACAGCCCCAGTGTGCATCAGACATAACACACACCAGAGCTACTGCGACGGTATTAGCTTTTATCTCTCCAAAATAGATAATTATAATCCATTGTTTTTTTTGGACACTCAAAGTCTCTTTACATCTTTATTCTTTCTCTCCAAACACAGTGGTGATAAACTACTACTGTAGCCACAGCTGCCCTGGGGCACACTGACAGAAGCAAGGCAACCAGTCTGTGCCATCAGCCCCTCCCACCACCACTTCACACATACACAAGACTCATTCTAATGTGGGGGAAGTGTTTTGCCTAAGGACACAACCACAGTTTGGCACTTTACTTTGCCCCACTGTGGCACCTGCAGTTCCCAGAGGTTAAGTGTCTTGCCCAAGGACACAACAACAGCAGACAGTGGGAGTCAGTAAGGCGTCTTGAGGTGGACTCGAACCCACAACCTTCAGGCTCAAAGGCCAACGCTTTACCAACTGAGCTACTGTCGCCTCATAGATAGATAGATGACTAATGTTGGGATTTAGTGCTATACAAGAATACATTGAAACTGAAATACAGTAAATCTCACACAGCTATTATTCTGTAAATGTATTATAACTGTAATTGTGAGAGAACTGCTTCTGGTCCCACACAATCAAAACACACACATTTCTGCGACAGTTAGAACTTTGTGTGACGTTTGTGGACACAGCGGGGTTTCTCTCTACGATTTGAAAAATTACGTTTTTGGTTTCTTTGGTTTAGAATAAATATCTTAGTCAAATATTATGGAGACGGAGAGAACACATGAATTGGATTATGCGACAGTAGCTCAGTTGGTAGAGCTGTTGTTGTGTCCCTGGGCAAGACACTTAACCCCACACTGCCTGAAGCCCCCGCTGAAAGACCAAGGCCATGTTTTCGATCACGGAGCAGCCATCTTCCCGTGGACCCACCCTTGCAGAGGATCAGAGGGACTGGTGCACTGAGACTTTGGTGCAGCTCTGATTGCCACCCCCCGACCCAGAAACTGACTGATAAAGGGGAAGAAAATGACAAATTTTAAGGATGGATAAAAGCAAATCCACTTTTGCTGATTTTTACCATTTCTGGTCACATGACGTTTTGGGTCGACCTGATATTTGAATAATGTTTGAATGTGGAGAGGTGTGTTTTTGTCTCTCGGATGACACCGATATCTGTCAATTCTGCTCAGTGCGAGAGTCTGTGGTTAAAGATCAACTAGAAAAATAATTAAAAATAGTAATATCTTACTTACACCATAACTACACCATCCTCTGTTCCTGCTGTTTTTAACTTTAAATCTACTTTTTAATTATTATGAAGGCGAGCTTGAGTGGCAATAAAGAAATACAATGCTATTTATATTAAAATAAAATAAAAAACATTGAAAGTGAGATCCAGGACTGAAGAGGCTCTGGTCTCTCTCTGGTCTCTCTCTGGTCTCTCTGGTCTCTCTCTCTGGTCTCTCTCTGGTCTCTCTGGTCTCTCTCTGGTCTCTCTCTGGTCTTTCTCTGGTCTCACTCTGGTCTCGCTCTCTGGTCTCTCTCTGGTCTCTCTGGTCTCTCTCTGGTCTTTCTCTGGTCTCACTCTGGTCTCGCTCTCTGGTCTCTCTCTGGTCTCTCTCTGGTCTTTCTCTGGTCTCACTCTGGTCTCGCTCTCTGGTCTCGCTCTCTGGTCTCTCTCTGGTCTCTCTGGTCTTTCTCTGGTCTCTCTCTGGTCTCTCTCTGGTCTTTCTCTGGTCTCTCTCTGGTCTCTCTCTGGTCTCTCTCTGGTCTCTCTCTGGTCTCTCTGGTCTTTCTCTGGTCTCTCTCTGGTCTCTCTCTGGTCTCTATCTGGTCTCTCTCTGGTCTCTCTCTAATAATAATTTCACCAACACTTATTTTTGGAAAAATCACCCAAGGACCAGAAGAAGAACAGTTCCATCCATCCTTTTTCTCCCCCTTCATCCATTTCTGGGTCGCGGGTGGCAGTCAGAGCACCACCCCCTCTCTGATCCAGTTATTTCACTGCCCACATACATAGCTCTGACTGCCACCCCCCCGACCCAGAAATGGATTAAGGGGAAGAAAATGGATGGATGGATGGATAGGTCTCATGATGGACTCAAACCCATGATCTTGAGGTTGAAAGGCCATGCTCAACACACTGAGCCACTGCCACTGGTGTCCTAAATGAACTTAAAATAATGAAATAAATAACTTGAAACGAATGAAATAATTCGTCTTATTTTATCCCATTTTTCTGCTTTTTAGTATAAATCCCGTCTTTAGCCTCTGCGTCCCTGGAGCCGCCCTCAGTGTGTGGTGGAAACACATTACAGCATAAGTGTTGTTCTTCCCCCTCTCGTTATAAACGGTTCAATTCCACTGAACCTGCAGCTTCTATCACCTCTAATGTCCATGTTTTGCCAAATGGTTTTTGTGCCGCAGCCTTTGTCAAAGCAAAGCAATTTAGCAAATCTCTCCACGAGTTATTTTCCGTCACGGTGTCCGCCCTCGCCTCTACATACGACGTGCTGTCAGTATGTACACAGAGGATGTTAACCCTGAGGCGGTCGCGGAAATTGGAATTTTGATCCGAGCCTTTTTTTTCCCCCATCTTTCATGTCTTTAGTCTAATCCATCGTCTGTTGACAACACACACATAAATACACAGGTACAACAAGATTAATGTTGTACAGCACAGTTCATACACAAGGCTGCTCAAAGTCCCCATGGTTAGTCCTGACTCTGGGACCAGCAGGAGGCCAGTCCCTGTGCTCCTCAAAGTCCCAGCAGGAGGCCAGTCCCTGTGCTCCTCAGTGTCCCAGCAGGAGGCCAGTCCCTGTGCTCCTCAGTGTCCCAGCAGGAGGCCAGTCCCTGTGCTCCTCAGTGTCCCAGCAGGAGGCCAGTCCCTGTGCTCCTCAGTGTCCCAGCAGGAGGCCAGTCCCTGTGCTCCTCAGAGTCCCAGCAGGAGACCAGTCCCTGTGCTCCTCAGAGTCCCAGCAGGAGGCCAGTCCCTGTGCTCCTCAGAGACCCAGCACTAACATGTCACAGATGTACTTTGAGGCCATGGAGAGACTTTCACACAAACAGAGCTGCTTAAAGTCAGAAACCTGAGACCAGGACTAATGCGATGGTACTTCCTGGTTCTAGTCCGGACTCAAACCCTCCATATTGAACACACTGCTTCTGTTTTATTTCTTTTTCATGGAAACCCCATTGAGCAGAGAGCAGGCCCAAAACCCTCCTCCTTTCTCTTTTAGCACGTTAGCATAAAACTATCGCACGCCAAGGCTAAACAAGGATATAGCTCCGTCTTATTGGAACCGGAGCCTTATTGTGCATTCCTGCGTGGCCACATCGACAGTCCGCTGATCGGGCCTGGCCTGCGTGGCATACTAATCGTTTGTTGTTAAGTGTGTGCATAATTAAGTGCTGATCGGAGCTGAACTGTGCCAGGCTAATTGCCACTCGCCTCTATCTTTGTCCACTCCTGATCCTCCGCGTTTACCGATGTTTCAAACACATCACAATTACCACCGGTCACGTATGGTTCATTTTCTCGGGTTATTTTTACATCTTTTCCGACTCACAGCCGTAAATGATGTGTTTTCGCTGCTCCTCAGTCGTTGGTGTTAATTTATTTGTTATTCAATAAAAACAGCGAAAGTGAACTTTTCGTAACTTGGTCGTTCAAAGTGAAAATAACATTGTTAAAAGTCTGAGCGGTTTAGAGAGAGGTAATTCACCTCAATGGGGCTATTTTTAACTAAACATATAGAAAACTAGAGGTTTTTAATGTCGTGTTGCTATGACAATGGAGTGTGGAAATTCTCTTTCTTTTTCTCTTTGTTAGAAATTGTCTCTCTTCAGAGCAGAGTGCCTCTCTGGTCTCCCTCTGATCTCTCTGGTCTCTCTCTGGACTCTCTCTGGTCTCTCTCTGGTCTCTCTCTAATCTTTCTCTGGTCTCACTCGGCCTCTCTCTGGTCTCTCTCTGGACTCTCTCTGGTCTCTCTCTAGTCTTTCTCTGGTCTCACTCTGGCCTCTCTCTGGTCTCTCTCTGGACTCTCTCTGGTCTCTCTCTGGTCTCTCTCTGGACTCTTTCTGGTCTCTCTCTAGTCTTTCTCTGGTCTCACTCTGGCCTCTCTCTGGTCTCTCTCTGGACTCTCTCTGGTCTCTCTCTAGTCTTTCTCTGGTCTCACTCTGGCCTCTCTCCCTAGTCTTTCTCTGGCTCTCTCTGGTCTCTTCATGGTCTCTCTCTGGTAACTTTCTGGTCTTTCTCTGGTCTCTCTCTGGTAACTTTCTGGTAACTTTCTGGTCTCTCTTTGGTCTCTCTCTGGTCTCTCTTTGGTCTCTCTCTGGTCTCTATCTGGCCTTAGGCGGCACGGTGGCTGAGTGGATAGCACTCTTGCTTCTGAGCAAGAAGGTCCTGGGTTCGAATCCAGGTCGGACCAGGGCCTTTCTGAGTGGAGTTTGCATGTTCTCCCTGTGTCTGCGTAGGTTTCCTCCGGGTACTCCGGTTTCCCCTACCACTAAAAACATGTACAATAGGTCTGGCATGCGCCTCCTGTACTGGCGACCCCGCTCCCATCTCTGTGTGGAGTGAGAGGACAAATGCCCAAAAATATAACAATTTGTGAACTGCTTTGACTCTGGTCTGTGAAAGGCGGTATATAAATAAAGATTACTTACTTACTCTCTCTGGTCTCTCACTGGACTCTCTCCGGTCTTTCACTGGCCTCACTCTGGCCTCTATTTCTGGTCTCTCTCTAGTCCTTCTCTGGTCTCTCTTTGGTCAGGTCAGAATGTGTCAGATTAAGACATAAACCCCTGCATTTAAGCATTTATCAAATTTCATCATTTTTTGTAGTGTGCCTTTGATGACAGATTTGTCCTCTCCATTCTGAAATAAACCCATGGTTCTCCAGGCGCCGATTTCAAAGCTCTGAGGCTGTAACGGTGCAAATGAATCGATCCATATCAAAAGCTGCGGGATACGACCCCATGTTAATGTGTGCTGCTAATTTCATATTGATGAATGAACTACCGCAGCCTCTGAGAACAATGCTTTCTAATGAGACCCTCTGTAATCATGGACGCATTGATTGGTCGACGTCAGACACCTCCCAAAGATCTCAGCGTCTCAAGAGCGTGATAATGGTGTTATACTGGTGTTATACTGGTGCAATACTGGTGTTATACTGCTGTTATACTGGTGTTATACTGGTGCAATACTGGTGTTATACTGGTGTTATACTGGTGTTACACTGGTGTTATACTGCTGTTATACTGGTGCAATACTGGTGTTATACTGCTGTTATACTGGTGCAATACTGGTGTTATACTGGTGTTATACTGGTGCAATACTGGTGTTATACTGCTGTTATACTGGTGCAATACTGGTGTTATACTGCTGTTATACTGGTGCAGCGCCACTTTGCAGCATCTGTGTCCATGTGTCTCTAAATCATTATACACTTGAAAAATATGTGTCTAATTTAAAAACATGAAAAGCCTCAGCTCCAGATCGTACAAACACAAACAAATAATGCATAATATTTGCTCTTTAGATAGAGTTCAAGTTGAAGGCGTCTGTATTGTCCCGGAGAGAATACAGCAGCAGAGAGAATACAGCAGCAGAGAGAATACAGGAGCAGAATGTACAGAGACAAACACAAAGAGAGGTCACAGCCAAAGATTCAAAAGATACAAACATATAATTCATCAAAACGACAGAGTTAAAAAACTGTTTGGGCTGAAACACGATTCTGTTTTTGTTACCTAGGTCAGTTTGTTAATATTATTATTTGTGTCTTTGCCTGATAAGGAGAACACGAGGCCATACCTGCAGGTGAATGCCAGATCCTGTCAGACATCTTTAACTTAGCAGGGCAGGGTGTGGTTAGTGCTGTGATGGGAGACCTCTGGGAACAGTAGGTGCCGCAGTGTGTGTGTGTGTGTGACTCATTGGAGCATTTTCTTATTGAACCTGCACTTGTACCTCACAGCGAGAAGATTCTGGGTTTGATTCCACCTCCAGCTTTTCTATGTGGCGTTTGCATGTTCTCCCCATGTTTGTGTGGGTGTCCTCTGGGTGCTCCGGTTTCCGCCTACCGCTAAAAACTTGCTTGCTACTGAATTCATGGAGAGAGTTGGTGAATTGTTGGATTGTCCATAATGCAGGCTATGGATGGAACCAACTTTGACTTACGTGCACTGGATTGAATAATTTTGTTTAGATTTTTGGTGGTTCTTTTGAAAGACAAGTTAGACGTATTACTTTGTGTAAACATGTTTTGTCTCTCCGCTCTGGAGACATGTTTACGAGGAAATACATGTAATTTGTCTTTCAAAAGAACCACAAAAAACAGTACAACATTTTTGAATCCAGCACAATTAAGTCAAAGTTGGTTCAATCCATAGCCTGTATTTATATGGACAATGCAAGTAGAAAGAACGTTTTTAGCGGTAGGGGGAAACCGGAGCACCCGGAGGAAACCTTCACAGACTTGGGGAGAACATGCAAACTTCACACAGAAAAGCTGGAGATGGAATTGAACCCAGAATCTTAGTGCTGTGAGGTGCAAGCGCAGGTTCAATAAGAAAATGCTCCAACTCACATTTCAGAAATATACAAACGTACAAAAATCCCCAAAAGTGACCCGTACATTTCTGCGATGGCACAGATCTGTCGTGTGTCATCCTTCCTGGAGGCCGACCGTTTTCCTTTTCTCTCTTTGTATGAAATTACCAATCATCTCCACATTCATAGCCACACATTACGCTCCATTTTCCATTGATTTATTGCTCCAAATGAGAATTTTAAGCAACTTTAACGTCATTATGCAAACAGCGGGGCGTGAGTGGCCGCGGACAGCAGCAGCAGCAGCAGCAGCAGTAGTTCACAATATTCAAACCCTGTGGTCATTGTGTTGTTGACAACAACTGTCTAAAGTTTCAGACTTCTAAGTTTTATAGTTTTTATGCAATTTCTCCTTTTCATCAATTTGGCATAAGTGTGCCAAATTGTGCCAAATATCTTTACTTACATTTAATCATCATAAAAACAATATTTTTTATTATTGGTACTTATAAGTTACTAATCTATGTGTGTTTTTTTTTTTAAATGTCAAAGTTATTTTTTTATGAGTGTAAATTAATTGCAGCTTCGAGAGCGTCTTTTGGCTGCCATTACGCACAATTGTCCAGGCACAACATAAGACAGGACACCATTGTCCCACCCCTTGAAAGCTTTCCTCATTGGCTACACGGACATGTCAATCGAAAATCCCGGAAATGGAAGCAAACAAGTTGGGACCATGGATGTATTATATTAACTGGATAGGGTATTACTAGCTTGTAGCTGAATAACTCATGTGCTCAGGGGATTCTCGCGGTACTGCAGACTGAACCAGACTAAATTCACGTGGGCTACCCAGAAATTTTCCCCATAGGACTCAATGCATATTAAAACAGCTCTACCTCAGCTGACAGAGAACCTACAGCTTTAATAAAGATAGGATTTTGTGGGGATTTTAGTGTCCCTTGTCATCCTGAAGTTTTTTTCTTCTTAAATCCTTCGGTTTTGTTTAAATCCACACTTTAGTGGCACAAACTCTGCTCGTCTGGCTCTCGCTCTAACTCCCGCTCTGATGAACTGCTCTGATTGGTCAGAGCGCGGCCGAGCCCCTCTGTGCACGTGCGTGAGACCCGGTGTGAGACCCACACACGCGTGTTTGACGCAACGCATTATGGGAGATCATCCACCGCGCAGAACCGGGAGGACCAGACGATGCCCAAATACAGGCGAGTTCTTTGCGAGTTTCAGGCCACTTCCGCTAATCTTTTCAGCCCCCATGCCGTCACAAAGCGCCACTGAGCACAACCATTCATTTGAATAGGGCGCCATCTTGAATCGCCGGGGCTTGGTTGGGACCCCACAAAAGATCAGTGATCCATGCACAAACAGCAGCGCAAGCTGTACTTACGGGAGCTCTTTGAAGTCAATAATTCCCATCATTTTGTGTTGTTTTCATCCTTTATAGATGCGCCCAGTCCCACTGGTTTTTTTTATACACAGTGTAATTCTGTCAAAAAAAGACTCATGGATTATGACTGATCCTTGCCTTTTCCGCTCTCGTGTGATCAACAAACAAGCTGCAAAATCAAAACAAATCGCATTTGTCGCTGTCAATACCGTATGAATTCAATTCTAATATTGACGTGAGAATCAAGTTTGTGTATTTTGCTTAATTTACGGGAAATAAGCAGACAAATATTCATTAATTGGGTTTCGTGAATAGCTCCATGACACACGAGCGATGGAGAATTTTAATTTCAGAGCTGCAATGATTTGAAATGTTTTCTATGTAAGGGACCGTGGAAGAATTGGATACTCCTGGCCCATGAGTCCCATCCTGACCCACTCTGTTTGAAAGACTCTGTAATCAGGATTGGTCGCATTAATTGTGATTGTGGGATGACAGCAAGTTTTGGAGAAGCAAGGAGCGGTATTTTTCATGTGAAGATTAAAGTTTTAATATTTGAAGATAAATATATCAACAATTCTCATGAACCGTGGGTACGTTTCCTGGAGAATGTTTTCAACTCAGTTACCTCAAACAAAATTCTTTTGACAGTCCAGTGGGGTCAAAAGGACACAAGACTCATCTCAGCATTATTTCTGCACTGACTAATACAAATGTACCCATAGCCAGGTTCCTCACTTTGTTCAGAATGTTTTTCGTTAGAAATTGAAACCAAAATACATAAGTCCTATGTACTGACGCCTATTGTATTTAAATTTAAAGAAAATAATAGGTCACCATGTATAAATCATAGTTTTTGGGTGTGAATACAAATGTCTCCAATAATAGTAATTTCCTACTATTTGCCAAGCAAATACCCGTAGAGCAAAATGAAGCAACTTTTTTGAAAAAAATTATAGAACAATAATTGCACATGTGCTTAATGACATTAGATCATACGAATTTGGTCAGACGTCAATAAACAAAGACTGTTTGGGCGAACTCGAGCGGCACATATAGTGTATTGCATCAGTAAGGTGGGACTTTGGCAACAGGCAGGTTAGATTCTGGGCAACAAAAGTGTGACTGATTGAATAACTATTAAACCACAACAGTGTACAGTGGACACATCAGACTGTCCCTGCAGAACAATGGCCGATTAGGTCGCAGGTCTTTGTGTTGTTGAAAGCTGCACAAACTTGACTTTGGGATTTATGGAGCCGCGACTTAATCGCTGCCTTCGCTTCTTTCTCCTACCCCTCCCCCCGCACCCACGAGCTTTCACACCCCCCAACGACACCCACTGTTGTTAGGGGAGCTACTCAGCGGCTCCCAATATGGATAATACATGGATATGGATTTGCAACACACACGGATGGCGTGACCAGAAAACGATAGAACCAGGAAGCGCGGAGGAACAGGACTTTCTTTGATGGCTGTCTCTCTGTGTAAGCCAGTAACCCGTGACGAAGGAAAAAAAACCAGAAGTTTTCAGGTTAGCGCCGCTGCTTGTTGTACTAACTACAGCTGTCTATGCTAACAGACCTGTAGATGTTCCACAAAAAGTGGGGGCTAGTGGTTCCGCTGTATTGGTCACAATCGGCACACCCGAAACACATTCGCTTGCCTTGTTTAAATCAAAACTTTCATCTAAAAATATAATGTCACGGGCAGCACATATCTGTGCTACTTTTTCTTCCAAAAGGACGTATATCACAATGCTCTACATGACATGGATAGCATTTCGTAAGGATTACAAAAAATAAAGTCTGTTAGTGCAGCTTTAAATTGCATTGTAAATTCTATCAGGTTTGTCTATTAAAATTCATAACGTATAATTTATGAGTGAAGGTATAAAGTTGAATTTACTGTAGAACACAAGTCTGAAGATGTTATTGAAATTCTCAAATGCTTTTGTGCTCCAGCCCGAGTAGGTGATTGACATGACCTGTTATTTCTAACATGTTGCAGCAGATGTCCTTCTCCCCCATAGCTCCTTCACACTCAAATGATACAGGTACAGGTGCTCTCCTGTTTGACAGTAGCGGCTTTGGAATTTCATCTCAGTTGTGTTTGCTAAAACTTGACTTAAAACTTTGAACGGTGAAATAGCAAAAAGTAGAGATGACATACCACTTGAAGATCCTTATACTTTTGTCCACATAGTGAAAGACTGAACATGTTTTTTTCGTCCTCTGAAACGGCTCCAGAGAAATTTGACAATCCCAACGTGCACACAGTTGGATGTGGGGTTACCATGGACGCTGGGATGTGACGCTCACCGCTGGTCAGTCGTCATCAGTCACACTTAGACATGGCTGGACAGGCCAGTCAACTTGTGCTGACGGGAGAATGGGCTGAAAGAACTAGACGTGCCAACACGAAGCTGGGAACAAGGGGCCTCCTCCAAAAAGCCTATATACTTGTTTGCAGCTGAATGCTGACAAAAAAAAAGTTACATAGCCAATTTTGAAATGCTTTTAAAACCTGATCTATTCTATTCTTACTGAGGATTGCCTATGGATGGGATCCAAATGTATCTTGAGCATTTCCACTGGGGTCAAGTTTGTTTATCTGTCGGATAAACAAAGCGTACCCCAGTGAAGAGCGGTATAAAAAATAAATCTTGTCATCAAATCAGACCACAAGTTAGCTTTTGCATACTTGTAAGAAAGAGCCTTTTGAGTGACACTTTGGGCAGAGAGCTTACACACAGAGGGTGTCCTCTCGTTTTCTTGGATCGAAAGATGTTGAAGAAGACCAAAGACAATGCCAGTGAAACCCGACTGATGAAATGTTTTGAGAGCCAGGTGTTAGGGACATGGAGGGTGATGAAAAAAATCACCACACACACACACACACACACAATTCAATGATCCGCATGCCAGGTGTGAGATCTCTGATGAAGGCTGCTCTGTCTGTGAGAGCATAGCCTTGATACATTACCGGGGTTACGGAAAGCTGGGTGTTTATAATGCTTGCCCGAAGGAACACAACAACAGCAACATCATGGGAGTTGGTGAGGTCGCGGGGTGGGATCAAACCCACAACCTCAGGCTCAAATCCAATGCTCTACCAAACAAAGCCACTGTTTTCAATTCATATTTCAATTCTTTTATTTACAAAACTCGGTGGCCGTATTAGTTGGTTGATAGGGGGGAGCACTTTTATCAATGGAGTGTTTGGTTGGGTGTTGTTGTATAAAAGGAACATCAGGAATGCATGTAGCCACTTGATATAATAAACATTGTTTTTATATTGTAATCACGATATATCGTATCAGATAATTCTTCACGTATTATAATTTCAGCTTCAGGAGACTGTATAAGCACAGCATTTGGGGGATTGGAAGACTAGTTTGAGCTCGGGTGGCAAATGGCCAAAGAGGGACAATAACATTCAATTTTTTTATATTTTCGGCACCATTTGGACAAAGTTGTTGAGCTGGACAAATGTCAGGTTAAACGATGCAGGTTTCCATCTGAAACTACAACCTGTGGCTCGATAGTTACCATGTAGAAATGATCCTCTGTCTTGTCTTCAGTCCTCATGAATATTGGTTTTACTGGAGGCAGTCTGTTGGAGCCTTTTCTTCTGAACCAGGTCTGATAGAGGGGAGGACCAGTAGACATGAGCCCTGTTTCTCATCTGAGACACCTGCACATTGGTCCTGTTTGAGCTAAGTAGATATTGAAGTTTATTTTCTCATTTAACGGCACAAAATAAACATTGGTTTTTAAATAAACAGATAGAATTGTGTCATCTCACATACGTTTAACAGCGCGAGATTTGACTGTTTTTGAAATTATCGATGCTATTAAAAATCCACAGCGGATAGTCTGTATGTCACATGAGAGCACCTCAATATCTCCCAGTTCACAGTATAAAAAACAGGAGCAGCTTTCATGCAGTATACATTATATCAAAGCCACACTGTGTATATTTACAGGTGTGTCATGGTGTGGATTTTGATTTTGTATTTGCTTTATTTTGAAATAAAGTTCTGTGGTATTTGTTTCAGCTTCGTCTTCCAGTCTTTTCCCCGTCCTTGATCGTCTGCCCCGCCCCCGATGTGTTTCAACCTGTGTCTGTGTCTATTTGTACCTCTTTGCTTTCTCATCTCGTCCCCGTGTAGCTGCTTCTATGTTTTTGTCATGTACTGTCCTGTTCTTGGATTGCGGAGGTTGTTTTTTTTGTCTTTGGACGTTGTTTGAGTAAAACGTTTTTTGGCACGCCTGAAACGTTTGAGGGCCGCACTCACCTCAACCCGTGAACAAGTTGCTCCATATGAAAAAAACTTTTTAACCTAGAATAAATGTGACCTTTTTAAGATGGTACTCACACACCACTATTGAAATTGTTTTCGATAGGCTTAGAATTTCACTGTACACACAGAAAAATAAAGGTAACATTTTTGCCCCAAAAGGTCCTTTTTTAGGAATGTCCTTGGAAGTTCAGATATGGTCCTTAAAGGGGACATGACTGTGTCCTTTATTTAATTTGAGAGGTACAGTCTTACTGGTCAGGAGCAAAAGGTAGCAAAACTGACCTGTAGAGTCAAGTGTCAGGGGAATTTCCTCCCCTGGCAACAGCAAAAGGCGGCAAAAAACATCGATCATGGCGGATTGGGCAGTCGACGCTGAGTACGCCTGCCTTTCTACCAAGACTACTTCAAATCTATCTGAGGCAGGGATCGATTTTCCGAGGAGGAAGCAATGGAAGTTCAGACTGGTAAGTTATTGTTATTTTTCTCTTAGGAATTAACTCATTCTACATTAGTGTAAATATTTGATAACTAGTTAATGGCCTCCAGCTACCTTTTTCAGTATTTAGCTAGCGAGTCAGACCAGACTAGTGAACGTAGTACAAAAATCAGCTATTTTTTTATGTAGTTTGTAAGTTACATGGAGAGAGTGTGTGTAGTGAGTGGAAATGTTAGGTTGTTTATAATGATAATACTAGGGTGCAATGAAATGTACCTGGTGGTAACTTGTTGTAAGCGGTTCAGTGGTACAAAATAGACGAACGGTAATGAATTTAATTTGGAGGGGGTTTAGACAAAACATGTTCGGCTTTCGGTACATGGGGTGTTCGGGGGTGGTTGGTGGCTGGTTTATATATAGTTGCGGCATAGTATTTTTGATGTATATTGTTGGGTAGGTGTTTGAATGTTAGATTTACATGGCTCGGCATATTCTGAGTGGCACTTTTACAGCTAGTCCGGCCCTTTTCACGGGATAACACTTTGAGTGACAAGTCACGTGCGCTCTAGCATTACTTCGTGTACTCGCAAACAGTCGATGGTGCCGCACGGAGCAGAGTAAAAAAGCCACGGTTGGATTTTCGGTACGGAGAGGTGCGGTCCGAACACACATGGTGGCTACACAAGGTGGGTCTTTCGTTGCTTGCGGGATGCGGAGGCCTTGTAACGGGGCCATGTGATCCGTAGAATGGTCAATGCACCCGGCTTCTTAGCCTAAGCTAACCCCAAAGTCTTCCCCTGCTCAGTGAACAGGACGAGGCTAATTGGAAGAGTTGCGCTAATTGTGCTAGGTTTGCGTAGTTATGGCACCTATGGCTTTGAGATCACAATTGATGTCTAAGAGTCACAACTGTAAAATTGAGCGATATTACAGACTACCAACGTATCGCGGAACATTCCACCAAATTAGGATTTTCCACTCCATGTGAGCTAACGCTAGCTCTTTGGGCTCTTCTGCAGTGTCAATGGGTTCTGACACCTCGAACCGAGCTGCGATAGTCTTGCACGCCACTAGTGCACTAATAAATAATTGGTGTACTTAATCGGCGTATTTGTCCTGCCTGTCCGGTGGCTGTGTGGCATGAATGTGTGTGAGTAGATCTTATTTTTAAGAATGATGTTGATGTGAAACTGTAGAGTTGTGGACTAACGGAGGCCATGGGTTGGCCTCCCTCGTTGCTCGTGTCCTGTTAAAAAACAAGTTAAGTTTCATATGTTTGTGCGCCAATACAAAAGAAGCTGAGACCTGGATTACATTAGAACATGCCTGCCCCCACAGGACACTTCCAATGTCCACCGTCTACATGACACAAGGCAATGAAATCACTAAAAGCGGCGGGGTCCGGGTATTTTTCGTATCAGTTTGATAAAGAAAGGGAAACAAAAAATTGGTTTTGATAGTTGATGTTTTGGATTTTAATTCATTCCATTTATATATATTTTTTTTAATTTCGCTTCAAATTTTGATTATAATTTGAAAGAATCCACGGACGAAAAATACACTGACCAAGCTGGCTGTAAGGGATAAGATGTATTTTTGTATAAATAACTTTTGTAAATGCTTTCCAGTGAGCGGAGGAATTGGCTCACAATAGGAGACTTCCTCTTGTACCGTCAACCAACATTTCCCCAGAAGATGTCCAATTAAACTGATGCCCAGGAACCAGGCGCACCAGTCTCCAAAATTCCGCATCAATATTGTCAGAATTCTATATGAAATGATGGCAAATACACTCTGTAAGTTAGCATTTTGCACTAGTACACAGCATTTAAATAATTAGTATATAAAATTTAATAATTACATCAATCGTTTTGGAGACAGGTATCCAACCAATGTGGGAATACACCAAGTGGCCAAGCTTTGGTTGTAAAATATTCCTTTCCTTAGAGACTTGGTGGAAAATGGCTATGTAAGCATTCAATAATTCATTTCAATTAAATATATTTTTTGTAACGGCTCAACATCACAATAGCAGTTCGTCCTCAGGAGGATTGTAAGAGAGATTGTTGATTCCATCAACAGAAAAAGTCCAAAGTAATGTTAAGCATAACACATGGAGTTTAAGGTTACTTTAAGGATTAAACGACAATGAACCATGCCTTTAACGGGTTAGACGCATGATGCCGATCAATGACACTTACAAGTTCATTCTAATGTGATTGTATATGGCTCATTAGTTAACAAATTGAAATGTTTTTAACACTAATATAGATTACAAAATATTTTTTCCTAAGCATACTGGCACATGTCTTTGGGTAAAACGAAAAATTAAAGCAGAACGTGCACCTCTTGTCAATGACACGAGGTCTGAAAGCTGAAGGAGAAGTTAGGACATACAAACAGTCCAAAAGCATTAGATCCCTTCAAATGTGTCTTGCCCGTCCTAGACTTTTAATTGTAAGTACATAACATTTATTTACTAAAAAAAAAAAGTTTCAATGGAATTATCAGACATTACATAAACTTTATGTTTATGTCACACATAGAACTGGTGTTGTGAGGATTGTAACATATGTTGAAGCCCAGGTTAATGTCTACAAAGAGTATCGAAGAGCAACCTGATATGGCCCGCATGTCAAAGACCGCAAGTCACTAACATTCTCCTGGAGCGGACGTGAAATCATACACACACCGCCATAGAGGAAGTGCTCTCCAAATATCCCTTCTTAAAGATGCCTCTATAGTAAGTGGAAACAAACCGTGTGAATGTATTTGGCATAATACAATACAGTGGGCTCCCGCTATTATCGCGGGGGTTCCCTTCATCACCATCGCCTTCCGCTTCATTCCGTTGCCAGGGTACACGGGGGGCTGGCCAGGTATAAGCATAGACGTCTCCAGGCACTTTGCCCAGAGTCCGAAGGCGGTTGTGGCTTGATAGGGGGAACACAGCACATCTGTGGAACCTGAGCGGTTCCCATGCCAGCACAGACGACAGTGACCCACATGCTTAGATAGACCGCAGTCCGCACAAAGCTGAGGAGGGACGCAGTCCGCTGCTAGCGTGATGAGAACTGCATCGGTCCCACAATCTGATAGACTCAGTCCCACAAGGCGTGGTATGAGGAGCCAGTCCCACATGCTGAGAGTCTCTGTCCACATGCTGATGAGACTCAGTCCCACTAGCTGAGAGATGCAGTCCCACAACTGAGAGACTCAGTCCCCACATGCGGAGTGACTCAGTCCCACAAGCTGAAGACTCAGTCTCACAACGAGAGACTCACTCAGAGTCCCGACAAGCGGAGAGACGCATCCCACCAGGCTGAGAGACGCTAGTCCCACAAGCGAGAGACCAGTCCCACAAGCTGAGAGACGCAGTCCACAAAAGCTAGAGACCGCAGTCCCATCCAGCGTTCCTGGGTCTTCCTGAGGCCTTCCTCGCCAGGGGACGAATGCCTCGGAACACCGCAACCAGGACGTCCCAGGAGTCAATTACGCATGTGCTTTTACTTTCTTTTCAAACTATGCACATAGAAATTATTTGTGGCAATAATATGACGCGGTATTTATGTGTTATGTTCCACAGTGTAATAGATGAGGTTGGAACAGATTTCTACACCGGAGTCGTGGCAGTCTGGTGACCTGGCTTCAGAAGAAGTCTTTGTCGGTTTTTGCCAACATACTTTAAGCTGGGCCCAGGGGAAGTCAACAGTGGCTAAACAGTACACTGATGTCAGACATGATGCCCCTGGTTGAAAGACCTACCAGGTAGTCAAAGTCATTCTGGTAGTAGACATGAAAGTTGATCTGCTTTTGTTTACGATGGAATGGCATTGTGTGTTTTTGGGGGGTGTCCTCCCCCTATTTAAGGAAATCGACTTGAGGGCTGGACTCCATTCTGTTTGCCTTCAATCTTCAGATGAAAAGATTGAACATTACATCACTTGGGGAGAGGTAGGTATCTGATTTTCCCCACAGTGCGTGGGTGAAATGTAGAGGCTCATTTCACTACGGTGTACAATAAAGCATAACTTGGAGCCATGAGAAGCTACACACACACCATAGCTCCTAGCTAATTTGCATTCACTCTTTCTGTCCCACTTGTTTCTGGTAGCACTGCACTGACCATGAGGTTATTACTGCAATTGGACATTAACATTTAATTGTATTTACTTTACAAGACTAGATTCTATTCCCATTAACTATGAATCGCCTTTTGTCCTAATATGTGACTACTGTTTGTATTTTATTGAAACACGCTGTACCATTTTATTTACTGAGATGTTCCACCCCGTAATCCAACGTTTCAACTGATGGAGAATGACTGGAAAGTGCGATGACCAGTGCTGGGCCCATTTGGTGAAAGTGGATGGCGTGGATGTGTGCCAGTGCACACTTTTGATAGAAGCTTTCCGATAACGGCCTACAGGAAGTGTACTTCGTGTTCATCATTGCATACCCACCTCCCTGGGGGAAAAACACGTTGAGCTTTCCTTCTTCAGCGGCGCATTGTCTGCATTGTGAAGAGGGAGACAAGACTGAATCCTGCCAATAACTGTGCTCAGAATAATTAACCAATTTTTGATAGATGCCTCCCATGCAGACCAGTGCCCTAAAGCATGCGAAGAACGTTTACTCTGTGTTAAGTTTTATTCAGCATGGTGGGGCTGTTCATGGCCCATCGAACCAGAAAAGATAGAATCAATTGCGTTGAGGGACCAATTTACCATTTCCATTCTTGCTAAAAGTTGTCTGTGGCAAAACTCCAGGAAAAAGACAAAAACAGGAGATAGCAAGCAGTCAGAAGCAGGAGCGTCTGAGACACGTCTTTGCTCGACGGAGGCGGAAGAGAGAAGCCGAGATTGCAGAGATTGCAGAGATTCCTCTATGTGCATCTGATCCTCAAACTGTTGAGCCAAATTTAGATAAATTAATGGACCAATTTGGAGATAATCTGTTTAAATTTGTTCTTAAATGCAGAGAGAAGAATCTTTTACATTTGTCAGTTCAACAAGAAATTACTGATGATGTCCAATTTCTCCTTTGTTTTTTTAAAGAAAACTATGATGCCTTTATTTCTTATCATCTTGAAAAAAGCGGGTTTGCTATTTCAAAGTGCCCTGAGCTTCAGCAAGTTTTAAATTCACCTGATTTCTTTGTTAAAGCTTGTGAGGCAGTTCGGTCTCCTTACATGATTAAAGAGCACTGCAAGACCAAGATGGACTATACGGCACCTGCACACTTTGCATTGAAAGACTCCAGTGGAAACACTATAGGGACCTATTCTTATGTTCCAATATCTAAAGTTTTACAGAAGTACTGTTCCCATGAAGATGTCTGGGATCAAATATTATCTGAAATGGATGAAGTCAAAGATGAAACCACACTGACAGACTATCGTGATGCTCTATATTTTAAGGAACATGTTTTTTTCAAAGAGCACCCAAATGCTTTAAGGATTCATTTATATGAAGATGAATTTGAAATTGTTAACCCTTTAGGGTCAAAGCGAACCAAATATAAGTTGTGTGCGTTTTACTACACTGTTGGGAATCTGAGTGGGAAGTACCGATCTCAGCTTAAGCATATTCATTTGGCTATGCTAGTTCGCTACTCTCACATGAAACAGTTTGGTATGGAGGTCATATTAAAACCAATGATTGATGACTTAAAACTGCTTTCAACACAAGGCATGATTATAAAAGCATCTGGAAGAGAGAGTAAAGTTTATGCTGCTTTAGCAACTTTTTCAGGGGATAATCTGTCAGCTCACATGATTGGTGGGTTTCGCATGTGTTTTCACTCTGGTCGAATTTGTCGTTACTGTATGGCAACCCATTCAGAAATTAATGACAAGTTTCAAGAAGATTGCTATGTTCTTCGAACAAGTGAGGTTCATGAGTATCTTCTCCAATCAGTCGAGCAAAATGTTGTAAATGCTGCATTGTATGGAGTACAGTACAGAAGCCCATTTGATGCACTTGATTATTTTGATGTGACAAAGTCTCTGCCCCCAGACATAATGCATGATCTTTTGGAGGGTGTTTTACCACTGACCATGAAACATGTCATTGTGGAAGCATGTAAACAAAAGCATATAAGCATAACTGAGCTAAATGAAGAACTTCATAGATTCTGCTTCGGACAGAATGACAAGGCCAATAAGCCTATAATGCTTTCAGAACAGGTTATCAAAAAAAAGGGGATCGTAGGTACGGCAGCCCAGAAATGGTGTCTCTTCCGATTGCTGCCTTTTATAATGGGACACCGTATTCCTCCTGGTAGCAGATACTGGCATGTGTTCCTTTTGTGCAGAGATATTGCAGACATTGTTTTAGCAGATAAAGTGAGGAAAGATGAAATGGCCTTTCTAAAAATGCTAATACACACATTCCTTTCTGAGATGAAAGAAGTTTTTGGAGCTGTATTGACATCTAAATGTCATTTCCTTTCACATTATCCAAGACTTCTATTAATGTATGGTCCTCTCCGTTCTCTTTGGTGTATGCGTTTCGAAGGGAAACACCAGTATTTTAAGAGTCTGACGAGTAACTGTAGAAATTTCAGAAACATAACTATGACATTGAGCACTCGTCACCAGCTGAAACAGTGTTTTGATTTTTCACCTTGTAATATCTTGGGAGACTTTGAAAAGGTGCCCGGAAGAAGCATCAGTACACCCATTTTGTCACTTCCCATTTGTCTTCAATCTACATTAAAAAAAAGCTGCAACTTCAGCAATATGGAAGGGAAAGTGTTTCAGCGTGTATCTGAAGTGATAGTAGACAATATAAAATATGCTGTTAGAGATGTGTTGACTCTAGATCTTGTACACGAGGAAGAAATTCCAGTGTTCGGACAAATCAAATACATACTTAATATTGATACAGAGTGGCTTCTTTGCAGTAAAATGTTGTATCCATTGTCCTTTGACCAGCATGTCCACGCATATCGTGTCAAAGTAGACAATGAGTGGATTTTGATTAAACCTGGAGATGAAAAGGACCATACGTCGCTTGATGCATACACTATTGATGACAAGTTATATGTTGGATTGAGATGTTCTGTATAAACGACTGTTTAAAAAAATCCAATCTGTAACGCATCTTTGTTTTATGTTCAGTTTCTATAGTTGGAACTTTTTGGTTCAACATTTTGTACCAAACTTGTTACTGTGTATTTTAACATGTAAACTAAAGTGAATGAAATGTAATTACATTTATTTTCTGAAAAATAAATATTTTATTGAATTTAAGGGTTTGTATTTGCCTAAGGAACAGATCCCTCCAGTTGTACCTCAGCGGGTACAACATTTATCCTTTTATATGGGTACATTTTTGTACCTGTACATAAAGGTACATATTTGGCGCTTGAGGTCCAGTAAAGTACTATTATAGGTACAGACGATAAGGTACATAATTGATCCTATGTTGAGCGGTACAACTTTGTTCTTCTCTAGGGTACTGTGGGGGCGACAAACCCATTGTACCCTTTTAGGTCCATTCCAGTCACTCCATTTCTTAGTGTGTAGGTTTGCTTTACTATTATTATTATCAATTACTATTATTATGTGTGATTATTATGAGACTTGTTCTTCTTCTCTGCTCTGTTTCATTCAGACTGTTTGGCATTGCAGGTTTTTTGTTGGTTGTTGATTGTATGTCACTTAGAATGGAATATAATAAAATCCAAAAATAATATATAACAATTAAAGAGACGAGGGGAGGGTAAACAACACGCATACCTTTCTACAGATGTGTGTGTGTGGGAAACATGACATACATGTTTAAATTAATACGTATTTTTTGTGGACCTTTTTTAAGGCAAGTTTAATGTATTTACCATATTGACATGTTTAAGGTCTCATTAATTACCCACGGTGGGGAAATTTTAGTGTTGCAATCACTAGTTACAAAACAATAGGAATGGGCAGACAGCACAAGACAAATGAACACGGCTCTAAAGAAGCTAGTATAAAATCTATATCTTTAGCATAATAAAGAAGCTAGTATAAAATCTCTAGCTTTAGCATAATAAAGAAGCTAGTATAAAATCTCTAGCTTTAGCATAATAAAGAAGCTAGTTTATAATACTGTATTTTCTCATGGTGTTACTAGCTTGAAGGTATGGGACAAAGTGGCTTAAAACCTTTTATGTCATTTCCTGTTTTTTTTTTTTTTTACAGCTTCTCCAACCAGTGTTTCATTCCTTATTCGGCCTTTACCCAGCGACAAACCCTCACTCGACCAACCCTCAGCTGCTGTTAAAACCCCCCAGCCTCCACATCCATCACACGCCACACACACAGTTTACCCACTGCCCAGAGACCGCACAGAGACCACACAGAGACCACACAGAGACCACACAGAGACCGCACAGAGACCACACAGAGACCGTACAGAGACCACACAGAGACCGCACAGAGACCACACAGAGACCGCACAGAGACCGCACAGAGACCACACAGAGACCGCACAGAGACCTCACAGAGACTTCACAGAGACCTCACAGAGACCTCACAGAGACCGCACAGAGACCGCACAGATACTGTAAAGAGACCACATAGAGACCGCACAGATACCGTAAAGAGACCACACAGAGACCTCACAGAGACCTCACAGAGACCTCACAGAGACCTCACAGTGACCTCACAGAGACCTCACAGAGACAGCACAGAGACAGCACAGATACTGTAAAGAGACCACACAGAGACCTCACAGAGACCACACAGAGACCACACAGAGACCGCACAGAGACCGCACAGAGACCGTACAGAGACCACACAGAGACCGCACAGAGACCACACAGAGACCGCACAGAGACCGCACAGAGACCACACAGAGACCGCACAGAGACCTCACAGAGACCTCACAGAGACCACACAGAGACCGCACAGATACTGTAAAGAGACCACATAGAGACCTCACAGAGACCACATAGAGACCTCACAGAGACCACACAGAGACCTCACAGAGACCACATAGAGACCTCACAGTGACCTCGCAGAGACTGCACAGAGACCGCGCTCTCCCTTGGGTGTGCTAACATCAGTCCTCGCAGCTAGCATTTAGTGGAAGCCATCGATCGCTTCTGTGTAATTAACACATTCTGCGTCTGGGAATAAATCAGGGGTTGATGAGGGAATTTGTGTGTCACCGGTGGTAGTGGAGTTCCAGAGAGAGAGAGAGAATGGAGGGAGGAGGGAGGAAGGAGGAGCGAGGAGGCCGAGGACCATTAGAGTGAAGGAGTGATGGTCCCGGTGAGAGAGGGGAAGGTGTGGGCGGGGGAGAGAGAAGTGCCCGGTGAGAAACAGTGTAAATCTGCAGCAAGAAGCGATTGTGACCACAGGCAACGGAAAAATATCAGGGAGAGACGGAGAAGCAGGGGCCGCAGGGATTTAGGATCGATTTGAAGAAATTAGGTGAATCGGATGTTTTAACGGATAAAAGGTGTAATGATAATAATGATAACGTTATTCGTATTATATTTATATTTCCACAAAAACTCAAAGTGCTGCAGATTCAAATACAAACACATCAAATTTACATAAAATATAAAAAAGTACGAAGGGGTAGATTCAGCACAAAAAGCCAGTCCCTGTGCTCCTCAGAGTCCCAGCAGGAGGCCAGTCCCTGTGCTCCTTCATATGGCACTATACTATACAGCAGGGGTCTCCAACCTGTAGCTCGGGAGCCACCAGTAGCTCGCCACCCCTTCCAGGTAGCTCCCCAAAGGATTTAGAAAAGAACAAATCAAATGATATATGTAATATTTCAGATAGTATTAATAACTTTTCTATTATTGAAAAGCACTTACTTTGTCACTAGCAACAATGTGTTAGATAATGTTCCAATATTAACCTTGTTCACATCAATTTATTTAAAAAAACTTCTCAGGGCCGCTTAAAGGAGTAGCTATCTGCCTTTATCGTCCCGGGAAACACAAAACCTCCTCCGTCTCCTTATTGACGAGGCGGGAACTCTCAGAACACCATCTATAACGTCTAGACCACAGCGCGGTGAGGAAGTTTATATATATTTACGCGGCGTATCGAGGTCAGTCACGGTTCGCCACCAGCCCATCTCTCCTCATCTGTGCCCGAAAAACACACACACTGCAAATCAAAAAGTCAAAGTCCCGCTAATATCTCTCTTCACATCCACGACCTCTGCACGAATCCATCTCCAGGAGTCGAAAAGGATGTAGGGACTGATGTGTTCCACTTTTATATTGTTTTTATCTGTTTGTTTGAACGGGACAGTGCACATTAGTCCATACAGTGTGTGTCCATTATGACAGATTTGGGCCAGTTTCCATCTCTGTCTACAGCCTCAGCCCTGCCTCACGTGGCCTCAGTCCTCGTTCTACAGTCTGAGTCCTGGATCTATAGCCTCAGTCCTCGTTCTACAGTCTGAGTCCTGGATCTACAGCCTCAGTCCTCGTTCTACAGTCTGAGTCATGGATCTACAGCCTCGGTCCTCGTTCTACAGTCTGAGTCCTGGATCTACAGCCTCAGTCCTCGTTCTACAGTCTGAGTCCTGGATCTACAGCCTCAGTCCTCGTTCTACAGTCTGAGTCCTGGATCTGCAGCCTCAGTCCTCGTTCTACAGTCTGAGTCCTGGATCTACAGCCTCAGTCCTCGTTCTACAGTCTGAGTCCTGGATCTACAGCCTCGGTCCTCGTTCTACAGTCTGAGTCCTGGATCTACAGCCTCAGTCCTCGTTCTACAGTCTGAGTCCTGGATCTACAGCCTCAGTCCTCGTTCTACAGTCTGAGTCCTGGATCTACAGCCTCAGTCCTCGTTCTACAGTCTGAGTCCTGGATCTGCAGCCTCAGTCCTCGTTCTACAGTCTGAGTCCTGGATCTACAGCCTCAGTCCTCGTTCTACAGTCTGAGTCCTGGATCTACAGCCTCAGTCCTCGTTCTACAGTCTGAGTCCTGGATCTGCAGCCTCAGTCCTCGTTCTACAGTCTGAGTCATGGATCTACACCCTTCTGTCTTTGGGATAACAACTGTTTAGGGCCATACAAGTATAAAATGGATTGAATTGAGTCTGTGGTCCCATTGTGGCCATCTTTAAAGAAACAGAGTGAACACATTCTCAAAAAGGAAGAGGAACCAATTTTATATCACAACAAAAAGTGATGAAAAATAAGTCAATTATTTTTCAAAATGGGCAAAATGAATATTATTTAAACAAGATTTTTCAATGGAACAATGAGCAAAAATAGCTTATTTTAAAAAGATACAGAAATGTCTCCATTGGAATGAGGAAATAAAGCCACAGTTCTTGAAATCAGACTAAATGACTGTCTCGTTGAAGAAACTAGATTTAAAACAGAATGAGCTAAAATGAAGACAAAAACATCTCATGGAATTGAATTATGTTTTTTCCAATTAATAAGTTTTGATGATGTGAGAATCTGACAATGGGGAAGTTATGTTTTTACGACTGACCTTTCCAAAACAAAAGACTGAGTCGTTTTCCTTTTTTCAGCCCAGACAGATCTCGTCCTCTCGTCCTCAGCGTCGCAGAATGAAACCCTCTCGTGTTATAATTTACACGTGAATTGGCCAATAAAAACACAGCTTATTAAATTAACTTGGTAATTGGATTGCTGCTTGCGCAATACAATAAATTGGTTATAATGGAAATGTCTCGCAGAGATGTGGCTCCTCTTCGTCACAGGGCAGAAGGGTTTAGAGCCGTCGCAGCAGAGAAAGAGCAGAACAAGCAACAGAGGTCGAGGAGTATAAGGAGAATTCTCTGATTTGGACGAAGAGAGGACACAAACAAGAGACGTCAACAGAGAAATATGATCTGAGGATAAAAATAATGCATCGGTTTAAACAGCGCTTTTTGGACAATCTTTCACTCCATATACAGCTGTGATAAACTACTACTGTAGCCACATCTGCCCTGGGGCACACTGACAGAAGCAAGGCAACCAGTCTGTGCCATCGGCCCCTCCCACCACCACCAACCATTTATGAACCAACTAGGACTCTGAGGAGCACAAGGACTGGCCTCCTGCTGGGACTCTGAGGAGCACAGGGACTGGCCAAATGTATCATATATGAACCCAACCATATGTTAATCCATGTCATGTATTCTGTTCATCAAGAAGCTTTTTGGCAATTATTTTCTTTTCAGTAAGACTTAATCCAAGACCGATTATAAACACTAATCTCCTCTCATCTCGTCTCCTCTCATCTTGTCTCATCTCCTCTCATCTCGTCTCATCTCGTCTCGTCTCATCTCGTCTCATCTCGTCTCTTTTCATCTCGTCTCTTTTCATCTCGTCTCATCTCTTTGCATCTCGTCTCATCTCCTTTCGTCTCATCTCGTCTCATCTCTTTTCATCTCGTCTCCTCTCATCTTGTCTCGTCTCATCTCGTCCCCAAACCATCTCTCAGTTTCTCACCGTGCAGAGAACACTCGATAAACGCCACCCTCTCTCTTTCCGTTAATGACACTCTCCTCTCCAGTATTTCCTGGGTCTTAAATGAGCTATAGTCCCCGCGGTTCTGGCAACGCGCCTCCAAAACACATCCCCATCCGTTAGCTCTGATCGATTGCATTACAGTTAATTAAATATTGGCAAATTGCTCAGATCCGAGTTTGGCTCATTAAAGTTACTCCCGATCGCATCACTCACTCTACGCGCTTCCGTTTTTATCACTGGCTCTTGGCGCTTCCACTCAACCGGAAAGAAATGAACGTCTCGCCTTCACACTCTGGTATAGTTCAAGCCATGTATCTTTGCTATGGCTAATAATGATAATGATAATGATAAAAATGATAATAATAATAATAATGATAATAATGGTAATAATAATAATGATAAAAATGATAATAATGATAATAATGATGATAATAATGATAATAATAATGATACAAATGATAATAATGATGATAATAATGATAATAATGATAAAAATGATAATAATGATGATAATAAAGATAATAATAATGATGATTATAATAACGCTTTCTCCCAAACACGGTGGTGATAAACTACCACTGTAGCAACAGCGGCCCTGGGGCACACTGACAAAAGCGAGGCAACCAGTCTGTGACATCAGCTTCTCCCACCACCACAAAGTAAGTACGTATTTTTTATTCATATAGCGCCTTCACAGACCAGAGTCACAAAGCGGGGTCACCGTAGAGAAGGCGCTTGCCAGACCTATTGCCACCCGGAGGAAACCTACGCAAACACAGGGAGAACATGCAAACTCCACGCAGAAAGGCCTGGAAGTGGAATCAAACCCAGGACCGTTAACCGCTGTGCCTAATTCACACACACACACCAGACTCATTCTATCATGGGTAGAAGTGTCTTGCCTAAGAACACAGCCACAGTTTGGCACTTTACATTCGCTGCCGCCCCACTGTGGCACCTGCTGTTCACAGAGGTCTCCCATCATAGTACTAACCAGTCCCTGCCCCTGCTGAGCTTCAGAGTTCTAGTTTTAACAAGAAGCGCCACAAGCAGCATAAGAAAACATGACACATCCAATAAAAACTGTGTCTATTTCATTTTTCTCATAATCTGAGCAGAGATCGGGAAAGACGCAGCGGAGACAGAAGTGTGTATAAGGAGTGACAGCGTACATTTGCTCATCTGTCAGATGGCGCGAGGCTTTTCCTTGGCTGTAACGGCAGACACAGACCAGGTGTGTTCACGTCTGACTCTGATGTGAAGAGTCAATCACTCCCCACGCCTTTATCTCATGTCAACAATCTATTTTTATGTTCTTTTATCCGTCCATAAACTCATGATCTACCCCCGTATGCTGCTTTCCCCTGGCTGCTCTCGACAGAACATGTGGAAGTCACTGTTAAAAATGGGGGGAACTAGTTTTATCATAATGTATAGGCAAGGTAGGTGTCTTTGTATAGCACAGTTCATACACAAAACACAACAAGATAGAAAACAATAACAAAAAAAGCATTAAAGGAGCAGTATGTAAAAATGTGGCCAAAAGTGGTACTGCAGCCTCTCCCACTTCCCCTGACTCAGGTTGCCAGATATGCAGACGAATCCAGCTGGGACCATAACAGCTGAATAGACGAGTTTTGTCGACAACAAATCTATAACCAACACCTTTTTCACAAAGATAGAAATCCTGGTTTTATTCCTTGTTTTGTCGTTAATGATTTGAGAATCATAACGAGACCTTTTTTAGTTCTGCGCCACATGGTACTTTACCAGTGAGATTAGCTCCACGCGGTGAGTTCTGGCGCCCTGATCACAGACTTTCTGATTGGTGAAACAGTGGAGGGCGGGACATCAAAATTAAAACAATAACAAGATAAAGGAGCTGGAAAACTATTTTAGAAATCAAATATCTCTGAACTACTACCACTTGGAAAAAGCCAAACTAAAAATGTGATAGAGGCCAAAAAAATAGATAAAACCAAACTGCAAAAACACAAGAGGAGTAAGTGCAAAAAAGTATGATACATGGTAAAAATGAGAAGTAGGAGTGAAGCGATGCACTACTCTCACGATACAATACTATCCTTGATATTCAGCACTGATACGCTGTGATACACGATATTCCCCCACGGTACGATATATATCATGATATTCAGTCTCTGGTCTTCATCAAGAAAAGTTGCTTTTGAGAGCAAATGAGTTTTACTGGATTGTTCTACAGACTTCAGTTTGTCGTGGCGTGAAAGTGAGGCGCCCCAGCTTTTATACATCCATTCCGCCTTAAATCTCTATATTTACCCAAGCTTGGAACTGCCACTATAATGTGCAGTAGGTCATTGCTTTTCTGACTATTTCTCTGTATGAAAAATATGTCCTGTTTTTAATAAGGTAAAGACGGAATGTTGACGTCTGATTTGTTTAAAACATTTTACTTTTACAAGGCAATTTACTAATCTGTGACTTCCTGTTACTTACAAGGCAACAAAAATGATCCTGAATCTTTTTGTTCAAATAACGATTTGTTTCTAACGTGGGGGTGTCTTGATATATGAACTCGAAGCACTTGAAGCAGACCAAGGTCACCCTAAGTGCTTTACAACGGTCGAGCGTTCAGTTAGCGCTTGTGCCACAGCAAACACCATCCTGCCTTAAATCTCCACATTTATCTAAGCTGCCAATATAAGGCAGGTCATTGCTTTTGACCAGTAGTGATTGCGTTGCGTCTCTCGTCTGATATTAGGCGATAAAAGAGCGGGAGCAGAGAGAGTCCTGCAGCTCCCATGAGGCTCACAGAAAATGCATTGGACCAGATGGAAACGGACACAGACTATAGTCCACTCGGCGTCACGTGGTTCATTACCAACACGTTCAGTTCAATGAGTCAATGAGGAGGAGGCGGCGGGTCAGACGGGAGCGCTCTCTCTGGACCATACTGCAACAGTCGATACAGAGACACATTATGGGAATCTAGGCATACGCTAATTGTACACATGGTAAAACAAAATAGAAAAATCACTGAAACTGCAGCGAGTCCTAAGTGTCTCTGAAACTGTTGTTTTGTGTTTTATAATTGTTATTTTTCTTGCTTTTTCTGCCTTAGATGTTCAGTGTTCATGGTTTTACACAGGTCCAGACCAGAGCAGAGAGGATTCATGGTTTTACACTGGTCCAGACCAGAGCAGAGAGGATTCATGGTTTTACACAGGTCCAGACCAGAGCAGAGAGCAGAACTAAGTGGATCAGGAGAAAATCCACCGGAGGAATGCTAACTTTATGAAAAATGCTAAAGAAGTATTTAGCATTTTACTTTGGACCAGAACAGTATTTATCAAGCATGTACAGTACCTATCTCTATATCTATCTATCTAAGTGGTCAAATGTATCTTAATTCAAGCACATTTTAACTGCCTTAAAACAAGATTTGCCAACGGGACAAAGCAAAATGATCTTGGTTTAAAAAGACACAGAAAATGTCTCACTTGGAATGAGGAAAGACATGATATCTTGTTATAATAAACTAAAATGAAGATAAAACCTCTGGATTCAAGCATTTCTTCGGTCATGTTTGATCATTTTCTGAAGCGTAGCCGCTAACTAAGACATGACAATGTTTCTGGGGCGATGACTGTAATGTGCCAACAATACAATGGTTCAATAATTGGGTGCCGATCCCACAAACATCTCATTTGTTCCCCACAGTAACAAAACATTTCCCAGGTGTAGGGACTAATAATGTGCGGAGCCGAGGTGCAAATGCCAATGACATTTAAAAACTATACAATTATTATGGTTAGGTCTCGATGTGGACAAACAAGCTCCTTCCAAGCAAAACAAGGAGGTCGTGTTAATGCAGAAATAGACACTGACATTAGGAACTAGACGAGTAGCTAGAGTCGTACGTTAGCGTTAGCTGTGATTTTGTTTCGCAATGAATATGAGATGGAAGATAAAGTCATATTTTTTTTGTATCCTTAAGCGCAAATTCAGACTGAAAGACCGGGTGCAACTCCCCCCTTCCAGGCAAACCAATCACACAGCTCTGCCAGCCTTGAGCTTCAGCCAATCACACAGCGTCTTCTCACTAACGTCACTTTTACGTACATGTGTGTAAATATATTTTATATTGTTTCGCCTTTGTTCACTCTCCTGTACAGCACTTTGTGATTTGTATCTGTAAAAAGCGCTTTCTAAATAAACTTTACTTACTTACACAGCCCGGCCAGCCTCCTGCCAACCCACTGCCAGCAAAGCGGGCAGTTTAAAAGGCAGCCACTTCCTGACAAGCAGCGCTCCTGAAGCTCTTAACACCCACCACCTCCTCCAGCTCTGGCTCCTGCTCTGGCTCCTGCTCTTGCTCCTTCTCTGGCTCCTTCTCTGGCTCCTTCTCTGGCTCCTTCTCTGAATATTTTTTTAAAGGTCCCATATCTCAATTTCTCACAGTCCTTCTATTCTCTGTCTTTGGGCCAAATGCACATATTTACACCAAAAACTCATTTTCTCAAGTTGACATGATGCCAACACTTTACGTCCCTGTCAATGGCAGAAAAACAGTGATGAAGCGAAGGCAGACTGTGGTAGACTGTGGTAGACTGTGGTAGACACGGACGCTGGGAAAGGCTGTGCACTGATTCGCTGTTTTGGTTTCTCTCACCTGTCAATTACCTCCTGAAGGCGGGGCTTTTGGAGCTCAAGCTACGTAAAAACAAAGGGAATCAGGTCGTTTTGCTTCCTCTGGAGAATAAAAGAGAGAGATTGCTCTCTAACTAAAGCTTGTTAGATCCATGAAAAAAACAACTCTGGGCAAACAGCTGTGATCATGTTTAAAGCAGAGAAAAGTCAAAAAGCGTGATATGGGACCTTTAAGCAGTTCAAAATGACATTGAGTCTAGACTAGATAGAATTCTGTAAAAAAAAAAAAACACTAAATTGCAACCTGAATCCGTGAAATCTGTGAAATTGGTGAGACATCGAGAGGGCGAAAGGTGACCCATGTTGAAGTGAAAAACTCTGACAAATCCTCAGAGTAAAAAAAACAATTTATAAACAACAATTGGACATAATATTTTGGCTGCAGCTAGAGTTTATTTGAGAGTACATAATTAAATACTAATTGTCCCGCTGGAATCAAACCCACGCACATTATCAGTGATCAGGGTGAGCTATAAACAGCGCCGGTCTCGGAGGTCCCTCAATCTGGCAACCCTCTCGGAAGCGTTGCCAAGTGCAGACGGAATGTCAGGATTTTGGCAGAAGATGTGTCTCTGTAGAAGTGAGAGCCATGTTGCCCTGGCACAAACTCACACACTCTTTGGGATAAGTTCTAAGATGGCCGACATCCCCCGGCTGCCAGCGTTATGTTCACAAGGCCCTAAGGCATGCTGGGAAATAAGGATGTCTCTGTCGGGAGCCGTGACCTGGCCGTGTTTGTGATGATTTTGATTTGATAATTAAATGATAATTCTCTGGTAAAGAAATGTTATAGATTGTTAAGTCAATCTATAACTTGAGGGGCTGGTGCCATGAGACTTTGGCGGCATCTCTGACTGCCACCCCCCTGACCCAGAAATGGATTAAAGGGTAGAAAATGGATGGATGGATGGATGGAAGTCAATTACCAGCACTTAGATATTTAAAATTCTGCAGTTTGAGTCCTGACTAGAACCAGGAAGTACCATCACATCAGTCCGGACTAGAACCAGGAAGTACCATCATATTACTCACGACTAGAACCAGGAAGTACCATCACATTGGTCTTGGTCTCAGGTCTCTGTCCTCGCAAGGGTTAGGGTTAGGGTTGTCGTACCAAAGTACATCTGTGACATGTTAGAGCCATATGAACCAACTCTGAGAAGGACAGGGACTGGCCTCCTGCTGGGACAAATAGTAACAATAGTAAGCAAATAGATTGTGCGCCATTGACGCAATAAGATGTCAATTCACTTTTTTCCTGTTCCCAGATGTCTAATCTATCTAATATGTATGGGGATTAGCTTTAGAGCATATTGTATCAAGCCAGCAGGTGGCAGCAGCGCTGCGTCTGGATGTTTTGAAAACAGGATGCACTTTTTTTCTGGTGTTTTCAGTCTGGAGACTGGTGTTTTCAGTAAAACTTTCAGTAAAAATTCCCTCTACTCGACTGGGATTACAGGGGAACGAAACAAGGTTCAGATAGTCATAGTACACAATGTTCTGTGGGTCTTGAAATATCTATGAAAATCATCAGAAACTGCTGGCAATATGGGAGTACCTGTTCTGAAATGGGCTGGCAGGCAATGATCTGAATAACAACTGATCCAGGAGCAGTGTAGATACATCCCTGGTCAAAGCTAAGGCACCATTGTGACCCCCACACAGACACTGGGCCACTCCACGGTCAAATACACTTCACAAGTTGACTGCCCTTTGATTATAAATTATTAATGAAATGCCTCCATCTCTCTCTGTACAGTGAGTGACTCTAAATAAGTACTGACCATAGACTGAGGTAGAGTCGGGGCCTGTGGGGAAAATATCAACTCTATTGACTCCAAAAGCAGCAGGACTAGAAGAACAATGATAAATTGATTAGTGTCGGCCCAAAGGGAGGATCTTCGGAGAGCTGCCGAGAGGTGAAACACAGTGCAAGGATAGCAGCCCACCTCCTGCGCTGCAAACATGAATAAGTGATTATGTGGGACTGGAGCAGTCTGGGTCTGCTGTTTTACACAACATGAATCTGGACTGGACTGGACTGGACTGGACCATGACCCTCGACTTCTGGGCTGCAGGAGAGTGAGAGAAAAGTAGCTACAAAGAAAAATACGTTGCTGAAAAGTGTACGCTAGGCCTGAGGGACAATCAATACTTTGACATTAATTTGTTCATAATTTATTATTTTTTTCCGATGCAGGAGAGTCTGATAGAGTCCGTGAGACATTTAGTAACATTTATGGACATTGGTCTGTGCTCCTTATGGACCAATGGCTCTACATGTTTTTCACATAGAGCTATTGTTAACATTAGCTGGAGCCAATTTCCTTATATGGGCATTAGTTTTGATGGCACGAGCCTTTGTGCATAACACAGACAGACAAAGCCGCTGTGATGGTTGACGGAATCTGATTGGCCAGGCCTCATGGCTAAGATCTGTATTTACAAAGTCCCTATGAAAATAAAACCAGCATCAGTTACTGAGCCAGAGGAGAAAAAGAGAGACCAGAAAGACAACTGAGAGAGACCAGAGAGAGACCAGAGAGAGATACCAGAGAGAGAGTCCAGAGAGAGACCAGAAAGAGACCAGAGAGAGAAAAGAGAGAGACCAGAGAGAGAGGGACCAGAAAGTCCAGAGAGAGACCAGAGAGAGAACAGAGAGAGACCAGAGAGAGAGACCAGAGAGAGACCAGAGACAGAGACCAGAGAGAGACCAGAGAGAGGCCAGCCAGAGAGGCCAGCCAGAGAGACCAGAGAGAGACCAGAGAGAGACCAGAAAAAGACCAGAGACCAGAGAGAGACCAGAAAAAGATCGTAGAGACCAGAGAGAGACCAGACAGAGACCAGAAAAAGACCGTAGAGACCAGTGAGAGACCAGAGAGAGACCAGAGAGAGACCAGAGAGAGACCAGAAAAAGACCAGAGAGAGACCAGAGAGAGACCAGGACTGATCAATGACAGAGTTTTGACGCTAGTTTAGAGTGATTTTTTGCTGATGCAGCAGAGTTTGTGAGGTGTAAGTTAAAGGACTGTGGGGATGATCCAGAAAACTCCACATTTAATGACATTTAAAAACATTTATGGACATTAATGGCTCTTTGTGTTTTCTGTTTTACTTCTTGTGTCGTAGTTTTCTTTTCTGACTTTGGGGAATTCAACAGTTGTGAAAACTCCTGTTGTGATTTAGGGCTTTGCAAGAACACATGGAATTTAACTGAATTGAATCGAGAAGGGGCCCCGGCATGGCGCAGCCGGGGCCCCACCCTGGAGCCAGGCCTGGGGTCGGGGCCCGTATGCGAGCGCCTGGTGGCCGGGCCTTAGCCCACGGGGCCCGGCCGGGCTCAGCCTGAAGGGATGACGTGGGCAGTCCCTCCTGTGGGCCCACCACCTGCAGAGGGGTCCGTGGTGAAGCGGTGCAGAGAGGACTGGGCGGCAGTCGAAGGCGGAGACCTCGGCGACCCAGTCCGCACACACAACATCTGGCTCTTGGGACGTGGAACGTCACCTCACTGGGGGGGAAGGAGCCCGAGCTCGTGGGGGAGGTTGAGCGATACCGACTAGAGATAGTCGGCCTCACCTCCACACACAGCTTGGGCTCTGGAACCCAACTCCTTGAGAGGGGTTGGACGCTCCACTTTTCTGGAGTTTCCCGCGGGGAGAGGCGGCGAGCTGGGGTGGCCATTCTCATTGCCCCCCATCTCAGCCGCCACGTGTTGGAGTTCTCCCCGGTAAATGAGAGGGTCGCGTCCCTCCGCCTCCGGGTGGGGGACAAGTCTCTCATTGTTGTGACGGCCTACGGGCCTAACAGCAGTGTAGAGTACCCGGCCTTCTTGGAGTCCTTGGGAGGGGTACTGGACGGTGCACCGCCCGGGGACTCCGTTATTCTCCTGGGGGACTTCAACGCCCATGTGGGAAACGCCGTGACACTTGGAGAGGGGTGATCGGGAAGAGCGGCCCCCCTGATCTGAACCCGAGCGGTGCTCAGTTGTTGGACTTCTATGCCAGTCGCGGTTTGTCCATCACGAACACCATGTTCGAGCACAAGGGTGTCCACCAGTGCACGTGGCACCAGGACACCCTAGGCCGGAGGTCGATGATCGACTTTGTTGTCGTATCATCTGACCTTCGACCGCGTGTCTCGGACACTCGGGTAAAGAGAGGGGCGGAGCTGTCAACCGATCATCACCTGGTCGTGAGTTGATCCGCTGGCAGGGGAAGAAGCCGGTCAGACCTGGCAGACCCAAGCGTATAGTGAGGGTCTGCTGGGAACGTCTCGCTGAGCCCCCTGTCAGACGGACTTTCAACTCACACCTCCGGGAGAGCTTCTCCCAGGTCCCGGCGGAGGAGGGGGACATGGAGTCCGAGTGGACCATGTTCTCTGCCTCAATCGCCGATGCGGCGGCTCGTAGCTGTGGTCGCAAGGTCTCTGGTGCTGGTCCCGGCGGCAACCCCCGAACCCGGTGGTGGACACCGGCAGTAAGGGATGCTGTCAGGCTGAAGAAGGAGTCCTATCGAGCCATGATGGTTCGGGGGACTCCTGAGGCAGCTGTCCAGTACCGGCAGGCCAAGCGTGCCGCGGCCCGGGCTGTTGCAGAGGCAAAAACCCGGGACTGGGAGGAGTTCGGAGAGTCCATGGAGCATGACTATCGGTCGGCCTCGAAGAGATTCTGGCAAACCATCCGGCGCCTCAGGAGGGGGAAGCAGTTCTTTGCCAACACCATGTACGGTGCGGGTGGAGAGCTGCTGACCTCGACTGGGGATATTGTCGGGCGGTGGAAGGAATACTTTGAGGTTCTCCTCAATCCCCCCGTCACGTCCTCTGTTACAGAGGCAGAGGCTGAGGATGTTGGGGCGGGTACATCCATCTCCCTGGCTGAGGTCACCAAGGTGGTTGGTAGCCTCCATGGTGGCAAGGCTCCGGGTGTGGATGAGATCCGCCCTGATTATCTAAAGTCTCTGGATGTTGTAGGACTGTCTTGGCTGACACGTCTCTGCAACATCGCGTGGCGATCGGGGGCAGTGCCAATGGAGTGGCAGACCGGGGTGGTGGTCCCTCTCTACAAGAAGGGGGACCGGAGGGTGTGTTCCAATTATCGTGGGATCACACTCCTCAGCCTCCCCGGTAAGGTCTACTCCAAGGTACTGGAGAGGAGGTTACGGCCGATGGTCGAATCTCGGATCCAGGAGGAGCAGTGTGGTTTTCGTCCCGGTCGCGGAACACTGGACCAGCTCTATACTCTCCATCGGATACTCGAGGGTTCATGGGAGTTCGCCCAACCTGTCCACATGTGCTTTGTGGATTTGGAGAAGGCGTTCGACTGTGTTCCCCGGGGTGTCCTTTGGGGGGTTCTCCGGGAGTACGGGGTCGGAGGTCCTCTGCTGAGGGCCATCCGATCCCTGTATGACCGGAACCAGAGCTGTGTTCGCATTGCCGGCAGTAAGTCAGACCTGTTCCCGGTGAATGTTGGCCTCCGACAGGGCTGCCCTTTGTCACCGGTTCTGTTCACTGTATTTATGGACAGAATATCTAGGCGCAGCCAGGGGTCGGAGGGGGTCCGGTTCGGAGACCACAGGATTTCATCTCTGCTGTTTGCGGACGATGTTGTCCTGTTGGCTCCAACGAACCAGGACCTGCAGCATGCGCTGGGACGGTTTGCAGCCGAGTGTGAAGCGGCTGGGATGAGAATCAGCACCTCCAAATCCGAGGCCATGGTGCTCGACCGGAAAAAGGTGCCTTGCCCTCTGCAGGTGGGTGGAGAGGTCCTTCCTCAAGTGGAGGAGTTCAAGTATCTCGGGGTCTTGTTCACGAGTGAGGGAAGAATGGAGCGTGAGATTGACAGGCGGATCGGTGCAGCGTGCGCAGTTATGCGGTCGCTGTATCGGACCGTTGTGGTAAAGAGGGAGCTGAGCCGAAAGGCAAAGCTCTCGATTTACCGGTCAATCTTCGTTCCCTCCCTCACCTATGGTCATGAGCTTTGGGTAATGACCGAAAGAACGAGATCGCGGATACAAGCGGTCGAAATGAGCTTCCTCCGCAGAGTGGCTGGGCGCTCCCTTAGAGATAGGGTGAGGAGCTCAGTCACACGGGAGGAGCTCGGAGTAGAACCGCTGCTTCTCCACGTCGAGAGGAACCAGTTGAGGTGGCTCGGGCATCTGTTCCGGATGCTTCCTGGACGCCTCCCTGGGGAGGTGTTCCGGGCACGCCCCACCGGGAGGAGGCCCCGCGGAAGACCCAGGACACGCTGGAGGGACTATGTCTCTCAGCTGGCCTGGGAACGCCTTGGGGTCCCCCCGGACGAGCTGGAGGAAGTGTGTGTGGATAGGGAAGTCTGGGCGTCTCTGCTTAGACTGCTGCCCCCGCGACCCGGCAACGGATAAAGCGGAAGAAAATGGATGGATGGATGGATGAATCGAGAATGAGACGACCCAAAGTCAGTCTCCTTTCCCTCTTAAGGCTGGTCCAGTCTCGCCCGAAGCAGTGCAGAGAGAAAATATATGTTTATGAATCCAAGCTGGAGTTGAGAGGACATTTCTTTCAGACGGACGAGGACTTTCTCATCCACTGAAGGTTTTTCAAGTTTTGCCTCATCATGTTAAAATAAGTTTGTATTTATGTCTCACTCACTAAAGACGATACACAGACAGAAGTATTGGTTTAAGTCTTGTTTGGTCAGAACTGCTGGACCTGCAATGGATAAAGCTGAAGAACATGGTTGAATGGAGCGGCATTTTCAAATGTATTTATTGTTTGTTTGGTTGGGACAGTTAATGTTATTGTATGTTAGTGTAATTAATGTTAATGAGCACATCACTCCGGATTTTACCTTGGGCTAATTTCCATCCGTTGTCCCACATTCGCACTCACAAACACACACTCATTCACCCTGAACTATTGCACATGTTTTTAGTGGTAGGGAAAACCGGAGCACCCGGAGGAAACCTACACAGACACGGGGAGAACATGTGAGTTGCTGGTTTGTCAATTATTGTCTTTTTATCCATACTTGAGATTCTCAGCTAAACCCTGACATCTGTTTGCATGTTATTTATTTGCCTGGAATTCCACAGTAGAAAGATTCATAGATAATGTCTTGAAAACCACACACGCGCACACACACACGCATACAAACGCACACACACACACACACACATACACACACTGATAAAACGGTATTAACAAAACACGTACATGCCTATTACAGAAGAGACAAAGAATGCAGAGCGCGCCGCAGCCACTCCAGTTGGTAATTTCTTTGAATTGTAGAGTTTTAAGGCGTAAACTTTGCTGAAAAGGATCAGGGAGGATTTAAGTCATTTGGCATTGAAAAAAAAAGAAAGAAACACATCTATTGTACTTCTTCTATTAAGGATGTTCTCATAAGCAGTTTGTATCAAGACCACAAGCGTCGCCAGGGGAGAGAATTACTAGAGATTAAGTGCCCGAGATTGTTCCTGTGAAATGCAATCTGCTCGCAGCCGGCGCCGGTTTGGTAAAGTTGACGATGCCTGGAACTTGTGACAGTCCAATTAAGTCCATTTGCATATCGCACGCTTAAGTTATTGTCATCTTCTGGAGCGTGTAATGGTGCAGAGCAGGGAGGAGCCGGGGCAGATCAGGACCCTGGACGGCACACACACACACATACCCACACACACACACACACAGCACCTCACACGGACAGCACACACGCACGCACCCCCACACACACACACACATGCCTTCTCTATTCTTTACCTCTCTTTCTGACTGTTGCACTGAGCCAAAGCAATTTCCAAGTCTATGACTTCCTGTTACTTATGTGACAAAAAAATTATTCTGATTCTGAGAAATGATACAACAAATGTGTCAAATTTGAGTTTAAATTTAGAATTAAATGAAATCTGCTTAAACTGCACAGTACACGGTCCACACGGTCAAAGAAATGGTCAACAAACATTTCTGTAATTGGATTTGAGCCGGAGCAAGATGGAAGCATGCATCGCCATAGAAACAGCAAAAAATAACACACACGCACACACAACACTGCACAATGAAGGAACATTGATTTGAAAACTTGAACAGCAGTTCACAAAGTACGAGCAGTAAACTCAACTCAAAGATATATATGTTTATCTGTGAGTGTGTGTGTGAGTGTGTAACCGGTGGGTTGTTTGTCCCTAATGAGCCGCCGTAGAGGGAATTCCCCCCCAAGCCGGTACGTAGACTTCCGCATTCCATTACATTAGCACTCATATATAAACACACAGCAGACACCCGTACTGACGCTACATCCCTGTGCCACTTGCGCCAATCGTGGTCCCTGGGGCGGGTATTCCTCTCACTGCTGAAGGCCTGGTAGGTGTGTTTGTGCTCCTCATTTTTTAGTGAATTCTCAGTTCTCCTTTTTGTGTTTTAGACGCTGGCTCAGACTGCTGCGTGTGTAAAGGAGGCGGCCTGCTATGACGTAGCCGCTCTCTTGTAGTCATACTGGGTAATGCCAGTTTACAAGTAGAGGAGGAATATGTATTACATGTGTTAACTTTTTTTTTTGTTCTTATAGGCGCTGAGTGCCTTGCAGTTTTTATTTGGGTCTAATTGGCATTTAATTTTGTTGTTGTTTCTTTATTTAATTTACTTATTTACTGTGTTTGTTTGGTGCTTAGTTCATTTTAATATATTGAACCCTGTGATTGGGTACTTGTGCTCATTGTGTCTTTTTCTGCTCAGGGTCTGGTCCGGGCGTGGCTTCTCATGGTGGGGGATTTGGTGATAGAGTTACCCACTGCTGCACCATCACTCCTTTTGAATGCCGTGGTATTTTGCACCTCCCTTCACCACTTGTACATTTTCAGTTTGCCTCTTTTCTTGATTTGGTGTGTGTGTATGAATGTGTGGCACGGAGCGTAGTGAGTGCTCTATTCCAGCCCCTTAGTCCTCCATCGTGTATGGCCGCTACTGGCCAGCCCTGAGTGTTGCTTTCTTTCTTTCTGGTTAGCATTTGAGCACATATTTTATAATTGGTATTTTTAATGATTACATTTAATACAATGAAATAAAAACATATATTTTCCTATTTCTTAGGTCTCATTTCGCCAAATAAATTGCTCAAAATTGTATAATTTGTGTGTGGTCAATTACTTGTTGCATCCCACCATTATACCAGGGCCCTGCGGTCACAAGTGTGTGACTGCTAATTTCCACAGGAGGCGTTACAACACGTATGCGTTATGTGGTGATATTTACACTACTAGTGTTATACACACGTATGACACAAGTATGACGGACGTATGACGCGAGGCTGCACCTAATTTAGGATGGATTTCTAATTTTGTGCACGCAGCAACGTGTCTCCAGTCAAAACACATGTAAACATAATCTTTCTAGCGGTCCTTGGCTCTAGATCGCATCGACACACACACACAAACATACACACACACCACTTGTATCTAAACATCAGCAGGAGGAGCAGCAGGTTTTACAGTGATTCTGCACATCGTTGTTTTTTCTTTCATAAAGTCTGGCGTCTGGCCAAACCAGCGCACAGAGACCATGAGGACAAACACATGCATGTGATTTGTGTTGCTCTACATCAGTCCTCTGGCCCGTACTGTCCTCTACACTGCTCCATAGACACACACAGGGACAGCATCTGAAGACGCTGACCTGCGCACGGCCTGTGTAGATACAACCAAGTAATGTTATGCAGTCAACGCGTACGCGCTGTTAACGCCTACTGTGGAAATTCCCTGTGAGCGTGTGTGTGTGTGTGTGTGTGCAAATATATATATATATATATATATATATATATATATATATATATATATGCATTATAGTTGTGTATATATATATGTGTGTGTCTTTTTGTGTTCAGTAATTCTCATGTACATCCGGTTCATATTCCTCTTTGCTTCATTCATTCATCACAACACGACCCATTACCGTTCGACCAATCTTAACACTTCATCTCTCTCGCCGTGTCTCTCTCGCCGTGGCGTGCAGAGGCTGTGGTAAAACGCTCCATTAGCGAGTATAAAGGATCTCCTCTGCTCCTGGAGCTCACATTTCTTCAGGTTATGACGTTTTTTAGCTTCTGCCTGAAGCTCGGTGCTTGGTTTAAGCCTGAAGTGACAGAGCTGCAGCCAGATGTGTCGGGAAGAGGCCGGAGAGCTACTGCAGAGAGAGCTATACTGAGCTACTAGAGAGCTATGCTGAGCTACTGCAGAGGTAGCTATACTACAGGGAGAGATATACTGAGCTACTACAGAGAGAGCTATACTGAGCTACTGCAGAGAGAGCTATACTGAGCTACTACAGGGAGAGATATACTGAGCTACTGCAGAGAGAGCTATACTGAGCTACTACAGAGAGAGAAAGAGAGCTATACTGAGCCACTACAGAGAGAGCTATACTGAACTACTACAGAGAGAGCTATACTGAACTACTACAGAGAGAGCTATACTGAGCTACTAGAGAGCTATGCTGAGCGACTACAGAGAGCTATACTGAGCTACAGAGAGATAAAGAGAGCTATACTGAGCCACTACAGAGAGAGCTATACTGAACTACTACAGAAAGAGCTATACTGAGCTACTACAGAGAGAGCTATACTGAGCTACTATAGAGAGAGAAAGAGAGCTATACTGAGCTACTACAGAGAGTTATACTGAGCTACTACAGAGAGAGTAATAGAGTAGTTCTGCTTATTTCAAAGTTCAAAATGGAAACAGTAGTTGTGTTGGAGGACTTTACAAAGTTGTCTATTCACCAACATCAGATTAAACAGAAGGAATGCAATGAAAACAAACACACAGGAGCCATTGGTCCAAACGGAGCAGGACGACCACTGAGGACCGGGTCTGAACCCTCTCTCTGGTCTCTATCTGGTCTCTATCTAGTCTCTCTCTGGTCTCTATCTGGTCTCTATCTAGTCTCTCTCTGGTCTCTATCTGGTCTCTCTCTGGTCTCCCTCTAGTCTCCCTCTAGTCTCTCTCTGGTCTCTCTCTGGTCTCTCTCTGGTCTCTATCTGGTCTCTCTCTGGTCTCTTTCTGGTCTCCGTCTAGTCTCTCTCTGGTCTCTCTCTGGTCTCCCCTTGGTGTCTCCCTGGTCTCTCTCTGCAGCAGCACTCAGACCTACAACCAACAGGTTCAATCTCTGGTCTCTCTCTGGTCTCTCTCTCTCTGGTCTGTCTCTGGTCTCTATCTGGTCTCTATCTGGTCTCTCTCTGGTCTCTCTGACTTCAGCAGCTGTAAAATGTCTATAAAATGTGTGTGAGGGTTTTTTGCTAATTTGAAGATTTCACATTGTTCTGCTTGGGTCCTATATGCCAGTGTTTTTCAACCATTGGGCCGTGGTCTCTCTCTAGTCTCTCTCTGGTCTCTCTACGATCTCTCTCTGGTCTGTCTCTGGTCTCAATCTGGTCTCTCTCTGGTCTCTCTCTGGCCTCTCCTTGGTCTCTTCCTGGTCTCTTCCTGGTCTCTCCCTGGTCTCTCCCTGGTCTTTCTCTGGTCTTCCCCTGGTTTATCTCTGGTCTCTCTCCCTGGTTTATCTCTGGTCTCTCTCCCTGGTCTCTCTTTGGTGTCTCTCTGGTCTCTCTACGATCTCTCTCTGGTCTCTCCCTGGTCTCTCCCCGGTCTCACTCTGGTCTCACTCTGGTCTCTCTCTGGTCTCTCTACGATCTCTCTCCGTGTTCTCTCTCTGGTCTCTCCCTGGTCTCTCTCTGGTGTCTCTCTGGTCTCTCTCCCTGGTCTCTCTCTGGTCTCCCTCTGGTCTCTCCCTGGTCTCACTCTTAGTTTGATATTTACCAAACACTTTTCCACCATCTTTAAAACAGCACATTTCTTAGTTACTGACGACTTTAGAGTCCTTCTTTCTCCCTTTGTCTCCTTCTCTGTTAAAGTCTGCAGTGACACTTGGCACTTTAACTGGAGACCTCGAGGCTTGAATAATAATCGTCGACAAATAACAACAGCAGAGGTTCAGGTCTAGTCCCTTCATGTTTTATAGACTTCAAACACCTGGGACACTCTACGGGCTATTCATAGAAATAACACAGCTTTTCTGTCTCATTTCTCAAATACATTTACTCATACTCTTTCTCTGCTCTCTATCTGGTCTCTCTCTGGTCTCTACGGTCTCTCTCTGGTCTCTACCTGGTCTCTACCTGGTCCCTATCTGGTCTCTATATCTGGTCTCTCCCTGGTCTCTCTTTAGTCTCTCTCTGGTCTCTCTACAATCTCTCTCGGTCTCTCCCTGGTCTCTCTCCTGTCTCTCTCTCTCTTGTCTCTTTCTGGCCTCTCTACGATCTCTCTCTGGTCTCTCTCTGGTCTCTCCCTGGTCTCTCCCTTGGTCTCTCTCTGGTCTGTCTCTGGTCTCTCCGCTTTTAAAACTCTTGTGGCTTATTTCCAATGGGGTAATACATAATCTGCGCTCAAACAATGATCTGTGACTTAAACATGAAACTGTCTGAACTGAAGTGGTCTTTCTGTTCATTAATAACTAAGGTAAGAACCCCTAACACAATTGGAAATGTGGCCTTTTACGAAACTTGTGCTTTGTTTGAGCTAACAATGCGGGCCATGAAAAAACAATCTGCTGTAATCCAAACTAATTGAATAAGCCGCTTTGTAGGTTCAGTTTGATTTATATATGTCCATCTGAAGGGCTGAAGTCATGCATCCAAACCACACTCCGAGGGCTCGTAAAGACCCGCAACGTCACTGTCGACAGTGGATTGCGCAGAACCATTTAAGAATCTCATAATAGTGAAATTCCTGAAGAACCCCCATCAACTAAAACATCTGAAAACGCTATGGCTACTTTACATAGCAAGCAAGACACTTGTGTGAAACACTATGGAGATGGCAGCTTTTGTTGGATTATATATTTGAGTGTTATCAAACATTACTTGGGCTAAAAACAACAGCTATTTCCTCGGGATTTCCCCGGGAAAGGCGTCGTCTTTTCCGGGATTATGATACGTCTCATTATCGGAAAAAAAATAAACCCTAAGTGGCATTAACTGAGTCAGAAAAAGCTAAGACCGCCTTCAGCACCCCATTAGGACGTTTGAGTTTTTTTTCCGGAGATGATGCCATTTGGTCTCTGCAATGCACCTACGTACCTTTCAACGTCTATGAGAGGGCGTGCTAGGGGACCAGAACTGCCAGTCTCTGCTGCTATATTAGATGACGTCATTGTTGTTTTCATCCACTGTGGAGGAGCACTTGACCGGACCTGCAGCATGCGCTGGGACGGTTTGCAGCCGAGTGTGAAGCGGCTGGGATGAGAATCAGCACCTCCAAATCCGAGGCCATGGTGCTCGACCGGAAAAAGGTGCCTTGCCCTCTGCAGGTGGGTGGAGAGGTCCTTCCTCAAGTGGAGGAGTTCAAGTATCTCGGGGTCTTGTTCACGAGTGAGGGAAGAATGGAGCGTGAGATTGACAGGCGGATCGGTGCAGCGTGCGCAGTTATGCGGTCGCTGTATCGGACCGTTGTGGTAAAGAGGGAGCTGAGCCGAAAGGCAAAGCTCTCGATTTACCGGTCAATCTTCGTTCCCTCCCTCACCTATGGTCATGAGCTTTGGGTAATGACCGAAAGAACGAGATCGCGGATACAAGCGGTCGAAATGAGCTTCCTCCGCAGAGTGGCTGGGCGCTCCCTTAGAGATAGGGTGAGGAGCTCAGTCACACGGGAGGAGCTCGGAGTAGAACCGCTGCTTCTCCACGTCGAGAGGAACCAGTTGAGGTGGCTCGGGCATCTGTTCCGGATGCTTCCTGGACGCCTCCCTGGGGAGGTGTTCCGGGCACGCCCCACCGGGAGGAGGCCCCGCGGAAGACCCAGGACACGCTGGAGGGACTATGTCTCTCAGCTGGCCTGGGAACGCCTTGGGGTCCCCCCGGACGAGCTGGAGGAAGTGTGTGTGGATAGGGAAGTCTGGGCGTCTCTGCTTAGACTGCTGCCCCCGCGACCCGGCAACGGATAAAGCGGAAGAAAATGGATGGATGGATGGATGAATCGAGAATGAGACGACCCAAAGTCAGTCTCCTTTCCCTCTTAAGGCTGGTCCAGTCTCGCCCGAAGCAGTGCAGAGAGAAAATATATGTTTATGAATCCAAGCTGGAGTTGAGAGGACATTTCTTTCAGACGGACGAGGACTTTCTCATCCACTGAAGGTTTTTCAAGTTTTGCCTCATCATGTTAAAATAAGTTTGTATTTATGTCTCACTCACTAAAGACGATACACAGACAGAAGTATTGGTTTAAGTCTTGTTTGGTCAGAACTGCTGGACCTGCAATGGATAAAGCTGAAGAACATGGTTGAATGGAGCGGCATTTTCAAATGTATTTATTGTTTGTTTGGTTGGGACAGTTAATGTTATTGTATGTTAGTGTAATTAATGTTAATGAGCACATCACTCCGGATTTTACCTTGGGCTAATTTCCATCCGTTGTCCCACATTCGCACTCACAAACACACACTCATTCACCCTGAACTATTGCACATGTTTTAGTGGTAGGGAAAACCGGAGCACCCGGAGGAAACCTACACAGACACGGGGAGAACATGTGAGTTGCTGGTTTGTCAATTATTGTCTTTTTATCCATACTTGAGATTCTCAGCTAAACCCTGACATCTGTTTGCATGTTATTTATTTGCCTGGAATTCCACAGTAGAAAGATTCATAGATAATGTCTTGAAAACCACACACGCGCACACACACACCATACAAACGCACACACACACACACACACATACACACACTGATAAAACGGTATTAACAAAACACGTACATGCCTATTACAGAAGAGACAAAGAATGCAGAGCGCGCCGCAGCCACTCCAGTTGGTAATTTCTTTGAATTGTAGAGTTTTAAGGCGTAAACTTTGCTGAAAAGGATCAGGGAGGATTTAAGTCATTTGGCATTGAAAAAAAAAGAAAGAACACATCTATTGTACTTCTTCTATTAAGGATGTTCTCATAAGCAGTTTGTATCAAGACCACAAGCGTCGCCAGGGGAGAGAATTACTAGAGATTAAGTGCCCGAGATTGTTCCTGTGAAATGCAATCTGCTCGCAGCCGGCGCCGGTTTGGTAAAGTTGACGATGCCTGGAACTTGTGACAGTCCAATTAAGTCCATTTGCATATCGCACGCTTAAGTTATTGTCATCTTCTGGAGCGTGTAATGGTGCAGAGCAGGGAGGAGCCGGGCAGATCAGGACCCTGGACGGCACACACACACACATACCCACACACACACACACACAGCACCTCACACGGACAGCACACACGCACGCACCCCACACACACACACACACATGCCTTCTCTATTCTTTACCTCTCTTTCTGACTGTTGCACTGAGCCAAAGCAATTTCCAAGTCTATGACTTCCTGTTACTTATGTGACAAAAAAATTATTCTGATTCTGAGAAATGATACAACAAATGTGTCAAATTTGAGTTTAAATTTAGAATTAAATGAAATCTGCTTAAACTGCACAGTACACGGTCCACACGGTCAAAGAAATGGTCAACAAACATTTCTGTAATTGGATTTGAGCCGGAGCAAGATGGAAGCATGCATCGCCATAGAAACAGCAAAAATAACACACACCGCACACCACAACACTGCACAATGAAGGAACATTGATTTGAAAACTTGAACAGCAGTTCACAAAGTACGAGCAGTAAACTCAACTCAAAGATATATATGTTTATCTGTGAGTGTGTGTGTGAGTGTGTAACCGGTGGGTTGTTTGTCCCTAATGAGCCGCCGTAGAGGGAATTCCCCCCCAAGCCGGTACGTAGACTTCCGCATTCCATTACATTAGCACTCATATATAAACACACAGCAGACACCCGTACTGACGCTACATCCCTGTGCCACTTGCGCCAATCGTGGTCCCTGGGGCGGGTATTCCTCTCACTGCTGAAGGCCTGGTAGGTGTGTTTGTGCTCCTCATTTTTTAGTGAATTCTCAGTTCTCCTTTTTGTGTTTTAGACGCTGGCTCAGACTGCTGCGTGTGTAAAGGAGGCGGCCTGCTATGACGTAGCCGCTCTCTTGTAGTCATACTGGGTAATGCCAGTTTACAAGTAGAGGAGGAATATGTATTACATGTGTTAACTTTTTTTTTTGTTCTTATAGGCGCTGAGTGCCTTGCAGTTTTTATTTGGGTCTAATTGGCATTTAATTTTGTTGTTGTTTCTTTATTTAATTTACTTATTTACTGTGTTTGTTTGGTGCTTAGTTCATTTTAATATATTGAACCCTGTGATTGGGTACTTGTGCTCATTGTGTCTTTTTCTGCTCAGGGTCTGGTCCGGGCGTGGCTTCTCATGGTGGGGGATTTGGTGATAGAGTTACCCACTGCTGCACCATCACTCCTTTTGAATGCCGTGGTATTTTGCACCTCCCTTCACCACTTGTACATTTTCAGTTTGCCTCTTTTCTTGATTTGGTGTGTGTGTATGAATGTGTGGCACGGAGCGTAGTGAGTGCTCTATTCCAGCCCCTTAGTCCTCCATCGTGTATGGCCGCTACTGGCCAGCCCTGAGTGTTGCTTTCTTTCTTTCTGGTTAGCATTTGAGCACATATTTTATAATTGGTATTTTTAATGATTACATTTAATACAATGAAATAAAAACATATATTTTCCTATTTCTTAGGTCTCATTTCGCCAAATAAATTGCTCAAAATTGTATAATTTGTGTGTGGTCAATTACTTGTTGCATCCCACCATTATACCAGGGCCCTGCGGTCACAAGTGTGTGACTGCTAATTTCCACAGGAGGCGTTACAACACGTATGCGTTATGTGGTGATATTTACACTACTAGTGTTATACACACGTATGACACAAGTATGACGGACGTATGACGCGAGGCTGCACCTAATTTAGGATGGATTTCTAATTTTGTGCACGCAGCAACGTGTCTCCAGTCAAAACACATGTAAACATAATCTTTCTAGCGGTCCTTGGCTCTAGATCGCATCGACACACACACACAAACATACACACACACCACTTGTATCTAAACATCAGCAGGAGGAGCAGCAGGTTTTACAGTGATTCTGCACATCGTTGTTTTTTCTTTCATAAAGTCTGGCGTCTGGCCAAACCAGCGCACAGAGACCATGAGGACAAACACATGCATGTGATTTGTGTTGCTCTACATCAGTCCTCTGGCCCGTACTGTCCTCTACACTGCTCCATAGACACACACAGGGACAGCATCTGAAGACGCTGACCTGCGCACGGCCTGTGTAGATACAACCAAGTAATGTTATGCAGTCAACGCGTACGCGCTGTTAACGCCTACTGTGGAAATTCCCTGTGAGCGTGTGTGTGTGTGTGTGTGCAAATATATATATATATATATATATATATATATATATATATATATATGCATTATAGTTGTGTATATATATATGTGTGTGTCTTTTTGTGTTCAGTAATTCTCATGTACATCCGGTTCATATTCCTCTTTGCTTCATTCATTCATCACAACACGACCCATTACCGTTCGACCAATCTTAACACTTCATCTCTCTCGCCGTGTCTCTCTCGCCGTGGCGTGCAGAGGCTGTGGTAAAACGCTCCATTAGCGAGTATAAAGGATCTCCTCTGCTCCTGGAGCTCACATTTCTTCAGGTTATGACGTTTTTTAGCTTCTGCCTGAAGCTCGGTGCTTGGTTTAAGCCTGAAGTGACAGAGCTGCAGCCAGATGTGTCGGGAAGAGGCCGGAGAGCTACTGCAGAGAGAGCTATACTGAGCTACTAGAGAGCTATGCTGAGCTACTGCAGAGGTAGCTATACTACAGGGAGAGATATACTGAGCTACTACAGAGAGAGCTATACTGAGCTACTGCAGAGAGAGCTATACTGAGCTACTACAGGGAGAGATATACTGAGCTACTGCAGAGAGAGCTATACTGAGCTACTACAGAGAGAGAAAGAGAGCTATACTGAGCCACTACAGAGAGAGCTATACTGAACTACTACAGAGAGAGCTATACTGAACTACTACAGAGAGAGCTATACTGAGCTACTAGAGAGCTATGCTGAGCGACTACAGAGAGCTATACTGAGCTACAGAGAGATAAAGAGAGCTATACTGAGCCACTACAGAGAGAGCTATACTGAACTACTACAGAAAGAGCTATACTGAGCTACTACAGAGAGAGCTATACTGAGCTACTATAGAGAGAGAAAGAGAGCTATACTGAGCTACTACAGAGAGTTATACTGAGCTACTACAGAGAGAGTAATAGAGTAGTTCTGCTTATTTCAAAGTTCAAAATGGAAACAGTAGTTGTGTTGGAGGACTTTACAAAGTTGTCTATTCACCAACATCAGATTAAACAGAAGGAATGCAATGAAAACAAACACACAGGAGCCATTGGTCCAAACGGAGCAGGACGACCACTGAGGACCGGGTCTGAACCCTCTCTCTGGTCTCTATCTGGTCTCTATCTAGTCTCTCTCTGGTCTCTATCTGGTCTCTATCTAGTCTCTCTCTGGTCTCTATCTGGTCTCTCTCTGGTCTCCCTCTAGTCTCCCTCTAGTCTCTCTCTGGTCTCTCTCTGGTCTCTCTCTGGTCTCTATCTGGTCTCTCTCTGGTCTCTTTCTGGTCTCCGTCTAGTCTCTCTCTGGTCTCTCTCTGGTCTCCCCTTGGTGTCTCCCTGGTCTCTCTCTGCAGCAGCACTCAGACCTACAACCAACAGGTTCAATCTCTGGTCTCTCTCTGGTCTCTCTCTCTCTGGTCTGTCTCTGGTCTCTATCTGGTCTCTATCTGGTCTCTCTCTGGTCTCTCTGACTTCAGCAGCTGTAAAATGTCTATAAAATGTGTGTGAGGGTTTTTTGCTAATTTGAAGATTTCACATTGTTCTGCTTGGGTCCTATATGCCAGTGTTTTTCAACCATTGGGCCGTGGTCTCTCTCTAGTCTCTCTCTGGTCTCTCTACGATCTCTCTCTGGTCTGTCTCTGGTCTCAATCTGGTCTCTCTCTGGTCTCTCTCTGGCCTCTCCTTGGTCTCTTCCTGGTCTCTTCCTGGTCTCTCCCTGGTCTCTCCCTGGTCTTTCTCTGGTCTTCCCCTGGTTTATCTCTGGTCTCTCTCCCTGGTTTATCTCTGGTCTCTCTCCCTGGTCTCTCTTTGGTGTCTCTCTGGTCTCTCTACGATCTCTCTCTGGTCTCTCCCTGGTCTCTCCCCGGTCTCACTCTGGTCTCACTCTGGTCTCTCTCTGGTCTCTCTACGATCTCTCTCCGTGTTCTCTCTCTGGTCTCTCCCTGGTCTCTCTCTGGTGTCTCTCTGGTCTCTCTCCCTGGTCTCTCTCTGGTCTCCCTCTGGTCTCTCCCTGGTCTCACTCTTAGTTTGATATTTACCAAACACTTTTCCACCATCTTTAAAACAGCACATTTCTTAGTTACTGACGACTTTAGAGTCCTTCTTTCTCCCTTTGTCTCCTTCTCTGTTAAAGTCTGCAGTGACACTTGGCACTTTAACTGGAGACCTCGAGGCTTGAATAATAATCGTCGACAAATAACAACAGCAGAGGTTCAGGTCTAGTCCCTTCATGTTTTATAGACTTCAAACACCTGGGACACTCTACGGGCTATTCATAGAAATAACACAGCTTTTCTGTCTCATTTCTCAAATACATTTACTCATACTCTTTCTCTGCTCTCTATCTGGTCTCTCTCTGGTCTCTACGGTCTCTCTCTGGTCTCTACCTGGTCTCTACCTGGTCCCTATCTGGTCTCTATATCTGGTCTCTCCCTGGTCTCTCTTTAGTCTCTCTCTGGTCTCTCTACAATCTCTCTCGGTCTCTCCCTGGTCTCTCTCCTGTCTCTCTCTCTCTTGTCTCTTTCTGGCCTCTCTACGATCTCTCTCTGGTCTCTCTCTGGTCTCTCCCTGGTCTCTCCCTTGGTCTCTCTCTGGTCTGTCTCTGGTCTCTACGGTCTCTCCCTGGTCTCTCTCTGGTCTCTCTCTGGTCTCTGTCTTGTCTCTGTCTTGTCTCTCTCTGGTCTCTCTCTGGTCTCTCTCTGGTCTCTCCCTGGTCTCTCCCTGGTCTCTCTCTGGTCTCTCCCTGGTCTCTCCCTGGTCTCTCCCTGGTCTCACCCTGGTCTCTCCCTGGTCTCCCTGGTCTCTCCCTGGTCTCTCCCTGGTCTCCCTGGTCTCTCCCTGGTCTCTCCCTGGTCTCCCTGGTCTCTCCCTGGTCTCCCTGGTCTCTCCCTGGTCTCTCCCTGGTCTCTCTCTGGTCTCTCTCTGGTCTCCCTGGTCTCTCTCTGGTCTCTCTCTGGTCTCCCTGGGCTCTCCCTGGTCTCTCCCTGGTCTCCCTGGTCTCTCCCTGGTCTCTCCCTGGTCTCCCTGGTCTCTCCCTGGTCTCTCCCTGGTCTCTCCCTGGTCTCTCCCTGGTCTCTCTCTGGTCTCTCTCTGGTCTCCCTGGTCTCTCCCTGGTCTCTCTCTGGTCTCTCTCTGGTCTCCCTGGTCTCTCTCTGGTCTCTCTCTGGTCTCCCTGGTCTCTCCCTGGTCTCTCCCTGGTCTCTCTCTGGTCTCTCTCTGGTCTCCCTGGTCTCTCTCTGGTCTCTCTCTGGTCTCCCTGGTCTCTCCCTGGTCTCTGTTTTGTCTCTCTCTGGTCTCGGCTTTATTGTCTCACTTCTCAAATCCATTTATGTCACGTGCACTTCCTGACGCCTTCATGTTCGCTCGCTACAAGATCAAACCAACAATACATCCTCAAAGGTTACAGCAGCTCTTGGAAAAGCAGCCTGAGAACTTTGATTAAATGTGTTTTAGATTCAGACATTCACAGCGATCTTCCAGAGTGTCTGTGTCTGTGACAAGCAGCACTGAGCCAGGACTGACGTGTGGATGTTTTGCAGCCAGGCAGATCAGACGTGTCATAAAATTCAGACAGAGAAGTGCTTTTTGTTTGCAATAATGTCACAGAAAGTAGCAGAGTCTGTTTGAGATGCGTTTGTTTTTCCGTCTCTTTGTTGATGCTCGGAAACTACACTGAAAATATACAGGAAATTCAGCCATTTTGTTTTTACTCACATTTTTTAGTCTAACTTAAAGACGCTAAACCCAATTTTTTTTCTAAGTAGTTCATAAAAATGCTTATTACTAAATACAAGTTGTATTTTTAACCCCCATAATTTAATTGAAAACTTGAGGTCATTGATTCAGCGGTCTATGAGTTCAGGCAGTGAAAAGTGCTGAGCAGAGTCTTAGCGGGCCGTTTGTTCTCCTCCACTCACAGAACGAGCAGCGAACAGCCTGCGTCCTCTAGCCTCTACAACGCTGCTCAACACCAGGGCTTCGCCTTCGAATTTTAAATATAATTCTAAAAATAATGCCAGCCTATTTCAGAACAGGTACTCCCACAGTGCCAGCCATTTCTGATGATTTTTACTGATTTTTCAAGACCCACAGAATATTGTGTACTATGACTATCTGAAATCCGACACCAGATTCTAAAAGAATGGACTGTCTACTTTCCTCAGCAAAAAGAATTTTGTTTATAGCTTTTTTCGTTCCCCTGTAATCCTCCGTCGAGTAGAGGGAAGTTTTACTGAAATCACCAGAAATCACCAGAAAGTTGAGAAAAAAGAGGCACAACATGTGCACCTACATGTTTTCAAACCATTCAGAGAGCAATGCTGCCACCTGCTGGCTCGATAAAATATGGTCTCAAGTCATCCCCATACATATTAGATACAATAGACATCTGGGAACGTGAAAATAGCGAAAAAGGCAATTGACGGATTAATGCGTCAATGGCACGTGTATTATGCCGTGTAATATGTATTCGAACAAATATTAGACAGCCCTTATAATTCTGAATGTATTTAATGAATGCAAATAAAATAGTTAGCTCCCAAAGGTTTCACCGGGACGTCCTAGGTGGGTAACAGCTAAGCTAGCTAGTTCAAAAACTCATGTTAATGGTTACTTCCGGGTTTTTTGTGATCGCTTTTTGTCACATTAAAATACTAATTTAGTCATGAAAACGTTAACGAGAAATTCTGAAAACGTCCGTGCATGTGTGTTATGGATGTATCTGTATACTGTATTATCTGATTAACATTTACTGGTGTTGATTGATTGATAGGTATTTGTTTATTGAGCGTGGCTAGCTCCGCTAGCTTCTCTGCACAGACAACACAGTGTAGTGACAGGCGCTAAATTGTTGTAATTGCGGAGTAATGTTAGTATTTTACACACCTGAATTACAAACAGAGATTGCGTTGCCAAACGGCCGTGGTCATTATTGGTTTGAGAGTTCTGTTATCAAGAAAAATGATCGGTAGAATTACATTCAAGTCAATGGAGTGTTCTACTGCTGCTGTGAGGAGCTGTATAATAAATTATAATTAAATATTCAAATACTGTATATTCCAATGTTTAAATGAATACATTCGGATGCGAAACTAGCAATATTCTTTTACCTATATATTGTGTTAGCAGTGCGTTGCTTTTGTACCATTTCATCAGTGATTGTTGTACAGCTTACAAGAAGTTGCACTAATGCTAATGATAGCATACATGTGAGATCGCAAATTGAACTAGATGGCTCTGTGTTATGAGAGCGTAGGGGAAATGAGAAGCCATTGAGCGAGTTGGAGGGCGGTGCTAAACATTCATTTAACATACAGAAACAGGTATAGCGCCTTTAAAGCAATACCTCTCTGTGTATGAATGGGTAATGTGCAAAAATATATATGTGCTTTTGGAAACATCTGTGACGGATACAGTTTTGCCGTTTATAAAGACGTTTTCGAAAAGCCAGATCTATTCTAGTTCCATTTGTAAAAAATGGTTTTACTACTGTTATCTGGACAAACGCACACAACAGAGAAGGGATTAGTTTTTTACTTGCATGTAACAAGGAGATGTCTTTACGGCTTGCAAGGAGGCCTGTGCGTCCTATGCAGCCAAAAGCCAAGTTCTGCTTGATGCTCTGCAGGCGGCTTATTTATTTCAGAACAGATAACCCACACCCTCACAACGGAATGGCCCCACAAGATAAAAACATCCACACCCCACAGAATGGCCCCACAAGATAAAAACATCCACACCCCACAGAATGGCCCCACAAGATAAAAACATCCACACCCCACAGAATGGCCCCACAAGATAAAAACATCCACACCCCACAGAATGGCCCCACAAGATAAAAACATCCACACTCCACAGAATGGCCCCACAAGATAAAAACATCCACACCCCACAGAATGGCCCCACAAGATAAAAACATCCACACCCCACAGAATGGCCCCACAAGATAAAAACATTACCCACTTGTTGGACATCGTCTTGCAATACAGATTTCACAAAACGCCCCAATTGTGGACACTGTGGATAATTATTACCGTGGTTTCAACACTTCAGTTGTAGATTTCCACACTCCAATTATAGGTCAACCCAAAAAACTGAATATATTCACATTCATTTAGATGATAACCAAACAACAATTCCACAATCACATATAAATAAAGTTGAACTCGGGCCAATCCATAACAAACTTACTGCCAATAAAGAAGATTGTAGCCAGAGGAAACACCTTCTGAAGCAAAATGTAAAACAAAAGCTTCATATGGACAGAACAAAAACAGAAGAATGAAGTCATATTAAAGGTATGTGGGAGGATTTTGTTCTTCTGGGTGGATCACCAAGACTATTGGTCCTCCTAATTGTCAATCATTCTGGTGATATGCGATATACCTTCAAATTTCAACCCTCTATAGCCAACACTCGATCAAGAACGGTAACAATTCTATGTTTATTTATATAGCACATTTTACAGACCAAGGCGACTCAAAGGGCTTAAAATGTTCAGAGTTCAGAGATTTTTCCATTCTCTCCACACGGTGATGACAGAAGTGAGACCATATCACACCGGTCCATCAAAGCCTCCGACCAAACACCATCAACTCACTACATTCAGACTACTGTACATGTTTTTAGTTACTTTTATCAACATTTGACATTGATCATCTACTTTCCCCCTTAAAGACCAATTGTTATTGATCTTTGCAGTTCTTGGGTTTAAACGGTTTGATTCTCTGATTTGTGTTTACCGATTAACAGTTTTGTAAAGTTCTCGTAGATAACATCTGTTGTGATTTAGGGCTATACGTGCATACCAAGCCCCGGTGATCCAAGATGGCGCCCTGTTCAAATGAATGGCTTGTGCTCAGTAGCGCATGGGACTTCACGGGGACCGGGAGATTAGTAGAACTCGCCTATATTTGGGCATCGTCTGGTCCTCCCGGTTCTGCGCAGTAGACGAGCTCCCATGATGCATTGCGCCACAAACGTGTGTGGTTCTCATGCACAGGCACAGAGGGGCTCAGCCGCGCTCTGACCAATCAGAGCTGCTAATCAGAGCAGCAGAAGAGTGGAGTCAGAGCGGGAAGGAAAGGAGCAGAGTTTGTGGCAGTAAAGTGTGGATTTAAAGAAAACCGAAGAATTTAAAAAAAAAAAGTTCAGGATGACAAGGGACATTAAAATCACCACAAAATCCGATCTTTATGAAAGCTGTAGGTTCTCTGTCAGGTTCTCTGTCAGGTTCTCTGTCAGGTTCTCTGTGAGCTGAGGTCGAGCTGTTTTAATTTACATTGAGATCTGTGGGACTTTTTTTCTGGGTAGTCCGCATGAATTTAGTTTGCAGTACCACAGCGCCCCCTGTGCCCATGGGTGGGACAGCTATAAGCTAGTAATACCCTATCCAATTACTATTTTAGATCCGTGGTGCATACATTGAATTGAATTGATTAAGCTAGCTGGTTAGCTCTCTCGACTGAAAGAAAAGACATGATTTTCCATGTTCCTCAGTCCCTCTCAGTGGGAGAGGCCAAGTATAAGACTGTAAAATCCAGCATAATGGTCTTCAAGTGAGACCAATCTCTTTTCTTCTGACATTACAAAGCACAGAGCTGCTCCATTTTTCTCTTTTCCACATGTTATGAATTCATCAAAAGAGGAACTAAGAGAAATGACGAACACGGGTGAAAAAAATCTCATTACAAAGACGATTTCCTTCTGTGCCGCGGTCGGATTGCATTTCAGTAGTTCATTAATAAATGAGCAGCCAGAACAATGCGCCGGTGATGGCCCCATTGTCTCCGAGCAAAAGTTTGAGGCACTTTTCAAACCGGCGCCGAGATAATCGTTATAAAACATCTCCTTTCAGCTCTAACCGCGCGGAAGGACGAGCGCAGTGAAGTTACATAAGCCCTGACTCCGGTTCATTACGGAGTTAAATTGAAAAAGGGGAAAAAAGTTGCGTCTGTGTCTAATGCAGCGTATACGGTTACATACAGCTACATATGGTTACATACGGCTACATACGGTTACATACGGCTACATACGGTTACATACGGTTACATGTGGTTACATACGGCTACATACGGTTACATGCGGTTACATACGGTTACATATGGTTACATACAGTTACATACGGCTACATACGGCTACATACGGTTACATACGGCTACATACGGTTACATACGGCTACATACGGCTACATACGGTTACATACGGCTACATACGGTTACATACGGCTACATACGGTTACATACGGTTACATATGGTTACATACGGCTACATGCAGTTACATACGGTTACATATGGTTACATATGGTTACATACGGTTACATATGGTTACATACGGCTACATACGGTTACAAATGATTACATACGGTTACATACGGTTACAAATGATTACATACGGTTACATACGGTTTTGTATTGTTACATATTTGTAACATATGGTTACATTTGGTGGCAAACTGTTACATATGGTTACATACGGTTACATACGGTTACACATACGGTTACATACGGGGATGGGAGCAAGGTTCCCGTACAGAAAGCGCATGCCAGACCTCTTGTACATGCTTTTAGTGGCAAGGGAAACCAGATCGCCTGGAGAAAACCTACGCAGACGCTGGGAGAACATGCAAACTCCACTTAGAAAGACCCTGCTCCAACCAGAATTCAAACCCACGACCTTCTTGCTGAGAAGCGAGAGATCTATCTCCTCAGATTTCCTCAGACCTCTGAAGCTAAGCAGGGCAGGGCCTGGTTAGTGCTGTGATGGGAGACCTCTGGGAACAGCAGTTGCCACAGTGGGGCGGCTGTGGCTGTAAAGTGACAAACTTTTCACCCACATTACCACTGTTTGACTGGGATCTACTTTGCCCTAACACCTTAAAACCACTAAATATGGTCATAGAAATTATTTAACACATTGAAAATACAGTAAAGTGGATATAAAAAAGTAAAATTAGATGATTTCTGTTGCTCCGTCTGTCCACAAATCTTTTTTCCAGAAAGATAAAGAAGCTAATTTAAACACATTTCTAACAGGAGCAAGTGCATAGTCTGTCTGACTTCACGGCACCAGCAGACACTAAAACAATTGACAAGAAAACGTTGTAATAATTTATCTCTGAAAGTGGATCTAAAAACGTTCCTCCCACAAAGAGACATAACCCTTAACACAAACTCTTTTGTTTCATTCGGATCAGATTTGTTTTGCATCTGTGCTTCTTCTTTTCATAATAGATTCACAGGACACGGGACTGAACATGGCTCTACATTGGACAAAAACTAAAACAAATTTTGCATAAGATTTGGTGGTTTTACTGAAATAATATTTTAATTACTCAATTAACTGGTTTATTTGCCGCAAAAGAATGTATAAGTCAAAAGAAAATAAACTTAACACGTATAGAACACAGTTGAATCAAGCCGTAGCCGTTGAATCACATGTAGCTAAATGGCACATGAAGCTAACATCACATTTGATTGTTTGAGCTAGTCCAGCCCTTAACTCTGAACCCAAACTTGTCTTTTTTACTTTTGTGAGTATTTCTTTCTGCCAGAGACAAAAGATTCTAGACCTGGAACAAGCTTCTAACTTCAGCTGTTGGCTTCCACGTTGGCAAAGAAGGGAGTTCCAGCATCTAACCAATCTGTGCTAATTCTAACTCCCTCCATCATCCCTTCTTCCCCTCTCTCCCTCCATCTCTCCCTCCCTCATCCCTCTCTCCCTCATGGCCGCCCTCAGCTTTCCCTCCCTCCGCTCACCGTTCTCTCCCTCCCTCCCCTCCACCAACCACTCCCTCCTCCCTCCCTCATCCCTCCCCACCCCCTCCTCTGATAATTGCTGTCTTACCTGTGTCAGTCCACCTCCCCCTCAGCCCCTCCCTCCCTCACCTCTCTCTCACTCCCCCCTCCCTCACCTGACCCCCTCCTCTGATATTCGCTGTCTTACCCGTGTCAGCGCACCTCCCCCTCTGCCCCTCCCTCTCTCCCTCTCCTCCCCCTCCCTCACCTCACCCCCTCCTCTGATATTCGCTGTCTCACCCGTGTCACTGCACCTCCCCCTCACCCCACTCACCCCTCTCCCCCCTCCCTCCTCTGATATTCCCTGTCTTACCCGTGTCAGCTCACCTCCCCCTCTCCTCCCCCTCCCTCTCCCCCCCTCCCTCCTCTGATATTCCCTGTCTTACCCGTGTCAGCGCACCTCCCCCTCTGCCCCTCCCTCCCTCACCCCCCTCTCTCTCTCCCTCTCCTCCCCACTCCCTCACCTCACCCTCACCTCACCCCCTCCTCTGATATTCGCTGTCTCACCCGTGTCACTGCACCTCCCCCTCAGCCCCTCCCTCACCCCTCTCTCCCGCCTCCCTCACTGCACCTCCCCCTCAGCTCCTCTCGCTCTAATTACACACTTTTCATAATTAGCCAGGATCTGTTTTCCAATCAGAGCGACTGAGAGGAGCTAATTAAGCACGCTACATTAGCCTTGCCGCTTCTATATGTTTACATGTCTGTTTACGGCGCTTTGTAGACGATCCCCGCTGCTGAAGAAAACGGCACGACGGGAATGGAATACTGTCCTCAGGTCAAAGATTATTGATTTGTTTTAATGTTCTCAGGCGTCAAATGGAAAAAGAATGAACTGTTAGCGTGTTTGTGCATTGAGGGTAATGACTAGAAATGGTAATAAGACACAGCTGTAATTAAAGTAATTCATAATTTATGATTTAGTTGTTTACGATACAAGCTAATTATAGACATGTCTGAATTTTGTATTTGTTTTTGTTTAGGGACAGACAAAATGGTGCTTATAGCCTCACCTAATTTTCCCTAGATGTAAACATACAGTAGGTCCCATTTCGTTTTGTCGCGTTTCACGCGTGAATCACACGAGACTCACGTGTGATTCACGCGTCTTTTATTTATTTTTTCCCCAGTGATGCTGCAATGACCCAAACAACCACCAGGTGGCACTTGTGAGCAGGGTTAGGAAAATTGGCTTCTCATCGGTCTTTGTTCTCTGTTCACGGGACAACTTTCTGTGGCTTTATAGCTCAATGATAACGAGGTGGACTCTGGTGTGAGAGGACCCGGGTTCAAGTCCAGGCTGTGACACTTTTGATTTTGTTGACGTTTACATGTTTTCTAAAACATACTTAGTAATTAGGCCAACACATTTAAAATAGTTGCTAGACGGTAGTAAACTTCACAATCTGCACCAACCAAACTGCAGGAAAAAAATGCAACTTTATTCAGTAACGGAGTAATCTGATTCATATACTCCCCCCGCTAATAAAAAATTGAGGATTGGCCGGGGCTTGAACCCCGAACGTCCACGGGAAAGTCTTGTACAATCCCGCTACACCACACAGGCGCTGGAGAAAACACTGGATCTAATAGTAAAGACCGCTGAGTAAATGAGCAGTGCGGATGTGCGGGACGCTTAAAATGCCTCCCACTCAGAAAAAAAGCAGACGCCTTTTCTCTGGCATCTCTAACATTTATAATAAATACATAAATATAACAATCATAATGAAGATGCTTTCAAATAATTTAGCAAGCTGAAATTCATTTATTTCAACTGCCAAACTTCTCTCGCTGCTCCTCTCCTCTCCTCCGCAAATCACTAAATGAGGAAAAGGGAATATTCACTCAATCTATTTTGAATGTTACACATACAATATTAATATAGTCTAAGCACGTGTACCACATGTAGCCCGTGTATTTACCACAGACTGTAAGTATTAAAGTAATAAGGCCCCTGCTTTAGGCCTCTGCTGTGAGGCCCACAGTCATCAGTCTCGGTGCCTCTGTGTAGATCACACGTCTGTCCTCGGGCTGGAGTGTTCTGAGGCTTTAAGCGTGGAAGGAGCGATCCTGTTTGTCAGCATGATTTTTTTGTTTAACAGCCTCCCTGCGCGATTGCAAATGTACTCAAGGGACTCCCATACCGTGGCTCACATATATAATATTATATAGGGATCAGGAGCTTTCTGACCCGACCCACCCGCACCTGACATGACTCATATTTTTGAGGCATCCAACCCGCCCGAAACCGCGGGACCCGCGGGTTGACTGCGGGTTTCGGGCCGACCCGCGCACCTCGCATGTCCTGTTCAGGGCTGCAGGAGCAATTGTCCATTATTTTAATTGGACTTCTGGTCCATGCACACTGTAAAAAAGATAAAGTTAGTTCAACTCAAAATTTCAAAGCAACCAGCTGCGAAGGATTTTTGAGTTGAAGGCATTAACTTAATTCTTCAAGTTTTGAAGAACTACACTTATTAAGTTGTGTCAGTTAAGTTTTCCAAGTTCTGCCAACTAAGTGTTTAAATTCAAGTTACTGGAAATTTCAAGTCTGTAAAAACTTACTTTTTTAAGTTCAGATTACTGTCGCGAGCAGAGAGAGAGAGAGAGAGGTGAGCAGAGAGAGAGAGACGCGAGCAGAGAGAGACGTGAGCAGAGAGAGAGAGACGTGAGCAGAGAGAGAGAGAGAGAGATGAGCAGAGAGAGAGAGAGAGACGCGAGCAGAGAGAGAGAGACGCGAGCAGAGAGAGACGTGAGCAGAGAGAGAGAGACGTGAGCAGAGAGAGAGAGACGTGAGCAGAGAGAGAGAGACGTGAGCAGAGAGAGACGTGAGCAGAGAGAGACGCGAGCAGAGAGAGAGAGACGTGAGCAGAGAGAGAGAGACGTGAGCTGAAAGAGAGAGACGCGAGCAGAGAGAGAGAGGCGTGAGCACAGAGAGAGAGAGAGAGGTGAGCAGAGAGAGAGAGGTGAGCAGAGAGAGACGTGAGCAGAGAGAGACGTGAGCAGAGAGAGAGAGACGTGAGCAGAAAGAGAGAGACGTGAGCAGAGAGAGACGCGAGCAGAGAGAGAGAGACGTGAGCAGAAAGAGAGAGACGCGAGCAGAGAGAGAGAGGCGTGAGCAGAGAGAGAGAGAGAGAGGTGAGCAGAGAGAGACGTGAGCAGAGAGAGAGAGACACGAGCAGAGAGAGAGAGCAGAGAGAGAGAGACGCGAGCAGAGAGAGAGAGACGTGAGCAGAGAGAGAGAGACGCGAGCAGAGAGAGAGAGAGAGAGAGGTGAGCAGAGAGAGAGAGACGCGAGCAGAGAGAGACGTGAGCAGAGAGAGAGAGACGTGAGCAGAGAGAGAGAGGTGAGCAGAGAGAGACGTGAGCAGAGAGAGAGAGACGCGAGCAGAGAGAGAGAGAGACGTGAGCAGAGAGAGAGAGACACGAGCAGAGAGAGAGAGCAGAGAGAGACGTGAGCAGAGAGAGAGAGACGTGAGCAGAGAGAGAGAGCAGAGAGAGACGTGAGCAGAGAGAGAGAGACGCGAGCAGAGAGAGACGTGAGCAGAGAGAGAGAGGCGTGAGCAGAGAGAGAGAGAGAGGTGAGCAGAGAGAGAGAGAGAGACGTGAGCAGAGAGAGACGTGAGCAGAGAGAGACGTGAGCAGAGAGAGAGAGACGTGAGCAGAAAGAGAGAGACGTGAGCAGAGAGAGACGCGAGCAGAGAGAGAGAGGCGTGAGCAGAGAGAGAGAGAGAGAGCTCGGTGAACTGTAAAAACGACAACTCAAAATTGTTCACCTTACAGTTTTGTATGTGATGACCAAAGCGATGAAATGAGGACTACTGGTTTTACAGAAACTATTCAGTCGTGAAAAGTATGTTTCATTCTGATTGACAGGACAGAAGCAAATGTTAATGTTATAAAACAGCAGAGAACTGTATGAAAGTAACTGATACATGTCCAAAAGCATTTGTAAAGTGTTCAAAGGAGAAACTGCCGCGATGATGTCACACACGACTCAATGTTGTGGAGGTTCTACCGTAATGATTTTTTGTATGTTTTTCTACGTAAATACTGTATGTGTACTATTTTTGTTGCAGAATGCTGTAGAATTGCAAAGAGCATAAGCAGTAAATATGTGAACATACAGTACATACATATGTATCACTAAATACAATCACAATGAAAACATGACTAAATCATTTGACTGTTGTTCATAAACACTGATGTCAGGACACAGACACAGACCGTTTCATTGACATGAAGACTTTCTTTTGAGGAATTAAGTTCATTTTGAGAAAGTGACTTTTTAGCAGGTTATCCATGAGGTTTTGCAGTTTGCACTCATTGTTCTGAGAAATGCACTAACTGTTGTTAAAATGTGAAGAATTATGTGAAAAATGCACCAAAGACACTGAGAAAAACTGATTACAAAATATATACAGCGCATTCTCAGGGTACACAGCACTGCCATGGAATCTCTTCTGCTTTGCAGCTCTCCCTCCCCCACACGAATAAACAAAGCCCACCCCAGCCCCCTGCTGTTATAAGTCATTACCTACATTTGCAAATCAATACATGCAAATGTTAGCAGCCAACCTATCAAGTTAGCTCCCTGTTCTCAAAACAGGGGCCAATTTCGGTTGGGTTTTCTAGTGTTAAGAAGAACAGGTGCGAGAGACGTGAGCAGAGAGAGAGAGACGTGAGCAGAGAGAGAGAGAGAGAGACGTGAGCAGAGAGAGAGAGAGAGAGACGTGAGCAGAGAGAGAGAGCAGATAGAGACGTGAGCAGAGAGAGAGAGACGCGAGCAGAGAGAGACGTGAGCAGAGAGAGAGAGACGTGAGCAGAGAGAGACGTGAGCAGAGAGAGAGAGACGTGAGCAGAGAGAGAGAGACGCGAGCAGAGAGAGAGAGAGAGAGGTGAGCAGAGAGAGACGCGAGCAGAGAGAGACGTGAGCAGAGAGAGAGAGACGTGAGCAGAGAGAGAGAGAGAGAGGTGAGCAGAGAGAGACGTGAGCAGAGAGAGAGAGACGCAAGCAGAGAGAGAGAGCAGAGAGAGAGAGACGCGAGCAGAGAGAGAGAGAGATGTGAGCAGAGAGAGAGAGACGCAAGCAGAGAGAGAGAGAGAGAGGTGAGCAGAGAGAGAGACGCGAGCAGAGAGAGACGTGAGCAGAGAGAGAGAGACGTGAGCAGAGAGAGAGAGAGAGAGGTGAGCAGAGAGAGAGAGATGCGAGCAGAGAGAGAGAGACGTGAGCAGAGAGAGAGGGACACGAGCAGAGAGAGAGACGTGAGCAGAGAGAGAGAGACGTGAGCAGAGAGAGAGAGACACGAGCAGAGAGAGAGACGTGAGCAGAGAGAGAGGGACGCGAGCAGAGAGAGAGACGCGAGCAGAGAGAGAGAGACGCGAGCAGAGAGAGAGAGACGCGAGCAGAGAGAGAGACGCGAGCAGAGAGAGAGAGACGCGAGCAGAGAGAGAGAGACGCGAGCAGAGAGAGAGAGACGTGAGTCCGCGTGTCTATGGTCCGCGCTCGGAGCCCAGACGGCAGTGCGTTCACTGAGCGGAGGATGTAACGTAACGTTCGGTTTATCAAAACATATCACAATATTTAATGTATATTAAATAAATTCTAGTGAATTTCACCTAGATTTTTTCAGACATTAAAGACAAGATGTTATATAATAATTGTTTAATGAAAAAACAATTTTGCCACAAGCAACCAAAAGATGTGCCTCAGACAAGAATCGAACCTGGGTTCTCCAGGTCCCAGTCTTTGATGCTAACCATTGGGCCAACATAGCACCTTTGGGCTAGACAGGTTTGCACGCAGTCTTATACCTGAGCGTCTAAGGCCCCGACTCCACCGGGCGCGTAAAACGGACGACGGATCCGTCCAAACATGTCCGTTTCATCTCCGTCTCCGTTATCTCCATGAGAGTGAATGGAAGTGGCTCCACTGCCTCCGCATGCGTCCGTCCAACGCACGTCGGACCTATTCCGTCAACGGAGGGTGCAAAAGACGTGGACGGACGAAATAGAAACAATCCTATTTGTTCCGTCCGTCGACGCGTGTCGGGTCCGTTTTCCATTGAAAATGCAATGGAATAATATATTTACAACATTGTTAAACATGTATTGATATATGCTGTAGTCCTTGGTTATAAGTATTTGTTAATGACAATGATTATTAACAAACGTGTGTAATGTTTTTCATGTATTAATTTAAATAATTGTTTCCTGATCGTAAATCTACCATTTATTTTTCGCGTAATGTTAATCTTTACATACACCTCGCTCTTCTGTCCCGTCTACCTCCGAGGCGCTCTCTCCTCACCGCCGCGCGCTCCCAGACAGACAGACAGACAGACAGACAGACAGACAGACAGACACGCACACACACACAGAGCTGCACTTATGAGAGACAGATCTCACAACACTGGATATGTTGGAGTTCTTTTCTCTCTCCCCTTTTTCCAATTGCTTTCAATAAGTTTTGCCCAGGCCCGTCCTAAGGGCTGTGCGACCTGTGCCGTCGCACAGGGCCTCGCACCACACAGGGGCCTCGCAATCTTCCTTCCTTTTATTTTATTTTATAAATACACTAGTTCAAGGGTCCCCAAAGGGCAGACTGCACTCCAAATTTGGAACCCTAAACCCCTTTCTCTGGACCTCTTTGATTTCGTTTGATCAAAAGAACATTTTTACAAGTAAAGTCAAATTTTCACCAAAAGCGATTTGTAAACAGGCAGGCGCGCGGGCAGCTATGTATGCAACGGGTCCTCCGAAAAAACTGTCAGATAACTTTAGCAGTGTCTGAGTGAGATACAAAGAAAGTAACGGGAATGATCGCAGTGTAGGAGAGATGGATACTCGCGGAGGAGGAGCAGTGAGACAGGTGTGAGCAGAGGAGCAGACCCCTTTGTGTGAGCAGAGGAGGAGGAGGAGGATCAGCGGTGTGACAGGTGTGTGAGCGCTGCTATTGCCAATGTTTAGTCCGAATATCCACATCAAAAACATATTTTTAAAAGCATTAGCAAACACACTGTATGTCTAGCTTTAGCTAGCTGGAGTGTTTTTGTTGTGGTCAGAGTGTGTGGAGGAGGAGGTGAAGAGTATTTTGTTGTTGTCAGTGTGGAGGAGGAGGAGCGTATGTTGTCAGAGTGTGTGGAGGCATGGCAAAAACGTTATTTGGATGAGAAAAAAATAATATTGACTCCGCCTCATAGCCATTTTGGCGCATTTTGCCAAAATCTAACTATTAGAAGAAAAAGACTCCTTTTGGTTCAATCTTTTGAGTTGCTCTACCATTTTGCCACAGGACGAAAGAGACATGTCAGCTAAAAAGACCGCGACCAATATTGCACGTAGAGTGTGTGTGCGTGTGTACGTGCGCGCGCCAAACGCTGCATAGGAGCGAAGACACTCGGTTACACGCGTGCTGATCTCGTCTCAAGCACCGCGCGAGGTGGTGCTGAATTCATGTCAAAGATTATAACAGGAAAAACTTTCCTCAGATCTGGGAAAAAAGTGTCAGGGCAGGGCCTCGCGTTTCGAGTTCGCACAGGGCCTCGCACCCCCCTTGGGACGGGCCTGGTTTTGCCTCATCCATCGCGACGTCCTCAATGCTTCAATATGCTGTGCTTTGCACTGATCATAGCCACAGCTCATGCACATCACACACTGCTTCTTCTATTTAAAACTATAGCTCTGCCTGTTGCCTAAAGCCGCGGAGAGGCGAGTTGGCTCCGATAAAAGTGTATCATGCGCTAAATAAGTAGAAAACAAACGAAGAGGCTGGATCATAATAAACGCTGCAGTCACAGACCCAAACACACATGCACGCACACGCCTCCCACCACACACACACACACACACACGGGCGCTCTCACGCACACGCTCACGCACACATGCACGCCGACAATATAACTCCTCCATCAGCCAAACATTCATTCATTCACACAATGCCCAAACATGTCTCCTACAAAAATAAAGCAGGCTGATAAACGCACAGCCAGAGTTGCATGCTGCTGCAGCCGGTTTGACCACTGGTCCGTTTTACGGACGGCTGACGGACAGCAGCCAACGCGCGTCAACGGAGACGCGCCCGGTGGAGTCGGGGGGTTAGTCACTGGCAGAGCTAAAGTGGACTTAGCCTGCCACCTTGTGGCAATAAGATGTACTATTTTTCACGCAGCTGCGTGATTCCCGAGAAGCGTGAATGAAGACGACAAAACGGAATGGGACCCACTGTAGGGAAAGGAGAAAATACATGACAAGAACAATGTTAGAAACACAGAAAGACATAAATATACAGTACAGAGCAAAAGTGTGGACACCCTCTCTCCTTCACTGAGTTCTTTTCATGACTATTGGCTGTAGATCCTCACCAGGCTGTGTAAGGGCTGTTTGACCAATAAGGAGAGTGATGGTGCTGGGCCACATGACCTCCACAGTCACAGTCACCGGACCTGAACCCAGTCCAGATGGTTTTGGACCTGAACCCAGTCCAGATGGTTTTGGGGCTGGACTACAGAGTGAAGGGGCCAACAAGTGCTAAGCATCATGGGAACTCCTTCAAGACTGTTGAAGACCATTTCATGTCCTCTTGAAGCTCATCAAGAGAATGCCAAGAGAGAAGCAGTATCAGAGCAAAAGGTGCTACTTTGAAGAACCAGAATATAAGACATATTTTCACTTGGATCATACTTTTTTAGTACGTACATAATTCCACAGTTTTCATAATCATGAAAATTAAAAAAAACGAAACGTTTTGTTCTGTTTTGTTCTGTACTGTACTGAAAAGGGACTACTTTATGAGCCAAGAGCAACCAAAACACACACATTCTGAAACATCCACAAACTCATTTTAAAACTTTATTGTGTTTTTGCACAGTGCATCTCAACATGATCAAAGCTAATTTCAAGTACCATATATCCTAATAATAAATATGTACAGCCAGTTTTATACAGAGAAAATAAAACAACAAAGACAATAAATAATAATATAGATAAAAGTAAATGAATAAATAAATGAAATGTTTTTTTCCTGATTGGTTTGATGAGGCTGATCTAACAAACCAATCAGCATCAGATGTAAAAAATATGGTATTGTGAATATTCTTTTGCCTCTTTCTTGTTCATGGTCCATGTTTGCGGTGTGAAAACCCGTAGATTTAGTTTAGTGCTTGTCTCCCTGTCAGAGCTGTCAACTGAGGGTCACCACGGCGACGGCAGCTCTATAAAAAGCCACAGGGGACCGTGCCACACCAAAGATTGACACCCAAATACAACGGCGCTGTAGGTGGAAAATGAGTGGGTGCCGGCTGCGTACACACGAAAAGCCAAAAGACAGGGCTGAGTGACAGGAAGCTGACCACGGCGAGAGAAACGCAGTCGGAGCAACTTTTAACCTGAAGAACTCGACAATAAAATAGTTCTCGGAGTGAAGTGCTGCAACAAAAGCCACTCTCAGATAATAAGCCAATAACGGACAAGTGAGTGGGCAAAAAGTGCAGAATGAGCTCTCGGACTCAGCATTAGGAGGTGATAATGTCGTTTTTAGCGCGTGCTTGGGCGGCACGGTGGCTGAGTGGTTAGCCCTCTCGCCTCTCAGCAAGAAGGTCCTGGGTTCGAATCCCGCTCGGACCAGGGCCTTTCTGAGTGGAGTTTGCATGTTCTCCCTGTGTTTGCGTAGGTTTCCTCCGGGTACTACGGTTTCCCCTACCACTAAAAATATGTCCAATAGTTCTGGCATGCGCCTCCTGTACTGGCGACCCCGCTCCCATCTCTGTGTGGAGTGAGAGTGCCCAAAAATTAACAATTGTAAACCGCTTTGAGACTCAGATCTGCAGTGAAAAGGCGGTATATAAATACAGATTACCTTCTACCATGGTGGTTTTGAATTGCACAGAATGGCATTAATAATAAGAAATAATGATAATACTAATAATTGGTTTTATATAGTGCTGTTTTGGGGCGCCTGGAGTTTCCATGGGTGATAGATTTCACAAACCAGAGACCCACACAGAGATGGGAGGGGCCAGTACAGGAGGGGCATGCCAGACCAACTGTACATGTTTTTAGAGGTAGGGGAAACCAGAGCACCTGGAGGGAACCTACACAGACAGGACGGGGAAATGCAAACTCCACTCAGAAAGGCCCTGTTCCGACCGAGATTCGAACCCAGGACCTTCTTGCTGACTGTATAATTGACGTTTTATACATGTTCCCTTCTGTGTTTACAGTATATGCTAATACATGCAAATATATAAACATAAATATACAATCAAGCAACAATATTTGCCATAGTTTCACCACGTGTTGTTCATCTACACATTCAATATGTACTGTATTACATGGATGGACGGAGGGGTCTATGGTAAAACAACCTTCTATAGACCCCTCCGTCCATCCATTTTCTTCCACTTTATCTGTTGCCAGAACGCAAGGGCAGCCGTATGAGCAGAGACGCCCTGACTTAACTGAAATGTGTCCGCAAAATCCTCTGTTTCTTTCTCTTCAAACCTTGATTGTCCACCTCTGGTCTTATCCAACCTAAGTAAGTAAGTAAGTAATCTTTATTTATATACCGCCTTTCACAGACCAGAGTCACAAAGCGGTTTACAATTGTTATTTTTGGGCACTTGTCTTCTCACTCCACACACTTGTCTAACCTCTGCCTCTCATACCCTCAGTTTCACCCTCTCTGTTCTGGACTTAAAGAACCTGCCACAAAAGCATCTTCTGTTTTTACACTTCTATCTCCGTGATGTCAAACCCACACACCCACACAGAGGTTCCACAACAAAATCAACATTCAGAAATTACCACATCCTCACGGCAAATATTGGATCTGAAAACCCTTATCTCATCTGTTGAACGTTACACTGTGAAAGCAAAGCATTAACCTCTCTGACAACACAGAACGTGGCTTTAAAACCTTCGTTATCTTGACTGGAGAATGTCAGGTGAGTAAATCGGCTCTCTCTCCGAGTTTTCCACTTGTCAAGCTCCAGAAATCACGTTTTGGATCAGACAAGTGCAGCTTATGTCATGATGAAAAATAGCGTCAGTGCCACAACAAAACAAAACAAGTCTCGTCGCATCGGTGTGTCTTAACTAAAGCAAGGTGGCAGGTCTATTTGTGTAACATTTTCACACACGGAGTGTCTGTGTCTCTTACTCTTCTCGACAAGGCGATGATTTGGTGAGAGTTGGTAAAACACACACACTGCAATATCATCGTTCTGGGTTTGAAGCTGTTTTTTTAGGATCTACAGCAGTCTTTAAATTTGGTCTTCAAAGGGTTGGTCTACAGCGGTCTAGAGTGGTCTTCAAACTTGGTCCTCAAAAGGTCGGTCTAGAGTGGTCTTCAAACATGGTCCTCAAAGGTTTGGTCTAGAGTGGTCTACAAACTTGGTCCTCAAAGGGTTGGTCTACAGCGGTCTAGAGTGGTCTTCAAACTTGGTTCTCAAAGGGTTGGTCTACAGCGGTCTAGAGTGGTCCACAAACTTGGTCCTCAAAGGGTTGGTCTACAGCGGTCTAGAGTGGTCCACAAACTTGGTCCTCAAAAGGTCGGTCTAGAGTGGTCTTCAAACATGGTCCTCAAAGGGTTGGTCTAGAGTGGTCTACAAACTTGGTCCTCAAAGGGTTAGTCTACAGCGGTCTAGAGTGGTCTACAAACTTGGTCCTCAAAGGGTTGGTCTACAGCGGTCTAGAGTGGTCTTCATGCTCAAAAAAGAAAAGATAAAAACATAAAAACCCCAGTTGTAGCCCAGCTTAACAGAACCTGGATTCAAACACTGTCAGAGAAGAGGCCTGTCTTACATTTTCAGGAAGACTGGTCCAGACTGTAGCTGCAGCCTCCCCATTTACACCCCCCTCACCTCTGTCTTATCTGTTGAATGTTTAGCAGCAGCAGCAGCGAGCGCTCTTTCAGGCAGATGTGAGTGACTCGGACGGGCTGTAATTAAAACCAGGCTGAGAAAATTAATGAGGCGGCACCACTATCCCCCCCTCCCCCTCCCCTCCGTCCGTCCCCCCCACAGAAAGGACAACAATGACACCGGAGGATTACCTCGAGCTGAGTCTGCTTGGACCAGATCACAGAGATGTTGGACTTTTATCTCGTGTTTAACCCTGTAGCACACTTCGTTGAATCTAATGAAGAAACCAAGAAGCTAATATAAAGTTCAACCTCAACCATCAACTCTCAACCTTTTAAAATCCTTTAGATGCACTTAAATGTAATGTATTAAAATGAATCTATTTAAGTAAGTAATGTTTATTTATATAGCGCCTTTCACAGACCAGACACGGGGGAGAACATGCAAACTCCACTCAGAAAGGCCCTGTTCCGACCAGGATCTGAGCCCAGGACCTTCTTGCTGAGAAGCGAGAGTGCTAACCACTCAGCCACCACTGTATTACTGGCAATAGCAGCTGTACGGTCCGACATATATATATATATATATATATTTAAATATTTATATCATATAGTACTTGCACTGTTGCACTGGTTAGACTAAACTGCATTTTGTTGCATTCTTCTCACTTTGTAATGACACTAAAGTTTAATCTAAACTAATAATCTACATTGACAAAGTGTATTTTTGTGTCTGTGTGGAAATCGGTAAAGTGTACAGCCTTGCAGAAAGAAAAGGATTTGAGGGAGAATAATGTATGTTTGTCAAGAAATAAAACAAGCTAAGTTAGCTGTGCTAAGTTCAATGTCGTTAATTTCTTTACCGTTTTAACAGAGATGAGCAAGAGAAGTGCTGATGCGTTAAAGGAAAGAGTACGCTTTCTCATAAATCGCTTGTTTCTGTTGTTTGCAGTATTGATGATTGGGTCCTCAAAGGGTCGGTCCATATATAAAAAATTTAAAAAAATAATAATAAAGGGGGCTAATAGTACAAATAGGTTCGTGGAAACAGTCAAAACTACAGAACTGATAGACCCTGCAACAACAACTGTAGCCAATGGAATATTTTTATTAGCCATCCAGCCATTTTTTATGCAGAATCCGTTGCCGGGTTGCAGGGGTAGCTGTCTGAGCAGAGAGACCCAGATGTTCCTCTCCACACACTTCCTCTTGCTCATCTGGGGGAATCCGAGGCGTTCCCAGGCCAGAGAGAGACATAATCCTTCCAACTTGTCTTGGGTCTTCCTCTGGTCTCCTCCTGACGTGCACAGAACACATCCCCAAAGAGGTGTCCAGGAGGCATCCCAAAACAGATGTCCGAGTCCCCTCTACCGGCTCCTCTCGTCGTGGAGAAGCAGCGGCTCTACTACAAGCTTCTCCCGTGTGACTGAGCTCTTCCCCCTATCCCTAAGGGAGCGTCCGGAAACTCATGGACACCGTTTGAATCCGCGATCTCGTCCTTTCAGTCATCACCCAAAGCTCATGACCAGAGATGTGGGAGGGGATGTAGAGTTAGAGGTGACATTGAGAGCTTTGTCTGCAGACGCTGCTCCCTCTCCACCACAACAGTCCGATACAGCTCTGACTGCAGACGCTGCTCCCTCTCCACCACAACAGTCCGATACAGCTCTGACTGCCGGCGCTGCTCCCTCTCCACCAAAGCAGTCCAGTACAGCTCTGACTGCAGACGCTGCTCCCTCTCCACCACATACCGATACAGCGACCACATCACTGCATGTATTTCATTGACGGAGGATAGTTTCACTACAAGGTCTTTCACACATAATACTTGGTTCAAACACAGTCTTTCAGACTTTTTGTGTGTGTTGTTTGTGTGTGTGTGTGTCTGTGTGTGTGTGTGTCTGTATGCGTGTGTGTGAGTCTGTGTGCGTGAGTGTGTGTGCGTGTGTCTGTATGTGTGTCTGTGCGTGTGTGGGTGTGTGTGTCTGTGTGCGTGTGTGTGTGTGTGTGCGCGTATTGTTGCTTATGTAACATTAGTCATTATTAATCTATGAGAGAAGCACCATTGGACCTGTCTCAGTCTCAGTGTGGTCACTGCTTACACAACTCTCTTTTCTCTGGAGTCAAATGTGATGCTGCAGTGGCATGGCCTCAGGGAGGGCAGGTAATGACCAACCGACAGGGAGGTGGAGGAGCAGAGGAGGAAGAGAGGGTGAGGAGGAGAGGAGGGGGAAGAGAGGGTGCAAGGAGGGCAGGAGGAGAGGAGGAGGAAGAGAGGGTGCAAGGAGGGCAGGAGGAGAGGAGGAGGAAGAGAGGGTGAGGAGGATAAAGGCAAAGTGGGGTAAAGTGTCTTGCCCAGGGACACAACGACAACAGTGGGAGCTGATGACAAAGACCAATGTTCTACAAACTGAGCCCCTGTCGCCCCATGTACAGATGTAAACACTAGAAAATACAGCCTTTTACACATATTTTTTGCAATTTTGTATATTTACAATCTTACAGATTGTAGAATGTTTCTTTAATAGGCTAAAGGTAGAGATTTTTTTATGTTATTCTATTTAGAGAGTAGAGTTTAGTATAGTTTAGTATAGAGCTGTGTTAATTTACCTTGTGCTGTGTTCAGAATCAGAATCCTTTTAGTGCCATGTGAGTAACAAGAAGTCACAAACTAGAAAGTTAATTGACCTTGTCATTCTCCTGTTCTGTAACTGGGGATTGCAACACTGAAATTTCCCCCTGTGAGACCAATAAAGAATCTCTTCATCTCTTAAAGAATCTATTCCTGATTTTATTTTCTAATGAGTTCATAAAAATGCTTATTGCTACAAACAATATTTTTAGCTTTAATTATAAACTGATAACAGTAGTTCAGCCGAGATATTTGGTTATCAAAATTAGTTTTACGACCCGTAAAAGTTGTTATTGTTTTGATTAGAATTCCTACCCTCCGCTGTTTCGCCAATCAGGAAGTCTGTGATTCGGGTTGCCAGAACTCCCCGCGGCTAGCTAATCTCACTGGTAAAATAAAATGTGGTGCAGAACTAAAAAAGGTCTTGTTATGACTCTCAAATCATTAATGACAAAACAAATACTAAAACGAGGATTTATATCGGGACGCCTTTTGAAAAATTGAGACAGTGGATAAAAGTGAATCCAGCAAGCAAAACTTGCTGGATTCACTCCGGTTTCCTCCTCACCAGTTTTCGTGTCTCATGGTGGCCTAGTGGTAAAGACAAATGACTAACTTTTGGCGACCCAGGTTCGAGTCCGGGCAGTGTGTATACTATGTGTATAATTGCATAATCTTACATTTTATGACAGATTGCTCAAAATCAGGTAAAAGACAATAATCAAGACGTTTTTTGCAGAATATAGCTTTTTTGCAAAAAGAATAATTTGAGACCATGTTCTCCAATTAAAATAATGTCAGTCTCTTTTTGATATAGGACTTATACATGTATGTCTAAAAAATAGGGAATAAATAAAATTGAAGGGTGATATCCTCTGGAGGAAACCCTGATGTTGATACGCTGAAGAAATATGTTCCAACATCCATTCTTCCCACTCCTATTTTGGACATGAATTGCTTATTTATTCTGCATAATCTATGCATTATTAAATTGCTTTTATTTTGTTTTTCTCATCTCAAATATCCAAATAAAAAAAAATAAAAAAAATATTCATTCAAAACATTCAATCAACTCAATCAATTAGCACGGCTCATGGCAATGTGAGAGACAGACAAACAACTGATAAAATAATTCCTGTTTGCTGCTGGATTTGGTGTGTATCTGGCAACCTGAGTCAGGGAGAGTGGGAGAGAACTACCAAATATTGACCGTGACTGCAGTACCACTTTTGGCCATATTTTTACATACTGCTCCTTTAAGCAATTATTAAGTGATATTTTGTAATTTTTGCTGAAGAAATACAGTCTAAGAACAAGGGATTCTTTGTGACATTTGCTTCATTCCTGAAACAAATGTCAATCTGTTTGTCTTAATTGACCAAATACCCACTGATTATTACTATTATCATGAACTATTCTCAGTCTAATTTTCATTTCTGTTAAGGATGGCACACATTTCATCACCAATACGTTATATATTATAAATGTCACACCAGAATCCATAAATTAAGTTGTTTTTTTGATCCAGGGAAGGAAATGAGCTAGTGTTAACCCAGCGGCTGCATAAGGTTAGTTTGGTCAGAGTCCTGGGGCTTGTTGACTGGAAAGACAATATACAACAGGATTTTCAGAATGGTAACAGCTTATTCTAGTATTTCTGCATTGGCTCCAATAGTATGTAAATGTGTATTGCCCCAAATCAAAGCCCTGGACACATTTCCGCCGTGGAGGGAGTGAGCTGGGCACGGACCAGTGTCCTGCCACCGGCGGCTGCTGCTACAGGAGCTGGAAGCACCACAAAGTGACCACAAAGTGACCATGAGATAATCCTGTTTGATCGTGTCCTCACTGTGGGGTCCTCAGACTCTACGGGGGCCTGTTTACGACACTCTCCATATGGCATTAACAAGCAGTAGGTCTGATGTGTTCTTCTTGTATTGGAGAGTGGCTATGATAGAGATGGAGCTTCGTAAAAAACTGTTTTGTTATGTAAAAATTTTGTGGTGTAGATTTTTGAAATACACAAATACATGTTTTTTTTATAATAATGTTTTCTATGATCCAGTTTGGAGGCTGCAGTTGAAAAAAGGACAATTAAGTAAGCAGTAAGTACGTAATCTGCATCTATATAGCACATTTTTACAGACCAATATCTCCAAAAGCACTTCATAATATTCAGAGTTCAGATATTGTTCCATTCTCTCCACACGGTAATAACAGAAGCAAGACTTGAACACACTGGTCCATCAAAGCCTTCGACCAAACACCCTCCATTCACTCACTCAGTACAACACATTCAGACCTATTGTGCATGTTTTTAGTGGTAAGGCAAACCAGCTTGCAAGCATTCCTTCATGGGCGGCACGGTGGCTGAGTGGATAGCACTCTCGCCTCTCAGCAAGAAGGTCCTAGGTTAGAATCCCGGTCGGACCAGAGCCTTTCTGAGTGGAGTTTGCATGTTCTCCCTGTGTCTGCACAGGTTTCCTCTGGATACTCCGGTTTACCCTACCACTAAAAACATATACAATAGGCCTGGCATGCGCCTCCTGTACTGGCCCCGCTCCCATCTCTGTGTGAAGTGAGAGGACAAATGCCCAAAAGAATAACAATTGTAAACCGCTTTGTGACTCTGGTCTGTGAAAGGTGGTATATGAATAAAGATTACTTACTTACTTCAAAATTGCATGTAGAAAAGGTAAGACATGACCAAAGCAGCCCCAAAACACACATGATATAAAACCTTCCATCTCCTGACCACACACAGAGAGCCGTAAACCTCTTCAAACATCGCCCAACTCCAGTGTGAAATACATTCTCTTATTCATTTTTGACTATTTCCACAACAGAGGATCTCCAGGCACTGAAAAAGACCAGATACAACTGAACATTCAGGCGGGAATTGGCAAAAATGTGACGATTTTATAGTATCGCAATATTTGGGCCACAATTCAATATTATTGAGATTCTTAACAGTAAGGATTGTGATTCAATTCTGTGATATATTGTGATTTATGTCCCTGTTATTATTCAAAGGCTTAAAGTAGTACTAGAATTTAATATGCTGCTATCCAGAATATATAACTACAATATGTGTTTGTAATGTTTCGGGTGTTCATTTTGACATGTTCAGATGAATTATGTTAAAAAAACGGCTTTGAAGTCGCACTTTTTCACTTCCGCATAGAAACACTAAGGGGCGCCAAAATGGCGGCGATGACGTGGGAGAATGACTTCTCACAGGAGAGGACAGCAGTCTTGGCTGGAATCTGTAGGAGGTTTCACTGTCATCTGAACAAGGTATAAACAGTTTTGTACATAATAGTGTCCAACTCTTTTAACCTTTTAGCCTTATTTGTGAGATTCAAGCTAATTAGTGTTGGGCAAGTTAGCTAACTCTACTTGATATCATAAAACATGCTTACAAGGCTAATATTCGTTTTTACATTATGCCAGTCTCACTTTGGTTGCCTTAGATTTATTTACCACGATGTACATTGTTATATACAAAAATGCTAATCAAAATAACTTAAATATAAATTAAATACAATTATTTTACTTTATGAACAAAAAGCTGCAGAAGTTGAAAACATAGACACAAGAGCTAACATGAGATAACTACATGTGATGCGATCATTGATAAAAATGCTAATTAAACCGTTAATAGGTGTTAGTATTCATGGATATTACTCGCTGCTCCTACAGATTCAGCCAAGACTGCTGTCCGCTCCTGTGAGAGGTCATTCTCCAACGCCATCGCCGCCATTTTGGCTCCCCCTAGCGTTTGTGAAAAGGTGCAACTTCAAAGCCGTTTTTTTAACATAATTCATCTGAACATGTCAAAATGAACACCCAAAATATTATTAACACATATTGTAGTTATATATTCTGGATAGCAGCATATTCAATTCTAGTACTACTTTAACAAAAAGACAAAGATCAACTCTGTGAAGTAGAAGACAAACATCATAGAGTCACAACAAACATCATAGAGTCACAGACATAATAGAGTCACAATAAGCAGACATCATAGAGTCACATAAACCTCAGATGTGAATTATCAAAGTAAACTCAGAGAAAACACAGAAGTGAAACAGATAATCAAGTATCACAAGACTTTTCTCTACTGTATCGAATATTGCGATACTGATACTCAATTTTTCCCCAAACACTTCTGAACACACACTGAGCTTCCACTTCACCCAGAGCCTTCGGAGCGTCGCGTTCCATGATATAAGTATGAATGGCCGGTCCTACCTGCGTATGGTACGGGTGCGTCCTTGTCCAGAGCGACCAGCGGGGGGTCCAGCAGCACCACCTCCGTGTTCTCCGTGATCACGCCGTGGTACGAAGTCTCGATCCACGGCTTGTGCTTGTTCACTGTAGAGAAAGAAGAGAGAAAAATTTGTATGGCCTATTTCGTGGAAAACAACTGAATAATAGTTACATTTCCATCTACTTTAGGACCCTGTGGAGTAGAGACAGATGGCGAGGTCCAGGAGTTTCTTTCTCCAGAAAGAAATTGGAAACAAAACGTTGAAATGAGACAGACTCCATCGCTGAACTATTTACTATTGGAAAATAATGTGCGACTGTCTTGTCCAAAAAAGGAAACATTTACACAATCAACTCATCGTAATGTTTGGCAATCTCTCCAATAGACCTCATACAGTATATATAATTAACGCTTTTTGGGGCTAGCTATAACAGGCTCCATTGACAAAGAATGTGGAGCCAAATTCTACCATAGGAACTACCCAGCAACCAAAGAGCCAATCAGGAGCGAGGCTGGTTTGTTTCTGCCAGTGCTACTTGCGAGCTGAATTAAAAAATAAAAATACAGATTGATCCGATATTAGGAGTCAAGACAGTATAAAAAAAAGTCGCATATTTTCAATGGAAGTGAATGGAGCAAAAATAGATGGAGAAAAATTTAAGTGTAAAAGTAAAAAGTAGCTAACAATTGTATGCAACAACACTTTAGGTCACAGCAGCAGAAATGGACGAGACAAACTTTGCCCAAAAGCACTTCCCTTTTAGGCTTCACCAACCTGTCGGGTTCTTACTGTCCTCCTCTCAGCCTTAAGTCCCTCCATAGCAGGACAACCCAGCACTTTACAAAAACATCATCTTTCCAACCCGATAATAGTCTAGAGTTAGAGCTATAGTTACTACAGATGTGACATCACAGAATGGAGAGAGTTTTGCTTTGGAAGAGGCCACAAGACACCAACAATTCACTTTATGTCCAGTAAGTAGTACTGGACAGTTCTTATTGAGAGGCAAGAAAGCGAACTACTCATCCACAGAACAGTCCAAACACAAACTTTTTGCAGCCTTCGAGTTCAGCCTCAAAAACGGTAAACAACATAGTATAAAATAACTATAAAAGTTGTAATGTTTTGGTAACCGTCTTTACATAATTTTGCAAATATTGTCAGTCTAATTTTGTTGTCTGTTTTTGTGTTATTTTGACTCTTTGCGTGTCTGATTAAAAGATAAAATACATCAAACAAATACATAATTTTGCCTTTTACAAAAAAATTAAGAAACCAAATCAGACTGAGAGGTCTTTGTGCGTGTCCATGTGTGTGTATGTGAGATTTGAACACACTGAGACTATTGCCATATATTTTCCTATACATACATTTTGTCTTGTCTGGTGCTGTTGCTCGAAAAACGGGTTGAAAAATACTGTTTCATGTAAAATGCATTGTTATATTTCCCTCTGAGAAAACCTCTGGGCGGAGAACATGTGTTTCTGCACACACTTTCACTTGTGTTGCTTTTTTTGGGTTCTCTATTGTTCATTTTCTCTCACACAAAAAACTCTCACTCTCCGGATGTGTGGCTGCGGCTAAAAAGCAATGAATAGGAAGAGGGAAAGCTCTGGAGTAATGCATTTTTGTACAATATTATATGTAAGTTTATGATTTGTTTTATGTTTGAGATGCCGGTGTCACCAGTGGCAAAAACATCAGATGAACGAGTGAATGTCCTCATCTGCTCCTGAGTCTGTCTATGTGGAGTGGATTCTTAAACTCGGTCTAGACCCGTCAGCCCTGCTACTATACTTTTTACTATTTATTTTATGTATGTATTTATTTCAGGCAAACACAGGAACATCGCAGCTGCTATTATCATAAAAAACATACTTAAATATATATTATATAATTTGGCCTGAAAGGGAGTGGGAAGACGATAATTTACTGTGTTTAATCCCACCCCATACATCCACAAAATCAAAAAAAAAAAAAGCTAGTATAAAATCTCTAGCTTTAGCATAATAAAGAAGCTAGTATAAAATCTCTAGCTTTAGCATAATAAAGAAGCTGGTATAAAATCAATAGCAAACGTATAATTAGGGTCTATTCAAAGCAGAAAAACAAAATACAGTAGATCTCTCCCTCTCTGGGGCTAATCAGAACAGAATTCCCAAACACACCACTTTAATAATTTACCAAATGCAAACAGCGACGCAGAAAGTGCATTTTCTTAACAAGGCGGCAGACGAACGGCGCTAATGTCGGAGTGATTACAGACTTTCTCCCTCACACTGAAGATAGATGTACGTCTTTGTTTTGCATCGCTCCTGAGCCTTGAAATTGGATTCAACGGCACTAAATCACCGTCAGAAATGAACCGGTGCCAATCTGTGTCGCCGCATCTATATTTCAGGAGGGATTTGTCAACAGTGAGTGCAGTCTCGCTGATGAGGAAGAGGAAAACCGCACTTTTATTGACTTCTGCCACTTCCTGTGCGACGACAGAGCTGCGGATCCATGTCAAAGATGGTCGGATTCTCTGCACGATTAGTAAATAACATCATTATACTGTTATTGTTGATTTTATGGAGTACGTAATATGATTTCAACTGTTTAAACCTTAAGGCGGCAGAGGTTTTTGCCTAAAACTATTGATTTCGACATCTTAATAAAAAAAAAAGCTACAACTTAGAATTTAAAAGAATGTTTGGGAAATTAGAGAGATATTCAGGATTGCCTGATTTCAGACGGTTTTTTCAGACAAAAATAACAAAATTACAAGAACAACACACAAAACTCATATTGTAGGATAATTTCATTTTCAACAAACCTTTTTCTTACATCTTTCTGCCATTGATTTTAATAGTCCTGACTTTGAAAAAGTCCAAACTGACTGCTTTTTAATACATATAATAATAGTACATTATTTTTATATAGGTCAGCTTACATTTCCAGGAAACCTCATAGTGCTACAGATTAAAATACAAAACCACAAACAACCACAGCCAATAATCAGAAGTACATAAATGCATCAAAAACCTAACAACTTAAAAGCTCATAACATCTCTAAAAGGCCTGATTATTCTCAGAAAGAACTCACTACACATCTGTACTCTTGAATGAAAGCACATTCAAAAGTAAGTAGTGAAGACATTTGTACCGTTTCTGACTAAACCCCAGGAGGTGGATTGCATCAATTAACATCACAAAATCATAAAAGCAGTTGTCTCGGTTTTTAATTCCTCAACAATAGATATGAGAATCAAACCGCTCGACCACAGGAAATGCAATAAAAACAAACACATATGACCGCTGTCTATAAATGTATAAAAATGATCAGAAATGTCCTAGACCCTCTCGGTCCTTAGACTAGGAATGTAAAAAACTATGTATTTTCATGACCGACCACCGAGCCTCATTAACCGGTTGAAACCGGTTAACCGCGTAGTTTAAAATAGTCCACGTTCTTTGAAATAACAGCCATTTCGAGCCGCGTACTTTCCATAAGTGCAGCTCTGCGTTCTACTGGATCAGAGCTGAGACAGCGGCGCCAAAACCCGCAACAGCTTCGGCACCTTTGCGCACAGAGAATTGCTGTTTTAATCTTCCCATTCTTCTGTGCTGCGGGTTAAAGCTTTTTTAAGCAAAAGACGGCTCGTTCACATGGTCAGAGCAGCGAGTGACGCGTCTAACAGGTCTCCGCTAAAGTTTTAAAGTGATGTGTGTGGAGCTGATCTAATGACAAGGACCATAAGCACAAACATGGTCCATGTGGTTTGACAGGAGCCGCGTATTTGCAAAGATCCTTTGGGCTCCGTGACACTGACGAGCGACAGACCGGTATGTGTGTGTGTACAATACATGTGTGTGTGTGTGTGTGTGAATGTGTGTGTAAATATAAGCTCTATGTAGTTCTGACCCGCACCAGTGTGCAACTACCAGGCGGTAACAGAGGGGAGAGATGATGCGTGTGGATGTTACGTATGGAGGGGGGGAAGTGTGTGTGTGTCTGTGTGAGAGTTGGCCCGGAGTTTACTGATACATTGGCGCACACAGCTACGGACCCGCTCGTGAGATCATGCAAATAGGGCTTAACATAACGTTATGAAGAGACCTCCCCTCTACCCTTTTTCTCTTTTTTAACCGACAGCTTTGACCGGTTAACGCTGTGACGGTCAACCACCGGTTAAACGGTCACCGATTTACATCCCTACCTTAGACCCTCCTCCGTCGACAAAGAACGACTCAAAGAAAAACTACTGGGAAAAAGTGAGAAACCTCGAGTCCAACATTGAGATTTATAGTTAAGTTATTTATTATATAAGTTATTTATAACTTTTTTAAAGTTACAACAACAGTAACAACAACACTACAGACTGGCCAAAGAAACATTGATATTTGACAAAACAAGGTTCCAAGACGTTTAAAGTAGATCAAGTCCAAAGTGAGTGTTCGTTTGAGTCTATTTGACTCTTAATACCAATTACTTCCAGAGGCTTCTCTGAATTGTCAATAAAAAGCTGAAAAGTACCATCGATATAATGTTCAAGTTTATTCATTGTCATAAGATCTACAATCAGTGACTTCCACAGAGAAATAGAAGGAGGATCATCCCCTACCCACTTAATCATACGGTAATACTCTTCCTGGCTATCATTAGTAATGGCTGAATCACATGTTCGTTTTGTGTAACTGATACAGGGATGCTACCAAGTAAACACATCATCGGATTTCCTATAACCTATGGCTTTACTGATATTGGCAAACATCCCATTCCAAAATGTTTGAATGTGAACACATTCCCATAAGCAATGGTTGGATGCAGGATTTTAATTTTTGTGTTCAACTCGTTTAAAATGTGACTGATCGCAACCCTTTATAATGAGACTTAAAAATAAATAAATACATAAATAAATGAAAAAATACAAATAATAATAATAACACAAAATAAGCAAATAAATATGTTGTCACATAAACAGCCAAAATACGTTACTGGGATCTGTGGAGACAGCAGGTGGCAGCACTCATTATTTTTGTTTTATTTACTGTTATTATTCTGTTTTTCTATTTCTTCTTCAGATATGGTCATACATTTATACATATACACAAACACTCAAATACATTAACACCCACACTTACACATTAGCACCTACATATTTCCATGACAGTACTTGCTTGTTATTTTATTTTTATTAAGTATTTTGTTTTCTTTGTTTCATGTTCTGGATGCCTTAAAAATGCCCCCCCCCCCACTTCCCCGTCCCTCCCCCACCAATATATTCTGCACTACTATGTTGTACATAGTAATTTATATTTTTTATGGAATCTGTATCACATGGTGTTAAAAAAAATATACATATATAAAAAAAAATAATGAGACTTATCTTAAATTTTATGTAACTTCTTATTTTCTGTCTTCGATACAAAGGACAAATCACAAGAAACACAAGCACCTTGGTTTAAAATTTAAATAAAAGCAGATACAAGTATAAGTATTCATACGTAACACACTGGCTGTGTCCAAAACGGTAGGCATCGGGCCGCGTAGGGTGGATATGTAGGCATCGAGGGAAGGCCGCGTAGCCACAGGCGAGGTAGGAGGCGAGACGTGATGTGGATTTGGACAGCAGCTGCCTTCTGCTGTTCTGAGTTGTGTAGTCACGTGACTACACAACTCAGAGCGGAGCGGAAGGACACGGCGGCCATGATGGACGGTAAAAAGTTCTAAATACGCTTTAATTAGGACATAAAAGTTAATTCTAATATCATTTGAGGTGAGAAATATCCCCCTTTATTGTCATATCAGAAGTCTGTTTGGAGATAAATTCGAAAATTTTCGGACTTTACCTCCAGCCTTAAGCTCCGGTGCTATAAGCTAACAGCCCAGTTAGCTGCAGTGCTGAAGCCCAGAACAGGCTGTCTAAACACGGGTTCAGGTAATGAGAGCCCCCTGGATGTTTACAGTCGTATTCTGAAAAAACAGAGGATGCTTTTGTTGCTACACTTTCTCTGTTATAACAATTGTATTGGCAGTAATCATTAGTTTTTACAAAGTTATATTTTATGTAAACAATGCACATATATGCAATAAATGATTATTAGATATGGATTATATATTTGCTATGGCCCTCGTTTGTGCATCACTTAAAAGTAATTTTATCAGACCTAAATGTATTAACGTGTGTTTGCTGATGAGAGAGAAACATCCATTTATCTATAATAATAACTGACACATCCATTTATCTATAATAATAACTGGAACATCCATTTATCTATAATAATAATAACCGGAACATCCATGGATCTATAATAATAACTGGAACATCCATGGATCTATAATAATAACTGACACATCCATGGATCTATAATAATAACTGACACATCCATGGATCTATAATAATAACTGACACATCCATGGATCTATAATAATAACTGACACATCCATGGATCTATAATAATAACTGACACATCCATGGAAACATTAACAGACATCTGTAAAATGGAGTTGGGCCCCGTCCCAAATCGCGCACTTGCGCACTACACACTTTGAGAAGTGCGCACTTTTTGAAAGTGCACATAAGTGTACAAGTGTGCAAGTGCACAGTGCGCAAGAACTGCAGAATTGGGACGGTTGAGTATACGTCATCAATGTGCCTCAGGACGCAGTCGTTTGGCGTCATTCAAGAAGGCGGAGCCGGTGGTTGTTTTGGCGAATTTGCTGCTCCAAAATATGCAGAAACTCCAGCAAATTTGTTTTTTGAGACGGAGAAGGCGCAGACAACGCAGGAGGTTCATCCGCCAGGCTCTTGCCTTTGCGCAGGAGTCTGAATTGGTACGTTAATTTACTTAATACAGTAGTAAGACCGTTATTTTTAGTTTTCTGCTAATGTGCTAGCGCCAGGAATAGGCTAAAGTGCAACGTTTTCTAACGATGCAAACGTTAGAAAACAATGGCATTTACAACACAGCTATCATGCTCTCAGAGTTAATTGTTCAGCAGTTTCTCAAAGCGCTACTTCTTATTATTATTCAGAATAGGAACTGTGTTTAGAATTTTGATTTCAGACTGTTTCCATCAAGTGAAATGAAACCGGCTGATAATCAGGCTAGTAACATAGTTTACTCCTCTCAATTAAGTTGAAATAGATAACACAAAATCTGCAAAATTATGTATTATTGGGCTCTGCATCAAATACGTTTAAAACACATTCTAATGCAAGTTTTCAGTGGTCAATAATAATCAATAATCAATAATAATAAACAAACACTTCTACTGCTGCAGCTGTCAACAATATTCTCCTAAAAAGCATTGCTTTACCAGATTATTATTTGATAGTGATTCCATTCATATTATTCTGAAAGTAATTTTGAATTTGATTGTGATCATAATAGTGCTGCTGCCGATTGACTGTAACTGTGATCTTGATCAGGACAATAATTTTGTTCTATTTTATGCACGTTTTCATCAGAATGGAGGAATGCTGACCTACACCAGGCTGAACCAGACCATGCCTGTTCTGCAGGTCTACTTTGATGTGGAGCAAGAGCTTCAACCTCACTACCGCCTCACCAGAAATTCAATGAATGGCCTGATGAATTTGTTGAAGACCGATAAAGATCATGGCTGGGGGTTTCCATTGGAGATCCTCATATTTGTGTATTGGCTTGCACACGGGATTTCCTTTAGAGTTGCTGCCATGGCCTTTTCTGTCCCGAAGTCGACCGTCTGTCGTGTTGTCCATAAGATTGCTGAATTGATTGTAAAGAATGCACATCGAGTAATATGCTACCCACCACAGGAAGCGTTGGAGGACACTGGTAGGGTTTTGCCCGTTTAGCCAGGCACAGGGCATTTGAAAAGGCTGTAGGTGCAGTAGACGGCTGTCACATTAGAATTAAGCCTCCAGGTGACAACAAAGCGGACTATTTCAACTACAAACAGTTCTACTCCATACAGATGCAGGCAATTTGTGATTCAAGTGGCAGATTCTTGAACATATTTGCTGGATTCCCTGGCTCGGTACACGACACCCGTGTATTGAAGAATAGCCCAGTCTACGTCAGAGCAGAGTACCCTCCACAAGGTTATTTTATTTTGGGTGATGGTGGCTATCCTTGCATTCAACAACCCATTACCATCATCACCCCCTACAAGATGCCTCTTCACAACCGGGTTGAGGAACGGTTCAACTATTGTCATTCACGTGCCCGGTCAATCGTTGAAAGAGCCTTCGGCATGATGAAGACCCGCTGGAGAACCACAATGTTTAAGGCGTTAAGGTGAAGATAGCCTTTTGCACTCAGGTCGTGACTGCCTGTGCTTTTCTTCACAATGTTTGTCTCACTCACGGAGATGTCCTGGAACCGGATCGGGATGATGACCAGCCACCACCACCACCGATGCCCCCAGGAGATGCAGGACAATCAGATGCAAGAGGAATCAGGTTGAGGGAGCGACTTTCTGCTCAAGTGTCTGCTCCTGTTGTTGCACAGGGTTATCTCATGGAGCATGACTATATTTAGTGTAATTATGGACATTTGTACAGTGCTTTTATACAATTGTCTTTGTTGAAATATTCTCCATGTTGAATTTTGCCCTTTTTGATTAAAGTTCAGTATTTTTTTACAATGTTTAAGTAATTAATTTGTTTATTTATGAAGACATGTTGTTTTAATGTTTATCTGTGAAAGTTCATCTGCCACTTTGTCACTGAGGACCTTTTTTTGTCTATGTAACTGGAGTCACAGTCATCTTATCAGAGGCTGTTCTTATATTTGACCAAAAATGTATTTTTCAATCTTTTTCTTTTGATTATTATCCAATCTCTTTGACATGTCTATGTTTTCATAAAAATGTCTTACAGTAAATTTTATTTTTGAAGTCTGATTACTAATTGACACTACTGTAGGCTGTGAGTGAATACTGACTTCCCATTAACTGCCAGCTCTTGATATTTGTGTATAATGTACAAAATGTTAAGAGTGTGTACAAAATGAGCAATAAACTGTTGTACAACCCAATGTTTGAGTTAATCAATGGATTAAAAAAGTCTACAAAGTACACGACACATCAGGACCAAGCCATCATTGTAAATGAAGCAAAACAATCAAAATTGAAAGAGAACTGTTAAGCGACAACATGATTACCAAGACAAGGACAATATATAGAAAAACGGGTTTAATTTTGAAAATACAGAACACATGAAAAACAAACATTTGGTTTAAAGTGCAATTACTAAGTCTGATCAAATAATTTTGTGAATAAAAAAGTAGTCATGTCAAGTTTTAGTCAGGTGGTCCACTAATTTTCCAAACAAAGTCAACATTTGCTCCATCTGCCCCTGGGCCTGCTGCATCCATGCTCTGTCCTGCTCATCTTCTTCCTTCTGCCTCTTTTCAATGCTCTCACACCATTGATGAAGACTCTCTGCTGCACTTTCTTTTTCTTTCCTCTTCCTTTTCCCTGATCTTTTCCTTCCTACTGCTGAGCTGGTCCCTTCTCCTGCTGTAAAAACTGATTCCTCCTCCTTCTCCTCCTCCACTTCCTTCTCCTCTCTTCCTGCATCCTCACTCTGGGTAGGGCTGACCGCTGCACTTTTTGGCCCTGAAGAGTACAGGCTAACTGGCCTTACTGACGGCCTCTGGCCAATGGCTTCATGCATGGCAGCATAAAAAAGCCAATTGGCCGCCGTCACCTCTCCTTCCTCTGTCCCTGAACCAGTCTTTGGCAGTGACAAGTCCTAACATATTACATATGAACAAATACATGTTACCTGTATACATTACATGGGTTCCTCAATTACATGGGTTCCTCAATTTAATTACCTTGTACTTTTTTTTAAGATTTTCCCACTTTTTTTTGCATTGCTGAGCAGTGACCTTTCCTGTCAAATCCATCAAGTTGATGATCTCCCTTCAGGAAACAAAGAGTAATTAAAGTATTAATAATGTGTTAAATACTTTAACCAGTACACACATACATTTTGCATAGTTACTTTGGTAAAATGTAACATGTAAAGGAACACAATACTTTATGCCCAGTATCTCATCTTTTTGTCAAATTCTAACACATTTACAGCTTTTAAGGCCTTACATTTGGTGTCAAATCAAATTCAATGAGAGCCTTGGGGGTGTCCTGTTTACAGAAGTGATTAACGTTACTCACTCGTAGCCATGCGTTGCTGCATTCCTGTAGCCAGTAAAAAGGGTTTCCTTTTCTGCCCTAATCCGGATGAATGTGAACGTAAGTTCGTCTGTCCCTGGGAAAAAAATGTAAAACGTTAAAAGAAAGGCAACGTTTAAAAGAACGTCCCGTTATGCTACGGAAGTAACGTTACAATAAGTTTAATTGTACTTTATTTTAACGTCTATTCCCGAATCACCGCACAAACCTAAGCTGTTATATCACACATGTAATACAATGCTGAAGAAAAAAATGTATGTACTCACACTTAAATGTGCACTTCTTTGGGCCTGAAGTGCCGCACTCTGAAGTTCCGACTGTCGCCATGTCCTCTGTTGTGGCAGTGACGTCACGACCGCAAGAAATGTGGGTAATATATCAGCCTAGCCTTCAGCCGAGTGCGCACGGATGCTCCCTTAACTGAAGTGCGGATAAAGTGCGTAGGGTGGACGGTTGAAAGTGCGCATCGGGAGTATTGGGACACACTACCATGGATGTATTATATTAACTGGATAGGGTATTACTAGCTTGTAGCTGAATAACTCATGTGCTCGGGGGATTCTCGCGGTACTGCAGACTGAACCAGACTAAATTCACGTGGGCTACCCAGAAATTTTCCCCATAGAACTCAATGCATATTAAAACAGCTCAACCTCAGCTGACAGAGAACCTACAGCTTTAATAAAGATCGGATTTTGTGGGGATTTTAGTGTCCCTTGTCATCCTGAACTTTTTTTCTTCTTAAATCCTTCGGTTTTGTTTAAATCCACACTTTAGTGCCACAAACTCTGCTCCTCTGGCTCTCGCTCTAACTCCCGCTCTGATGAACTGCTCTGATTGGTCAGAGCGCGGCCGAGCCCCTCTGTGCACGTGCGTGAGACCCGGTGTGAGACCCACACACGCGTGTTTGGCGCAACGCATTATGGGAGATCATCCACTGCGCAGAACCGGGAGGACCAGACGATGCCCAAATACAGGCGAGTTTCCCATAGATCTTTGCGAGTTTCAGGCAACTTCCGCTAATCTTTCAGCCCCCATGCTGTCACAAAGCGCCACTGAGCACAACCATTCATTTGAATAGGGCGCCATCTTGGATCGCCGGGGCTTGCACACTACGCACTTAGCAACCCCGCGGGAACGCGCTTTTGAAGTGCGCCAAGTGCGCAAGTGCGCGATTTGGGACGGGGCCTTGAACACAGATGTTTGACACTGCTCTTATTCACTTTAATGTCTCTTGAAAAGCTGACAGACCGTTACTAATCATATTTGAGTTTAATGTATTCAATTATAAGTATAAGTATAAGTACTGCTGACAAATATGTAGTTGTGTAAATAATACCTCACTTTGATGACTCTTTACATTTCACACAAACAACAAAATCATAATAAAACCAACAATTTTTGTTTTCTTTATTTCCAGGTTCTCTGTGAAGTGCTGTCGATGAGACCTGTGTCAGAGGCAGACGCCCAGGACTCTGCTGTTGCTCCTTCTGCTGCTGCTGTTACTCCTCCTGTTGCTCCTTCTGCTGCTGCTGTTACTCCTCCTGTTGCTCCTCCTGTTGCTCCTTCTGCTGCAGCTGTTACTCCTCCTGTTGCTCCTTCTGCTACTGCTCCTTCTGCTACATGTCTTCAGAGATGCAGAGCCCACTGTTCTAACTATTCATGACTGCTGATTAAAGGAAAATATTATATACAAGTTTGTTGTAGTTCATAATGTTTTCAGCAGTGAAGCAGGAGGTGATGGAGGTGAAGCAGGAGGTGAAGCTGGAGAAATAAATGACCTTAATTTCACCACAAGTCTCTGAAAAAGAAGAACACAAACATCATGCATTAAAACACAGCCCACATTTAGGATTCTTTTTACACTTCATATTCAATTAATACTATTTATTTGGGGCTTTGCAAAAAACTGGTTAAAAATAAAATACAGAAATCCTTACAGTATTTAATATTAGAGATACAAGCTTCACAGCAGGGGAAACAGAAGAATGATATGATAGAAATATACACACATAATCAAGTTATGAGCATGGCTAACCACTTTAAACCTGTGTTTGTGGAAGTGGGACTTTGTCCTCTGCAAATGTCTTATTAATGACAAACGAAACCTCTATATAATGTGTGTTTACTATTTATTAGACTATTGTATGAAAAGGGCTTTATAATTATTCTTGTCCCATTCTATAATTTCATATGTCTAATATATACAGTTTTCCCAGTCTCAGTATGGGATTAAAAACGATATGCACAATCTATTTTATATGAATACAGAAAACATGTGTTAGCATACTATAGCTGCTGTGCTGCAGAGTGATTTTCCATGAAAACGTGACTATTTCCTCAGTGTAGCTTTAATATTTAATCAGTGGGTTTGTTTCTCCCTAAAAGATAAAACACAACATGATTTTTCTTGTTCAAAAACCGAATCTGAATGAACTAGCTAGCCTCGTAGCATTAGCTTTTCGGGACTGAGCTTATTTACAGCAGATAACAAGGTTAAAGCTGCACTAACTGACTTTGGGATTTTGAAGCAGCGGACTCGCTGGCCTCTCTCTTTCTCCTCCCCTCCCCGCACCCACGAAGCTATCACCCCCACACACACTCACTGTTGGGACGGAGCTAGCGTCTCCTAATATGGATAATACATGGACATGGATTTGCACGTGGATGGCGTGACCATAGAACGATAGAACCAGGAAGCGCGGAGGAACGGGACTTTCTTTTGGATGGCTGTCTCTCTGTGTAAGCAGTAACCGGTGATGAAGACGAGGAAGTTTCAGGTTAGCTCCGCCGCTTGTTGTGCTAACTCAGCTGTCTGTGCTAACGGACCTGGAGATTTCTCACGAAAGTGGGGGCTAGTGGTGCGCTGTGATTGGTCACAATCTGCGACCCGAAACACATTCTCTTCCTTGTTTCATTAAAACTCGATCTAAAATATAATGTCACGCCAGCACAAATCTGCGCTACTTTTTCTTCAAAAGGACGAATATCCCAATGCACTACATGGACATGATAGCATTTTCATAATGAATACAAAAATAAAGTCAGTTAGTGCAGCTTTAAATACACACATCTGTGGCAGATCTAATTTATGTCTGTGTTTTATCATAACAGTCGTGTTCATAACTCAACAGTAAAGTATAGCAGTACTTACTATAGACATAACTTCACAGTAAAGTATAGCAGTGCTTACCATAATGTTAGCTCCAGCAGCTCCGAGCCGAGTCTGTTGTTTACATGTTAATGCCAAACGGAGTTCTGCGCATGCGCGGCCGTGACTTGGCAAAAAGAAGGCAACAAAGCATACATCAGATGCATCCTTCATATCTGCTCCAAAAGTGGCCGTTTCCATGGAGACGAAGTCATGATGCCTACGCTTGGCGAGCTCGCCAAGTGGTTTTGGACACCCCTGCAATAGCCGTCGCTTGAGGAAGTGACGTCACGATGCCTACATATCCACCCTACGCGGCCCGATGCCTACCGTTTTGGACACAGCCACAGAGCTTGTATGGAGCCTTGCTAAACCCCAGCAGGTGGATTGCATCAGTAATCAGTGTCACAGGCAGGAAGTGATGTTACTGATGTTATTAGCCACTGAGATTTACCGTGGCTCTCCCCGGCATTTTTCTCTCCAACGTACGCTCACTGGGCAATAAGATGGACGAACTCGGTCTGCTCATGAGAAAAAACAAGGACTTCGCCACATCCTGTGTCCTCTGCTTCACTGAGACCTGGCTAAATGAGCGGATCCTGGACTGCGCTCTGGAGCTGCAGGGCTTTGGGTTGTTCCGCGCGGATCGCCATTGTGCTCCTGCTCTGAAATATCTTTTCATTCATTGTAAACCATTTTACTCCCCTCGTGAATTTGTTTCATTCATTCTTGCCTCTGTTTACATACCGCCATGCGCGGACGCGCGCAAGGCTCAGCGCACACTCGCAGAGCAAGTACTGTGTATGGAACGTTTATACCCGGACTCTGATTACTATCCTGGGGGATTTTAATAAGGGAAACTTGAGCCAGGAATTACCCAAATACAGACAGTTTATCACATGCCCGACCAGAGAGGAGAACACTCTTGATCGCTGCTACACCACCGTGCACGGAGCTTTTCGCGCTGTTCCCAAGGCAGCCCTCGGCTTCTCAGATCACTCCATGATTCATCTGGTTCCTGCTTACAGACAGAGACTAAAGCTCTCGAAACCTGCAGTGAGGAGCTCCAAAGAGTGGTCTGATGAAGCTGTGGAAGAGCTGCGCGCATGCATGGAATCTACAGACTGGGACCTTTTCAGAGCTGCCACAGACAGTTTGGATGAATACACGGACACTGTGACGTCATACATTCACTTCTGCAAGGATAGCATCATTCCAACAAGGACCAGGGTCATCTATAACAACGACAAACCCTGGTTCACTGCTAAACTCCGGCAGCTCAGAAAAGCAAAGGAGTCTGCTTTCAGGGACGGGGACCGCAGCGGCTACAAAGCAGCTAAATATCAGTTCAGGATAGAACTGAAAGCAGCCAAGTCCCGGCACAGAGAACGACTACAGGAGCAGTTTGGTAACAACGATACTGCGTCTGTCTGGAGGGGCCTACGGGAAATCACCAACTACAAGCCCAAAGCCCTGTGCTGACGACCACAAGCTAGCTGACGAACTGAACTTATTTTTCAGTCGCTTTGATGCTGCCCCTGACACCTCTCCCTCCCCCACCACCTCTACTCTAACGACCCACCCATCAGCCCTGTCCCCAGCCTGACAATAGCCTCTAAAGATATTCAACAACTCTTCTTGAGGCTGCACCCCCGCAAAGCTCCTGGCCCGGACCACGTGTCTCCGGCCACTCTGAGACACTGCGCCAGTGAGCTTACTCCTGTGTTCACTGACATTTTCAACACCTCTCTGCAGTCCTGCCATGTCCCGGCCTGCTTCAAATCCTCCATCATTGTCCCCGTCCCGAAGAAGCCCAGGATCACAGGACTCAATGACTACAGACCTGTAGCACTTACGTCTGTCGTCATGAAGTCATTTGAACGCCTGGTCCTCTCCCATCTCAAGTCCCTCACCTCCCCCCTCTTGGACCCCCTGCAGTTCGCCTACAGAGCCAACAGATCTGTAGACGACGCCATTAACCTGGCCCTCCACCACATCCTACAGCACCTGGACTCCCCGGGGACCTACGCCAGGGTCCTGTTTGTGGACTTCAGCTCTGCCTTCAACACCATCCTGCCATCCCTGCTCCAGGACAAGCTCTCCCAGCTCAACGTGCCCGATTCCACCTGCAGGTGGGTCACTGACTTCCTGACAGACAGGAAGCAGCGAGTGCGTCTGGGGAAGAATGTCTCGGACTCTTGGATTATAAATACAGGAGCCTCACAGGGCTGTGTTCTTTCTCCCCTGCTCTTCTCCCTGTACACCAACCACTGCACCTCCAGCCACGACTCCGTGAAGCTGATCAAGTTCGCGGACGACACCATCCTCATTGGATTCATCTCCAACAACGATGAGTCCGCCTACAGGAGGGAGGTGGACCGGCTGGTGTCCTGGTGCAGTGGTAACAACCTGGAGCTGAACGCCCAGAAGACAGTGGAGATGATTGCGGACTTCAGGAAGAGCACTGTTCCCCCACCCTCCGTGATGGACTCCCCCATCACCTCTGTGGAGTCCTTCCGTTTCCTGGGCACCACCATCACCCAGGACCTCAAGTGGGAGCCGACCATCAGCTCCCTCATCAAGAAGGTCCAGCAGAGGATGTACTTCCTGCGGCAGCTCAGGAAAGCCAAGCTGCCTGCACAGATGTTGGTGCAGTTCTACACGGCCATCATCGAGTCCATCCTCACCTCCTCCATCACCGTGTGGTTCGCTGGAGCCACAGTCAGGGACAAACAGAGACTACAGCGCATTGTGCACTCTGCAGAGGAAGTGATCGGCCGCAGCCTTCCATCGCTGCAGGACCTGTACGTCGCCTGAGCTCGAGGCCGGGCTGGTCGTATCACAGCTGACCCCTCTCACCCTGCACATGGACTATTCCAACCACTCCCCTCAGGCAGGAGACTGCGGTCCATCAAGACTAGAACCTCCCGCCACAAGAACAGTTTCTTCCCCTCTGCTGTTGGATTCTTGAACACTTCTTAACCTGTCCCCCCGCCCTTTATAAAGTCACTTTACTGCCCATCATACGTCACTTTACTTCACTGTACTGCTGTCACCTTACATTGTGTGCACCATGTGCACTTGTATATTGTAAATAGTAACTGTAACTCTATTTTAAATTTAAATTTATTCCTTAGAAGTGTTTTTTATTCTTTATTTTTATTATCTCTCTCTGACTGTTGCACTAAGCCAAAGCAATTTCCAAGTCTGTGACTTCCTGTTACTTACGTGGCAATAAAAATGATTCTGATTCTGATATTCAAACCTCCCACTGTTTTAAACGTGTGTAAAACTTCCTGCTGTACAACATAATTCTTCAACTTTAACTTTGTTTTTTCTCTGGATGTTTTCTCGCTACTTCTGCTCACGGCCAAATACAAATCTCGTCTGGAATCTCGATCCGCTTGCAGCTCCGCGTCAGCACATTGTTTGATTGTGACAAAGTTTGTGATTTAAAGTTTGAAATTCCGCTGTGATATTGTTGCTGACTGCGGCGGCGTCCCTCTTGCATATTTATGAAGTCCTAATAGACTAATGTGTCGCCATCGCCACGCTCTGTAAATGATCTCCGCATGAAGGCCGAGAGAGCTGCTTTCCCCCGTCTCTCTCATCTGTATGCATTAGCACTTTGCATGTTGTGGCTGCCGGGTCACACAGAGGTGCGGTCCACAATATGTCAGAATTATCATAATGTACATATTTGTTCTAGTATTTATTTCCATGAGGTCGTCGTGAGTAAACTGCAAAGTCGTCAAAGTTAGTATTTTAGGATCAAACTGAGGCTTCCTGCTTCATGGACACGGGAAAAAATGAAGGTACAGCGACCGAAGGAGTTGTGAAAGGTATTGGTAAGGAATAGTTCCCAGCTTTCCAACCATGGATCTAAAATAATAACTGGATAGACTATTACGAGCTTAAAGCTGTCCTACCCATGGCCACAGAATTGACTGAATTCACGTTATCCAGAAAAATGTCCCATAGAACTCAGTATAAACTAAAACAGCTCAACCTCAACTGAAAGAGAACCTGACAGAGAACCTACAGAGAACCTGACAGAGAACCAACAGAGAACCTGACAGAGAACCTACGGAGAACCTGACAGAGAACCTACGGAGAACCTGACTGAGAACCTGACAGAGAACCTTTCATAAAGGAGGATTCTGTTGGAATTGAGTGTCTCTTGTCGTCCTGAACTTCTTTTCTTCTTAAATCCTTCGGTTTCATTCTAAACTTTGATGCAACAAACTGCTTGTTTGGTTCCTGCTCTAGATCCGCTTCCTGCTCCTTCTGACCGAGAGCAGAGACTACACTACCTGTAAGTTTTACAAAAGAACGCCGCGTGCGTCACTTTTGCTGCTGTAAACAGTTTAACGTGATGCTCATCCGCACAAACGAGTGGATTCAGGAGATGTGTGATGCGTGCAATCATAGCTCCCCAGTTAAAATCCAATGGACACCGAGCCTACTTTGCTCTCCTTTATTCAGAGAAGTAAAACAACAAAGCCAGAATCAGAACACTCACTGACCTCCACCAGGCCAGAAGGAGATTAATGCAGGTCAGACACAGGCAAACGAAAGCAGAAGTTGTGCCGCCGTCATTGACGATCTCACAAGTACCAACAAGGACAAGACACTACCGATGACAACAGCCGCGTTAGCCTGAGTGGCTAGCATGATGGTCCCTGGCACAAGTCCAGTATTTCTCCAAAAAATACTAACTTGCAGCTGTGGCGTGAATCAATGTCGTAGCATATTCATAAACAAATGTATATAATGGATAAAATATTTTCTATAAGGTTGTTTGTTGACAGTTGTAAGTAAAACAGGTGAAAACAAGTGCATTCCCTTGCATTTAAAACATGAGAAAATTACCTTGGGCAAAAAAAAAGGAGAGTACCGGCACCTTTCTCGCCTCACTGTTCATAGGCCTCTGTGAACTGTGTTCTTCTGTGTTTTTGTTTTTTAATCCGACTTGTATGTGTATTTTGTGTGTTTTAATGAGTGAAGCGCTTTGTGATCCTGGTCTGTGAAATGCGCTATACAAATAAACTTTACTTACTCACTTTTGGGCAGTAGTAGTAGTTGTAGTAACAGTAAAGAACAGAAAGTGTTTAAAGGGAAAACATGCAGCAGCACAGGCACTTTGTTGTAGTAAGAGCAGAAACAGAACCATCCTGAGAGAAGAGTTTAAAGTCTGTAAATGAGTGCAGAGGCGGTGGCGGGGGTTGTGCAGAGTGCGAGCAGCTAACGAGGAGTCGAGAGACTTTCAGAGACCGATACTGAGCTGAGTATTCAGAGAGCAGCCCTTTTGACCCACAAATCCTTCAAGCCGCTCTCTCTGCCGCTCAATCCAACCGCTTATTCCTGTCTGACTGCCATTAAAGTCTGATCATCAACGTATTGTGGAAGAGAGAGCACTGAGTAAAAGAGAGAGACTAGTTCTACATCGGTACATTTTGAACAGAGTTGGATTCTGGTCCCAAAATGTTAAATTTCACTAACTCTTTAAGCGCCAAAGTAGCGGAATTGCCAAAAACACCTCCTAAATCCAGGACGCTTTCTTTACATTCTGGCTTCCAACAAATGTCTATCTATCAATCAGAATGTGCGATATAGAACTAAATTTGCCCCACACGCACTTGTTGCTAACAGATGTAAACGTACAACTATTACTTACAATAGAAAATAGTAGCTTCATTAATAAGATTACAATGGAGATTTTATACTTGCTTCTTTATTATGCTAAAGGTAGAGATTTTATACTAGCTTCTTTATTATGCTAAAGCTATAGATTTTATACTAGCTTCTTTATTATGCTAAAGCTAGAGATGTTATACTAGCTTCTTTATTATGCTAAAGTTATAGATTTTATTCTAGCTTCTTTATTTTGCTAAAGGTAGAGATTTTATACTAGCTTCTTTATTATGTTAAAGTTGGAGATTTTATACTAGCTTCTTTATTATGCTAAAGCTATAGATTTTATACTAGCTTCTTTATTATGCTAAAGTCGGAGATTTTATACTAGCTTCTTTATTATGCTAAAGCTATAGATTTTATACTAGCTTCTTTATTATGCTAAAGCTAGAGATTTTATACTAGCTTCTTTATTATGCTAAAGCTATAGATTTTATACTAGCTTCTTTATTATGCTAAAGCTAGAGATTTTATACTACCTTCTTTATTATGTTAAAGCTATAGATTTTATACTAGCTTCTTTATTATGCTAAAGCTAGAGATTTTATACTAGCTTCTTTATTATGCTAAAGCTAGAGATTTTATACTAGCTTCTTTATTATGCTAAAGCTAGAGATTTTATACTAGCTTCTTTATTATGCTAAAGCTAGAGATTTTATACTAGCTTCTTTATTATGCTAAAGCTATAGATTTTATACTAGCTTCTTTATTATGCTAAAGCTATAGATTTTATACTAGCTTCTTTATTATGCTAAAGCTAGAGATTTTATACTAGCTTCTTTATTATGCTAAAGCTATAGATTTTATACTAGCTTCTTTATTATGCTAAAGCTATAGATTTTATACTACCTTCTTTATTATGCTAAAGCGAGAGATTTGATTTTAGTTTTTCCTAATATTAATCATTAAAGTTTTGCAAAATCATACATGAATTTGAATTACAACTCGCAAACCCAGAGGAACCCGGCAGACCATTTGAACACGAGATGGTAATTTTGTGTTTTTTATAACCCTGGCAGCAAGATGAAGTCTCGCAATAGTTGTCGGTTCTCATGCTCTCGAGAATCCATCTTCCCATCCGTCTGATCACATGAAAGCGGAGAGATTTGTGGCGTTCAGGTGGCAACGACATTAGCACTTAGCTTCAGCTGTGACCGTAACAAAGATGGAGACGCCAGAGCACGTCTGTGCCGCTGCTCTTATTATCGAGCAGAGATAAAACAAAAGGAAAAGGAGACAAAACTGCCAAAATAAATTAGCCTGGCTGACAACATGGAAATGATCGGGGTCCAAACAGCAGAATGGGTGTTCTCAGGCTAAAAGTGAAGGTACAGCTCTCAAAATATTTCTAAATATCATTGACTCTTCTCTCTGGTCCCTGGAAAAGCCATGTTCCAGCTTCCTCTCTCTGGTCCCTGGAAAAGCCATGTTCCAGCTTCTTCTCTCTGGTCCCTGGAAAAGCCATGTTCCAGCTTCTTCCCTCCGGCAGACGATATCGTTCACTGAGATTCAGGATATCTAGGTTTGCTAACATGCTAATATGCTAATAGCTTCTTTCCACAGGCTGTTAGTAATGCACCGGGGGTATTTATGTGATTGCTTCAGTGTTGTTGCCCCGTGTGTGAACTGTGCTACACAAATAAACATTAAATTGCATAAACAACCAAACAAATCCATTTGAGCCAAACTGTCATGTTATTTACATTTGCACAAACATTTTAAAAGGCTAAGATCTTGGGACTCAAACTGACATTAATGCTTTCTTAAATTGTCTCTGCGGGAAATAAAAAGCAGCAATATCTTGGCAAACAACTTGACTCCATCTGGGAAACACTTGTCAACTTCCAGAAAAATGTCATCACCAACAGTTTTGACACATTTCCAAAAATCTCTGAGGCCAAAACTAGTCAGAACCAGTTTGTTAAAAAGCAGATGCAGAAAATCATGAATATCCCAGAGCTTCATGACAGAACGCAGTCATACGCTGAATTATTAATACTGACGAGGCGCGTTCGAATACATGTGTCTCTGCTACGTTAGCATGTTAGCATGTACCGCTCAACCAATAACATCTTAACCAAAAACAAATGTGACCTTTTTAAGAATATTTTCCTCCACCATGAATTGTTTTTGAATTGTTGTCATAGACTCAGCATGTGACTTATAAATGTCCATGAGGCTGTGGACCAAGCCCCGGCGATCCAAGATGGCGCCCTATTCAAATGAATGGTTGTGCTCAGTGGCACTTTGTGACGGCATGGGGGCTGAAAGATTAGCGGAAGTCGCCTGAAACTCGCAAAGATCGATGGGAAACTCGCAAAGATCTATGGGTAACTCGCCTGTATTTGGGCATCGTCTGGTCCTCCCGGTTCTGCGCAGTGGATGATCTCCCATAATGCGTTGCGCCAAACACGCGTGTGTGGGTCTCACACCGGGTCTCACGCACGTGCACAGAGGGGCTCGGCCGCGCTCTGACCAATCAGAGCAGTTCATCAGAGCGGGAGTTAGAGCGAGAGCCAGACGAGCAGAGTTTGTGGCACTAAAGTGTGGATTTAAACAAAACCGAAGGATTTAAGAAAAAAAAAAGGGATGACAAAAGTCCGCATAAAAACCGATCTTTATAAAAGCTGTAGGTTCTCTGTCAGCTGAGGTTGAGCTGTTTTAATTTGCATTGAGTTCTATGGGGAAAATTTCAGGGTAGCCCACGTGAATTTAGTCTGGTTCAGTCTGCAGTACCGCGAGAATCCCCTGAGCACATGAGTTATTCAGCTACAAGCTAGTAATACCCTATCCAGTTATTATATTACTGTGGACCCTCTGTGTGAATGCGCCATCTTGGAATACAGAGGCTGATAAGGGACAAAATGGAGTTTGAGCGGGAGTTGGGGACCACTGTCAAAGACCAAATATTGTCCTGCGAAGGCTTCCGTAGATTAGAATATATGATCTCAGCTCAGTGTTAGACACACAGTGGACCTTTTAATGAGCCACTTTTGGAGCGACAGTTGCTCAGTTGGGAGAGCATCGGCCTTTGAGCCCGAAGGTCGTGGGTTCGAGTCCACCACGAGACCTTCTCCACCGACTCCACTGATGTCTGCTGTTGTTGTGTCCTTGGGCAAGACACTTAACCACTTTGCCTTTAAGGAGCACGGAAGTAATGTTCGCCGTGCGTATGTGTATGCATCAAACTGAAATTTCCCCATTGTGGGACGAATAAAGGACATTCTTCTTCTTAAGGCGAAAAGGCAAGTTTGAAAGAAGACATATTTTGATATGGATAGGTAGATTTGGACTTTTTTCAGATAAAAATCTAAATTACTTTGGCCTGCTCACAGGTCTGTCCAAACAGGCTGTAAAACAGCTGCAGTACATTCAACATGCAGCAGCTCGAGTCCTGACCAGAACTAGGAAGTACGACCACATTAGTCCAGTTCTCAGGTCTCTGCACTGGCTTCCTGTTCCTCAGAGAATAGACTTCAAAGCAGCTTTACTTGTGTACAAGTCTCTCCATGGTCTCGCGCCAAGGTACATCCATGACATGTTTGTGCCATATGAACCGACCCGGACTCTGAGGAGCACAGGGACTGGACTCCTGTTAGTGCCCAGAGTCGGTACTAGACATGGGCAAACTGCATTTCAGATTCATGCGGCTAGAGTCTGGAACCGTCTTCCTGAGAATGTGAGACAGGCGTCTACTCTGGCATCTTTTAAATCTAGGCTCAAAACAATTCTGTTTAGCTGCGCATATACAACTGAATGATTTTATCTTTTCATCTTTGTTTTTATCTTTAATCTTTTTAATGCACTGTGACTATTTATGATTTTAGTCCCATCTGTGATTTTAATGTTTAAAGGTTTTTAATTTTTGTGATTTTATTTTTAATGTTTTTAATATATCTTGTGCTCTTAATGTGTTTGATTTATGCATGATGTGATAGGGGATGTGAAGCGCTTTGCGTTGCCTTGTGTAGGAAAGGCGCTCTACAAATAAACGTTGATTGATTGATTGATACTTTGTTGATAATGTGCTGTGATGGGAGACTTAGTCACTTTGGTTGTAAATTACACACAGACTCACACAGAATCTGTATATTTATCCTGGAAAATCCCACTGACATTTCAGAATCTGGTCTGTGAAAGGCGCTATATAAATAAACATTGCTTCCTTACTAGCAATAGCACAGGACCAAACCAAGGAGTACATGTTATACTGATGCTCAGAGGAAACAGAAACCTCGGTGCCAGTCCCTGGAGACACATCAGCATCTGTTCTGATCGAACCAAAGCTGCTGCCGCTAATGCTTCGACTCCAGTGATTAGCTTCTTCCTCTGTTCTTTCAATCAAAACTAAACATGACTAATCCTCAGATCAATGGGATTGAGACCCGGCCCTCGGCTGCATCCTTCACTAAACGCCACAGACTCACTGTCCACTGTCGTCTGATGGTACTTCAGCTTCAGTCGCTAAAGTTGTCCGATGGTACTATAGCTTCAGTCGCTAATGTCGTCTGATGGTACTATAGCTGGGTTGCTAATGTCGTCTATACATAGTTACTTACATAGTTCCTACATGACGTCACTACATACGGGGGATTTTCCGACCCGGCGCCATTTGTGTTGGCATTCTGTGGGCAAAACAATAGAAAAAGAAGCTGAAACGTGTTAATGTCGTGATAAAGTTGAAAATGGTCATCTCCTGCTGGGTCAATGGATGTTCAAATCGTGCTGGAGGTTCCGTTAAACTTGGATTTTACAGTATACCCATCATTAGACTTCATGAATGTGAGAAGACTAAGCTTTTGTCAGAACAACCACGGAGGTTATGGCTTGCGAAGATAAACAGGCAAGAAACTCCCTCAAAACACGCAAGAATATGCTCGGAGCACTTTGTGTCAGGTGCGTATCGTATCTTATAATGTGTTGACAGACGTAATTTACTCAGTACTAACTTGTGTATGCTGATATCTGGTAACTTGAGAGTTTCATTATTTAGATTACTTTATTATGAGGAGGATCGGTGTCGCGTCCGAGGCTCTCGAGGGCAACGTAAATGTATTAAATAGATAATAATAGTTCTATGGTGGGCTAAAACAATGTTCACAAACAGCATTGCTTCTGTAAAAAGATCTGTGTCATAAAATAAACTGCTCTTTACGCCTGGAAAAATCAGTTGCCCACCATTCACCAAAACATACGGTCAAAAACGCGGAAATAAACAATAACAGCAATCCAGAGTGTCCGTGTGGCATTAGCATTAATTAAATTAATTGTTAATATAATTAAAATAATTAAATGGAGCTCCAACTGGTATTAAATCTAAAGTTTTTGAGAAATGTTTGCATTGCTTGTTAATTTTTGCTGCATAATTTGATCAAATATGTAAAACATGTCCGTAGCACGTTAAACTGTGGTGCCATTGTATTAATATACAATTATTTGCTCAAAAGTTGCCCTTTTTTTCCAATTTGCGTTTGAATATCTACATTTATTCTCATTCTTCTGTTTAATGGAATGCACAAACACAGCAGCGTGCCATCAAAGATGGCGTCTCCGAGGAGGTCATGTGACATTCATTGGTCTGTGGGAACTATGTATAGCTTCAGTCGCTAATGTCGTCTGATGGTACTATAGCTGGGTTGCTAATGTCGTCTGATGGTACTATAGCTGGGTTGCACTTAACGTCACACAGCGGCGCAAAAGTGCTCGAGGGGACAGGAAGTTAATCTCCCCTTTAAGAACGATGTAAACAATCACTGATTCCTGTGGCGTGTACAGTTGAGGCAACTGCTCCACTGTCGTCTCTATAACAGCCTTAATCCTCCTCATTGTTGAAAAAAAAAAAAATCAACAAAAAGCTATATTGAAAAAAACCTGTTAAATAGATCTGAGTGTCGAATATAAAACTTTATCATTGTTCTTGTGCCTTTGGGCCTCGCACTCGCTGTAGTGGGTTGTTGTGAGATTAGCAAACAAAGCAGCATCTACCGACAGAAAAGTTGCAACTGACCCCAATTTTCCAAAGTCCACACGGTCGCGCGGCGCTAACAGGACGCGGTAAATGGCGAGCGATGACCTTCTGTGTTTGTGACTGAACTCGTTTTTTCACAACCTTCTCTTCATCATTTGAGCGACTAAACGGCGTGTTTAGGTTCTTTTGTTTGGTTTTATTCAGACGATGGGAGTCAAACACGAACTCGAAATGTCAGAGGAATGCAAAAGGTGATAGTGGCGTCACCGTGGCGCCGGACAATGCAAATAACGGGGATTTTTAAAGGTTAGCAAAGCAGACAGAAGAACACACAAGGATAAAAGTAGGTTAAGGAAGATGCCATTTCTGCTGCACGTAGTTTGTTATTTTATACTTTTTCCTCAGAAGTTTGTCCAGTACGTGACATCACAAGGCTTCTTTATCCCGCATCGTATCAAAAGTGCTGCTGGATGGAATTTACCCAGATACTGGTGTCTTATGCGTAGGTTCCTAGGGTTAGGTTCCCTAGGAGTAGAGAAGGGCATTGCATAAAATAGATCTTTTTCACTGTTTAACATGTTTGTACATTTCCTGTCTTTTTGCACACCCTATCTTATTGATGCCAAATGTGACATCTACCTTTCTCCATTGTGATAAAGTTGAGTACAGTAGGGAGGAAAAAGGAGGACAGAGAGTGGGGGGGGAGGAGAGAAAGAGGGGGGACGAGAGGAGAGAGAGGGAAGTAGAGTAGAGGAGAGGAGGGGAGAGAGAGCAGAGGACGGGAGAGTGGAGAGAGAGGGGGAGTGGAGAGTAGAGATGACAGGAGAGAAGAGAGAAAGAGGCGAGGAGACAAGGGAGAGATGACAGGAGGGGAGAGAGAGGAGTAGAGCCAAGTAGCGTAGAAACGGATCTGGTCAGTCTACTCTACATCATAAAACAATATGAAGCCTCTTTGTCCAAAACAAACTAATCACACTCGATCAGCTGCGATCCTCCATAAAGATCATGAATAATGTGTGTCCCCTCGCGGTGCCGGACTCGGACTCTGCGCTGACGGACTCGAGGTCTGTGGTGACGGACTCGGATTCTGCGGTGACGGACTCGAGGTCTGCGGTGACGGACTCGAGGTCTGCGGTGACTGACTCAAGGTCTGCGGTGATGGACTCGGACTCTGCGGTGACGGACTCGGACTTTGCGGTGACGGACTCTGCGATGACGGACTCGGACTCTGCAGTGACTGACTCGGACTCTGCGGTGACGGACTCGGACTGCGGTGAAGGACTCGGACGTCTGCGGTGACGGACTCGAGGTCTGCGGCGACGGACTCGGACTCTGCGGTGACGGACTCGAGGCATGTGGTGACGGACTCGGACTCTGCGGTGACGGACTCGGACTGTGCGGTGACGGACTCGGACTCTGCGGTGACGGACTCGGACTCTACGGTGACGGACTCGGACTCTGCGGTGACGGACTCGGACTTGGACTCTGCGGTGACGGACTCGGACTCTGCGGTGATGGACTCGGACTCTGCGGTGACGGACTCGGACTCTGCGGTGACGGACTCTGACTCCGGACCGGACTCGGACTCTCCGGTTTCAGACTCTGACTCCGGACCGGACTCGGACTCTGCGGTTTCAGACTCTTACTCCGGACCGGACTCGGACTCTGCGGCTCTGGTCTCAGTAATCGCCTGTTGCCGTGATCCGTCTGCTCCACGTTTACTTTTCATTACACTGCTTTCATGGCAGCGCCGTTGTCGACCTTATCAATCAGAATTTAATTTCCTACAGATTTACTTTTAATTACATCTGTTTCTTTTTCTTCCGTCCGTCCCCGGGGACCTTTGCCGATCGCCGTCTGGTTTTCAAGACGGGGAAAAAATCACGGTGACATTTCTAAATGACTTTTAATTAGTGGGATTTAAAGTGTGAGACTGGTTTGAAAATACTTTGTTTTTTGGTTTGGTTTTTGAGTTTCATGAACAAGAGAGAGGTTATATACTTCATTCTTGCTCATTTATTATGCTAAAGCTAGATGTTTTTGACTTTCTTTATTCTGCTTAAGGTAGATTTCATTTCATTTTAGTAGCGGCTGAACTAGGCTGGTCTAAAAAACCAAAACTCCTCAGCATCGACAGTATTTTTTTACATTCAGTGTGGTACAATTTTATGGCGATGCAATTCACATCGACACTGTACAACATTCCAGTCTGAGCATTAGTGACCATTAGTATTCTAGTCTGACCATAAACAATCTATTATTCTAGTCCAACCAAAAGCTATTACCAAGATAAAAAAATGTTGCCCTTTTTCCACGGGAAGAATGTAGTGTAGTGTGTTCACTGTAAACACGACAGTTCATGTACTTTTGTTGTGATGTTGTAATGATTAAAGTCTACCAATGTTAAAGGGGTCAGACCCAAATAAGTTTTTTTGTGTCTCTCTTCTCCTTTTAAACCCTCTGTACAATAATCTGCTTGTAACATGTGTTTATGTCCAAGACCTCAATAATCCAAAACTAAACTAAACATGTGGAACGGAGCTTTGGGCCAAGAGCCACTTTTGGACCATCCTGTAAAGACGTTTTCAAGAGGTAAGAATTTGTTGTAAGAATTTAGTTTAGTTAATTTCAAGCACACAATGAAAAAGGGAACATCATTTACAAAAATAATAACAAACGAAAAAAACAGTGGTCTTACGAACACTGTTATTATAACAGAATTCAGTGGATAATTCTGTTTCCTGTACACCCCCACCGGCCAGGAGTCAGATCCCGGTCATGTCTGTGCACGTGCTCAGGGGCCCTTTTGAGCCGCGACCCGCCCACACTGGTTACGGCGTGAAGCTATTGCTGTTTGAAAAATGCCCTTGTAAGGAGATGATCTCCAGCTAGCATATGTCCAAACAGGCCTTCAAACTATTCAAGCTAACACTATGGGTGAGGTTAGAAATTGGAAAGCAATAGTAATAATAATTATAATGCTTTTTTGGACGCTCAAAGTCTTTTCCCATCATTATTCATTCACCCCAAATACGGTGGTGATAAACTACTACTGTAGCCACAGCTGCCCTGGGGCACACTGACAGAAGCGAGGAAACTAGTCTGTGCCATCAGCCCCTCCCACCACCACCAACCATTCACACACACACACACCAGACTCATTCTAATGTGCCTAAGTGTCTTGCCTAAGGACACAATGGCACTTGCACTTTACTTGGGGCCACTGTCGCCCCAAGTCCAGTCTAATACACAGTCTATGTTCCATATACAGTCCCCCACGTCCCATTTTAACCTTTCTATTGTGTATTTTTAACATTTAGACGTTGGAATGACTCTGGGATATGTGTTCTTCTCGGTGTCTCAGATTCATCGTAGTTACTGTCATTGACAATGAAATGGCTGCGATAATGAGCATAAAGGGCAGGAGAGCCAAACACACAGAGCACCTCTCGGCCGTCACAAAAGTACATCACATTATCTCGTCTCACCTTTCTCATTAAACTGATACCAAGAACAAAAACGACCCGATGGCCTTTCACCGCGGAGACGGAACGACATCACAGTCCGTCTTACAAATGTAGCTGTGTCGTACGAGCAGTAAAACAGAACGGGTCGGACGTTAATGATAATTATCATTATGGTTATTAGGCCTATTCTTCAATTCTTTAGTCTCTTAAATTAGATTTTTATTTGATTTATAATCTCACTTCAAACTGAGAATTAGGCCACTTATAGAATAACACTGAGACAAACCATTGCATGATGGTTTTTGGGATAAAATGAAAGCAATGAAAACTTGTGAAAAAATCTTACTTTAAATACATTCTCAAACAAGATAAATTGTACATGTCAAATAAACAAATACATATGTTTTAAATACCAACACAATTTAATATACAGAGAACTTTGGAGAGGCAGGATATTAAAGCTCTGACATTTAAATTCAAAGTTCAAGGTTATTTTTATGACTGGCACTTGGGAAATGTGTTTTTCATCTCTGTCTCTATAGATGTGTTTCTTCATATTAAAATATCTCAATATTTCTGCTGATTGTGTGTATGAATATATAAATAAATATTCCTCTCGTGCACCGTCCTGTGTCTATCATTGAACTCAGATCTTTTCACACTTCCACATTTCCCACTTGTTTTCCAGGTGGTTCCGGACGGACAGGAAGCATCTGCCGGGAACAGACTTTATCAAATATAAAAGGCTCTTAGTAGATTTCTGGTCCAGATAAAACCCTGACCTCGAGGCCGAGCATTGATTTTGACTTTAGATGTGAGTAATCTAAAGGAGAGGAATGAGCCTGAGACTGTACTGTACAAAGGAGATGTCACCTTTAAGATTAGAATTATAGAAGCAGAAACGACGAGAAAAAGTACAAATCAAACCAGAAGTGGTTAAAGTGGCAGAACCAGAGACATACAAACAATCTAGGACAGGGGTCCCCAACCAGTAGCTAGGGAGCCACCAGTAGCTCACCACCCCCTTCTAGATAGCTCGCCACCCCCTTCCAGATAGCTCGCCACCTCATTACAGGTAGCTCACCACCCCCTTCCAGATAGCTCGCCACCTCCTTCCAGGTAGCTCACCACCCCCTTCCAGGTAGCTCGCCACCCCCTTCCAGATAGCTCACCACCCCCTTCCAGGTAGCTCACCAAAGGATTTTGAAATGAATATACGCTCAATATTTCAGGTTGCATTATTCATGATCATTATGTATCATTGTAAATTCACTTACTGTGTCACTAGTAACAAATATGCGATAAATATATACAATATAAATATATACAAATATATGTGATAAATATATATAATATAATACAATATGTGATAAATACTGTCCCACTATCAGGCGTGTTCCCAGGGCTGCTTAAAGAAGTAGTGTTTATGATCTCAAAGACTACTGTGGGTTAGCGAGGCAGAGGACCACATAAAGTCACACTGAGGGCCGCAATTGGCCCCCGGGCCACAGTTTGGACATGCCTGCCAGAAGATGGAGACAGCCTTTTGTGGTCTGTACTTGTTAAAAGATAAAATAAAGACTTCTTCCCTCTCCCTTTCGTACATGAAGCAAGACAATGTATTATTTTTATTATTACTGTTATTTTGTTTTGTAGTGTACTTATACAAATTGCCCTTGAGTATCTTGCTTTGGTTAAGTCTTGTAACTTGGCATGTATGAGATGAAAATAAATGAAATGAAAAACTTCATCTGTTTATCTCACACTGTAGAAAGGTTGTCATCTGTAATATTCATGAAAATAGAAAGTTTACTCCAGGTTTAAGTACATTTGATCAAGATCTGTAAAAGTTAAGAATAAGTAAACATCGCACATTGTTACTCAATAAAAAGGCCGCAGTTATCGTTCACCTCTGTGCGAACGATCATGAGAGGGGACAACAAGTCAGTCGTTTGGGGTCATTTTCCCTCACATCCAGAAATCATTTTGAAAGCCGTCCCTTTGGCTCCGAGAGGCAGAAAACCAGAGTGAAGAGTGGTCGGCGGAAACGGCGGCGCTCGGCCCTTCATTGTTGATTCTGGGCCGGTGCTGAGAGAGTGTTCCTGTCAAAACACTTTGGTTTATGTGAGGAGCTCTATGCTCAGTGACCGACTGACCTCCCGCTGCCCCATGCACTGCTCCCACCGCTCTGCTCTTATCAACACACGCGCTCGGAAAACGAAACCAGCACCACGGACAGCGCCAGAGAATAAATCATCCTCACCACCGGCATCAGCACCGGCATGTGGCCTATTCCAGCACGGAAAACGGAAAGGAAATCACTCTCGCAATCCGGGAATTATGTAAAATAGAAAAATGAAATTACCTTTTTGTGGTTCTGTCTAATGTACTCCTCAACAGCTGCATCTCACTGGCATTTATTTTGGATTCCAGATCTTTTTGTGTTGCCTGTTAGATCAATTAAACATAACAATCTTTTTCTGTTGACAAAACACAATTGAAGCATTCCGATCAGATGTGAAGGCCTTCCCGAAACTTTTAGTAAGAGGCCATTTTTTGTTAACAAGACTAGTCCAGGGGCTAAAAAACACTTTTGACTGGATTTGTGTTGAGCTTTATAAAGTCTGTGCCCATTTTGATTCACACCTAAGCTACATTAGCGCCATATTTGGACTTTAGACTTTTATGACACAACTAAAAACAAATGTCAGGATGAAAAACATACAGAGACTGGATTCCAAAGGGTCAGAGCTTTAAAAGGAAGTGCAGCATGACTATAGTGTTGGAGCTGAAGTTGGTTGGATGACACTGCAAAAGTACCTCAAGGGCTAATGTGTGTGAGCAGCAGAGGGCCACATTAGACATAAGCGGGCCGCATTTGGCCCACAGGCCGTAATTTGGACCTTTAACCCTGAGTCTGCAAAGATTGGTGACAAAACAAAAGTTCAGGACAAGATACACTAACGTCACCAAAACATGTTACCTTTGTGAAAGGTTCTCGGTCAGGTTCTCTGACAGGTTCTCTGACAGGTTCTCTGTCAGGTTCTCCGTCAGGTTCTCCGTCAGGTTCTCCGTCAGGTTCTCCGTCAGGTTCTCTGACAGGTTCTCGGTCAGGTTCTCGGTCAGGTTCTCGGTCAGGTTCTCGGTCAGGTTCTCGGTCAGGTTCTCTGACAGGTTCTCTGACAGGTTCTCTGACAGGTTCTCGGTCAGGTTCTCGGTCAGGTTCTCGGTCAGGTTCTCTGTCAGGTTCTCTGACAGGTTCTCTGACAGGTTCTCGGTCAGGTTCTCGGTCAGGTTCTCGGTCAGGTTCTCGGTCAGGTTCTCTGACAGGTTCTCTGACAGGTTCTAGGTCAGGTTCTCTATCAGGTTCTCTGTCAGGTTCTCGGTCAGGTTCTCGGTCAGGTTCTCTGTCAAGTTCTCTGTCAGGTTCTCTGTCAGGTTCTCGGTCAGGTTCTCGGTCAGCTGAGGTCTGTTTTAGTTTACATTGAGTTCTATGGGACATTTTTCTGGCAGGCAAATACAAACACAAAATACTATTAGTAATGAATATAATGTTGAAAAGAAAAATACATGACAATTGATGGACACAACTATAACAAGGATTTCATAGCGCGTATTTTTCACACTATAAGCATTACCAAATGATGCATTTATTTTTGTATATATCTATATATACATGAGCTTATGTCCTTTTCTTTTTCACAGTGTCACAAAAAATGGTACAAACTCAGTGTGTGAGTAAATGTGTCATATTGTACTGTACAGCTGCTATACAGGATTTACACAGGGGCTATACAGGTGCTATAGAGGTGCAATACAGGTACTATGCAGGTGCTATACAGGGGCTATACAGGTACTATACAGGGGCTATACAGGTGCAATACAGGTACTATACAGGGGCTATACAGGTGCAATACAGGTACCATACAGGTGCTAAACCGGTACTATGCAGGGGCTATACATGTGCCATACAGGGGCTATACAGGTACTATACAGGGGCTATACAGGTGCTATACAGGTGCAATACAGGTACCATATAGGGGCTATACCGGTACTATACAGGGGCTATACATGTGCCATACAGGTGCTACACAAGTGCTGTTCTCTGCCTACGGGACAATGGTGTTGCTGTGTTTTGACATTGTTCTCTTTCGGCCGCAGAATGACTGAGCCCTTACAAAGGTCAGGCTTTTATCTCTCCGGCCGTTTCGTTTTTCTGAAAAGACAGATGCTCTGTTTCTGAAGATGGGATGTGAACACAGGCACAAAGAGAAGGACTATAGGCTGAACATCTATGTTTAGATCCAGACCTTCCACTGACTCTCCGTGGACTCCGGTTAAATCCAGGATATCGGATTCAAAACACACAGATTCATGTCTGGACTGAATGTAAACTTCATGGACTCATTTGGTAATTTAAGGAAAGATAATATAGAATAATAAACAGAGGGCAGGGAGTTTAAAAGTCTTCTTCTCACTTGTTTTGTTTTGAGCCAGGACAAACAAGAACAAAGTATTTATTCATTAATTCCTCTTGTATTATATGGTACGACGCCCGAGCTCGAGGCCGGGCTGGTCGTATCACAGCCGACCCCTCTCACCCTGCACATGGACTATTCCAACCACTCCCCTCAGGCAGGAGGCTGCGGTCCATCAAGACTAGAACCCCCCGCCACGAGAACAGTTTCTTCCCCTTTGCTGTTGGACTCTTGAACACTTCTTAACCTTTCCCCCCGCCCTTTATAAAGTCACTTTACGGCCCATCATACGTCACTTTACTTCACTGTACTGCTGTCACCTTACATTGTGTGCACCATGTGCACTTGTATATTGTAAATAGTAACTGTAACTCTATTTTAAATTTAAATTTATTCTTTAGAAGTGTTTTTTATTCTTATTTTTATTATCTCTTTTTGACTGTTGCACTGAGCCAAAGCAATTTCCAAGTCTGTGACCTCCTGTTACTTACGTGGCAATAAAAATGATTCTGATTCTGATTCTGATTAATTCATTAATTTCTTAACCAGACTAGTCCAGGGGCCGACATTACGGACTGAAAAACTGTCTTGACTGACATTGGGCTGTTCTGAGCTTTAAAACGATCTATAACGGAGCTGAAGTTGGCTGAATGTCACTCGTTTACCATCTCACAAATCTACAGAATTCCAGACGTACTGAGTTTAAAAACAAGTTATGTCATGTCTATATTGGCCGAGCTGAAGTTGGATGGATGACACAGTGAACTAGTGTTTATGATTTCAAAGACTACAGTGGGTTAAGCCTGGTTCACACGGCAGGATAATTAGGCCGATTTACCCCTAACGACAATCTTAAGAACGCTCCGATTTTTGTAAAAAATAATCTGATGTATTTTCCATTTGTGGTGGAACTTTGGGGCTGCTCCGATCTCAGGGATATCCAAAAAGTTGGATTGTTTTTGCCCTGTTTTTCTTTGTGTGTGGTGTCGGGGACAGACGAGCACGCTGCAGTGGACTGCAGCTTGTAACCAATCAGAAGACGAGGCGGCGAGGAAACACCGTAAATATATATAGTCCGAGCTTGTGTTGTCTCCATTTCTTTGACCATTGCCTTTTCCCTTGAAAACACCCTTCCTCTGTTAAAAAAAACCTGCAAATTATCGCCACTGCATCTTCTTTGTCCTCCATGATTGTCTACTCTGAAGTCACGCTTGATCTTGAGAGATTTTGTGAGATTTCCTTCCCGCCTGGGAATGCTCGGGGGGGAAATCGGTTCGTGTGTGGTTTGCGTGATTTTGCCGTGTGGCTGCGCACCACACACTGTACGACCAAAGTGGTTAGACCCTTGATTTTTTATCTCTGTGTGTGGCGTCTCTCACGTTAAGAAAATCGGCCGACAATTTTAAAATTGTCTCGTGTGAAGCAGGCTTAAGCAAAGCAGAACGGCCACAGAAAATGTCACAGAGGGCCGCAATTGGCCCGTGGGCCTGAGTTTGGTGCTACCTGAGCTGAATTATACACATGTTACATAAGCCTGTGTGTTCTCTTCAAACAGCCTAAAAGCAGGTGTTTTTCCCAGACCGGGAGTAAATGCAAAGAGACATTAGGCCTAATGACACTGACCCCTCTTTATCAAATGGGTTTGGAGTCACAAATGTTGCCTCTGCCTCTCGTTCAGAAGCCATTATCCCGTTCCATTACAGAGATGCCATTTACACTGTCTTTTCTCCGCTTTTCCCCGTCACATCCGCAGCCGCATTTACCGTCGGACTCCGGAATCACACGCATTTCAAACCATGGATCTGTCGGAGGAATCGAGAGCGTGTCGTTTCAAATTCAAAGCGAGAGGTGTGGAATACATTAGCTCCGGCTCAGACTCAGGGCTGCCCCGTAACTCATTTAGAGCTGCGAGTTATTGAATGACCTTGTCAGGAATTTTAATATGCGATTGGTGAACTGTGGTGTGGGCTTTTTAAACGGCCGGAAGGCATTTTTTCATTTTATTTGAGTTAGAGGAAAAAAATGTGTGATGTGGATTTTGTACAACCACAAATAAGTGACATAATAATTGTATGTTTTGAGTTAATTGTGTGTTTGCAGTTTTACATACATTTATCATCATAATTCAGTTTGGGTTTTGTTCTATTCCTGCAGATTGAAATAGTCTGGAGGTATAATAAACTACAATGACAATATAATTCATTCTTGTATTTCCCTAAATCACAACAGCATCATCTCAGAGACTTAACAAAACCATTGAAATCACCAACACAGATCAGAGAATCAACAGTTAAGACACATAAAATACACTCATGGTATTGGACCATAGGGAGAGACCACATGGTATTGGACCATAGGGAGAGACCACATGGTATTGGACCATAGGGAGAGACCACATGGTATTGGACCATAGGGAGAGACCACATTGTATTGGACCATAGGGAGAGACCACATTGTATTGGACCATAGGGAGAGACCACATGGTATTGGACCATAGGGAGAGACCACATGGTATTGGACCATAGGGAGAGACCACAAGGTATTAGTTTGACAATGCCAATGTTTGCCAATGTTCTCTCTGTGCCTGTAAAGCACCCTGGGTTGCTTCTGTATGAATGGTCCTTTATAAAAGATTTGCCTTGCCTTGCCTTTCCTATTGGACCATAGAGAGAGACCACATGGTATTAATTCCTCTGAGATGACTTCTGTTGTGATTTAGGGCTATACAAGAATACATTTTCAATTGTATTGTATTGGACCATAGGGAGAGACCAATGTCCATGAATGTTGATGGTCCATACATGGTGTAGAATGTTAAAGTGTCCTGAATTCATTTAATTGAATTGAATATCTTCTTTAAACAACCAATCTAGTCCATAAGATAGACCCGTAGATATGGCAACAACATTGACAGCTGATGATCCCAGTCCGCCTCGAGCTGTAGCGCTAAATGCACGGACACAGATTGGATTTCACCTCAGAAAGGATCTATTTAGAGCTTTTTCATATCGCCCGAGTGTCCACAGTTGCTCTCCCCTCGGCCCCCGCTGCTCCTGAAGCCTCTTGGCAGTACATTTCATTTGGACGCTCTCCATCGCTCTCATATCAGTCTAAAAATCGAAAGTGGGCCGACATGGAACTTCCAATAAGAGGGGGGAGTCCCGGGAGGATGGTCCACTGCATGTGTCTCCTTCAGAAGCCACTCCAAGGCCATTACTCCCGGTTTACTCCCCGTTTTACTCCCATTGTGATACCTGCACCGAGCGTTTGGAAGCTCCAGGCTATGGGAGAACTCATGTCTGAAGTAATGGTTGTGGGACTGACCAAAATATGGGTGTCTGTGTGAGTAATCTGTGAGGGGAATATCCAAGGAAAATGGACTATTAGGCTTTAAACCATTGTGTAATTGGGTTCCCACTAAAAGTTGTTGAAGTTTTACCAAAAGTATAGATCTATTTAAACAGAGAGAACAGTGTAGTTTATCTTGTTTCTCGAACAAAAAGCCTTGAAATGTTAAATATTAGGCCATTTTCAAACAAAAGGTGTTTGAAAAGGTTAATTGTTTTGTTTATCTAAAAATCACTGTCGTTGTTTATATCAATTATTCATGTTTTTAGTCCTTTGTTATTCGCACAAATCCATAGAAGCCGTCTGCAGTAAAGTTGGCGTATTGGTAAGTTTGCAGTGGGAGTTGGAGAAGTGTGAGTCCCGATGAGAAGGAAACATGCAACGAGTTTGAAACCTCACTTTAAACCACAGCCTCAGAGTCATAAATGCACTAAAACAATAGATATGTTCGCCCCCTACTGGTCGTTTGAAGAACATCGAAATGAGTAAAACACTTTGTTAAATATTTGTCTAAGTTAATGAATGCTAATATTATGCTCTATTGTTCGGTAGTTAGTTAGAACAGCTTGTAGTTGATGTACTTATGTGTTTTTATGGATGTGTTTTCTGCTGCTGGACATGAATTTCTCCTATTTCTCCTAAATTTCGGGGATCAATAAAGTATCTATCTAGTTGTACTTGGTTCAGAGGTATTTACAGATGTGCATATTGTACTTTAGCTGCAGAGAATATGAGTAGAATAAAAAACAGTAACAAAATCAGCAGGTGAAGTGACTAGTAAATGACAAAAATATCAGATGAATGGATATGTAAAAATGGAGTCATAATAATAACAACAGATAAAAAGTGACCTTCCTGTGGACCCCCTGCAGAGGATCAGAAGGACTGGTGCTATGAGCATTGTGTGGCAGCTCTCATTGCCAAGCCCCCGACCCAGAAATGGATTAATAAAGGGGTTGAAAATAAATGAATGAATGAAGATAAAGTAACTACTGAATTATTATCAATGAGATTTGAGCAGACTCAGAGTTATCATCTGTCATGTCATGTCATTTTCTTCCCCTTTATCAACAATCTGAGCTGCCCAAGTCTCATTGCACCATGTGCCTCGCTGATCCTCCTGCAGGTGGTGGTTCCACGGGAAGACTAGATGGCCTTGGTCTTTCAGCGGGGGCTTCAGGCAATGTGGGGTTAAGTGTCTTGCCCAGGGACACAATGACAGCAGACTTCAGCAGGTGACATGGGTCGCGGTGGGCTCGAAACCCACAACCATTGGGTCCAAAGACCAGTCAGTGCTCTACCATCTGAGCTACTGTCGCCCCAGAGTTATCATCTGGTTAAGTACAATATGTAAGTAAGTACAGAAGAACCAAATACTTTCATTTCTACTAAGAAGGCAACATGAACCTTCCTAAACAACATTTATTCTGTAACAAAGGGAAAAATGACGCATGGAGCTGAATAATGAAACGACACAGTAGAATAAATACAACACAAATTCAATACTTCTCCTCATTCTTTCTTAAACCACATAAACCTGAGTTCTTTTGAGGCTCTGAAAATCACCATCGACAACTTTTGTGCCGCCGTGGTCCAGAGTTCAGCGTGTTGTCCGTGATTACACAAAAGTCCTTACAAAGCACCGCACACGCAGCCGCTTCCACCGCACAAAACACTCTGCGGCCCACGGCTCCAGCCACTTTTGCCTCGGCCTTTTGTCCACCGTTCAAATAATACAATCGCAAATTAGCACCAGCTCGTTATTAGTCACCTGCACTTCTCCCGACCCCCTCACTCTGAGTTACAAAGCATTACAAAAGCACATAACAATCTGCGGAAGGATTTGGACCAGAATTCAGTTGTTTTCCTTGTTTTTGATGCAAAGTTTGAACACAGATGTCTTAACCGGTGATACAAGGACGATTTGGCAGCAGTGCACAAGTATATAGGGAAAAAGAAAAATCTGTGTGTTGGTAAATTTAGAAGGAAATGGAATAACTATTTTCTGGTTTATATAATTATGAAATTCTTGGGTTTCACATGAGGGCAACGTGGGACAGGACGTGACGTACCCTGGCGGTGCAGTCTGCTGGGTTTATACAGGGAGATATAGTAGAAGAAGAAGCGCTGTCAAAATGCCATCTTTTTGTGCGGTGTACGGTTGTAGCAACCGCGCAAAGAGAGAGAAAGACAAGAGTTAGTTCATGTTCCAACTGTGGTCTCATATCTCTGGAATGAGGCGGGCGAGGTGGATCAAGACTTTCCCAGATAAGCGCCCCCTGCAGGCCACCCCAATGAAACGCAGCAATTTCTTCGTTTTTTTTTCTCCACAAATGCCCGAAATCAAGACTCTTTTGAGAAAGTTTGTTAGTGCTCCCTTAGAACTGAGTGTCCCCCGATTAAGACTGTTCCAACAACCGTACACCGCACAGGAGGAGAGCCTTTTGACTCCAAAACAGACTTTACATGGTTTTCAATGGGAGCAAAACTGTCCCATCTCTGCTCATACGCCCCCTACAGGCCAGTTTAATGAAACCCAAGAATACATTAGACACTGGTTTGTAATTACACACACACAATTTCAAGTGGTGATATTTGTGTGTTAGCTCTAAAAAAACGGAGTTCCAAACGTGAAACTCATTCTGCTCTGATTGGATTATGTGCTTAAAAATCATAAATACAAGAGTTCCTACTGTATATTTGTCTCAAATATTACGGACATTGCATTTTTTTGAGAAACAAACACCTTTGTCCAGTTTTGTTGTTTATGGTTTTAAATAAAGCTAATGTTTTTAAATGTGCTGTTTTAACCATGTTTTTACAGTGTCCTTGGGTGTTTTAAGCAAATGTATTATTATTATTACAATTCTTTTAGTAAAAATAACGTAAACTTGTGCCTCGAAAAGCTGACCTGTTTTTTAGAGAAACATACAAACAATGTAGATGTAATTTAAAAGGATAACACTGTTTAAGGTAATTTTTACAGTTGCTCCAAATGAATTAAAATGATAAAAATAATAATAACAAATGAGACCTTTTTAAGAATATTTACCTCCACCATGTTTTTGGATTGTTATAGACTTAGAATGTGACTTATAAATGTCCATGAGGCTGAGGACTCTCTGTGTGAATGCTCCATCTTGAAATACAGTGGCTGATAAGGGACAAAAAGGAGATTGAGATACTGTCCTACTAAGGCTTCCGTAGTACTGTAGATTACATTATATTATCTCAGAGCTAGATTGGAGTAAAAACTACACCGTGAACCTTTAAGACGTTTAGAAATGTCACTTTTAAATCATCAAAAACCAACTTATAATTCTCTTTCAAATTCCACATTAATTGCATCATTCCCAGGTTTTCCCGGCTGAGGCTCACACTCTGGGAGCTCTCTGACCCCAATCCAGCTCTGATTTACCCGCAGATGAGGCTGCACGGCTCCTGCACAATCCCAGGTCTGTAATGGAGAAGGAGGAGGTTTGGTGTTTGTGGGAAGTCATTTACCGAGGTCAGTGCCGTGTGGCCTGGACCCGAGACTACGGCAGCGCTGAGCAGCAATGTGCCTTATTATAGCAACAAATACCAACGCTGCAGCATCTGAGGAAGGTTCATGCATTCAGCAACAAGAGAGGACGGTGGGGGCAGGCGGGGAGGGGGCTAGCTACAGAGAAGAAGAAGAAAAAGAAGGAGGAGAAGAAAAAGAGGAAGAAGGAGAAGAAGAAGAAAAAGAAGGAGAAGAAGAGGAATAAGAAGGAGAAGAAGAAGAGGAAGAAGAAGTAGAAGAAGAAGAGGAAGAAGAAGTAGAAGAAGAAGAGGAAGAAGAAGAAGAAGAGGTAGAAGAAGGAGAAGAAGAAGAGAAGGAGAAGAAGGAGGAGGAGGATGAGGAGAAGAAGGAGGAGAAGAAGAAGGAGAGGAAGGAGAAGAAGTAGGAGAAGAAGGAGGAGGAGAAGGGGAAGAGAAGAAGAAGAAGAAGAGAAGGAGGAGGAGGAGAAGGAGAAGTAGAAGAAGAAGAAGAAAAAGGAGAAGAAGAATGAGGAGAAGAAGCCGGAGAAGAAGAAGAAGGAGAGGAAGAAGAAGGATGAGGAGAGGAAAAATGAGAAGAAGAAGGAGAAGGAGAGGAAGGAGAAGAAGTAGGAGAAGAAGAAGAAGAAAAAGAAAAGAGTGAATGGAATAATTGGAATCTTGGATGGTGTCGAAGATCTTCCAGAGCCATCCACACAGCGGCTCATCTGCAGTTGTGATTGGTGTGAGCCGTGCACCAATCAATCACAATCAAGTTAATCATTTCATTTATCGATGATTGCAGGGGTGTCCAAACTTTTTAGTAAGAGGCCACTTTGGTTCACCCAAAATGCCCAGAAGCTGACAATAACTGGATTAAGGCTGTTTTGAGCTTTAAGATTAGGTGTGAAATGTCTATATTGGTTCATCTTTGACAGAGCTGAAGTTGGCTGAATGACACCAGATACATTAGTGCCACACAAGCACAAATAAATATCAGTTTGGTCAAAGAAAGTCAACGGATTCCAGAGAAACTGATCTTCACAACCAGGAACAACATTACACTGTGAACTTAATGATGTTAAAGACTCATTTTGGGTCAGTGAGACAAAGGGCCGCAATTGGCCCCCGGGCCCTGGTTTGGACACTGGATTATTGGATTTGTTCGGTATGTGATTTATTGTTTTTTTAACTTAACATAATGCATCAGTTTTATACAGCACTTTTCTGTACTCTCAAAGTCTCTTCACATCATCATTCTTTCTCTCCAAACACATTGGTGATAAACTACTACTGTAGCCACAGCTGCCCTGGGGCGCATTGACAGAAGCCCCTCCCACCACCACCAACCATTCACACACACACCAGACTCATTCTAATGTGGGGGAAGTGTCTTGCCAAAGGACACAACCACAGTTTGGCACTTTACAGCCGCAGCCTCCCCACTGTAGCACCTGCTGTTCCCAGAGGTCTCCCATCACAGCACTAACCAGGCCCTGCCCTGCTTTGACCCTTACAAGCGGGAAGAGTCTAGGAACAGAAGTTGGATTGTAAATACCATTTGTTGAGTGTAAACTACAGACAAACCATAGAAAAACAATTATTAACAAACACATGAGGTTTTCCAACATGTAATCATTATGTGTTGAGTGAGATTTCTCAAAACACATAAAGTTATTTTGGATAAATACAAACCGTCTGCAAAAATGTGACATCACACAAAAGCCCAGAACAATCCAAATGAATCACAGCTTTCAACTCTCCTCCAACGTGTCTCTTTGTCCTTTTCCATTTCACTTTTCTAAAACTCCGGGTACTTTAATAATCTCACAAATATTTCCTTGATTGAACGGAGACATTTGTTCGTCTGTTCTTGGACTTTATTATCCCAGGCTCTGACGTGTCAACAAAGGTGATCACAGCCTGAGGCGCAGAGAGGCCATTTTGGGGCTTTTAATGAAATCACTATCGCTTCATTCTCTCCATAATTTGGAGTCTCTTTGAACTTCTCTGAGTCTCAGTTTTACACACATTTTAAAGTCGACAGAAAGTGTTAAACTAAGACATTTTCTTTTCATTTAACGAGGGTCATTTTCATCCCCTTTATTATTCCATTTCTGGGTCCCTCCATGACGCATGTCACCTGCTCCCACTGATGTCTGCTGTCGTTGTGTCCCTGGGCAAGACACTTAACCCCACATTGCCTGAAGCCATAGACAAAGGCCAAGACAAAGGCCATAGTCGATGTAACAAGGGTCACTTTTTAAAACATTTATATTGTGTTGATATTTGAGTCTATGAACTATGATAAAAACATTCAGTTATAATCAGTGACGTGATCAGAAAGCATCTTTCTTGTTCTTCCTCTGCTCAGGGCAGCGTCAGGTTTACATAACATACATATAACACATTTTAAGATAATTTAAAATGCACATAGGGTAATTTTATGCTTCCAATGACGATAGGAAGGATAAGAAAGAGGTGAAAGGGAAGAAGGTTGATTTTAGAAATTGGATGCACCCGAGATTTGGCTGCAGCGAAACACGAGGAGTTTATGGAAGAGGCTCCCCGTTTGTATTACTTTTTAAAACTTTTTTTTTTACATATCTGCGTTCACACTATGATCTGGACTTAAACATGAAACTGGTTTGAACTAAGGTAAGACCATAACACACTTTTAAATGTGCTTTTTCATACTTTTGTGTTTTGTATGAACAAACAATGGATGAAACATATTCTGCTGTGGCAAATCTAACGTGAATATGCTCTGTAGGTCCTGCTGATTTATATGATATTTATGTTCATCTGACTGGGCTGAAGTCAGTGCCTCCGATCACCAACTGTACGCCACTGGTTATAATGGATGATTATGTGAAGAAATGCGCTAACCCTTAACTACCCTTAACCATTATGAATGCAGTTTGAACAAAGGAAGTGCAATAATAACAAACGTATAGGAGCCAATAGGGAGGGGCGTGGCCAATGTCCATAAATGTTAGTAAATGTCCTTAAATACTGTTTGCTTTTATGTTTTTATCAGGGCCGGGACTTTAACGGATAAATTAAGAAAATAATTAACGGCACAAAAATTAGCGTGTTAAATTTTTTTTAATCATTTTAATCGTATCGTGTTTTTGCACCGCGGAACGTTCCTCACAGGATGAGTTTCAGACGGACCGATTATACTGGAGCACCAACTGAGCTCCGTGACCCTTTTTTTTTCAAAAGTGGATTATTACAAGCATAGACCAACTTTAGCGGTGTCTCAATCTGAGTGAGATTGAGACGGGAAAGAGCGCTGTGTGTGGAGCGATAGACTCAGTGTGTGAGGAGGAGGAGGAGCAGCGACTTCTGTCTGTGAGAGAAGGAGGCGAAGGAGGAGTAGCGAGACACAGGTGTGAGCTGCTATTACCGATGTGCAAATGCACACATCAAAAACGAGTGCAGAGGATTTTGGGCATAAAAAGCGTCTGTTGTCTGAGTGTGTGGAGGCGATGACAGAAACGTTATTGGATGGGAAAGTCTGATCCATTATCCTCCTCAATGAACATGTGTTGCTTAAGCCTCATGTATTCAGTCCTTATTCAATGGTAAACTAAAAATCCATGTGAAAAAAATTACTTCTCACTGTTCACAGGTCAAATATTTATATGTGATTAGAATGCGATTAATTAATTACAAAGCCTCTAATTAATTAGATAACAAAAATTAATCGAGTTCCAGCACTATAGTTTTTATTCAATGTTTTGAAATCTTTTGAAATATCCATTTTAAAACCTCACATTTGGAGTCAATCGTTTCAAACCCTCACGGTCTTCCTACTGTTTTCTGTTTCCTTTCTGGGATCCTGCAGAATCAATAACCCTGAAACACATATTGACATTTCCAATTTGATTCCTGAGCGTTGAAAATTGTCCCGTGAAAATCAAAATCTAAAAACGAACAGGATTGATCTGGATAATGCATCGTCCCCGCGGCGCTACACCCTCATCCCGGCTCTTTTTCTCTGTTTTTATCATTTCCAATCAATGATAAACGACAGATACAAGGATTTTTCTGTAGCTGCGTCAATTGACAGCGAGTTGAGAACATATGTTTCCCAATCTGTGGTGATGGGGCACGAGGGCGAGCTGTGATAAATGGAGGCGTTTGCGGCGGCGGCGTTTGCGGCGGCTGTGACGGCTGCGGCTGTGGCTGCGGTGGCTGCGGTGGCTGCGGCGGCTGTGGCGGCGGCTGTGGCGGCTGTGGCGGCTGTAGCGGCGGCTGTGGCGGCATTGTGTGACATCATGAGCCTGAATTATATTTGGGTTTTGAAGAATAGCTTTAATCTAGAGTTGGTGAAAGTGCTACAGCTGCAGAGGCCATTGGCTCTCGTCGTAATGAAGGTTTGTCAGGAGATTTTTTAACGTGTAAACGGTGTGTGTGTGTGTGTATGTCTGTGTGTAGGTGTGTGTCTGTGCGTGTGTAGGTGTGTGTCTGTGCGTGTGTAGGTGTGTGTGTGTGTGTATAGGTATGTGTATGTTGCGTGCTGGCTGTATTTGTGCGTGTGTAGGTTGTATGTGTGGGTGTAGGTATGTGTGTGTGTAGGTGTGTGTGTGTTGTGTGTGTGTGTATTTTGCTGATGCTCCATTTTGTTTCGATTTCTTTGTCCAAACAGACCTGAACTGTAAAACAAAAGTAGTCAATTGATCTTTTCTTTTGAGTCAATCCTTGTGATTTTATTATTTTCAGAAATGTAAAGTCATATTTTCTTCTTCTATTTCCAGATTTTTATTATTTTAAGCATTATTATACTTATTTTCATGTCACATATTTTTATATCTTCGGACCTGCTCTGTGAATTAGCTGTTAGCTTTCAGGCTATGAACATGTTACAATGCTATTTATTCTGTCCCTATCAAATAAACATACAAAGTTTATTTGTCCTTTCTCGTCCGCATCGGTCTCTTCCTGGTTTCACTGACGGTAAATCATTGCGGTCTTTGTGGCAAGACGACCCCGGCCCTGAACCCGACCCCGGCGTCACCTCCATCACAATGTTTACAGTGCGACATCACAGACGGCGACGGGACTTCTCGGCCTTGAGGACATTAAAGCCGTGTCCATCAAACCGACCGATCACGCCACGGTTCATTCTCCACCGTTTACAACACATGTCTCGTAGCTTTGTGTATTCCGCCGCATTGACGGACTTTAACATGTGTGAGGGAAAGCACTACACTGTTAAAAATAAGGCTTAAATCTGCTTCCTAGTCTTCCTGAAAATGTGAGATAGGCTTCTTCTCCGACAATGTTTAAATCCAGGTTAAAAACAGTTCTGTTAATCCGTGCTATTTTTATCTTTCTTTTTAAAGTACTGTCATTATTTACGTTTTAATGCTGTCTTGTTTTGTTCAGCACTTTGAGATCCTTTGTGTATGAAGTGTGCTTTACAAATAAACTTGCCATTCCGAAATCAAGTGTTTTTATCTTAATTTGAGCCTCTAAAAAAATATATTTGCCAAAGGGACTAAGCAATAATGTCTTGTTTTCAAAAGATACAAAAAAAATGCATTGATAATGTTCTTGTAAAAAGGGGGTGGAGCCTAAAGCCTTTGATCTGTTTTCTCAAAAACTATTTCTGTTGATTGTCTGGATTTTTATTTTCCTAAATAAAAACAGAAACAAGAGACTATCCCTGCGTCCTGTCCATAGCATCCCCATGTACACAGATAATTGGGCATGAACATACAGTATGTAACAGTCGCAAAAACATTTTTTAAACATGATTTTCCGTCGTTCAAAGCACTCAGAACTAAAGATCCAAGACACATTCAGTAATCCACACATATCCATTCACCGGCACAGTCCGGAAAAAGGGAGGTGCTGGGTTCAGTGGGTTGCCTTTGGACTGGACCTGGCAACACAGCGGGAATCATAATGGATCCACCACATCTACACTGCAAAACGGGAGGACAAATAAGTCAAAACCTGCTTAAATTTGGTAAACTGTGTCTTAATTTGTGACTGCATGGAAACAAGATTTACAGATGGGACATAACAAAATGGTCTTGTTCTAAAAATATACAAGAAATGTCTCAATTGGAATGAGAAAATCAAGCAGCAGAGGCTAAATGGCTTTGAATGTGCTCAGATGAAGCTAATAACCACTTGATTTAAACATGTATTCCTTCTTATATCATCATTTTTTGCAGCGTAATAACCTGCGCATGACAAACTTTACATTTCCAGGTCAAAGCTGAAGCACTTTTCTTTCACGAAGCCGCTGAAAAACAACCACACGCTCTTCATTCTTGCTTAGACAAGACTCCAACCACCTCTGGCTGCTCTGAAACAGCCCAGCATCAGTATTCCAGGCGGGTTTCCATCCGCGGTGAATACTGGAGGAGCTGCCGGGCCTTAGCCACCAACAGAATAGAAGAAAATACTGGGGGAGGATTCAGGGGAGAGCGTGGGTCGGGTGAAGGGGAAGAGACGAGTGAACATGGGGCGGGGCTAGAAACGACCGCGATGATGATGTAAGTTCAATTATACGGATATTTTGAAATGATTGCTGTAATGAATGGTGTTGTTATTTCCCACACTATGTGGTCTGTGAAGGCACCATATACCAACGCGAGATGTACTGCGGGATCTTGTGGACTGTTCTCATATACGAGCATGTACAATAAACCACCAGCTCTTGTTCGGTACTTGTGGTGGCGTTTCATTTATGTCAAGACGACATTACATGGTGTCAGAAGCGGTGCAATACTTTAACGAGCCGATATGTCCAAGTTTAATCCTCCGTCGGAGTTTAACTTCACGAGCCCGGGAGAATGGCCGGAGTGGAAACAGAGGTTCGCACGCTACAGGCTGGCCACAAAACTGAACAAAGAAAATGGCGAGGTTCAAGTCTGCTCACTTATCTACGCGATGGGCAGCGAAGCAGAGAAAATCTTCGCCTCGTTCGAGTTTGCTACGGAAGACGATAAGAAGAATTACGAAGGGGTTCTCTCAAAGTTGGATGAGTACTTCATACCCAGACGCAACGTAATACACGAGAGAGCGTGTTTCTACCAACGTAACCAACTGCAAGGGGAAAAGGCAGAGGCGTACATAAGGGTGCTGTACGAGCTAGCGGAGAACTGTGATTTTAGCGATAAGCGGGGATGAACACATCCGTGATAGACTCGTAGTGGGCATTAAAGACAAAGAATTGTCTCTGAAATTGCAGCTCACAGCAGATCTGACGCTGGCTCATGTTATACAGCAAGTACGACAGTCAGAAGAGGTTGCTAAACAGATTAGCCTCCAAGCTAGCGGTCCCCAGCCGGAGATGCAAGTGGCAAGCGTTTCTGCAGGAGGACGTCGCAAAGTACTACACAAAAAGCACACCCCACACACTGAAAGAGAGTCCCCAGACTGCGGTAGGTGCGGCACACAGCACTATGATAAAAGAAAATGCCCAGCTGCTAAAAGTTTTTGCAAAAAGTGCAACAAAAAGGGGCATTGGGCTCGTGTATGCCGTACGAAAGTTGTCAATGAACTAAGGGAAACCACCCAGTACCAGTTCTTAGGTGAAGTTACTGGCCCAGCAAACCCAGATAAATGGACTGTCACATTAGATATTGCCCAAGTTCCCCTGGCATTCAAAATAGACACAGGGGCAGATGCAAGTATCATCGGAGACAAAACATTCAGTCTACTCACAAAGAAATACAAACTGACCCCTACTAGTACACCCTTCTCGGGGCCTGGAGGTCCACTCAAGTGTTTTGGGATGTTTGAAGCTAACACAGAATACAAAGGAGAAAGCTACACATTTCCAGTATATGTGATAAAAGGAAACAGCTGCCTGCTCAACCGCATAGAAGCGGTGAAGATGGGTCTAGTTAAGAGAGTAGAGGAGGTCAGCGCTGTGTTCGGAACCAGCGGCTTGTTGAAGACTGAACCTGCGAAAATACTGCTTAAAGACAATGCACAGCCATATGCGGTCCATGTGGCTAGACGAGTCCCGCTACCACTAATGCCACTTGTTAAAAAGGAGCTACAAAGGCTAGAGACAGAGGGCATCGTTGAGAAAGTAACCGAGCCCACTGAATGGTGCGCTGCAATGGTGCCAGTACTAAAACCCAATAAAATTGAGGTAAGATGCTGTGCTGACTTAAGAAAACTGAACAAAGCAGTAGCACGAGAGAAATATGTGTTACCTACAGTGGAGGAGATAATGCCAAGACTCTCAGGATCCAAAGTGTTCACGTCCCTGGATGCTGCTAGTGGGTTCTACCAAATCCCACTACATAAAGACAGTCGTAAACTCACCACCTTCATTACTCCCTTTGGGAGATATGCGTTTTGCAGACTGCCATTTGGGATATCGAGCGCCCCGGAGATATTTCAGCGCAAGATGGCAGAGACACTGCAGGGGCTGGAAGGTACAGAGGTGTATATGGACGACATCTTGGTCCATGGAGACACTGAAGAGGAACACGACAAGCGTTTGGAGCAGGTCCTGAAAGTGATTGAGGCAGCTGGTCTGAAACTGAACGAAGGCAAGTGTAAATTCAAACAGAGACAAATCAGGTTTCTGGGGCACATCATTGATGAGAATGGGGTGAAACCAGACCCAGCAAAAGTAGAGGGGATAGAAAATTTCCCGAAACCCCAGAATGTCGCTGAACTGAGACGCTTTATTGGTATGGTAAATTACCTAGCCAAGTTTGTTCCGGAGATGTCTACAGTTGGACAACCACTTTATGAACTGCTCAAAACCAAATCTGAGTGGCAGTGGGGTCCAGCGCAGGAGTCCTCCTTCCGAAGATTGAAATCTGCCCTGGCATCTGCACCTGTACTTACCTTCTATGATGCCAACAAGCCCACAAAGGTGTCGACTGACGCCAGCAGCTATGGGCTTGGGGGAGTTCTCCTACAGCAACATGGAGAAGATTGGAAGCCGGTCGCATATTGCTCCAGGAGACTTCGTGATCCGGAAACCAGGTACGCGCAAATAGAGAAGGAATGCCTGGCGAGCGTCTGGGCCTGTGAGCGCTTTGAGAAATACCTGATTGGACTAGAGACTTTCACATTGATCACTGACCACAAGCCCTTAGTGCCTTTAATGAACAACAAGGACTTGGACAATGTCCCACTAAGGTGTCAGAGACTACTGATGAGACTGATGCGTTTTAATGCAGAAGCAGTGTACGCACCTGGCAAGACCTTGGCAGTGGCAGACGCGCTGTCCAGGGGTCCACTGGAACAGACCGGAGACGAGCACCTTGAAGAGGACGTGACCGTGCACATCGGAGCAGTCCTCAGCCACTTACCAGCCACCCCCCGGAAACTACAGCAGATAAGAGACCACACTATCCAAGACCCCGAGTTACAGTTAGTGAAACAGCTCACTCAGACGGGTTGGTCAGAGTATGAAAGACGGGTCCCGGAGGGTGTTAGAGGGTTTTACAAAGTGCGGGGTGAACTGTCAGTTGTAGACGGGTTGGTTGTAAGGGGAAGCCGTATAGTCATTCCCACCACCTTGAGATCTGAGATGATAGAGAGAATTCATGATGGTCACCAAGGCTTAGTGAAGTGCAGAGAGCGAGCCAAACAGTCAGTGTGGTGGCCAGGGATGTCAAAAGACATAAATGCCAAAGTTGCGCAGTGTGATTTTTGTAATACTAACAGACACACTCAGATTAAAGAGCCACTCATGTCTACAGTGCTGCCAGATAGACCATGGCAAAAAGTGGGTGTAGACTTATGCGAGTACAACAAGCAAACCTACTTGGTAGCTTCTGATTATTACTCTCGTTACCTTGAGATTCTGAACTTACCAACAGCCACAACCACACAGGTTATAGGCAAGCTAGCGGCCACTTTTGCTAGATTTGGGGTTCCAGAGGAGCTTATTAGTGATAATGGGCCTCAGTTTTCTTCAGAAGAGTTCAGAAGGTTTAGCAGAGAGTTTGATTTCGTCCACACCACCTCCAGTCCGCATTACGCTCAAAGTAACGGACATGCAGAAAGGGCAGTGCAGATAGCAAAAGGGATCCTTAAGCAGGAAAACCCCCTCCTGGCTCTTCTGGTTTATAGGAGCACTCCTACCACTTCTACAGGCTTCAGCCCAGCAGAGCTGCTGATGGGCCGCAAGATCAGAACCACGCTTGCCCACCCTGTCTGCTAACCTGGATCCGAGCTGGCCAGATAGGAAGGAGATGCGCTCTGCGGATGCTGCGGCTAAGCTGAAACAAGCATTCTACTACAATCGCAGGAATGGTGTTCGACACTTACCACCACTGGACCCTGGAGAAGGGGTCCTGATGAAGTTGGACAATGAGAAACAATGGACTACACAAGGAACGGTACAAGGTAACTGTTCTACCCCTAGGTCATACGTTGTGGTAACGCCGGAGGGAGGTTGTTACAGACGTAACCGCCGTCACCTATTGCGACTGCCCGCTGCTTCTAAGAATCCAAACCCCAGCGGGTCACCGGATGATCCTCTGCCCGTGAGCAGCGATGTCGGCAGTAAGAGTGTCGAGTCATTACCACCAAAGACAGGGACGGTTACAATCACTCGTTCAGGCCGAGTGAGTAAGTCGTCGCCTAAGTTAGACTTATAGGTATTTTGGAAGAAATGTTCATGTTATGTTCAGATAAATGAAAAGAAAAGAGAAAGGAAATAGATGTTTGGTGAAAAAAAAAAAAAAAAAAAGTAAGAAAAGCAAACTAAACAATGCTCTTTGAGTCATGAATATTAACATGTTAAAGCATTATGGTGTATAATTTTCATAACTGTTGTTTGCACTGGAGTTATGCGTTTACAGAGACTGGGTGGAAAGACTATTAGTAATATGGCCATTACTTTCTCAAAAGAGGGGGAGATGTAATGAATGGTGTTGTTATTTCCCACACTATGTGGTCTGTGAAGGCACCATATACCAACGCGAGATGTACTGCGGGATCTTGTGGACTGTTCTCATATACGAGCATGTACAATAAACCACCAGCTCTTGTTCGGTACTTGTGGTGGCGTTTCATTTATGTCAAGACGACATTACAATTGCAGCGTGGAATGATAATGCACTGTTAAAAGGAGGAAAAATAAGTAAAAATTGGTCAAATTTGGCAAAAAGATTCTTAATTATCTCTGTCTCACGAGAGATTCTTGTTGCAGTCAAAATGTGTCAGATTAAGATAAACAGTCCTCGACTCAAGCCATTATTAACTCAGATTGTATCATTTTTTGCAGTGTGTGTTACTGGCTACAGGGAAAAGTTCATGGTCATAATTAGATTAGACAGATTCATTAGACGAAAAACATGGACAAAAACACAATGGACCAACAACAAGAGGAGAGGACACACAACTGGAGGAGCACAGGGTCTGAATACACACAACCGGAGGAGCATAGGGTCTGAATACACACAGGGACACACAACCAGAGGAGCATAGGGTCTGAATACACACAGGGACACACAACCAAAGGAGCATAGGGTCTGAATACACACAGGGACACACATCAGGGCGGGACATGCCATCAACTGAACAAACAGAAACACTGAAAAGAACCAAAAGATCAAAATAAAAGGTATAAGTGATCCAAAAGTCTGCGCCATGACAGCAGGAGCATTCACTAAAGCACTTTTCTTTCATTTCATCAAATACCAACAGCAAAAAGTAAAAATAACATAACAAACCAACCCTTGTTTCATGAAAACAAAAATCTCTCCGAAAACAGAGACTAAAATATACAGCTTTATCCATCAGTCATCAAATGAATAAATAGTATATAATAAAGTCAATACAGTAATTTTCTTTCTTCCAGACCTCTGTATTCCCTTAAACTGGAGGCAGAGAAGCACAGGGACGGGGGAAGCACAGGGACAGGGGAAGTCTGGGATGGAAGTAAAACGACTAAAATAATTGAAAGTCAAGGTTTTGTCAATCAGCTCCTTCCAGATTGATCAAAAACATCAATGAGGTTGGGAGACTTCTGGCCACATTCATCTAAAACAATTCAATATCCATTCCTTGTTTACACATTTTTAAACCCTTTCCTTCTATAAACTCGACCGACACATTTTGAACATCTCGCTCCTTCCTTCTCAGAGACGGGGAATGGTTGCGGCGGATGTGAGTGACGACGGTATTGACAGCGAGCAGAGCTTTACCTGGAGCCAGCCTCGAGACCATCCATTCTGTGTAATCATCCATCAGGACCCGAGCGCTGTCCACGGGTTCAGCGCCGAACCCATGATCAAAGGCTCCTGTCTGATCTGAAGAAGTCGGGAATTACAACCCGACGTGAGGTTCTCTAACTGCGGCCGCGGCTAAAACATGAGTTAGAACAAGGCAGTCCCATCGAGGAGAATGTGATGTGTGTATTTGGGGAATACGTCACATGATCTGGGTTCACTCTAGAAATAGAGAAGAGGAGGCTGGATGTATGTGGCTCTGTCTGGTATTTTTGTTATGTTAAAGCTGCATTACCTTATTTTTGTATTCGTTACAAAAATTCAATCCATATCCATGCAATGCATTGGGATATACGTCCTTTTGAAGAAAAAGTAGCGCAGTTGTGTGCTGGCGTGTCATTTTATTTTAGATTTAATTTTCGTGAAACCAGGAAGATAATTTGTTTTGGGACCAGATTGTGACCAATCACAGCAGACCACTGGCCCCCGCTTTCTTGAGAAAAGCTACAGGTCTCTTGTTAGCACAGACAGCTGAGGTAAATAAGTGGCGGAGGCTAGCCTGAAACTTCCCGTGTCTTCGTTACCCGTTTCTGCTTACTCAGCGAAACAGCCAAAAGAAAGTCTTGTTCCTCCGCACTTCCCGGTTCAATCATTCTATGGTCACGCCATCCACGTTCAAATGTGCGATCCATATTGTGAGACTGGAGCTCTCACACATAAACACATAAGCAGCTGAGTGGGGGGGGGTTGTGGGGGGGGGTAGCTTCATGAGTGCGGGGAGGGCGGGCAGAAAATCACATTTGAAAATTTCACAAAGTGAGTTAGTGCAGCTTTATGTATTTCCATGACACTCTGAAGCAACTGTGGTTAAAGTTTTAACTCATCATTCAACAATATACAGAAGCCAGTACTTATCCAGAGCATGTTTTGGTGTCTCAAGGTTGAAGCTACTGGCACTGTGGCAAACGCTGATTGGAGGACTCCTTTCCTATATTATCACTTGCAGTCTGTAACATTTTTTGTTCGTGTTCATGCTGTCTCTACCAACGACAATTAAACATGTTTTCTGTCTGAATTAAAGACACGATCCCAGACTTTGTCATCTTCTTCAGTATTTTATTGTCTTTTTAACATCACGGCCAGAGGACTACTGATGAAAAATAGCCTCTTTGGTGATGTATGCTAGTTCAGGCAAGTTTACTCACAATTTGTAGTTCCAAAGTTTGAAAAAGTGATGCCTCTGTAAGATCCCTCTGCTCACTGGGACCCAAAGACCGGTTTGGGAGCAACGCTGAAAAGTAGTAAGGTTTATGTATTGTCCAAATTTTTTGACTTTGTAAATGTACTAATGGGACCTGAATCTTTAGTTATTTGTGAATATTTCCAGGTGTTTTGAGTGAACTTTCAGTGTTGTTTTACTCGTCATAAGTCTCTGGAATGTGATTTTGGATCCACGTTTGGTTAATTCTGGATTTTTTTTACTCATGATTAATTATGTGTTTTGTTAAATGTTATCGTCCCTTTTAAAATAAACTAAATTGAAACTGATATTCATAGCAGGTTTAAAGCACGAGTCCTAAAATTGGTGTGTCTTAACTACAAAAAATGATAAAATATGAGGTAATAAATGCTTGAATCTAGGTATACATTCTGTGCTGTAGCACTCAATATTAAAGCCTGAATGAAAAGCCAAAGTGAGGCCTCTGTAGCTCCCTCTGCTCACTGGGACCCAAGTGGTCAGACCAGTTTGGGAGCAACGCTGAAAAATAGTAAGGATTTTGTATCGTCCGTGTTGTATTGCTTGGAAAATGTACTAATTGGACCTGAGTCTTCCAAAGTCACACACTTAGTCACATAATCTGTCCTTTGTGAATATTTCTAGGTATTTTGAGTGAACTTTCAGTGTGTTTTACTCGTCCTAAGTCTCTGGAATGTGATTTTTGAGTTTGAGTCCAGCCTCACATCAAACATAATGTGATTAGACAAAGGTCAATCTTCCTCTGCTCCTGCTCAGACGAATCCTACGCCATTTATTCCTCTCTCTTTCCGTCGGCTCGGAGCCAAAACACAGCTGGGAATTTCCGAGGATACAGCGGGAAAAGAACCTGGGACCGTGGCCAATGTACACACACGACATGGTATTTACAGATTATCACCAGACCTTTTCCCTTTCCCTGTGGAGCTCTACTTGTTTGGACAATATTGACAGAATAACAACAGATTAATACATTAGCAACTACTGTTCTTGTACACAATGCTATCGCTAATTGTTTAAAAAATATTATAACACTGTAATATTATGTTGGCAGTTACATACCTGTGTGGTAGTTATAGAATCAATATATACTGTATGTCTATAATACATAAGAAATATATAACACAGAGGTGGGGTTACAACGTCTTGCAGATATTTCCCATTCATTTAACTTATTTGATGGATAAAACATTATTTTATTTTTGGAAAACACAACATTGAGTTTTAAACAGTACAGCTCCTACAGTAAACCAGTGGTCCCCAACCTTTTTGAACCATGGCACATCACCAGCTGAAACGGATACTAGACTTAAAACTCTGTAAACTTTATTCACTATTTAAAATCATTTCTCGTCAAAGTGTATCATTTAGAAAATCCAACAAGAGCTAAAAGGTTTTTCTAATCTTCTCACATAATTTCCCATTCCCACATTTTGACCAATAAAGTGATATTAGGTAATTTCCAAAAGCTCAGCAACCAACACCTCAAGGCCCTCCAAGATACCACGACCCACGGGTTGAAAAACACTGCAGTAAACCCAGTGTTAGCTTGAATGTGTAGATTTTGCTTTTACTGGATTTACAACACAATACAAATTTGAATTCTTTGTTTCCCCAGAGTCCTCCCAAGTCTCTCACACACACACAGAACCTGGCAACCAAAGGAACTGGCAACCAAAATGCTCGTTATGCCCAGATGTGACCAAAGCTTGGTTGGATTTTAAGCTTAAAGAGTCAAACGTCTTGATCGTGACCCGTTTTTGTGTGACGGGGTCCGATAACTGTCCGACACATGATATTTCTTTGCTTGAGACGCAAAGACAGACATCAAATAAGACAGAATAGTATGTTCTGTGAAGATTATGATTACAATTAAAGGGCCATAGTAAAAGTAGGTTCTGATGACAGCTTTTTGCTAAATCCACTCTGACATTAGGCTCCTGGGGCAACAGTAGCTCAGTTCGATCCCACCACAAGACCTGCTCCCACTGATATCTGCTGCTGTTGTGTCCTTGGGCAACACACTTAACCCCACTTTGACCAAAGCCCCCGCTGAAAGATCAAGCCTGTGTCATCGCTGTCGGAGCAGCCATCCTCCCGTGAACCAACCACCTGCAGCAGAATCAGAGGGACTGGTGCTATCAGCATTGGCTACAGCTCCGATTGTCACCCCCCAACACAGAAATGGACTACTAAAAAGGGAAAGATAGTAATTGAATGAATGATTGGTCTAAACAGAATAGAATCTTTATAAGCCTCTAAGTCTAATGTACGACACATATATATTTACATAGACATTAACTGAACACATGGTTGTAACGTGGGAATGTTAGTGCAGTTCAGGAGTGCAACTGTAATTATGAATGGATTTAACGATTCCTCACGGAGCAGTACTTTATGAGAAGCTATCAATAACACAATAAAACATCACAAAACCTACGCAGATGTTACACCACTGACAACTTCATGTGGAAAAAATTGTTCTTTGATGTCTGAGGAGAACACAACGGAAAAAACAGCACAAAAGTCAACCACACAAAACGTCACTGTTATACATCTTGGATCTCACGCACTTCCTGATATATTTAAAAACAATACCGTGACATTACTTCATTCAGACACAGGGAGAAAACGCAAAATAACTGCATTCAGAAAAACCCTGTCCTGGCCCTGTGTGTGTATAAAATGTCACAAACTGCTTAATTGCGTTTCAAACCGACGTGGTTTCCGTCTCTCGGTGAGAATCCCGGCGGCTCCAGGTGTGAAGTCTGACCGTCTGTTTACAAAGCTCACGGTCCTGTGATCTCAAACCGCCTCAATCCTTTCTCCTTTATTCCCCCCATTTGTTGTGTTCAAGTTGAAAAATAGAAAGAAAACTATGTCCTTCATTCCCTCGACTGGAAAATAAATATAAAGCAGTTACGCATGATCGGTCCAGAGTCGGAGGAGGAAGAGGAGGAGGAGGAGGAGGAGGAGGGGGAGAAGCTCATCCATTTTTCATGTCGCTCCGGTTTGCTTAGATACAGACGTCTGACGAGGGCAGAAAGATACAGGCTAATCTGCTTTCAGCGTGTTAGCGTGTTTGCTAAACTCGTGCTGAGAAAGACAGCGGCCATTGGAGCTATTGCTGATTCCAGAGATGCTTTTTAGACCGATGGGGATTTAGTTTGGGAGACGAGTATGCAGAATTTTAAAGTAATCAAGTGAATATTGTTGTTCATTATTATTGATTTTATGAATACAACATTAGCCCAGAACCTACAGGTGGAAATTAGCATCTTTGCTATAGCGTCTCTCCCTTGTGTTAATGTCTAATTGTTCAAATAAAATACATACCATACCATTTACTGTATATAACACATGTTTACAGACCAAAGTCACCCAAAGCCCTTCACAAAGTTCAGATACTGTTCCATTCTCTCCACATGGTGATGACAGAAGCGAGACCAGAACACACTGGTCCATCAAAGCCTCCGACCAAACACCCTCCATTCACTCACTCATTTACATTCAGACCTATTGTACATGTTTTTAGTGGTAGGGGAAATCAGGGCACTTGGAGGAAACCTACGCAGACACACGGAGAATATGCAAACTCCACTCTGAAAGACCCTGTTCCGACAGGGATTCGAACCTAGGACCTTCTTGCTGAGAAGTGAGAGTACAAAGATAAAACTGGAAAACTGCAAAACACTTTCTGGATATTACGAAAGCGAGACACTGGCGTTGGTTGGTTTGGGGCATCAAAGCCACTCACTCATTACATTGTTTTTAGTGGTATGGGAAACTGGAGCACCTGGAGGAAACCTGCTTACACATGGGGAGAACATGCAAACTCCACTCAGATAGGCCCCGATGTGATGACTAACCACTCAGCCACTCTGGGTTAATCAGAGCTCATAGTGACAGTAGACTTCAGTGGGTTGGAGTAGGTCTTGTGGGGGGAATCGAACCCACGACCATTAGGCTCATAGACCTAGGCTCATGTTCACATTTGTCTGCACCACGTACCATAGTCATGTCCTGGTTTGTGACTTCCTGTTACTGACTATAAAACTAATTCTGATTCTGACATTTTTCCATAATTGACTTGATTCCATTAGGTTCAGGTTCACAGCCATCTGCTCTTGTGCCTTTGAGCAACACACTTCATTAGTTTAGTCACTTTGTATTAATACAGATGATAGATGTGCACTGCAAAAATGATCAAATATGAGGAAATAAATGCTTGAATTGAGTGTTTTTTCTCCAAATTGCTTTCTTCCCTCATTCCACAGAGACATTCCTGTATCTTTTCAAAACAAAGTCAAATGTCTTTGTCCCACTGGAGAATCTGGTTTTAAGGCTCGGTCAGAATGTGCCCAAACTAAGACACATTTTTCCAATTTTTTGCCATTTTTGCCATTATTTCCATCACTTGTTGCAGTGTGAGCAAATATAAACTATTGAAAATCCACCACACATTTCAATAATATGTTTTAGCGCTGACATGAGTGAAAGCCGGTGAGGGGAAGCCAAAAAAAAAAAACACATTTCCATCTGTTCAGCGCCACACAAACTATTTTCGCTTGAACTGATTTGTTTTTTTACCTTTTATTCAGAGAACTATCGACCTGAATCCAGCGCTGAATAACTCTGACAAACTCTGCAGCTCCTCAAACTCGTGTCAATCTTGTACCGACAACAGCGGAGGTCGAGTTTATACCAAAAAATACACACCAGCCAATTTCCCAACTCTGACAGCACCCCACTCCCCAAATATATCCCCCACAATAACACAAGCTAGCATTCTGGATATAGTCTTTTGCCCTATAGCCGCTATGCTAACAGCAGGGATATAGTCTTATGGTCAAGATGGTTAAGGTTAGGGTTAAGGTGGTCTGAGTAAGATGGTTATGGTTAGGGTGAAGGGTGGGTTGGGGTTATTTTATGGGAATGGCTGGATTAAGTTTAGGCATGAATAGATAGTCTGCTATATTTACTTCTGCTTCCGTCCCGATTCCGTATATGATCTAGTGCTGACCATAGTCTTATGCCTTATAGCCGCTATGCGGTTAGGGTTAGCATTAGCATCCGCACCTGGAGCAGTGGATCTACATAACCTTTCAGATTATAATCTCCGGTACGTGAAGCCGAGCTTGGAGCAGATGGATTATGCAAATGCCCCTGTGAAATGGCGGTCGGCGAGAGACAGACACGGTCCAGATACACACCTCCGAACAATACAAGGAGGATCCATGGGGGGTCTCTGATATTTACTGCTGCGTGGACCGGAGCGTGCTGTGCAGACGAAGGGCGCTTTTTTAATGGGATGTTGTAGTTAATTCACAGCAAATAGTGATTAAAATATATATATATATATATATATATATATATATATATATATATATATATAAATTCAAACAAATGCTCAAATTTGGCACAATGTGTCTTAATCTGAGCACATTCTGACTGAGCCTAAACACAAGATTCTTCAATTGGACAAAGCAAAATTATCTTGTTTTAAAAAGATACAGGAAATGTCTCCCTTGGAATGAGAAAAAACATAAGATAGACTTTATTGATTGATATGTACATGTGACATTTGGCAACGATCGAAACAAAATATAGTCAGTGCAGGAGATAATTCAATAATAAAGCAACAATTATTGAAAGAAGACTGAATGACTTTGTCTCATTGGAGAATCTGAGTATTTAAACAGACGTGCTCAAATTAAGATAAAAACACTAAATTCAAGAAATGTTTACCTCCGATGTAGTGTTTTTGCAATACTGCTTCTCTCGTCGGGGTATCCAACCACTTACTAAGGCTTTGGGTTGTCCAAATATAGAAAGAAAAAATAGATTCTTCTACAACAAAAACTGATCATACGTGAACAATATGACTTCGAAAGACTAAGGTTGTGTCATTAACGACAGGGGCTGGTGCTATGAAGCATCCGCAACAAATTCCCAAACCATCTCAACTTGACATGGAGAAGCAGAGGCTCTACTCCGAGCTCCCCCCGTGTGACCAAGCTCCTCTCTATTGTCTTGTTTCAGTCAATGACCCAAAGCTCAGGACCATAGGGGAATACTAAGGCTAGGATTAAATTAACAAAGGACTTACATGTATTTAGCTTTAAAGTTTGAGAGAGACTGGACTCTTTCAGTGCATCAGTCAAGTCCAAGTGGATTTTCATTTTCTAATATCCTCTTTAATTAAAAAAGTTGCTGCCTCTGCTGAATCCAGACCCCAGATAATCCTGTTTACAAGAGCCAGGAGACATGTATCTGTTTGGCAATTAATAATGCATTAGATCAGGTGGAAGTGGTGTGAAATAGGGCATGATGCTGCAGAAACTTAGGTCCAGAAAACACACACGGAGCCAAAGAGAAGGCGTAAATAATGAAAAATAACAAGCCGATAACTCCAGCTCCTCCAACTCCTGTCTGTGTTTGCGTCAGACTCAGCTGCTTTGCAATCTGTGTCAGCGGCTGATTAAGTGAGATGTAAAAGTAAGGTTTTTCTCCCCAAATACTACACTTTTCTGTGACGATACAGACCCATCACGGTCTGGGGCTGGGCTGGAATCAAACTATATTTCTTTGCACATGTGGGAGGCAGGAGTAGTGCTATAGCGTCTCTGGAAATGACAAAAAATCCACTGATGATCATGTTTAAAAAGAAACTAACAATCAAACTCTGTCAGGAAATATACCAATCCAAGCTGTTGTCTGTGTATAACTTTGCACTACATTTATATATGTATTTGAAGGTCTGTTATTGAAGCATTTACAGCTAGCTAAGAAACATAGCAGCTACTTATTTTGTATGCTATTATATCTACTACTGTATTTTCAAATGTAGTTTTTTCTGCAAATGGCAATGATTAATAATTCTGTCTCTCACTACTGTCCTGTCTGTGCGCTGCAACAGTGACAATTCCCCACCGTGGGATGAATAAAGAAATATTTACTTCTTTTTAAATCTCCCTCCTGCAACTATTTTTGTTTGGCCTCTGTCACATGTTCAGATTCTTCAGATAGACGAGTGGACCTCTCTTTTATACGTTTCTAAGTATTAAGAAGTGAGTCGCTGCTAAGTTTGCAAAAGATAAATGTGGTTTTAAATGTTCACCAAAAATTTTTTACAACTCTGAAAATGTCCAAATCCAGGTCAAAATATGTTTGTATTGTTTTTCAATTACTATTTTATGTTTAATACCTTCTATAGTTATGCATTGTGTATGAACTGTGCAATACAAATAAACTTGCCTTGCCTTCTATTGGGTCTAAACAATATTTAGTCAAACAATCAAGACCCACTTTTGGACCAAGACCCACTTTTGGACCAAGACCCACTTTTGGACCAAGAGCCACTTTTGGACCAAGAGCCACTTTTGAACCAAGAGCCACTTATGGACCAAGAGCCACTTTTGAACCAAGAACCATTTTTGGACTAAGATCCACTTTTGGACCATCCTATAAAGCCGTTTTTTAAGAATTAGAAGATGCCCTACAAAAGCATTGGATAATTCTCCTTCCAGGTACACCCCCACAGGCCCGGGGTGGTATTGCAGTACGCCAGGGCTCATGCTCATGGATCTTTTGGACCCGCCCACTCTGGTTTAAACTCAGCATCTACATCATCTCTGTGGCTAATATCTACATCACCAATCCTGTTTTTTGATGATTTTGCAGAAGCCTTAACAAAGTCTGTGTGTTTTCCAGATTGATGGAGAGAATCTAAAATCACATTAGACTTTTGTTAATTGGTCTGTGAAATGCAGCCGCTGTGTATAGTCGACTGCATGTGTGGATTGATTAAAATGCAGATGGTGTGTCGCTCCTGGAGCAGAGGTGAGACCGCGGAGGCCTCTCAAAGTCATCCCAGTCAGACACCGCCTCGGGCCAAGCAAGGCCAGTTTATTTATATGGCAAGGATCATACACAAGGACAGTCCAAGGGCTGAGCAAAAACAATCAGACAGACATTAGAGTCAGGTATAATCACAGAACATTACAAAGAGTGACCATAAAATCCCTCGGTTGGAGCAGAAACTGTTTTTAAACCTGGATTCCAGTCTCACATTTTCAGGAAGACTGTTTCAGATTCTAGCTGCATAAATCTAATATGCTGCCTCTTCATGTTTAGTCCTGACTCTGGGACCAGCAGGAGGCCAGTCCATGTGCTCCTTGGCGTCTATATGGTTCTAACATGTCACAGATGGTACGAGACCAGGGAGAGACTCGTAACAAACCTCTGCTTCAAAGTCTATTCTCTAAACCACTTGAAACCAGGACAGAGACCTGAGACCGGGACTAATGCAATGGTACTCCCTGGTTCTTGTCTGGACTAATGCGATGGTACTTCCTGGTTCTAGTCAGGACTAATGTGATGGTACTTCCTGGTTCTAGTCAGGACTAATGTGATGGTACTTCCTGGTTCTAGTCAGGACTAATGTGATGGTACTTCCTGGTTCTTGTCTGGACAAATGTGATGGTAGTTCCTGGTGCTAGTCAGGACTAATGTGATGGTACGTCCTGGTTCTAGTCAGGACGAATGCAATGGTACTGTCTGGTTCTAGTCACGACTAATGTGATGGTACATCCAGGTTCTGCAGTGTTATGGATCCACAGCAGTATAATCTCGGTCCTCTTTGTGCGTCCACAAAATGACAGTGTGTTTATGAAGTGTGTCGGTGCAGAACCATGTGAGCTCCTCTCTCTATGAAAACACGGATAAGAGCTTTAATTATCTCCTGATTATTCTCGGCCTCCACCCCTTTCCCTGTTCCTGTTATCAGCCTCGGCTTTCAATATTACAACACTTCAAATGTAGAGCTTTCACCACTGCAAACCGCCCCCTCCCACTCCATCATCCTCCCTCCTCCGACCCTCCCCTCCGTGCCCCCCCCCCCCCCCCCCCCCCCCCCCTTCTCCGTCCTCTCGCTCCACTGCTTTTGTTAACTCTAGAATTACTATCATTTTCAAAGAATGACAACTTTTTATACAATTTTTTTAACTGCTCCCATTCCAACTAATGGAATGAGAGAAATGTATATCTTATCTTATATTACATAGATACATAGAGAGATAGAGAGATGGAGAGATACTGGGATACAGAGATAGATACATAGAGAGATGGATACAGAGATACAGTGGGGCAAAAAAGTCAGCCACCGATTGTGAAAGTTCTCCCACTTAAAATAATGACAGAGGTCTGTAATTTTCATCATAGGTACACTTCAACTGTGAGAGACAGAATGTGAAAAAAAAAATCCAGGAATTCACATTGTAGGATTGTTAAAGAATGTATTTGTAAATTATGGTGGAAAATAAGTATTTGGTCAATAACAAAAATTCAAAGTCCCACAGTGGGGAAATTTCGATGTTGCAGCGCACATATAGGACAGTAGTAAGAGCACACAGGGAGCACACACAATATATACAAATAAGTAAGATTACTATAGATCTTGTCAAGAGCAGTGATGTTTGGAGCTGTGTCCGAGCAACACGGACTTTCAACTCCCTCCACAGATTTTCAATGGGGTTGAGGTCTGAGACTGGCTAGGCCACTCCAGGACGGAGCCACTTCTTCGTTGCCCGGGCGGTTTGTTTGGGATCATTGTTGTGCTGGAAGACCCAGCCACGTTTCATCTTCAAAGCTCTCACTGATGGAAGGGGGTTTTGCCTCAAAATCTCACGATACATTCCCCCATTCATTCTTTCCTTAACACGGATCAGTCGTCCTGTCCCCTTAGCAGTAAAACAGGCCCAAAGCATGACGTTTCCACCCCCATGCTTCACAGTAGGTATGGTGTTCTTGGGATGCAACTCAGTATTCTTCTTCCTCCAAACACGACGAGTCGAGTTTATACCAAACAGTTCTACTTTGGTTTCATCTGACCACATGACATTCTCCCAATCCTCTGCTGTATCATCCATGTGCTCTCTGGCAAACTTCAGACGGGCCTGGACATGCACTGGCTTCAGCAGGAGGACACGTCTGGCACTGCAGGATTTGATTCCCTGTCGTCGTAGTGTGTTACTGATGGTGACCTTTGTTACTTTGGTCCCAGCTCTCTGCAGGTCATTCACCAGGTCCCCCCGTGTGCTTCTGGAATTTTTGATCACCGTTCTCATGATCATTTTGACCCCATGGGATGAGATCTTGCGTGGAGCCCCAGATCGAGGGAGATTATCAGTGTTCTTGTATGTCTTCCCTTTTCTGATAATTGCTCCCACAGTTGATTTGTTCACACCAAGCTGCTTGCCTATTGTAGATTCACTCTTCCCAGTCTGGTGCAGGTCTACAATTATTTTCCTGGTGTCCTTCGACAGCTCTTTGGTAATGGCCATAGTGGAGTTTGGAGTCTGACTGTTTGAGGCTGTGGACAGGTGTCTTTTATACAGAAAACGAGTTCAAACAGGTGCCATTAATACAGGTAATGAGTGGAGGACAGAAGAACTTCTTAAAGAAGACTTTACAGGTCTGTGAGAGCCAGAGATCTTCCTTGTTTGAAGTGACCAAATACTTATTTTCCACCATAATTGACAAATAAATTCTTTAAAAATCCTACAATGTGAATTCCTGGATTTTTTTTTCACATTCTGTCTCTTACAGTTGAAGAAAATTACAGACCTGTGTCATTATTTTAAGTGGGAGAACTTGCACAATCGGTGGCTGACTAAATACTTTTTGCCCAACTGTAGATACATAGAGAGATACAGAGATAGATACATAGAGATAGATGAATGGATATTTTATTGATCCCCCCTCTTAGAGAAATCCAGCTTATTACACTTCCACAACTAAAGCCCGTCAAAGTGACTGCTTTGAGAGGTCTAATGTCTGTTCCATACTGTTGTGTTGTTGTGTATATTGTGTTGTTGTGTATGTTGTATATGTTGGTGTTGTGTATGTTGTGTTGTTGTGTACATTGTGTAGATCGCTGAGCAGCTGCAGTCTGTAATCCCACAGGGGCTGCGTTGCTAATCAGTCTTTAGAAGCAGAGTGGAGCTGATGTAATGCCGTGGTTTACTGTTGAAGTGTAATCACAGCTGTTATTAAAGGAGCCACTAATACAAAGTGCTAATGCAAAGTGCTAATGAGACTTAAAAACACTTTCTCTGAGAACAATGGGGCAGCGATAATGTGTGTGATGATGTTTAGTTTTGTGTGTCTGTCTAAATGTCTGTGTGTGTGTCCTGAATTGTGAAGCGTCTGAGTTTTTGAAAAGCGCTATATTTTTCGGCATCTCTGACTGCCAATCCCGACCCAGAAATGGATTAAGGGGAAGAAAATGGATGGATGTTGGTTATAGATTAATCTTGTCTATTCAGCTGTTATGGTCCCAGCTGGATTCGTCTGCATATCTGGCAACCTGAGTCAGGGAGTGGGAGAGGCTGCAGTACCACTTTTGGCCACACTTTTACAGACTGCTCCTTTAACTAATTTTTTTGAGCAGCAACTTTCGGGAGGTGTAGTCCTGAAAATGACAATGTTCAAATAAGTTCTGTTTTGCCGCAAAAGTCACTGGAATTATTAATGATCTTGTTTTATTCAGCTATGAGTTGCCTTGTGTATGAACTGTGCTATTCAAATAAACTGTGGCACGGTGGCTGAGTGGATAGCACTCTTGCCTCTCAGCAAGAAGGTCCTGGGTTCGAATCCCGGTTGGACCAGGGCCTTTCTGAGTGGAGTTTGCATGTTCTCCCCGTGTCTGCGTAGGTTTCCTCCGGGTGCTCCGGTTTCCCCTACCACTAAAAATATGTACAATAGGTCTGACATGTGCCTCCTGTACTGGCACACCCACTCCCAAAAATAACAATTGTAAACCGCTTTGAGACTCCAATGTGCAGTGAAAAGGCGGTATATAAATAAAGATTACTTACTACTTACTACTGTCCAAAACAATGTAATCAACAAGAGATTTCTGACCAGACATGTTAATGTACAGTAGAGAGCAAATGTTTGGACACCCTCTCTTCTTCACTGAGATCTTTTTATGACTATTGGCTGTAGATCCACACCAGGCTGTGCAAGGGCTGTTTGACCAATAAGGAGAGTGATGGTGCTGGGCCACATGACCTCCACAGTCACCGGACCTGAACCCAGTCCAGATGGTTTTGGGGCTGGACCACAGAGTGAAGGGGCCAACAAGTGCTAAGCATCATGGGAACTCCTTCAAGACTGTTGAAGACCATTTCAGGTCCTCTTGAAGCTCATCAAGAGAATGCCAAGAGTGAAGCGGTTCTCAGAGCAAAAGGTGCTACTTTGAAGAACCAGAATAAAACACATATTTTCACTTGGTTCATACTTTTTTAGTACGTACACAATTCACATGAGTTCATTCATAGTTTTGTTGCCTTCAGTGTCAATCTACTATTTTCATAATCATGACTACTCTCCTCCAGGAACCACTCTCCTCCCCAGCAGAACCACCCTCCTCCCCAGCAGAACCACCCTCCTCCCCAGCAGAACCACCCTCCTCCCCTGCAGAACCACCCTCCTCCCCTGCAGAAGCACCCTCCTCCCCTGCAGAACCACCCTCCTCCCCTGCAGAACCACCCTCCTCTCCTGCAGAACCACCCTCCTCCCCTGCAGAAGCACCCTCCTCCCCTGCAGAACCACCCTCCTCTCCTGGAAGAACGCACATCACCGCCGTGTCATGGACTGGATGAAATGAAAAAGCAGCCCAGGTTGACTCAGCCTTCGCTCTGTTGACTCTGGAGCACGACTGTTTGACAATTTAATACTTTTGAAGCAGTCTTTGCTCGGAGTTGAGGCAGTGGGCGTCAAGACACAGAGAAACATTCAATTAAAGGAGAGAGATTTATTTTCCCGACTCGTGAAACATGGAGCTCGCATCCTCTGCTGCTGCGAGAGTCCAACAAACGCAATACTTCATGTTGACAAAGTTCAATTATTTAAACCTAATTTGTTTTGCTCAATGAGTTCTATTTCTGTTTCTATTTCATGGTCTGTGTTCTGAAAATACAAGTTTCTGTAGAAAAATATGGTGTTCTGTCTGTATCTATCTGTCTGTCTATCTCTATCCATCTATCTATCTGTTTATCTACCTGTGTCTATGTATGTACATTATGTATGTATGTATGTACATACATACATACATACATACATAATGTACATACTGTACATACATACAGATGTATGTACAGTATGTACGTACAAAATGCTAATGAAGCATTTATCTTTTTACTTTGGACCAGAGAAGAGAAAATGGTCTGAAAAGCTCAACTTCTGCTGCTGTGCCCTGAAGGACTGTTGTTATTGTTATTATTGTTTGCTTTTTAGAAGAATCCATTTCATGTTTTTATTTTTGCAGCTACTGGACACTTGCATTTCTCCTACAGGGATCAATAAAGTACCTGTGTATGTGTCTTGTTATCTATGTGTCTATCTGTGTCTATCTCATATGGAGTAATTATATTTTTCTGTGACATATTTTGACTTAATGAGAGAAATTCTCTTTCTGTCACAGATGAGAATCACTAACTTAAGTTCATGTTCAAACCTTTGGGCCTTCAGTCCCTTCACACCATGTTTATAAAGGAGCAGGACAAAGCAAACTATGATTTTTTTCTGCAGCAAAATCAAGGTCAAGACTCAGTTTTGCACAAAAGTGACATTCTTTCTATTAATTTCATTATTATTATTTTTTTTTTCTGGAGGAATCATGGACAAAACATACTCACTTATTACTTATGTGTATCAAAAGTTAAAATGGTGGTCAGGAATGTCACAAACACACTTCCTGTTTGGTATTCTAGCTTTTGCTTTAACTCTGTAACTACTAAAAGGATATCAGCATTTTATCTTCTTCAAAATTTTCTTTATGTAGTGTCACTAAAATATCTTTTATTTTTTAAACGTGAATAGTTTATCAGTAGTAGTAGTTTAACTCCCAGAGCCGTCATTTTGCCTTCTTTTAGATTCTTTTGCCCTTTATTCTGCTTTAACTTGTTCGCACCGAGAGCCAAAGACATTTCCTCGTTTGTGACTTCCTGTTTCTCACACGGCAATAAAAGATTCTGATTCTGAGTTCTGATTCCACGTCGAACCAGTTGAGGTGGCTCGGGCATCTGTTCCGGATGCCTCCTGGACGCCTCCCTGGGGAGGTGCTCCGGGCACGTCCCACTGGGAGGAGGCCCCGGGGAAGACCCAGGACACGCTGGAGGGACTATGTCTCTCAGCTGGCCTGGGAACGCCTTGGGGTCCCCCCAGACGAGCTGGAAGAAGTGTGTGTGGATAGGGAAGTCTGGGCGTCTCTGCTTAGACTGCTGCCCCCGCGACCCGGCAATGGATAAAGCGGAAGAAAATGGATGGATGGATGATTCTGAGTTTAATGATAGCCATTTTTGGCAACCATTTTTTAGCCCCTTTTTACGATTTCTCCAAAGGTCCTGGACCAGTTCTGGTTTGTTTCTGTGCCGGTGCTAGTTACCATAGCAGCACACTCATTATTATACATACTGTACTTATAACAACTATATGTAAACCTAAAGCAGTCGTTATTCCACCCAAACAGGTCAAGATGAGAAATATGTAAAAACCAGCCATAAAAACACACTTTTAATTATTTTGTGCTCAAAGAAAACCACAAGTTACTTTTACTCGAGTAACTTCTTCTCACCCTTTCATCAAAAAGCTCTGAGTGAATCCAGCAGCGTCGCTTTGGGTTTGTGAAAAACAGACACTTTCTGGCTTTTAGATTTCTGACTGCGATATGTTCTGGGCCTCGAATGTATTTGTTGATAAGAAAAGAGAAAATCTTTGCTATCTCCGGATTTTTGTTTTCCTCGACAGAAAAACAAACGGCGGAGTGTCCGTGTGTGATTAGTCGTGTTCCCGCCGCTCGGCTCCACACGCTTCTTTAAACATCTTTCTCTCCGAGGAACATTCTACAGTGTCAGCTTCAGTCCTGCTTCAGTCCTGCTCATCCCAATCCCAGCCCAGAACTGACTCTGCTGATTCTAGTGATACACACTGAAGGCCTGCTGTCCTGGAGGGAGGGGGGGGGGGAGAGAGGAGAGAGAGAGAGAGGAAGAGGTGGAGAGAGGGGAGAGAGAGGGGAGAGAGAGGGGAGAGAGGAATGAGAAGGGGTGGTGGGGGAGAGAGGGAGGTAGCATGAGAGAGGGAGAGAGGAGAGAGAGGGGCCTCTACTTGCCTGATTCTACTGATAAACACTAACTGCCAGCTGTCCTGGAGGGAGGGGGGAGATGGGGGAGATGGAGGAGATGGGGGGAGGGCCAAGACAGACCAGACAAAGACCTTTTGAGTGGTTTTTCAGGAGCTGGATGTAGGTCAGGCCCTGGTCTCAGACTGGGATCGATACGAGAAGCATCAGGTCATGTGTTACAGTTACTTTTGTGTTTAAAGTCACATTTACCCTGGCCTAATCCATCCGTACTCTCCGGTCAATCATCCTTTCCTGTGTGTATCGTCTGGGTCTGGTCCCTGTGTTTGTGATTACAATCGATTGAATTCCATCCGACCAATCAGAGAGCGCAGGAGGTGGGTGTTGTAGTTAGATGTGGGTGATGTCAAGTGTTAGCACCGAACGGGCAGGTTGTAGTTTGGCGAAGAATGCGAGTATTCTGGTCTGGTTCTATCAAGAAACTGAAGCCGGAGCAAGAGAAATGTTTAGTAAATGTAATCGCAAAGATTGTGGCGCTACTCCCCACGGGCTCCGTTAGCAGCAAAGGAGATGGCTAAAGCTAGGCTACTGTAAATGCTAAAGCTAGGCTAAATGCTAAAGGCCTCACTCACTCGGGCTCATTCCATACGTCAGAGTAAACTCAGATCCAATGGTTTCAATCTGCAAAAGGAGTTAACCCCTCCCACCTGTTAACTGAGTCAATGGAGCAAATCCAGACCTTAGTGCAAATGAAATGAGTACAATGGTGTTGTAAGACCAGGCTACATTTAAGTACTTTTGTTTACAATTCATCAGGCTGAAGTTGGAGATTTAAGACGTCTTTCCTTATTAAGCTAAAGACCAAGATTTTATTTTATTTTATTTTCAAACCAAGCAGACTGTATTTTTGTTTTCCCGTTTGTATGCACCTGCAGGTTTGAAATAAATGAATAGTAACCCTGACTGCAAGTTCAGTTCATTGGACCTGCCACTAGAGGTGCTATACTTAAACATGGCCACCAGCCCTTCCCCGCGTCCCTCGAAAAGCATTCAATAGAAAAATATACTTTCCAGAAAAATCCAACATTCAACGGACTTTGTGCTCTCAAACTGAGAGCTTAAACTGGAAACTTGAATATTATACGTTTGAATATTTAGAATTTTATACTCTAAACTCTGAACATCTTTGAGCATCTTGATTAATTTTTAATTCTGATTCTCTGATCTGTCCTGTATAACTACAACTTCTTTTATCTTTTATCATGAGATCGTTCTCTTCAGACACACAGACTCCGGTCGTCCTGGACTCGTCGATTATATATCTCGGCAGAAAAGACGACGGGCGTTCGTTTCAACCCGAGCCCCTCTCACTTCTGATTTGTGGAGTAAAAAGACCAAAGACAGAAGTGTGTAGCGCAGTACTTGACCCATCGTACTCTGGGTCTCCTTAAAAAAGTGCACGGCCACAAGTTGCTGATGCGGCAGCAGCGGCGGGTGATGGATCATTTACATTTACATCAGAGGAGCTGGAACCGAGCGGGAGAGGAGGTTAAGGTCAAGTTGTACCTCGTCACACAGACACTAATCTGCTGGGGAGAATGAAGGACTGCAGCAGACGGAGGAGGATCCCAGAGCGCGCTACAGACACAAGAACGAGAAAATAAACTTAAAATGGAGGTAAAAGAAGGTTTCTATGGAGCAGTGAGTCCAGGGAAATATCAAGCTGTACCTTTAAGGTAGAGGAGCGTGGCCTTGTTCTTCATGTCAAAAAATCCCAGTTTTCCCCCATTGGATTTAATTACATTTATTTTGAATAGCCTTAATTCACAACAACTGCAAAAGTTGTCGATTAGCCAACAACAGATCAGAGAATCAAACCGTTCGAAGACAGGAAGAATAACAAAGACATGAGGGACATTGGTCCATAGGTATGTGCTTGGTCTTGGCTGGAAATATTGAAGAGATGTGTTGTAGTTGTGTGTAGCAAAGGTTGCCCTAATACGTTTATGACTTACACTTACATGGCCTTAAATGTTGGCTCCTCCCACAACTCAGCCTCTCCTTTAAAGTACAAACATGTAAATTCACTGCTAAACCCTGCTCTCACGGACGGCAGACGTATTCGTTTCAGCCCAGCTCGGGATTTTGTCTCGTGCCGACGTCTTTTCAAACGCTTTTGATCCACGAGACTTAGAAGCTCCACAGTGATGTTGTGACGGTACGTTCCCGAATCCTCGCTCTCGCCAAAATCTCATCTCTAAACTCAGAGAAAAGTCTTGCATGGAGCTGACTGATGTTTTGTATACTTCCAAAACATATTGCACTGGTATTTACAGCAACTAAAGAGGGAGAGAGAGAGAGAGGGAGAGGTAGAGAGACAGAGAGAGAGAGTGGAGGGAGAGAGAGAGAGACAGACAAACAGAGAGAAACAGAGAGATAGAGAGAAAGAGACGAGAGAGAGAGAGAGAGGAAGAGAGAGACAGAGAGAGCAGAGGGAGATTAAAAATGGCCGCTTGCTGTGGAATAAAAAGTGGCTTTGGACTCAATTACATTCTTGTCAACACTTCTCCGATCTTGAAAGCCTGAGGGTTTGGGGTTTGAACTCCCACCCTTGGCTCGGTCTGCATCTCCCCCGGGTGCGTCTCCCCCGGGTGCAGACGTTACCAGGAGGTTGTTGGTGCACACAAACTTTTGGAGAAGCAGAGATCATAGAAGTAAACACGAGGAGAGGCTTTTTCCACCGGGCTCCAGCAGCGACACTCACAAACCGCCGCCGTATTCCCTCCACACCGCAAAAAACGCCACGGTTTTAATGACCACCGAGGGACTAGCACTTTGTCGGCTATTTTTCCTCCTCCACAAGCAGAGTATGTTTATGTTTATGTTTATGTAAGTGGGTGTGTGAGTAAGCTGGCAGAGTATGTTTATGTTAGCTAGCCATAAACATTTAGCTAGCGTGAAATGTGTGGGAACGGTTTTGCCTTTGAGTCTTCTTCTCTTGCAGGTGAATTTTGGTGCATTTCCAAATCCATGAATTCATCTATTTTTAGAACCTGTTTAGTCTCGCTCTGCACAGCCTCAGTCCTGGATCTGCAGCCTCAGTCCTGGGTCTGCAGCCTCAGTCCTGGGTCTACAGCCTCAGTCCTGGATCTGCAGCCTCAGTCCTGGGTCTACAGCCTCAGTCCTGGATCTGCAGCCTCAGTCCTGGGTCTACAGCCTCAGTCCTGGATCTGCAGCCTCAGTCCTGGGTCTACAGCCTCAGTCCTGGATCTGCAGCCTCAGTCCTGGGACTACAGTCTCATTCCTGGGTCTACAGCCTCAGTCCTGGATCTACAACCTCAGTCCTGGATCTGCAGCCTCAGTCCTGGGTCTACAGCCTCAGTCCTGGATCGACCCTTTTTAATACTGTAGCATGTGTTTTGGGTATGGAACTAACACATCAAACATCAAGTTATTTACATTAGTTGTAGCCATTGGAAACATTTTTAATTATTAGAGAGATTCTTGGTCATTTCTAAACCCTTTTGGGAGCTACTCAATAGGCGATGGCGAGCTACTGGTATTATTGACTGATTAATCGATTAGTCAGATATATGCCGAAAGTTCTGAGTATGGGATTTTTTCATAAAGAAAACAGTAGCTCAGTTGTAGAGCATTGGCCTTTGAGCTGTCATTGTGTCCTTGGGCAAGACACTTAACCTCTGGGAACAGTAGGTGCCACGGTGGGGCGGTTGTAAAGTGCCAAACAGCCGTTGTGTTCTTAGGCAAGACACTTCACCCCCATTGCCTAGAATGAGTCTGGTGTGTGTGTGAATGGTTGGTAGTGGTGGGAGGGGCTGATGGCACAGACTGGTTGCCTCAGTGTGCCCCAGGGCAGCTGTAGCTACAGTAGTAGTTTATCAACCCTGTGTATGGAGTGAAAGAATATTGACATGTAAAGCGTCTTTGAGTGTCCAAAAAAGCGCTGTATAAAACCAATGTATTATTATTATTATTATTATTATACAGACCAAAACAAACCTCAAGTGAATCTCTTCTCAGCATGGAACCTTTTACTTATACTTTTTTATCAGGGTTGTGTCTATAGAGCTCCACGATCAATTGTTTTGTAGGTTACGTTCAAAAATAAAATTGTTATAAATATAAAGTTGCATAATGTCCCCTTCAAGTTTGTCTGAGGTTCAAAAACATGATGAATGGATTACTAAATCAGCTGAGCAGTTTGAGCAGCGATGCCCAGACTTTCCTAACCATGCAGACTTCCTCCAACTCTTCTGGCTCCAACTTCCAAAGGACAATAGTTATTCTCAGAAAAGAAAAGAAAGTAAGAAAACAGTAACAAAAGCAAAAGTCTGATCAGTCCCTTTTCCCTCATTAGCATTTGACGAGTCTGGTCTCTGTCACAGCTTTACCATCGCCATGTAAACCAAAAATATCTTAGACAAACATTTCCATCCAAATCACCAACGTTGGCTCATAGAGTGATAAACCGTGGATTTCTAAAGCCAAAAAGGGTGAGTGTGATGCAAACCGAGCAAGAAAAGTTTGTTTCAATGTCAATAGGACACAAAGAAAGTTGGAGCTAAACTTTGTCGATAAGCACTTCCCTATTGAGCTTAATTCAAGATTCAAGAATGGATTTGCCATTTGCAGTAAAACCACATTGGAAAAACTGTGCAAGACTCCCCTAGTGTGCACCAGACCCACATCAGCCACATCCCCGGCCCAAAGAACAAGACATGAGAAAGAGGGTTAGCATTGTCCACCAATGTCAGTGTGGGCGGGTCCCGGCTCAAAGAGGTCCATGAGCACGTGCACTAACATGCTGCAATCTCACTCCAGGGCGGTGGGGGTGTACCCGGAAAGAGAATAACCCAATGTATGGTGTCTTCTTTCCTCTCGAAAACGGCTTCACAGGTTGGTTCAAAACTGGCTCTAGGCCCAACACTATGTGACGGGAGTTTTTTTTTTGGAGTTAGTTTAGTCGCTAGTTAAATGAATGGGGAACATGCACAAATGTGTTTTTTCACATTTTCCTGCCCTGCGGCCATTTTGAAGAAGCCACAGAAGGAAAAAGTGGTGGCACATTAGTTTGAACGGCAAAGATGGCTGTAACTACGTCTTTAATGTTTACAGTCTATGATCTATATACAGTCCATGGCTACGATGGACCAAAATTGTCACATTGCCCTCGCTATTACCAATCTTTGTTGAACAGATGAGGAAAGAAGCCAGAGATGTTTACACCACTAGCCTTAATCATTACATATGCAAACTTGATCACTACTTTACTGTGTTTTGTCAACTATTTTAAATGTTAGTATTACTCCCAGATACCAACCATCAGCGAGACCAACATTGTGTCTTATGTCGTCAGAAACAAGCGGACCATCCCTACGGCAAACACTCTTTGTATTCATAACACAACATCTATTTGTGAAAAACAAAAGTGAGATGACACCAGCTCTGTCTCTTTACACTAATGATTATGCAAGATTCTCACACCGGCCTAATCTATTTCCTACGGAGACAGGAAGGGAATGACACAAACATTTTAATGAAAGCACGTAATCCTCCCTCGTTACACACGCATTCATATGTTCACGCCGCCGCCGCCGCCGCTCTTCCAATCAATTCCACGTCCACTCAATAACCGCCTGCATATGATCCGTGTGAAGTCCGCGATAATGATACCTGACAGAGCTCTAAAGTCCACAGATCCACAGACTCCAGAGAGCCCGGCTAACCCTTCAAAAGCCCTCTGTCAATCAGCCAATTAAGTTGAGACTAATCAATTAAAATCCAATCATTACAGAGCGGCATAACCAATCCGCTTTATGATGAGTTGTGCAAACAGAGACGAATGTGCTCCTGCAAATGTACAGATAGAAGCGAAGAGAAGCAGAGGTCGCGCCCAAGGAGACCAGCCTCCCCAGAACAAGGCAAGGTTATTTGTGTAGCGTTAGGGGCGACAGTGGCTCAGTTGGTAGAGCCGGTCGTGGGTTCGATCCCACCACGACCCATGTCACCTGCTCCCAGTGTTGTCTGCTGTCGTTGCCTGAAGTCCCTGCTGAAAGATCAAGGCCATATCTGCGATGGAGGTGCAGTCATCTTCCTGTGGACCCACCACCTGCTTTGTGAATTGGGTGGCAGCTCTGATTGCCACCCCCCTGACCCAGAAATGGATAATAAAGGGATGAAAATTAATGATGAATGAACCAAACGGGAGAAAGATGACCGAGACAGAAAGAGGCACAGTGAAGTTGGAGGTTGTCTCAAGAAGTTATAGAGAACAAAAACTGTGAAACTTAGGTCATAAGGCAACACACAGGCGCAAAAAGTCACAACTCATTCATAACTCATTGTTTATCACAAACCTGGATTAAAGTCTAGACATGTTTTTGTGTATAGTATGTGCGTAACAATTCTGAACCCTACAACTTCTCTTCACAACTCAAGCATGTAGTAGAACCTGTTTTTGACTTTTTTATTTTTGAGTTTTCCTTGTCGAAGTAGGAGGGTCTAAGGACAGCTGTGATGATCCAGGACAATTTAGGACATTCATTGACATTTGTCTTCTGCCGCTCATGGGCCGATGGCTATATTGTGTGTCATTGCACTTCCTGTATTTAAACAGTTTGATTCTCTGATCTGTGTTGGCGACTCGACAACTTTGTAAAGTCTTTGAGATGACTGCTCTTGTGATTTAGGCTAATACAATGATAAATTGAATGTATGGTGGGTGGACAACAGTGACAGACCCTACAGCTGCTCTCTAAAGCAAACACAAGCATGTACTGTATGTCGTAACAGGAAGCTTCATTCAAGTAGCCACTTTCATTCATGCAGCAACCCTCCTCCTCCCCATCTCTGCCTGGTCAGAAATCTTTCACTTTTCTCCTTGCTCCCACCACAACCAAGCTCTAGCCCCCCGGGGGATTTCATCTTGAATCTCTATCTCCATCCTCTCTTCAACAATTACCATGCCGTGCTCTGCCGGGGTCCAAGCATAAAATCTTAACCACATTTCTCGTACAGCAGCAATAAATGTAATATCGCAAATATCGTCTCCAGAGTCGTTTGTGCTAATTTAGTGTCAGTTCATTTCCAACCAATATAGAAATCTAATAAAATTCCTGCTTTGTCTGTTCCACTCTCTTCAGATTGAAAAATACTGTTTGGTCAGAAACCCTCACGTGTCATTACGTTACGCTGAGGAAGGAGAGAGTCTATTAGGCAGGTAGAGACTGTGAAGGTAATCCCCTCGGTGCATCCCCTCTTCCTCTCCTCCTCTTCATCCCTCCATCACTTTGTCTTATCCCCGTCGCCTCCTAATGATGATGAAGCAATGGACTCGACAAAGAGCTAGCCCTACCCATATGTAGCACACCCACCCACTGCATTTCAAGGCATGTGATGTTGTGGGGACTTCTGAAGGTTCCAAACTATCACCGCCGGCTTAGGACTTTGATAGCCGCGGTAATTGGTGACGGGTAATGCACTTGCGAGGTCTGGCTTCAGCTATTTATTTGTAAACTAGCTGCTGTTTGGGTCTGACAGGCTTTCGCGGCCAGCATCTGTTATTCATTCACACGCCGCAGTGTTTTCTATGAGCTCCAAGACGATGGGAGAAAGTCGGCTGAAGAGAAAGAGAAAGAGATGGAGAGAATAATAGGATCATATATAATATATATATCATATATATATATATCATATATATATATATATATATATATATATATATATATATATATATATATACTGTATATATACACAGTGGGGCAAAAAAGTATTTAGTCAGCCACTGATTGTGCAAGTTCTCCCACTTAAAATAATTTTCATCATAGGTACATTTCAACTGTGAGAGACAGAATGTGAAAAAAAATATCCAGGAATTCACATTGTAGGATTTTTAAAGAATTTATTTGTAAATTATGGTGGAAAATAAGTATTTGGTCAATAACAAAAATTCAACTCAATACTTTGTAATATAACCTTTGTTGGCAATAACAGAGGTCAAACGATTACTATAGGTCTTTACCAGGTTTGCACACACAGTAGCTGGTATTTTGGCCCATTCCTCCATGCAGATCTTCTCGAGAGTAGTGAACACAGATTTTCAATGGGGTTGAGGTCTGGAGACTGGCTAGATCGAGGGAGATTATCAGTGGTCTTGTATGTCTTCCCTTTTCTGATAATTGCTCCCACAGTTGATTCTTTAACACCAAGCTGCTTGCCTATTGTAGATTCACTCTTCCCAGTCTGGTGCAGGTCTACAATTCTTTACCTGGTGTCCTTCGACAGCTCTTTGGTCTTGGCCATAGTGGAGTTTGGAGTCTGACTGTTTGAGGCTGTGGACAGGTGTCTTTTATACAGATAATGAGTTCAAACAGGTGCCATTAATACAGGTAACGAGTGGAGGACAGAAGAGCTCCTTAAAGAAGACTTTACAGGTCTGTGAGAGCCAGAGATCTTCCTGGTTTGAAGAGACCAAATACTTATTTTCCACCATAATTTACAAATAAATTCTTTAAAAATCCTACAATGTGAACTCCTGGATTTTTTTTTTTCACATTCTGTCTCTCACAGTTGAAGTGTACCTATGATGAAAATTACAGACCTCTGTCATTGTTTTAAGTGGGAGAACTTGCACAATCAGTGGCTGACTAAATACTTTCGTACCCCCACTGTATATATATATATATATATATATATATATATATATATATATATATATAAGGTGACAATGAGAGCTGCCCAAGGACACAACGACAGCAGACATTAGTGGGAGCAGTTGGAGTAGGTCCCAAGGTGGGCTCGAACCCACAACCTTCCAGCCCAAAGTCCCAATTCTTGCTTCTTCATCAGGGTAAAGTGGAAGATTTTAGACTTGTTTCTTCATTATGCTAAAGCTAGAGCCGTTTCCTGGTTTGTGTGCATGTGTGTCCTGGTATGTATGTGTGTGTTCTAGTGAGCCCTATTACTAAAATGTTTGGACACCCCTGGTATAAGCGGCCAAGCCCAGAGACAGAGAGAGAGGATGGAGAGAGGAGGAGAGGAAGGAGGAGAGGGAGAGGTTGGTCGAGATGTGATTTCAAATGCAGGTCAATAACACAAGACATTGAGCCCATATCTGCTTCTTCTTCTTGGTGAAAGAGACACATTCAGAGAGAAAAGAAAGAGTGGGACGAGTGCAGGACCAAGGAGAGGTCAGACCGGACCAGAATAATGGTCAGACCTTCACACCTTTAAATATGTAATCATTCAATGACATTTATGATCAATTATTAACATATATAGACATTGGTCTCTGCTCCTAATGGACCAAAGGCTCTGTGTGTTTTTATCACTGCATTTCCTTTGATTCTCTGATCTGTTTGGGTGAATCTGCAACTTTGTAAAGTTCTCTGAGATTATTACTGTTGTGATTTAGGGCGAAAAAACACAAAAATACCTTGAATAGAATTAAATTAATCACAACCGCAAAAGACGTTTCACTTAGTTGAAGTCTGAAACCACACGACTTTGTAACTATGCTATTACTAGGAATGCACCGTTACCACTTTATTCAGATCTTATACTAGTACCTTAATTTGAGTTCCTGCCAAACTGAAATTTAAAATATTTTATTTCTCATTTCAGCATTAAGAAAGTGCTTTAACAATATAAAATTTTAGCAATTGTTTTAACAGTCAACACTGTCATTTTCCACTGATACAAATGCTATGTTGCAGAGTTGGTTGTTTTTGTGCTCCGGTGCTAGCTCCGGTGCTAGTGATCACCATGGCAACACCAGCTATCTGCTGTCGTGACGCAAATGTAAATTTAAAATATGGGTATTGTTTCCGGCACATATGAGTACGAGTTAAAGCACAAGCCAATGCTATCGACCCAATACCAATATCGGTATTGTGCATCCCTAATTATTACTTTAGCTCTCTGCCTCTTCTGTTGTATGAAAGTAGCTCTCTGCCTCTTCTGTTGTATGAAAGTAGCTCTCTGCCTCTTTTGTTGTATGAAAGTAGCTCCCTGCCTCTTCTGTTGTATGAAAGTAGCTCTCTGCCTCCTCCTAAAAGTAGCTCTCCAAAAAAGGTTGGAGATCTTTGTAATAAACAATCTGGACCCACTAATTGCTGATGTGCTCTTCTCTATACCATATTAAAAAAAACATCAATATTAAAGCAGCTACAAGTGGAGTTTGAATATTTGGTTATACAATTTTCACCAAATAATTGTATTTATGTATTGATTTATTTGATACGGTAGATCATCAACATCATCACACACAATGGTGAAGAGAAAAAATCTGACCGCGGGAATATACGGCATTCAAATCATCCTTTTCTCCACGTTTGTGTTCTGTGTTGACAGGACGCGAAGGTGATGGATCGCTCATTGAGAAGCCTATGTCTAAAACCTCTGCTGTTCGGGCCATTTGCATATAGACAAAGACCGGAGCCTCTTGCTAAATCACCAACGCGACAAGAGCCCAGGTAATAGTTCCATAACTCCCCAGCGCTGACACCACTATCTGCGCCAACCTCTGCTTCTCAGCCTATATACATAAATTAGTCCTATATACATAAATTAGTCCTATTAATAATGTAGACTCTGCCTCGCGCCAAGGGCAAGGCACGAGACAAAAGAACCCCTAAAGTCACATATTAAAGTTTTGTTCTATTTTTTCATAACTGCTGGATTGGAGATGGAAACAAAAAAGGAAAAGGAACCTTTTCTAGCCAGACTTCTCACTGCTTTTAACAGAGGGGAGCACATCACCCCTGGGTTAGAGTCCCTCCACCGCCTCCCTGTGAGTTTTAGAATTGATTTTAAGATTTTGCTGATCACTTTTAACGCTCGTTTAGGTCTAGGCTCCAAGCTACATTCATGAACTTTGAACTCACTACGAGCCCTTCCCTGCACCCTATTCCCCGTGTCTGCATAGGTTTCCTCCGGGTGCTCCGGTTTCCCCTACCTCTAAAAACAGGCACAAGTGGCTTTGTCTCATTGAAGAATCTTGTTTTAAGACAGAATATACTCAAATTGAAATAATCAGTTTGTGTACGTATGTTTTTCTTTTCCCTCTTTAGTTAATTATTAGTATTGTTATTATTATTAACTCCTTGACTGCCATTGATGTATTTGTCTGAGACCCTCTATTCCACTGGGGATTACAGGACAATAAAAATAGCTAAAAACAAACTTATTTTTGCTGATCAAAGTAGACAATCCAGTCTTTCAGAATCTGGTTTCATATTCTTGAGAATCAGTGAAATCATCAAAAACAGTCAGTCAATGAGGTAATACATTTTTTTCCTAATGTTTTTTCTTTATATATTGATTTTATTATTATTTATACATTTTCATTGTCTTATTTTTTATTTTTTTTATTTGTTATTATTATTGTTTTTTTATGTAACATTTTCCTTATGACATTATGGCCATTTTAACTCTAAAGGCAAAAACTCCAAAATAAAGTATATTTATTAAAAAAAGATTAAGATAAAATCCACTCGTTTAAACCATATATTACATCATAACTTGTTTTTTGCAGTGTGTATAAAGTGGTGGTTCTGACAGATGGAGCCGCGGTCCTGAAATCAGATTTGGACTTAACCTAAAGTCACTCGCAGCCTATAATAAAAACGTATTAAAAAGTGCACTTATCCTCAGCCTCTGTCTTCCATTAAGATAAATGAAATCTTATTAATGTGCGTCGGAGCGCGCTGCTTTGGGGCTGGTTTGGGGATTTGACGACGTGGATTGAATTAAGGCTTGGCTCGTTCTTCTCTAAACCATTATTTGTCGGAGGTTCAAAGACAGAGCTGTCAGTTTGGGTTCGGCCATACGTTCTTAAACACAGGAAATGGAAACGGAGAGTCGTGTTCCTTCGCAGGATTTTATCTGAGATGTACGCTTTGTTACGAGTCTGTCTCTTGCAGAATTATGAGTCCATAGTTTTAGCGTGTTCCACTGTTATGACCTGGAACCCATAAATAATCTCACATCAACAAATCTCGAAGCTTCTGACGTTAGCTCTGTATGAGATCGGTCTCGCCCTGATCCCAAAGGAACATCCACTCCATGTCAACACAAAGAGAGAAAACTATAGCTGTTTTTAATACCGCTAGCATGCTAACACAAAGAGACGGAACACAAGAAAGATAAGAACAATATGTGTAACATCCTCTGACCTACGAGTGCAGCTGGGGTTGCCAGGTCCATGATCCGTGAGTTCAAACAGCACTTTGGCACGTTTTAGTTTACGTCTGTCAACTCCATACGATCACATTCTCGGCTGATGCATTCAAGGACAATGGGAAAAAACATGTATTTCTGTTAGCATAGGTTTGACTAAACCAAAAAAGTCCCCTTGAAATGTCAGAATCTCAGTTTTTCCAGAGGGTTTCAGAGGGTTTTTAGGAGAGGGCGGTTCTTTCCTAAAATTTAAAAATCCTTTTATAAAAATTTGAGCAATTTATGATTTTTCATCACTTTTTGCAGTGTCACTTTGTTGCAACACATCTCTAAATCTTCTATGTCACAATCTGCAAATGTGTGTGTGTGTGTACATGTATGCATGTTTTTTACCCCTGTAGTTCATAATGAGTATTGTTATTATCATTTTTAAACTATTCTATTTTTCATGTTATTATTATATATTCAATTTTTACTTTATTTTTTCTTTTTATTTGATATTATTATCATCATTCCTATGTAATATTTTCCTTTGCATTGTAGTAGTTGCCTTGTTGTGTTTTTGAATCGTGGCATTTTGACAAGTTGAACTGTAAAGGCAAAAACTCAAAAACAAAGTAAAAATGAAATAAAATGACGCTAGCATCACTCCCACGACCACACGACGGTTTTCTGTGTCAGTCCCGTGACCTTGGTTGTGTGTTTTCCTATGTTCCCGCTCCCTCAAGACTCATTCAAGACAAAAGCCTTCGATGTCAAGAACTCTACGACTCTTCAAGCTACGACAAACGCTGGAGATGAAAGGACTTCGAATCAGAGCAGAAACACTCCACACTGACCGCCAAGAGCCGCTGCATAATTGCTTCAAAACAGTCTGAGAGCTTTTTGAAATATTTGCTTCGTCGTGTGAAGAATCTTAAAGGCGCGGGGCAGCGATTTCAACGCTGGGAAAGAGGAGAGGACGTCAGTATCGACGGGAAGGACGAAATAAGGACAGTATCGACGGGAAGGACAGCATGAGGAGAGTATCGACAGGAAGGACAGTATGAGGATAGTATCGACGGGAAGGACAGTATGAGGACAGTATCAACGGGAAGGACAGTAACGACAGGAAGGACAGCATGAGGATAGTATCGACGGTGTGAAAGATCCCAGACGTAAGACAAAAAGAGACTTCGACAAAACTGCAAAATAGAGTTTTTATTATCAGAAGGTTTGAGCGTAGTCTGATCAAGCACAACGCAGCTTCCCGTCAGAAGTCTGCTGTACAGGCAAAGGGTGACTCCTTATATACACCAAAAAATGTTTAGGTAAGCATAGACTTTGGAAGCATGAGAAGTAAGCGTATGGTTTCAATGTTCAAGTTGCGTAATGGACCAAACTCCAATGTACATGAGATAGTATTATCTCATGTTCTGTACATCAACACTTTATCTGTTTTATGCTTTTGTAAGCAGTTTAAAGTACAGTGTACGCCTTTGAACTATATTGAACTGTTTAACATGATATTTTAGCAAGCAAATAGTAATTAAATATTCACAGTCCCTCTCTTGATCACATCCACATGTGATCACAAATCAATATTTAATGTAGAGGCGCAAGTCGCTACCTCTCTGTTGTCTATTGATGGTGAAGGCTAAAAGATTTCTTCTTGGACCCTGTATGGGATAATTACTTTTGCTTTTGCTCTTTATTACTGTTATTTTATCTGCAGCTTTTGCAGGACCACGATAATTGGAAGATTGTGTAGGATCTGAATGGGTCCAGTGATTCTTTGATAGGCAGAGTCTACTCATCTGGGCACAATGTGTTTGCATTTGGTATTCACCACAAATGTAGACATCCCCTCCCCTCCACTGGGAGTGGTCGTCACTACAAGTAAAAACAGAGCAAAAGTCAAAAACATATGTCCAGTCCTCTCCTGGTTTGTAGTTTAATTCTAGTCCTCCATGTTTAGCTATGCAGGGGTCAACATTGGTTCGGCGTTTTTGTCTATGTGTTTGGTTGCTTGCTAAAATATAAGATAATTTAACAATACTTTCATTTTTAGTTGTTGGAGTGATTTGTTGCATATTTACATTATTTTTTGGTGATGGACATATAATGTACCACCATACTAAAACAAAAACAATAGTAATGATTGCAAAGAAATATAAGATTTCTGGAACGTTGCAAGGGATGCAACTGCATGTCCTATACTTCCCCATTTCCCTCAGACAGAATAAAGGCAGTACACAGTTTATATAGTCATTGTCACGTCACACATGGAAAGACATACGTGTCACAAAGAGACAGTCACATCATAGTCATAACATGGAGTCCTTGTAGAGTCCTTGTACAGTCCTGCACGTAGGCCATATTTCTATCTAATACTAACACCCTCCCCTTTGATCACATAATCACATGTGATCACTCAAATCGATCAATCAATAAAGTGGAAAAAGAAAAAAAATTCTAAAAAAAAACTTTAAAAAATTATTAAAAACAAAGAAAATGTATGCATTGAACTCATAATCATCAAATCAATATCAGTGGATTTTATCCTCTATACTGGGAAAAAACAAAACAAAAACAAATCAAAAACAATCAAAAATAAAAAACACTATTGGACACACAAGAACTCAGCAGATTCAGTCAAAACACAGACAAAAACGAGCTGAGTCTCAAATTTGAAGCTAATTTCACTTTTCTTACTCTATACTTTTATTCTAATGCTAATTATTTACACTTCACTTATTTCACTGTATTATTTTCACTATTCAATCTTAGACTGTGTACTTTACTTTTACTATTCACTATAGTTTAAAACTATTCCAATCCACCTACAAATATGTTTGCATATTTGCTTCCATTGAGCCATATTCTTAAACATACATTTTAATCTAATAAATCTCTCTATTCTGTGGTTTACTTTCCTTATCAGTGGCACATTATTATGGCAGTCAGTTTTCCAAATACATTTGTTGAACCTGGAAGTGCTGTCACTTCCTCCTATCAGGCAGTTTGGGATGATTGTACATCATTAATCAAATTAGTATTATCCTTACAAGAGCTAATCTATTTTAGCAGGTTTGGGGTCAGTTATTATTCTACAATGGTGTTTTGATTCTCTAATCTGTGCTGGAAACTTCTCAATATCTAAATGTCTACTTTTTGTTTTTGTGCTATACCCAAATGCATCAAAATGCTTTTAAATGCTTTTGAATCTCTGTTGGTTCTAATCTATCTCATTGATCTAGGCATTAATCTAGACTACACTCATATGGACTTTTTGTATTGTCAACATTCACCAATGTTTGAAAACAAGTGAATTTGGCAAGTATCTAATAAAACTGTACATAAAACTGTAAGTAACTTTATCTACTTTTGAAGCAAAGGTTTGTGGAATGGTCCCTTTACCATTTGATATTACCAATGGCTAGAAATATTCTCTATTTTTGAAAGCATCTATGGTTGATGCATTTATCTATTCCTATTTTTACTCTATTGTGACTCTAAAGCTCGGTTGCAGCTTGAGTCAAGGCATATTTTCTAGTTTGTGACTTCTGTCACTTTTAATGGCTATAACATAATTCTGATTCTAATATTTTAGCTGCTCTATCAGAAGGATAACATTGTATGATACTATTTTAAAGAAGCTATACCCGATTTTTTTTCTAAGTAGTTCATAAAAATGCTTTTTACTACATACAAGTTGTATCATAATACATCATTTAATTGAAAACTTGAGGTAATTGATTCAGCTGTGTAAGAATTACAAGCAGTGAAAAGTGCTGAGTAGAGTCTGAGCGGGACGCTCTTTCTCCTCCGCTCACAGAACGAGCAGCGAACAGCCTGCGTCCTCTAGCCCCTACAGCGCTGCGGAACACCAGGGCTTCAACTTCAACATTCGAATATAATTCTAAAATAAAAAAATATGAACAAAATAATTGAATAAAAAAATGTGAACAAATATTAGACAACCCTTGTAATTCGAAATGTATTTAATGACTGCAAATAAAATAGTTAGCTCCCAAAGGTTTCACCGGGACGTGCTAGGCAGGTAACAGCTAAGCTAGCTAGTTGTTTCATGGTAACTTCCGGGTTTTTCGCAATCGCTTTTTGTCACTTTAAAACAGTATTTTTGTCATGAAAACGTTAACAGCAAATTCTGAAATCATCCGTGCATGTGTGTTAAGGATGTATATGTGTACCGTATTGTCCGATTGACCTTTAATGGTGTTGATTGATAGATATGTAGTTGTTTATTGAGCGTGGCTAGCTCCGCTAGCTCCGTTGGCTTCTCTACACAGGCAAGTGTGTAGTGACAGGCGCTGAAAGCTTCTTGTACTTGCAGAGTAATGGCAGTATTTTACACACCTGAATTACAAACAGAGGTTGCATTGGGGCTTCGGTCATTATTGGTTTGAGAGTTCTGTTATCAAGAAAAAATGATCGGAAGAATTGCTGCTGCTGCTTTGAGGAGCTCTATAACAAATTATAATTAAATATTAGAATATATTCTAAGGTTTTAAATTAATACATTCGGACGCGAAACTAGCGGTATTCTTTTACCTATATATTGTGTTAGCAGTGCGTTGCTTTAGTACCATTTCATCGGTGATTGTTGCACAGCTTACAAGAAGTTGTGCTAATGCTAATGTTAGCATACGTATCAGATCGCAAATAAAACTAGGTGGCTCTGTGTTATGAGAGCGCAGGGGAAATGAGAAGCCATTGAGCGAGTTGGGGGGCGGTGCTAAACATTCAAACATTGCAGAAACGGGTATAGCGCCTTTAACTCTTATGTGGAAATGTGTTTATGAACAACAATTCTACTTTTTTACTACTATTAAAACGCTACAATACTCATACTTTATCATTTTAAAACATTTTAACTGTTGCTCAGTCTCCCAGACTAAAAAGTCAAAGTTTTGTCTGTCTGATGTCTGAATACTTAACATTTATTGCATTTGTCACAGTTGTTGTAGCAATAGCATCGGCAATAGACGTTTTTTCATTGGCTGGTTCTTGTTCTGCAAATGGCTGCGTCCAATAGATCATCAGATGTCCAGAAGCTAGGGACAAACAAAAACAAAAGAAAGAATCATGAGTATCTGTCTCATTTAGCACTCATCAATGTATGATTTTAAAAATATAAACATCACTCCCCAGTTTTTCTCTCCAAGGTCCTCAGATCCTCAGGGTCCATCAGGTCAGGTCATATTTCGAGAGATGTCATCTTGGACATCAGTAGGGTCCAAGCCATGGTTCTGGTCTCTCCAGATGCACATCGGATCTCCAGATACAGTCTTTTCACTTGAAGCGCACATCAGGTCATTTGCGATGCACTTCTGGTCAATGGTGCAGTGTCTCAGTTCCTGTACACAGCTTGTTATGCAATAGTTACTCTCTATGGTTAAGTCACTTTGATTCTAATCCTAATCAATGTAATTACTTCACACAGTACAAAATCAAAACATAAAAAGTGTCAGGACAGACGTCAATTAAGTCCATGACAATAGAGAATTTAAATGAACATTTCTGGTCTCAAAAAATACTGATTCAAGTGATAGACAATTAAAAATATGTGTTTACATTGGAGTAAACTTTTAATGCTTTTTTCTCATGTTCTGCTTTTTCATGTATCTAAATGTAAATGTGAATGTGTGTGTGTGTAGATGTATGTGTGTGTGTGTGTGTGAATTTTGGGGTTGTCTCCAGACTCCTGGAACCACCTGCAGGTGTCAAAGGTCACACTGTGGTGATGTAAACCAACTGGACACACTCTCAACTCTCATCCAGGTCTCTGCCTGATGCTCCACCATCACGTCTCCAGATACCTCTCTTTACCCCGGTCTCTCTGACACCCACTCAGTTCTGGAGTGGCGTGGGGAGGGGCAAGGAGGTGGCATTTTCCTTTGCTCTTTGATCTGTGACCTGTGCTTGGGTGGGCGTGGCTGTCCAGTGTCCACTCCCTGCTGTCCAGTGACCCTGTACAGTGTGTGCCCCTGGAACACAACCTTATAGTCAAATTAAAAACAATAGATACAGTATCAGTATGTGAATGAGACTGTTTTTCTCCCTAAAGTCTAAACCATTTTGGAGCGCTCTGGGTTTCCCACATGCGCTATGTAAATAAAGATTACTTATTATCTTACTACTGATGACATTTTTAAGACCAGAAACTAAAGAAGTTATAAAAACAACAATTATACTCAAAACAAACAACCTTTTAAACTTTAAAAAATGTGTACTTTTGTACTGTGTTTAATTATCTTGAACATTTATCTCAGCATATATTCTACTAATTTAAAATAATTGCAGCATTTTCAAATTAAGTCAATATGAATTGGAGCACATTTTAGAGCCAGTCTCCTCTATTGGGTGAAGTTTAACTTAATAATATAATACTTTTACAGCTAATCCTAATTCCCTCTTTCTTTTTAGGCGAAGTCTATAATCAATAATAACTTTTAACACAGATTCTAATTTAAATGTTTGAAAAAACGGCTTTTGTAACTAAAATAAAAACATAAAAACAAACACAACTCACAAAAAGTTAAGAAATAAGCAGCAGATTTAAAAAGAATGGAATCTAGAAATATGTTAGATCTAAAAAGAATTGCACAGCTTTAGCACTAATCTTTGGGTTTCAAAAACATACTAATTCAAAACTTATTTTTACTAAATGGTGTTTAAAAACGTTTAACTGTGTCATAACACAATGTTCAATGGCAAATTTCGCAAATTTAACGGAAAAACAACTATGAAAAGCCAAAATCCTAAAAGCAGTAGCTCCCCTTTAAATCAGAGCAGCAGCTCAGCAGCAGGAGGGCGGGGGTTCCTTTCACACAGACGCGCACACACACAGGCAGAAAGTAGTGTTTTTAGCAAAAGTGCAAAAACAGAAAGAAGAAGAACTTTCAAGATTACTTTTTTAAGCAAATATAACTGATGTTGTAGTTTATACTTTTGTCATCCAAGTCTAGAAGTGATCACTTTCCACACTTGTAACAAAAGGCACTCTTAGTGTTTAATTTCTCTTACGCTTCTATTTTATCGAGGTAGCAAACTAGTATACACAACCCTCTCATAGCTTAACTGTAGATAAAACTCGGCATTCTCCGGTGAACTCTGTTCACGCCAATAAACAAACTAAAAATCAAAAAAAAAAACTCCCTTTTTCTGTATGTAATTTAAACCGTGATCACTGAAAATATTGTTGCTTCTTTACTTTTGTCATTTATCAGCCTGAAATTCGTCAATTTCAAAGCTTTTGTAACAAAGGCCTCTTTTTCACATTTCCCTTTTTATTAAATTGCTTTTATTTTTATACCATGGTTTCACTAAGGATCCTACACTTTATCTTTTCTCAAAGGGACTCTAACCCTGAAGCTTCTTCTCAAAGGGACTCTAACCCCGAGACTTCTTCTCAAAGGGACTCTAACCCCGAGACTTTTTCAAATACAATTTAGAGAGTTTGACAGACCCCAAAAACAGACCAAAATTTAGCTAATATCCAATTATACAGACTTTACATATAAAAAGGTGTCTGCTTACCTTATTCTTGTCAAACAGGTACCAAGGACTGTCCGAGAGGTCTGCCAACCTCTTTTCCGCGTCGGAATATTCAATTTAAAAAACAAAAGTGACAGAAGCGACAAGAAGCATCCAGGAACAGCTCTCCCAGCCTGCTGGAATCTCCGCTCCCAGACACAGCATGCCGGTCTCTCACGCCGAAAAAGAAAGATAACATAAACACACAGGACTTCACTTATTTGGTTAATGGTTAACTTTTATCGCTGCTGCCTGCTTTATCTGAAAACAGGGAAAGCGGTCTAAAGGGATCTAAAGCGGTAAGAACTCTTTATAAAGCTTTTGCTTTATATTTGCTATCTGTTTCTCTAATGATAATCAATGCATTCTAATTTTGACTGTTTTTAAGGTTAGAAATCATATAGCTCAAATTGTTCTTCTGCTAATATCTTGTCATTATTGTTTAATAATAGTCTCTACAAATTCAAAGATTGCATCCGAGGTTTTGGTTTTATTCTCAGTTTCCTTAATCCACTTTACAGTGGCAAATAATTGTGTTCTCCTTTTTATTGTATGTCAAATGAATAGTTTCTTCAACCAATAATGATTCTGAACTTGAAAAATTTACAAATATTATACAAAGGAATAAGTATACAAACATTTTTTACCACTTAAACCTACTATTCTGACCACTTTTTATGTACACACATATAAATGTAATTATTGAATTTCTTACGCTAATTACTTTGACTACTTATCAAAAATAACCAGTTCTTTGAATTAACACGTTTTTTGTTTCTTCTGACGCTGAAAAAATCTCTAAAAACAGCGCATACTAACAATTGTTTTTAAATTCTCTTCTGCCGAAAAAACCTCGAAAAACGGCTTCTATCGCCCTTTTACATTCTTCTCACGCCGAAAAAGCCTTAGAAAACGGCGGTGATCGGTTTATAAAAAAAAATGCGCATATATATTTACAATATGAACAGGAACATAAAAGAGCCACTAGCAAACCACATTGAAACTTTTTGATGTTAAGACCAATTTAGCAGAATTTTAGAAAAGGCATCTGCAATTTCCTTTTTGTGTAGGTCTACCTTTGTGGTCGAGTTGTCTCTTTTATGGAGACTTCTGCAAAGCCAGAGAAGATGAAGCGCTGTCCCGGAGCAAAAATGTGGTTGAAAAAATAAAAATTATAAAAATTGTCTTTGTCTTGGGCTTTCTGAATCACGTCGGAAGGTCACCAAATTGTGAAAGATCCCAGACGTAAGACAAAAAGAGACTTCGACAAAACTGCAAAATAGAGTTTTTATTATCAGAAGGTTTGAGCGTAGTCTGATCAAGCACAACGCAGCTTCGCGTCAGAAGTCTGGCTGCAGAAGTCTGCTGTACAGGCAAAGGGTGACTCCTTATATACACCAAAAAATGTTTAGGTAAGCATAGACTTTGGAAGCATGAGAAGTAAGCGTATGGTTTCAATGTTCAAGTTGCGTAATGGACCAAACTCCAATGTACATGAGATAGTATTATCTCATGTTCTGTACATCAACACTTTATCTGTTTTATGCTTTTGTAAGCAGTTTAAAGTACAGTGTACGCCTTTGAACTATATTGAACTGTTTAACATGATATTTTAGCAAGCAAATAGTAATTAAATATTCACAACGGGAAGGACAGTATGAGGACAGTATCAACGGGAAGGACAGTAACGACATGAAGGACAGCATGAGGATAGTATCGACGGGAAGGACAGTATGAGGACAGTATCGACAGTATCGACAGGGCTCCGGTTTCCCTTACCACTAAAACGGAAGCGAGACGCCGGACACACTGGTCCATCAAAGCCTCCGACCAAACACCATTCATTCACTCACTCTTTAAAATTAGACCTTTTGTGATTTCCAGAACTATTTTCTCATTCCAACACTGCAAAAAGTGATGAAAAATAAGTCAAACATTTGTCAAGTTTTGGAGGAGTTTGGACCAAGAGCCACTTTTGGACCATCCTGTAAAGACGTTTTGGAGAGGAAAGAAGACGCCATACAAAAGCCTTGGGTAATTCTCTTTCCAGGTACAGTATGAGAGTGAGATTGCAGCATGTCAGCGCAGTTGCTCATGGACCTTTTGGAGCCGGGACCCGTTGGTTTTATAACATTATAAAATCATCAAATGCGAGTCAAATCCAAAGCCAGACCAGACCAGCACACACAGAGACAGGCTTCAAACCCAGCCTGTGTTTTTATTGCATTAATGTTTTGGAGGGTGCTGTGTCTTTCTAAGTATTATCTTAGCTCCATCCTGCTGCGCTCTCTCCGCACCTTTTACTGATGAGTCGATTTCACGAGCCACTGATGCGAACAGGGTACAGTAGAATATTCTGTATCTGTGTGAATAACAAAGGCTGCTGCTGAGAAAGCCTCATAAAAGAAACAATAATTACATGCACCGGCAACGGCCACGCTCCATAAAAACACTCTGAAAAACACATTTTCACTGCAAAAAGAAATCATGATGTCATTGGAGGAAATATAGGCTTAAATCAGTGGTTTAGTCTTAATCTGACACACCTGACTGTGTTACGGCAAGATTCAAACAAAGACACTTAGTCTTATTTTAACTGTTGCGTTGTTTTCTCCTTCCAAAGAAAGATATTTCTTGTCCAGCCATCCATCTTCTTCCCCTCAATCCATTTCTGGGTGAGGGGTGGCAGTCAGAGAAGCAGCCACTCTGCAGGAGCTGAGTCCACAGGAGGCTGCTCTGTCTGTGGGAGCATGGGCTTGATATTTGAGCAGGAGCTTCAGGCAAAGTGGGGTTAAGTGTCTTGCCCAAGAACGACATCAGTGGGAGTCAATGGAGAAGGTAAGTAGTAAGTAATGTTTATTTACACAGTATAGTGCCTTTCTCAGACCAGAGTCAAAGCAGTTTACATTTGTGGGCATCAGTCTGTCACTCCACACAGAGATGGGAGCGGGGCCAGTACAGGAGGCACAGACCTACTGTACATGTTTTTAGTGGTAGGGGAAACCGGAGCACCTGGAGGAAGCCTACGCAGACACAGGGAGAACATGCAAACTCCACTCAAAGATCCTGTTACAACCGGGATTCGAACCCAGGACTCGAACCCAGGACTTTCTTGCTGAGAATAGTGCTTTCTATTTTTTTGAGGCTTGGTCAAAATGTGCTCAAATGTAGATCCATATTTTCTTGAGCAAGTTTGACTTTTGTATCATCAGCATTTTTAGTGTCTTCCATCCTTCGAGGTAATGTTTATTTATATAGCACATTTTTACAAACTAAGGTACAGACCCAAAGCGCTTTACAAAGTTCAAATATAGTTCCATTCCCTCCACACGGTGACGACAGAACACACAGGTCCATCAAAGCCTCCGACCAAACACCATCCATTCACTCACTAGATTCAGACCAATTGTGCACGTTTTTAGTGGAACCAAATACCTACATTTCTACAAAGACGACAAGAAAAACCTCCAAAAAACAAACAATACACCACATCCACACATCAAATATAAATAGACTGCACCTAATTTGCATATTTTGTTTGTTCTTTCGGCTTCAATTCAATACGTGATGCGCTTTTACTTTGTGTACAAGAGAAAATATGATTCTTTACAAAAGTGATAAGCTGCAGATTCACATTCCCCCGTGTGCCGCATGAATCAATATCCAGGTGGGAGTGATGTTTCAGATAAAGCCTTAGCGATCCATACCTCCGCACGCAGAACATTTGTTGTGGAGAAGAAGAAAGATCACGCAAAAACAAAAGCAGCGCGTGTCGCTGTCCCAGAAAATAAGCATTTAAATGAGAGAACTTATCGGCCGTTACCATAGCAATACAAAACACCTCACTGTGCAGAGCAAAGTTAACAAGGACGACTGTGTGAGACCAGAGCGAGCTGCAGCCGGAGAGACCAGAGCGAGAACGGGAAGAACAGTGTGAGGACAGTATCGACGGGAAGGACAGTATGAAGACAGTATCAACGGCAAGGACAGTATGAAGACAGTATCGACGGGAAGGACAGTATGAGGACAGTATTGACGGGAAGAACAGTATGAGGACAGTATCGACGGGAAGGACAGTATGAAAACAGAATCAACGGCAAGGACAGTATGAGGACAGTATCGACGGGAAGGACAGTATGAGGACAGTATTGACTGGAAGGACAGTATCGACGGGTACGGCTGGAACTAAATGTAAAAACTTTGCAGGAGGGTCAATATAGTGTTGATCTGGCACTGTATTTATAATTAATCAGCCGGGGAGACCAGAGCGAGCTGCAGCCGGGGAGACCAGAGGGATCTGCAGCCGGTGAGACCAGAGCGAGCTCCAGCCGGGGAGACCAGAGCGAGCTGCAGCCGGGGAGACCAGAGCGAGCAGAGAGGTGTTTAAAGCAAATGTATTCAGCAAATATGTTCCAACGACAGGAAAAAGCTTTGGAAATCACAAGTCAAAAACAGAGCACATAAGGGCCACGCACGTTTCGCAGAGAGCCTGGATGTTTTCGAGAGTTTATGGAAGCAGAGAATTAGCTTTGTGTTGGATAGAAACCTCCATCCAGTCATTTTCTTCCCCTTAATCCATTACTGGGTCAGGGGGTGGCAGTCATAGCACCAGCCCCTCACTGATCATCCTGCAGGTGCAGTCACAAACTCGGAAATTGCTTTGGCTCTTGGTGCAAACAAAGCAGAATAAAATCAAAAAGGCATAAAAAAAATCTACATAAATAATAATCTATAAATTTCCGTCTTAAGATCAAAAATGACTCATTTGCTTTTGTACCGGGTAAGACACATTAGAGAGTATAGTGTATAGTGGTAGAAACTCACTGACTGTTCTTATCCCAAAACTAATACATTTACCACCTCTTCAGCCTCTTCTGCTGTTACTAAAACATTATTGACATATTCGAATCAGTGGGAGTTGTGATGTAGGTTTCATGGTGGTCTCCCCATAGAAACCTAATGATGTGTGTTTTTACCCCTCTCATGTTGACAATGACTCATTCATTTTGGCACCGGGTGAGAAACATCAGTAGAGTGTAAAGTGGCTTCTTTCATGTCAAAACTAATAATTTACCTCGTCTTAAGCTGGTCTGTGAAAGGCGGTATATAAATAAAGATGACTTACTTACTTACTTAAGCCCCTTCTGCTGTTACTAAAACATTATTGACATATTTCTGTTTTAAATAAGGTCAAAAAAATCACTATCAACGTTTAGATTGGGATTTTTAGCAAGAACTGATTCAATACGGGTCATGTCTTGCGGAGTTAAAAGAACAATGACACATGAGTACACACACGCACATATACACACACTCACACACGCACTTACACACGCACACACATCTACACACACATATACACACACACGCACACAAATACACACATTTGGGCACACAGTGGTTAGCACTCTCACTTCTCAACAAGAAGGTCCTGGGTTCGAATCCAGGTTGGAACAGGCCCTTTCTGAGTGGAGTTTGCATTTTCTCCCCGTGTTTGTGTAGGTTTCCTCCAGGTGCTCCGGTTTACCATACCACTAAAAACATGCACAATAGGTCTGTGCCTCCTGTACTGGCGACCCTGGAATGAGAGACTAATGCCCATACATGTAAACCGCTACACACACACACACACACACACACACACACACTACATCTAACTTGCCTCTCAAACAAACGACAAAAACAACAGAGCTGCTTCTGTGTGTTTGATAATCAATGACACCTTGTTATTATATATTTAGATTATGTGTGAATGAAACAGGCCAAAGCTGAACTACCTCCTCCTCTTTACAACAGCAGCAAGTAACTTTGTGTTCGGGGTTGATGGAGACAAATCCTTAAATCTTAATAATATAATAATAATATAAGATAATATAAGATGGACGTTCTCCTCTGACCCAACCTTCAAAAGTATAAAACCAGTGACTTTTCTGCAGCTACAAAAACTGGGCATGTCTCTGTTGGTTTGACTTAACCCCCGCTGCATGGTTTTATTTTTTCTAACAGTTATAATTGAAAATGTATTTGAATGTTTTACACTCGGTCCGTGTCGGCTCAGTGATGGTAAAACTCCAGCCGCTAAAGGAGATATCGGTGTTAGAGGTGAGTTTATAAAAGATGTACCTGATTAAACACAAAAGAAGTAGGTTTAGTCAATTTCACACTGCAAAAAGTGATGAAAAACAAGTTTGAAAATGCTAAAAAGGTAAAAGCATGTGTTTTAATTTGAGCATATTTTGACTGCCTTTTTTCCCCAATTCAATTATCTTTATTTACAAAACTTCACAGTCATACAAGTTAAACACATTCTATTTGTGAGGGAACTCCCAGGAGGCTGCAGGAGCTCAAAGGCCCCAAAAACAAAACATGTCACAGTGTGACAATTTATACCTTTTTTAATCCCATTTTTAGACATTTTACCCATTTACACATTGACACAGTTTCAGTCTGTACTTGCTGCCTTAAAAATGGGTTCTACAGGGTTAAGGCGATGTATGTGCAGCACAATATAAGAAGCATTTTCCGTTAACACCGAGAGGAGAGAGAGAAACTAAGATAATTACAGGTTTCTTTCACATTTTTACTTATTTTCCTTTCCATTTTTAAGGCCACGGTCTCTGAAAACTATGAATTACTCTTAATAGCTGCAAATTACATGTGTTTTTTCCCTTTGGGCTACGCTATAAATGATTGAAAAGTCGCTACATAATTGTGATCTTTAGTGTAGAGTAATAATTACGTATAAATGTGTGTGTGGATCGTGCTCTATATGGACACGGCCTGTTTATATCACGGGCCGGGTGTCCAATAAAACACGCCGTATCGGTTAAAACAAAACAGGACGATATTGACTTTTTACCACGTTCCCGATAAAAATACAAGAGTGAAAATGGATTCTGACCTTGAGGAAGCTACTCTGCCTTGAAATCAATTAGAACGTGGCCGATTTGAGGTCCAAACGTGAGTATAGTGATGAAGCGGCTGCGTCCAGGCAGCGGCCGAGTAATTCATCTTCGTGTGGATCAATGAGCAGCGAACCGGGCCCCAAACCACAGAGGACAGACTGGCTTCAGATTTTAAAGATCTATTCTCTATTTTATCGTCTCAACTTTATCTCTATCTTATCCACTCAATTCATCTTTAAGGTAGAAGACACATGCCCCATCTGTGTGGTCATTATCGTTCATATCATTTCACTGAACAGAGCGCCCAGAGATCTGCTTCTCTTTGTAGCTCTTCGTAGCTTTTCATCTCGCTTTTAAGAGTTTTATATTTGCCTCACTGTGTCTCGCTATTTTTATTATTTTTGTCTGTGTGTGTGTGTGTGTGTGTGTATGTGTGTGTGTGTGTGTGTGCTTTGAGGTGCTGGTGCCCCCGGTGTCTCCTGTTTGTATTACAATGTAGTTTTTTTCTGCAAATGGCAATACATTGATTCTGATTCTGATGTTTCATTTTAATGGCAAGTTTTTTTATATAGTTTTATATATATTGCCCAGGGACACAACGACAGCAGACAAAAATATATATATATATATATACAAATATTGACAAACATGAGTAGGACAAAGATTAAAGCTTATGAAATCCTGAACTAAACACATGGAGTCAACATGAACAAAACACCAGAAAATTCAGAAAACGTTCCGTGCCTTTGCAAACCCTCGTCGTGTCCCAACATTAATTATCGCAAAGAGGAAATGAATACAGCCTGAATCGCGACCTTCGCCTCCGAGGCCAAGTCGAGCCAAGTGGAGTGGAGTCGAGCCGAGTCGCTCCTAATGGAAAGAGGCTTAACAGGTCGGAGCTCCCCGTGGCCTCACTTACTGCAGGCACACTCTGTTCGGGACTTTTGACCGTTTCTGTGAATACCCTTTGATTTGAAAGGATATAATCGTCCAAAAAAAGAGCGTGTACTTGTACCTGCCAGCTCCCGGCGCACTACAGGACGGCGGAGGGATTTCATAATGGGCTGATTTTGACACATTACATCATTTTTACTCTTTGATTTCTGGAGGTAGTTAAGTGCTTCTTGAAAATATGTTAACAAGTGAATTAGGACTCAATCAGGGCTGTCAAGAACCGGAGCAGTACAACGTCAAACACACACAAGGAAAAATCTGGGACTAAGAAGAAAGTCTATTTAAGCTTTGGGAACCTGGACGGAAATGGCTAAAAATTACGACAATTCTTTAAAGATGTGGAAGTGGGTTTTTCACAGAGTTCAGTGGAATCTTTTAGGGCAATTTTCAGGCAATTATGTTAAATCTGGACTCATTCATTAGACTGTATTAAGAAGTCAGGGATTTTCCACTTGATGTTTTGGTCTGAAGTTCAAAAATAACATGACCATTGGTGTCGTGGCAGATGCAAAGAGTCTATGTTGTGTTTTCTGTAAAGTCACATGCTGCAAATCTATGGTCTAGTCTCTTGAAAATACATCTGTGGAAAACCTTTTGCATGGATGTTTTCTTATGACCACCGTTTATATTTATGCATGGATATGATACAATTTAAATACAGAACATGTATTTCCCAGCTATAGTGTGTATGTATAGAGTGTAGATAGTCCGAGCGTAGATAGTCCGAGCATAGATAGTCCGAGCATAGAGCATAGATAGTCGGAGCATAGATGGTCCGAGCGTAGATAGTCCGAGCGTAGATAGTCTGAGCGTAGATAGTCCGAGAGTAGATAATCCGAGCGTAGATAGTCCGAGCGTAGATAGTCCGAGCGTAGATAGTCCGAGCGTAGATAGTCCGAGCGTAGATAGTTTGAGCGTAGATAGTCGGAGTGTAGATAGTCCTAGCGTAGATAGTCCGAGCATAGATAGTCCGAGCATAGATAGTCCGAGCATAGAGCATAGATAGTCGGAGCGTAGATAGTCCGAGCGTAGCTAGTCCGAGCGTAGCTAGTCCGAGCGTAGCTAGTCCGAGCGTAGATAGTCGGAGTGTAGATAGTCGGAGCGTAGATAGTCCGAGCATAGATAGTCCGAGCATAGAGCATAGATAGTCGGAGCGTAGATAGTCCGAGCGTAGCTAGTCCGAGCTTAGCTAGTCCGAGCGTAGATAGTCGGAGTGTAGATAGTCGGAGTGTAGATAGTCGGAGCGTAGATAGTCCGAGCATAGATAGTCCGAGCATAGAGCATAGATAGTCGGAGCATAGATAGTCCGAGCGTAGATAGTCCGAGCATAGATAGTCCGAGCATAGAGCATAGATAGTAGGAGCGTAGATAGTCGGAGGGTAGATAGTCGGAGCGTAGCTAGTCCGAGCGTGGATTGTCCGAGCATAGATGGTCCGAGCATAGATGGTCCGAGCATAGAAGGTCCGAGCATAGATGGTCCGAGCGTAGATAGTCCGAGCATAGATAGTCCGAGCATAGAAGGTCCGAGCATAGATAGTCCGAGCATAGAAGGTCCGAGCATAGATAGTCCGAGCATAGAAGGTCCGAGCATAGATAGTCCGAGCAAGTTTTCAAATAAATTGCGGACTATAATACAACTTGTATGTATTAATACGCATTTGTATGAACTCATTAGAAAATAAATCGGGTATAGCTTCTTTAACCTTGTTTCATGGATGCACTTGTCTAGGGCAGTGTTTTTCAACCTTTTTTGAGCCAAGGCACACTTTTTTCACTGAAAAAATCTTGCGGCACACCTCCAGGAGAAAATGTAAAAATGTATACAGTACTAATGTAAAAATATATACTGTACATACTCTGTGTGATATATAAAGTATATCTCATCTTATCTTATAATGTATACAGTATACTCTGTAGCCTATATTCACAATATACAGTTATTCTCATCAAAATGCTTAAGTCCAGGCCTTGACATTAAGCTTTATTACACACTGGGGACTTTTGCAAATTCATTTCAACGTGATTATCCTGCAAATGGCAACCAAACTGAATCTTATCCCAATCACGCCCGGCCATACCCACAGCTGCAACCTTCATACCTCCACATTCCCCTAAAGCCGATCCATGAGAAAGGGGTGTATCCATCGACTTGTTGTGGAAAAGGCCAGAAAGGCGTCTCTGGATCTGCAGACAATGCGGCCCGCGGCGTTGGCAAGGGCTCAAATTAAAACTCCACAGGGCTCTTCAAAGTCCACCTTTACCAAATGCCACATAACCATGACAAAAGCTGACCACAGGAAGTGGCCGCGGAGGTAAAGGTCTGCTCCGTCGTCCCGGTAACAGCAAAAGAAGTTCAAATCAATTAAAATAGCCTTCAGGTAGATTTTGTCATCGTCTGGGCAGTTTAATTGAAATGGCAAACTTTGAATATTTTAATGGGATTTAAAAAGGGGAATCTATTTCTCTGGATCTAGTTTAATATTCTGATAAAAGAACACTGTCGAAACCGGTATTGACCTTTTTTTAATCCCAAATATATCAAAACAACAATGTTATAAACTTCCTGTAATGCTTGTGATTGTCCTCAATAGTCGTATACTGTATATGTAATTCTTGGATTTACTTTAGCTGGAAACGGATTACGCCATTGCAAACATGGGCCATTTCAAACTTAAAGACATAATCAATGCAATGTGAGATGGATAATATGCCCAGAACTATTTTGTAGACTAACTTTTGAAATGGTTAGATGTTTTGGCTCCTGTGTATTTGTCTGAATTATTGTCCCACCATGTTCCCACTTAGACCCTGTTAGTATTAGATAGCAATATGGCCTACGTGCAGGACTGTACAAGGACTCTACAAGGACTCCATGTTATGACTATGATGTGACTGTCTCTTTGTGACACGTATGTCTTTCGATGTGTGACGTGACAATGACTATATAAACTGTGTACTGCCTTTATTCTGGCTGAGGGAAAGAAACAGAGTAAACCAGTGGAACTTGAGAGAAACTTAAATAAACTTCCAGAGTTTGGCACACCACGATCCGTCTCTCTCTGCCAAATCCTAACAGATTTGGTGGAGAATGCGCGGCTCCGTGTGTGCCATTCTCTGGATTGTTTTGGGGGAGTTTGCTCTGTTTCTTTTCCTCTGCGTGAGAGATCGGCATGCTGTGTCTGGGAGCGGAGATTCCAGCAGGCTGGAAGAGCTGTTCCTGGATGCTTCTTGTCGCTTCTGTCAGTTTTGTTTTTTAAATTGAAGATTCCGACGCGGAAAAGAGTTGGCAGACCTCTCGGACAGCCCGTGCGCACCTGTTAGACAAGAATAAGGTAAGCAGACACCTTTTTAAATGTAAAGTCTGCATAATTGGATACTAGCTAAATTTTTTGAGGTCTGTCGAACTCTCTAAATTGTGTTCATTAAAGTGAATAGGATCCATAAAGTGAAAAGTGTTGGCCATTAAAGTGAGGATCCATAAAGTGAAAAGTGTTGGCCATTAAAGTGAGGATCCATAAAGTGAAAAGTGTTGGCCATTAAAGTGAATAGGATCCATAAAGTGAAAAGTGTTGGCCATTAAAGTGAGGATCCATAAAGTGTAAAGGCCATAAGTGTTGGATCCAAAAGTGAAACCATGGTGTAAAATTAAAAGTAATTATAAAAAGGGAAACGTGTTAAGGAGGCCTTTGTTACAAAAGCTTTGAAATTGACGAATTTCAGGGTGATAAATGACAAAAGTAAAGAAGCAACAATATTTCAATGATCACGGTTTAAATTACATACAGAAAGTTTTTGTTTTTGGAGTGAACAGAGTTCACCGGAGAATGCAGAGTTTTATCTACAGTTGAGCTATGAGAGCTTTTGTGAGTTATTTACATTTTTTGCCGAGTTTTATCTACAGTTGAGCTATGAGAGGGTTGTATCCAACAGTTGTTTTTGTTTTTTAGAAAGAGATTTTGAGTTTAAATTAGTTTGCTACCTTAATAAAATAGAAGCGTAAACGTTAAACACTAAAGAGTGCCTTTTGTTACTAGTGTGGAAAGTGATCAGTTCTAGAATTGGATGACAAAAGTATAAAGAACAACATAAGTTATATTCGCTTAACAAAGTAATCTTGAAAGTTATTACTTTCTGCCTGGGTGTGTGCGTGTCTGTGTGAAAGGAACCCCCCCCCCGCCCTCCTGCTGCTGAGCTGCTGCTATGATTTAAAGGGGAGCTACTGCTTTAGGATTTTGGCTTTTCATAGTTGTTATTCCGTTAAATTTGCGAAATTTGCCATTTGAACATTGTGTTAGACACAGTTAAACGTTTTTAAACACCATTAGTGAATAAGTTTTGAATTAGTATGTTTTTGAAACCCAAAGATTAGTACAAAAAGCTTTGCTTTTCTTTTTAAATCTGCTGCTTATTTTGTGAGTCCATTATTGTATCTATGATATATTTCATAGCTGTTTGTGAGAATTTTTTCATGTATTTTTTATTTTAGTTACAAAAGCCGTTTTTCAAACATTTAAATTAGAATCTGTTAAAAGTGATTAATGATTGTAGACTTCGTCTAAAAAAGAAAGAGGGAATTAAGCTGTAAAAGTATTATTAAGTTAAACTACCCAATTCACCCAATTCACATTCAAGTGGTGACTTTTGTTTTTGTTTTGACTATGCACCTGACCTTCCTCCTGCTGCAGATGCACGCAGCACAGGAGCCTGGTCTAAAATGTGCTCCAATTCATACTGACTTCATTTGAAAAATGCTGCAATTATTTTAAATTAGTAGAATAGATGCTGAGATAAATAAGTGTAAAAGGGAAAGTCCATAAAGTGAAACCCAAGATGTTCAAGATTAAAAACATCACACAGTACAAAAGTACATAATACACATATTTTAAAGTTTAAAAAGTTTTTGAGATTTGAGTCTTGTTTTTTATTAAGCGTTTCTGGTCTTCAAATGTCATCATTAGTAAGATAATAAGTAATCTTTATTTACATAGCGCTTGGGAAAGCCAAGAGCGCTTCAAAATTGTTTAGACTTCAGAGAGAAAAACAATCTCATTCACAATCTCTGTTGTTTTTAATTTGACTATAAGGTTGTTTTCCAGAACCAAGAGCACACACTGTACAGGGTCACTGGACTGCTGGAGTGGACACTGGACAGCGCAAAGCCCACCCAGCCACAGGTCACAGATCAAAGAGCAAAGGGAAATGCCACCTCCTTGCCCCTCCCACCACTACAGAAGTAAGTGGGAGTGAGACCGGGGCCATGAAAGAGAGGTATCTGGAGACGTGATGGTGGAGCGTCAGGGAGAGACCTGAATGAGAGTTGAAAGTGTGTCCAGTTGGTTTACATCACCACAGTGTGACCTTTGAGACCTACAGGTGGTTCGAGGAGTCTGGAGAGACAACCCCAAAATTTACACCTTACATACACACACACACATACACACATTCATACACTCACACATTCACATTTACATATAGATACATGAAAAAGCAGAACATGAGAAAAAAGCATTTTAAAAGTTTACTCCAATGTAAACACATATTTTTAATTGTCTATCACTTGAATCAGTATTTTTTGAGACCAGAAATGTTCATTTGAATTCTATATTGTCATGGACATAATTGACCTCTGTCCTGACACTTTTGATTTGTTGATTTTGTACTGTGTGAAGTAATTACATTGATTAGGATTAGATCTGATAAAAACACAAATTAGAGAAGTAAACTGCGCTTGCTTTTGTCTGAGGGACAGAAGCAACAGCATGAATAGAAATTGTCTTTAAAGTAGAATCAAAGTGACTTAACCATAGAAAGTAACTATTGCATTACAAGCTGTGTACAGGAACTGTGACACTGCACCATTGACCAGAAGTGCATCGCAAATGACCTGATGTGCTTCAAGTGAAAAGACTGTATCTGGAGATCCGATGTCCAACTGGAGAGACCAGAACCATGGCTTGGACCCTACTGATGACCAAGATGACATCTCTATATGACCTGACCTGATGACGACTGAGACTCACCCTCAGGAGATCCTGAGGACCTGAGGACCTGAGGATCTGAGAGAGAAAAAACTGGGGAGTGATGTATATATTTTTGAAATCATACATTGATGAGTGCTAAATGAGAGAGATACTCATGATTATTTCTTTTGTTTTTGTTTGTCCCTAGCTTCTGGACATCTGATGATCTATTGGACACAGCCATTTGCAGAACAAGAACCAGCCAATGAAAACGTCTATTGCCGATGCTATTGCTACAACCAGAACCACAACCTGTGACAAATGCAATATACATGTTAAGTATTCAGACATCTGACAGACAAAAACTTTGAAAATGATAAAGTATGAGTATTGTAGCGTTTTAGTTGATGTTAAATAGTAGTAAGAGAGTAGAATTTGACTTCCTTTGTTGTTCATAAACACATTTCCACATAAGAGTTAAAATAGTACCATACAATGTTATCCTTCTGATAGAGCAGCTAGAATATTAGAATCAGAATAATGTTACAGCCATTAAAAGTGACAGAAGTCACAGACTAGAAATATGCCTTTACTCAAACTGCAGCCAAACTTTAGAGTCACAAGAGTAAAAATAGAATTAGATAAATGCATCAACCATAGATGCTTTCAAAAATAGAGAATATTCTTAGCCAGTGCTAATATTTGAATGGTAAAGGGACCATTTCACAAACATTTACTTCAAAAGTAGATAAAGTTAATTACAGTTTATGTACAGTTTTATTAGATACTTGCCAAATTCACTTGTGTTCAAACATGAGTGAATGTTGACAATACAAAAAGTTCATATGAGTGTAGTCTAGATTAATGCCTAGATTAATGAGATAGATTACAACCAACAGAGCTTCAAAAGCATTCAAAAGCATTTTGATGTATTTGTGTGTAGCACAAAAACACAATAGTAGATATTTAGATATTGAGAAGTTTCCAGCACAAATACCATTGTATAATAACTGACCCCAACCCCAAACCTGCTAAAATAGATTAGCTCTTGTAAAAAGTAATAAATCACTGACCACTATAGAAGTGTAAATGTTGACCATTTGTCTTACTGTGTTCACAGTTTTATTCCTGAGAATGAGAATAGACATGGAGCAAAATCCCACTAACAATAAGCCACTGATAATGAGAGTATAAAACCACAGAGAGATGTATTAGATTAAAATGTATGTTTAAGAATATGGCTCGATAGAAGCAAATATGCAAACATATTTGTAAATAGATTAGAATAGTTTTAAACTATAGTGAATCATGAAAGTAAAGTACACAGTCTAAGATTGAAAAGTGAAAATAATACAGTGAAATAAGTGAAGTGTAAACAATTATCATTAGAATAAAAGTATAGAGTAATAAAAGTGAAATTAGCTTCAAATTGAGACTCAGCTCGTTTTTTGTCTGTGTTTTGACTGAATCTGCTGAGTTCTTGTGTGTCCAATAGTTTTTGTTTGTTTTTATGTTTGTTTGTTTTTATTTTTGATTTGTTTTTGGGTTTTTTTGTTTATTTATTTACTTTATTTTTATTTGTTTTGTTTTTTCCCAGGATAGAGGATAAAATCCACTGATATTGATTTGATGATTATGAGTAATGCATACATTTTCTTTGTTTTGAATAATTTTTTAAAGTTTTTTTGTGGATTTTTTTTTTTTTTTTTTCTTTTTCCACTTTATTGATTGATCAATTTGAGTGATCACATGTGATTATGTGATCAAAGGGGAGGGTGTTAGTATTAGATAGCAATATGGCCTACGTGCAGGACTGTACAAGGACTCTACAAGGACTCCATGTTATGACTATGATGTGACTGTCTCTTTGTGACACGTATGTCTTTCGATGTGTGACGTGACAATGACTATATAAACTGTGTACTGCCTTTATTCTGTCTGAGGGAAAGAAACAGAGTAAACCAGTGGAACTTGAGAGAAACTTAAATAAACTTCCAGAGTTTGGCACACCACGATCCGTCTCTGTCTGCTAAATCCTAACAACCCAGTTGGTCTTCCTCCCAGCTGTTTTCTTGGAAGTCTCCAGGTCTAAAAGACATTAACAGACAGGACTGAGCCACAACAATGCTAAAGCTGCTAGAGACACTTTAAAACAGTTTCTTTTGCTGCTTTTTTCAGTATTTTTTAAAATGTTTTTTCCCATGTAGAGTGATTGGCACTTTGCTCTTTTGTAGTTGTAAATGTGCAACGTAAATCAAATTGACGTTGTCTTACCATACCATCGTATTTATTTCATTTGTACTGAGGTCTGGATTTGCTCCATTGTTAACAGGTGGGAGGGGTAAACTCCTTTTGCAGTTTGAAACCATTGGATCTGAGTTTACCGTGACGTATGTAATGAGCCCGAGTGAGTGAGGCATTTAGCCGAGCTGTAGCCATATAACTTTGCCACTGACGGAGCCCGTGGGGAGTAGAGCCACAACATCTTTGCTTCAATGACATTTACTAAACATTCCTCTTGCTCCGGCTTCAGTTTCTTGATATTTGGACTGAACCAGAACAGATTATTTTACTGTCGGAATCTCCATGGACCAGAGTTTACACATGGTAAGAGCAGAGTTTATACATGGTAAAACCAGACTAGCATTGACCATTCTGTGACCCTCGATGAGTTTGGACAAATCAACAATAATCCAGGTATGATTGATTGATTGTAAAACAGTAAAATCAAGATTCTGAGCGCATGATTCAACACAGCAACTTAGAAAAAACATTCAGTAGGAATAGCTTTAACCGTGAGCAGTAGCTAAAATCCATCCCGTACAAACACATCTCGAGCCCAGATCTGACCTGTATCCTCGGGGAACAGATGCCGGGGAAAGCTCATCCATCAGCGAGGGACAGGCCCGTGTCTTGATTATCTCCGGAGAAGAGTTGCATCCATGTTCTGATTGATCTACCGTTCCCCACCTGAAGGTCTAAAGTTCAAGAGTGACCATTTTACACTTTCTACCTCAGAAAAAAACCCTCGCTCATCCATTCTGTGTGCAAGGACTTTCTCTCCCTGGGTTTTTCTCTCTCCTGACGCAGATCTATAGCTCCTGGCACTTGGGCTGCTAAATTATTCAGCACCGCCCCCCTCTCAGCCACTGAAATATTAGATGAAATATATTGAAATGTTGAAATTGCCACAGAGACAAATAACAGGGTGAGGTGACGAGGAAAGAGCCAGGAAAGAGGAACGAGGGGAAGCAGCAGAGGACACAAGGATATAGACATTAAGCCGATATGACATTCTTCTGCCTGTTCTGTGATACCCCCAACATTATTGTACATTTAAGATCACTTCCATATCGTAATATTGGTCTAAACATTGGTATAAGTCTGTATTACTGTCTGTACCTACAAATGTCTTTTCTGTATAATTTAAATGTATTGTTTTGTCCATGCTGGTTGTTGCCATTTTGACTCTTTTTGGTCATAAGTTATAGGTATAGGGTTAGGCTTCTATAAGTGTTTCCCTACAGCCTAAACCAGGGGTGTCCAAACGTTTTAGTTTGGAAACCCCTTTACTTTTGTTCATCTTTTGTTCATCAGACTTGATCTGGGACCGACAACCTGGGATTAAAAAACTGGATTGGAGCGGGATTGACCGGATTTTGGAAATTAAAATGGGTTTTGATCCGTCCTTATTGATTCACAGCTTTTTTTTTATGTTGTGAAACAATTATAAAACTAATGTCAGTAAATAATAATATTGGTGGAGCTGAAGTTGGTTGGATGACACTGTCAAAGAGCCTCTAAGGCGACTTTGTGTTAGCAGGACAGAGAATGGCACAGAGAACCGCAATTGGCCCACGGGCCTGAGTTTGGACATGCCTGGCTATGCAAGAAACATCTCAAAGTCAAATCTGCATGTTATGTAGCAGTAGTAGTAGTAGCAGTAGCAGTATAGAAGTAGCAGTAGCAGTGGAAGTAGTAGCAGTAGTAGTAGCAGTAGTAGCAGTAGTAGCAGTAGCAGTAGTATTAGAAACAAGCCTATGGTAACGTTCAGACACCAGTATGGGTGTATCGGTGCTTCCCTGGTTTTGTGTTGTGAAAGCTTCAGATTGAGAGCACTTGAGACGTCCTCATTAACTGTTTTTATGATCTGTAATTTCATCAGAATGTTTATATCCACGTAAGTAACAGGAAGTCACAGACAAAGAAACTGCTTTGCTCTCGGTGCAAACAAGTCAAAAGTAGAGAAGTAGAAGAATAGAGTAAGGCATAGTAAGAATCAACATACATTTGTGAAATGTAAAAGTTCAAATGATTACAATAATTATATGTAACTGTAACTTCTGTCCAAAAAAAAGAGGTTGTAAATCTCAGTGGGACTTTCCAGGTTAAATAAAGGTGAAATAAAAACACAAACAATGTAAGACACACATAACTTACAATAACTTTTTAGGTTTTCATTCAAAATGTCCAAGTTAGGGCCTGAAAACCCACCCATCTGCCTCGGCGTGTAAACTCCTGAAGCCCAACTGCAGCACGAGGAGATAAAAGTGTGGATCCATGTCATAAATCTGAGTTCACTCTGAGTTTACATCAACACCAGGACGCTCTGCCGCCATCGCTCTCACTTCTGGCAGCGGCCGTGGAAGCTCACAGGTGAAAGAGCAAGATAAACGTGGGCGAGATTTGGTCTGTGGGTTTTTCTCGACTGTGGGGAAGATTAAGAGCCGGAGTCGCTGCTTTTGGCCTGAGGTTTCTCGCGTCAAAAAACAGAAATGATGATTCCAGACGAGGCCGAGGGGGCGGCTGGTGTCTTGGCAAAGGCATTTCTCTGCGACTGGACTCGAACTGGCTGCAGACAATGGGCAGGAGAGAGATTTGGAGGATAAACAAAAGGAGAGCGAGAGAGAGGCTGCGAGAGGCCGTGCTGCTGCAGGCGCTGACCCAAATCATCTTTACTTTTCCCAAAACGCCCGTGAGCCTCTTAGTTCAACAAAGAGCAGAGACGGACTGTGCTTTTTTATTACCGGCCGCGGCACTGTAGGCATGTCGCTCCGGGAGAGAACGATGAAAGAGGTTCAGAGCGTTTGTAGTGTTTGTTAAGGAGAGACAAAAGGTGATGGAGCGGGGAGACCGCTGGAAACGCTTACACAATCAAATGTTGCAGTCAATTAGAGTTTTTCACGTCAATAGAACAAAAAAAAGATGGGATTCCCGCAGGTTACAGAGAATAATACTCAGGCTTTTCTTTTGTATTTGTCTTTGTGAGGACTCTGTTGTAATTGTTCTGACTGATTCTTTAAAGGAGACATCTCATCATCACGGGCGACAGCAGCTCAAGTGGTAGAGCATTGGACTGTGGGCCTGGAGGTCGTGGGCCCACCATGCCCACCATGGGACCTACTCCAACTGCTCCCATTGATGTCTACTGTCGCTGTGTCCTTGTATGACATTTATCAACATTCATGGACATTGGTCTCTCCCTATGGACCAACTCACATGTGTGCGTTTTGTGTTTTAACTGTTGATTCTCTGATCTGTGTTGGTGATTTCAATGGTTTTGTTAAGTCTCTGAGATGATGCTGTTGTGATTTAGGGCTATACAAGAATAAGTTGTTGTTGTTGTTGTTGTTGATGGGCTAGACACTTAACCCCACGTTGCCTGAAGCCCCCACTGAAAGACCAAGGCGGTTTCACCGCTGATGTAGCAGCCATCTTCCTGTGGACCCACCCCCTGCAGAGGATCAGAGGGACTGGTGCTATGAGCATTGGGTGCAGCTCTCATTGCCCCCCCCCCCCCCCCCGACCCAGAAATAGACTGATAAAGGGTTTGAAAATGAATGAATCTTTATTATTGTAAAATGTGTGTACGATCTTTGAAAACATGTGACCTGGGATCTGATGAACAGATTGGGAACGTCGTGAGACAGTTTTACTTTACTGATTCTGTGTCGTTGCAACAGTAATCCTGCTCCAGGCCTCTGTGTCTTCAGATCCAAATGGTTTCTCAGAAAAGGCAGTATCTGAATTATTTAAACAAAACTCTTCTCAACCGTTTCCAACCCATTAGCAGCTGCTTTTAACCACACAGACTATACAGGGACATGGCTAACGTGTGCATTTAAGTGCACATAATAAGAAAAAGCCATACATTTAGAATTTGTAGAATCTTCTTTTGGTTTAAGTTAAATGAATAACTGGGTGAAAATAACACAAAAAACAAAAGGTTTTATAAACAAAAAGTTTTATGGTCAAAAATTAAACAAGAGTACTGCTTTTCCAGCCACATTTACAGTATTTATTGGATTCTATGCCACAAATTGGACTGATTTGAAGATTAATTGATTTTAGGTTGATTAATGCAGTCAGTATTCTTGATTTTTTAACAAATTAGATCCTTACTTTGGATTACGTTTTGCCGTTTCTAACAATGATCAATTTGTGAAGACATTGGGAAGTCAGAAATTACAATATTCGGAATTTAGTTATAATTAAATGTCTGTGGAAGATTGAATTTGTGCAATAATAAACACCAAAGCTTTATTAACCAGCCAAATCTACAAACCTGGGAATGTGTGAATTCAAACAAAACAGCCCAATATTTCTTCCTTTTTTTCCCCATTCAAAGATTGAAATAAAAAAGAGCAAAAATAATGAGAATTTTCTGTTGAATCCAAACCTATTTCCTCTTTTTCAGACGCCGGAGCAGACGCCACGATGGAGGATGTTATTTACGCCACCTGCCACAGCTCATATCGCGTTTCCTCATTGGCCAATCTCCAATGGGCCTTGAACCTTTCCTTGGCAAACAACAGCAGCTGCATTCAGAGCGTGGGGTTACGCTGCGCAGGAGGGAGGTTCCCCACAGTCCTCTACAAAAGTCTAATTGGATTTCCAAATTGATTTAGTTGTGGAGGAGCGGGGGTTGTCAAGCTCGAAGGAAGGCGGGCGATAGAGATGTGAGATTTTATTAACGGTAAAAAACACACATTTTTAAGTCCGACAAAGTCAAGCTGATCTCAAACCCATGGCACTGCAAGCATCACGTATGGTCCGAGCGTGTAAATAAATGTGATGCTAAAACCTGGGAGTGGAATCGTGATGGAATAGATTAAGAATTCTCAAAGTCTACTCACAGAGAGACAGCCTCAAGGTGTAGAAGGAACGAGATCAGAGGAGTCCAAACCGTTTAGTAAGAGGGCTGCTTTATATAAGAAAAAAATAAACATAAAATAAAACTAGCCACAAATGACTTGATTCTAGTTTAAAAACATACATTTCAAGTATTATTTAATCATTTCTTTAACATTTTCTAAACACTAAAAGTCTGGAAATGAAAAAAAACTCACTGCTCAGACTTTTCTCTCAAATAAGATTAGGAAGTATCTGAAAACTAGAAAAAAAAACTTGTGACAAATCAGCAAAATGTCAAAATATACAACAAAAACTCAACTAAAAAGCTGAATTCTAAAAGGTGCAAAGCTTTCCAAAGAGGTACAACACGGTTATATTGGACACACTGAAGTTGGCTGGATGACACTGTAAAATATCTCCATCTTTGGCCTGGTTCAACAGTTGGTAAATTTTAACTGAACACCACCATTTCTTTTAATGGCATACAGCAAAAAATTATGAATTGTGTTGAGTTTGATGAAAACATTTCAGCAAAAAAGACAAATTCAGGTGGTTCTATTTGACTTAGATGCGGACGCAAGATTGGACTTGTGTGTGTGGATTTCAAATTGGTATCGCTGCCCATGAGCCATTAACAGCTTATTAACCTCGCTTGCTCGGTCTGTACAGAGAAATATCAGACCGCGGCCAAGGTCTGATATTAAGATAAGAATTCCTTTATTCGTCCCACAGTGGGGAAATTTCGATTGTTTTTTTATTTATTTTTTTATTTTTTTATTTCTCTGTACAGACCGAGCAATTTTTCTGTACAGACCGAGCAAGCGAGGTTAATAAATGTTTTATTATATGACTATTTTTAATCTGTGCAAATATCGATCGGTTTCAACTAACGCTAGCAAAAGCACATGGAACCAAACTGTCAAACTGTGACATGAAGAAATTATCAGATGATTGAGGTCGCCCGCTGTAAGTTCTCAATCTGTGTCTTTACCAATGCTTTTTAGATGTTTGTGAAGTATGTTCATGTCCGACTTGGTTTTCCTAATCGAGTTTTTACCTGTCTGGTCTGTAACGAAGTTGTCAATCTCTTCTTGACTGTTAGGAGTTGTGTTTTCGTGGTTATTTGCTGTTATTACTTCCTCTGGATCTTCAAACTCGTCCGGATAATAGAATTCACTGGAGAATGCTCCCAGTCGTCACTCATTATTTCTTTTTTACCGAGGAAAGATATCAAATCTGATACGCGCTGTGGACCAATTGTCATGGTAACGGACCGAGATGGGAAAATATCAGACCGCAAATCAGCCAATCAGAGCGCGCGAACGATCCAAGTCATATAATAAAATGCATATCTGAATGGACCTGGACTCGGAATCTGCCAATGTTTGACAAAGAAACACGATACACATCCAGATAGAATTTCACTACAATTCCACTGAGAGCTCCCAGCCTCCAGTTGTTCCAATCCAGGCATATTCAAGATTAATCTCAATGAGCCCGACCAAAATTAAGACATTGTCCCAAAACAAATATTCAATACAAATCTCTATAGAGTCAAAAATAGACTTCTGTGTCCCTTAATTTTACAACTTTTGTTAAACTTTAGGTCATAAAAGCAAATCTGTGGATAGTTACCAGTGAAGAATAAGGAAACACATTTACAAAATGAGCACAGATTTTGGTTTGAAAAGAGACCACTTTATTTACCGCACTATAAAAAGAAAAAGAGATAAACTGCATTAATTTTAGAAAGAACTGGAATCCCATGAAAAGATCTGCCTCACAGATGTTGGCTGAGTTTGGCATCTATTCAAAGACATATAAGTCCCTAAAAAATCTATTTCGTCTCAGTTCTGTCGCAATTTTGATGTGATAATCTTATACATGTTCCGTGTCGTCTCTTTGGACGTAGACGAAAGCTGAAGCCAAAGTAAGGTCATTTTAATCCAGTATTGCATAAGAAACTATATCAACAGCAGATATTACGGAATGTCCGAGTGAAATCCAGAGAGAATCAATTATTTTTTTCTGCATCTGTAAAATTATATGTATTAAGGCATTGCATCAGTGTTTCCCAGCCCCCTGGTGGTTTGTGTGGGTACTGCAGGTGGCACTACTAAGTCATATTGAGAGTAAGCGGTAATGTGGGTCTCTGTGGCATGTTATATATGTTAAAGATCATTCATAAGTCATTAAATTAAAACCAAAACAGGTCGGGATCCTCTGCATCATATCACGGCAGCAGTTGTTCACTTAACTCCTGTTTACAGCGACAGTAGCTCAGTTGGTAGAGCATTGGCCTTTGGGCCCAAAGGTTGTGGGTTTGAGCCCACCACGGGACCTTCTCCACCGACTCCCACTGATGCCTGCTGTTGTTGTGTCCTTGGGCAAGACACTTAACCCACCTTAGCCTATAAGGAGCGTGGATATGATGTTCGCTGCATGCATTGATGTGTATATGTATATGTATATGTATGTACTATATGTGTATGCATCCAACTGAAATTTCCCGTTTGTGGGACGAATAAAGGACCTTCTTCTTCTTCTTCTCTTAATCTGGAAAATCTAGAGACCCTGTAAAAGTTTGCATTTTTAAATAGTCGTACAAATGTTTAGTAACAAAGTCCCCGGTACAGGGACCGCCCCGGGGCCCGGTACAGGGACCGCCCCGGGGCCCGGTACAGGGATCGCCCCGGGGCCCGGTACCTCTGTGTTTCCGTCCGGATTGTGGGCGTCGCGTCCGACCTCTTGTTAATAAAGTACAGTCTGTATTTCACTGATTGGCCAAATGCGTGGGTCTGGATTGGTTATTGTCGACAAAAGTCATTTCCACCCGGACAATATTATTGTTGGAACAATAGAGGCTGATTACACACGGCTCCTCCAAGATAAGTGTGTTTGATGAAGAGTAAAGCAATAAAGAAGCAGTGTTTACTCAGAGTAATGTGTGTGTTCGGGAACGAGGCGAGAATTACAGCCACGGAGATTAAGTCCTGCACTTTTTAAAGACACTGCTGCAAAGTGGAAGTAGTTCTATGTCTGTGGGAGTCCGCTGGAGTTTGTGACATCATCTGTTTGTCTCTGTTAATGTAACAAAAGGGAAAGATGACATTTAAAGGTCTATGGATCTATTGGTCTAATCTGTCAAAATAATGAGAATTTCTGTCAATTTTAGTTTTATACAGTTCTTTTTTTAGGCTCAAAGTCTCTTCACATCATTGTTCTTTCTCTCCAAACACGATGATAATAAACTACTACTGCAGCCACAGCTGCCCTGGGGCACATTGACAGAAGCAAGGTAACCAGTCTGTGCCATTGGCCCCTCCCACCACCACACCATACTCATTCTAATGTGGGAGAAGCGTCTTACATAAGGACACAACCACAGTTTGGCACTTTATAGCCGCAGCCGCCGCACTGTGGCACCTGCTGTTCCCACAGGTCTCCCATCACAGCACTAACCAGGCCCTGCCCTGCTTAGCTTCAGAGGTCAGACAGGATCTAGTCTTACACTGGTCATGGCTGGATTTTCTAGTGTTTCCACTCTTCCAACTCTCGGTTACGTACATTTTTAACTAAAATGCTCAAAATACATCAATTGTTCTTGTGATTATGAAAACAGGGGGAGGCAGTGTTTCAGATGTTTGTGTGTAAAGTCTGAAACAGTCTTCCTGAAAGTGTGAGACAGACTTCTACTCAGACGCTGTTCAAATCCATATTAATGTCATTTCTGTTTAGGACTGCAGTGCCACTCTTTTTAACGCAATGTGAGTATTTATAACTATTATACATATTTACTTGTTTTGTTGAAGACTTTGAGTCGCCTTGTGTTAGAACTGTGCCCTACAAATAAACTTGCCTTGCCTATCAATGCTATTTAGAATCTCAAATTAGTCTCCAGTCATGACACTAGTTTTAATAATTAACTTAAAATGTTTTCCGGGACCCGGTTGGCACAGGCTTTAGACAGGTCTCTGTCCGCAGTAATCTGAAGTCATAGGAATCATTGATGTTCTGGAATCTTCTCTCTGTGAGCTGGGAAAGCCTGAAACACAGATGAGCTCTGACGGGAGACGCTGCTCCGGCTCCAGACTGTTGGAGTATTTTCTCTCCCGGTTTCTGCTCTTCTCCCGCTGCTGCTCGCTGATGGGGAGGGCGGTCGAGTTCGGGCATCGACAGGGCGCTGGACAGGGGACACGGGGAGGTCGTTTGGTCATTTGGCAGTTACCATGGCGATGAGGGGGGAGTGGGGGGTGGTGGAGGGAGTGAGGGGTGAGTGTCCTGCCAGGGACCAATGTAGAATGAAGACCTGGCTCCAGAGCTGTCAAGTGGACACGACACAGAGAGATGTGCCAAAGAGGATTAACCAGCAGGAAGTGTGTGTGTGTGTGTGTGTGTGTGTGTGTGTGTGTGTGTGTGTGTGTGTGTGTGTGTGTGTGTGTGTGTGTGTGTGTGTGTGTGTGTGTGTGTGTGTGTGTGTATGTGTGTGTGTGTCTGTGTGAGTGTGTGTGTGCGTGCATGCTTTTGTGTGCGTGCTTTATCGTGTGCTTGTGTGTGTGTGTGAGAGTGTGTGTGAGTGCGATTGTGTGGGTGTGTGTGTGTGTGTCTGTGCGATTGTGTTTCTGGTGTGTGTGCGATTGTGTCTGTGTAAGTATGTGTGTGTGCGATTGTGCGTGTGTTTTTTATTGTGTGCTTGTGTGTGTGTGTGTGTGCGATTGTGTGTCTGGTGTGTGTGTGCGCGATTGTGTGTGTGTGTGTGCGTTAGGACTGAACCAAAACAGCGTCTATTCGTCCCAGGGTTAGCTTTCCCTCGTCTCATTTTGCAGTTCAAACCAAGGCTGTTGTCCTGGTGTTGTGAACGGTGTTGTTTGAAGTTGATAAAAAAGACTAAATTAGCAGGTCTTGTTATGATTCTCAAATCATTAACGACAAAACAAGGAATAAAACCAGGATTTCTATCTTTGTGCGAAAGGTGTTGGTTTTTGTTGTTGACAAAACTCTATTCAGCTGTTATGGTCCCAGCAGGATTCGTCTGCATATCTGGCAACCTGAGTCAGGGGGAGTGGGAGAGGCTGCAGTGGCAAGAGCTACACTGAGGGAGTCTTGCACAGTTTTTCCAATGTGGTTTTACTGCAAATGGCAAATGAAATGTTTAAATCTTGTAGTACCACTTTATGCCACATTTTTACATACTGCTTCTTTAAGGAACGAGAATAAGTCAATTATAAACACAGACTTCAGCTGTCTCTTGTCTATGTAAAAACGTCTCAGTAAAACTCTTCTGTCTGGATCTTCCTTTCAGACCTTTTTACAGACTCCACATAATTTCCATTCCTTCGTCTCGGGTCGTTTTGCTTTTGTGACTGAAAGTGTGGATTTTGCTTCCTGCTGACTCGGGTCCATCTTATCTCGGTCTCTCGGTCTCTCGGCTCATGTCTGTGTGAAAGGGTGAGTGTCTGTGATCTCTGCTGGTCCATCCCCACCACTGCTCCGCCGGCCCATCCATCACTGCCCGGCACAGACCCGACACAGACCCGGTACGAACGCAAAGATTCTTTTTTCCTCCTTCTCTCTCAACAACTTTGATCTTATTGCTCCTACCGTGCAATCATGTCTCCACATTCACTCGGGAACACACTTGGAGCGTATCGGAAACCAGACAGACAGACGGAGGAGCGGGAACTTTGTATGTTCAGATAGAGACATGTTTGTACTTAATAGTTTTGGATTTATAGATTTAATGTATTAGTCCTGGTCTCGGGCCTCTGCACCTGTGGCTCAGAGAATAGACTGTAAATCAGCTCTGGTTGTTACAAGTCTCTGCAGTCCAGAGACCAAAGTCCATACATGTTGTAAGTAATGTTTAGTAAGTAATATTTATTTGTATAGCTAATTTTACAGCCCAAGGTTATACCCAAAGCGCTTTACAATGTTCATACACAGGCAACTCAAAGTGCTCAACAAAACATGATGGAGAAATTCACACAAGGCATTCAAATCATTAATAATTGCCATGCTTTGAAAAAGAAGAGTCAAATAAAGATAAAATCCTTCAGTTCACGGCTAAAAATATCTGTTTTAAACCTGGATTTGTTGAATGTTGAGTGTCCTGGGTCATCGCCACTGTCCTTACAGGAAAGGAAACACTCTAATAACTATCAAAAAGACTGGACTTTGATATAATTATTGCCTCTTCTCTTCTGCATTAACCAATATCACCACAACATTAAACTTGTCCATTTGAAAAGTCAAAGCTCTTGGGTTAAAGTCAAAACTTGCCTTTCTAAAGCCTCCCTCCGCAGTCTCCCCTCCCTCTCTGCCCTCTCTCTCCACTGCTTAACAAACTTCAAACACCTGTAGTTGCCAACGCTCGTGAAACCACTTCTAGATACCGTTGGTAAAAAGCAGAGCCGAGGAGAGGAAAGTGGCAACACACGCCGCTTATCTGGCAACTCATCGCATGCTGCAATATTGGTCTGACAAGAGAAAGAATGCACCTGTGGTAGGAGGAGGCGATAAGGAAACACGAGCCTTAAAATGGCAGCTGATAACACACAATACTCACTTTTTTATTTCCCGCTCCACTCAACCAGCCCCGTGTGTGGAATTTAGAAATGTACTTTTATTTGTGCAAGACAAAAGTCAGATAAGATGCAGGTGTTAGCCATATCCCAGATCACAGCATGTTTATCTCACTTAGCAATTGTTATTATTATTTTTCTCTGGAGAATTTCTGTTTTTAAAGAGGTTTTTATACAGAGAGAGCTTGAATATCAATGTTTCAGAAAAATCTACACATGTCGTGAAAAGTTATAACATTCTCTCATTGCACATAATTTGCAGTTGTCCAGGGGCCCCCATCACTGTCACTGGCTCTGACCCGGGGGCCCCCATCACTAGAGAGAGACCAGAGAGACCAGAGAGACACCAGAGAGAGAGAGATCAGAGAAAGACCAGAGAGAGACCAGAGAGAAACCAGATAGGGACAAGAGAGACCAGAGAGAGACCAGAGAGAGACCAGAGAGAGACCAGAGAGAGACCAGAGAGAAACCAGATAGAGACCAGAGAGAGAGACTAGAGAGACCAGAGAGAGACCCCTGAGAGAGAGACCAGAGAGAGGGATCAGAGAGACACCAGAGGGAGACCAGAGATAAAGACCAACGAGAGAGATCAAGGAGAGACCAGAAAGAGACCAGAGAGAGAGAAACCAGAGTCTAGATTCTGGGGAATAAAGTAAGGAATCTATGGGAGGCCCACATTTACTGTTTTTCCAGAGCTCAGACATTACCCTCAAACCCACGGCTCTTTTTGCCTCAGATTCCAGTGAAACTAATAACCCTGATGTGAAAACCCTCTGTTTCCTTCGTGTAATTTTCCTGAAACACGTTGTAAAAAAAAACATTTTCTCCCGCTCTGCATACACCGCCGCACACGTCTTCATTACCACATCTCCTCGACGCAGCTTCCCCCCCATTAGTTGCTTTGTCTAAATGATAGGCTTTCACTTCTGGTCCGCCGCCACGGTGGCCCCAGCGCTGTCATCCAATCAGACGCCAATTTATTTTAATGTGCAAATGTGTAGAATTACAGCTTCAATCACTTTCCGTTGAGCGCCACCGTTTTCTGGGCACAAACCGAGCCAATGGGGGACAGCAGTAATTAGCACGCCGTCTGATGTCCAAAGTAAATAATAGGCTGAGGTTCTGCGCTGTCTCCCGGCGCCAAAAGGGGGTTAAAACAAATGGAGCAGCTTGTTGTTTTTCCGAAAAGAAGGGCACGGGCAGAGCTTAGCGACTCACTCATCTTGGCGTGTGTTGGAGTCCGTGCGATCGACGGTGTTTGTTTGGTTTCGCTCTGGTTCCCAGCGCTAACGTCGAGCTGCTGTGTGTTCTGTTGTGATAATGTGGAGACTAGGAGGAGATGCAGAGCTCTGAGGGAATGGGAGAGGAATGTGGAGTTTATGATTATAGACAGGGTAGAGTGGTAGGTGTGTGTAAAAGTGAGTGTCTAACTTTAAAACCACAGAAATGTAACTGTAAATGCAAATTCATCCTCAAATCCATCCTCCATCCTTTACGGCTGTGTTTTCAGACCAAGAGACAACCACTTTCAGCCCAACGACCAATCAGCAGTCTCCTTTTCACTTTTCAAACCCTAAGTAGTATTCAACCACTCAAGCTTTACAAAGACATCATACACATTCACAAGCAATATACAACATATTTGGTGAAACAACTTTGTCTATAATGTGCCAAAGCTCATGCCTGTATCTTTGTGTATCTTTGAGTTTCTTTGTGTATGAATTATGCCATAAAAATACACTTGCCTTGAAGAATAATCTGCTGCAAACCACACTTTATTTCATAGACCATCAGTGATGGGAATAACGGCGTTACTAGTAACGGCGTTACTAACGCCGTTACTTTTTTCAGTAACGAGTAATCTAACTAATTACTTTGACAGTAACTATAACGCCGTTATCATTTCCGACATCCCGTTACTGCGCGTTACTCAAGACGCACAATGAACGTGTTGTCATGAGAGAAGGGAGGATGAGAAAACCTCTCAGCAATTATTGGCTGATGTAAATCATATTTCCTTTACAATCTACATGTCTACAGTTGAGAGGATGGCTCATAAATTGTGTTTTTGAAAGAAATATGGGTCTTAATCGCGCTCAACCACGGCTTGTATCACCGTGAGGCCAGCCTCAGAGGAGCGCATGTGAGCGCAGAAGTCGGCTGCATACAATTCCATCGATAAGCTCCTTGCTCTTCCTGGTTTATCTGCTAAGGACAGCAACAGGTTTGGCTAACATACATATAACACATTTTTACATAATCTAAAATGCACATAGGGTAATTTTTCAATTACTATAGGAATGATAAGAAAGAGAGGTGAAGTGTAAGACGGTTGATTTTAGAAATTGGATGCAGCCGGCTGCAGCAAAACAGAGGAGTTTACGGAGGACACACGCGTTTTGTTTTACTTTTTAAAACTCATTGGACTCATTTCCAAATGGAGGATTACATATCTACGCTCAAACCATTCACTGGATTTAAACAAGGAACTGGTCTGAACCGAAGTGGACTGTGCAGGTCATTTATAAGGTATAGCTATAAGGTAAGACCTATAACTCATAGTTTTGCGTTTTGTATGAACAAACAATGCGGGCATAAAACATATTTTGCTGTAGCCAAACAAATTGTCCACTTGATTTATATGATGTATATGTTAGTCTGATTGGACTGAAGTCAGTGCTTCACCAGCCTCACCGCTCGTCACCGGTGTTTAGTGCTTTACAGCACAGAGAGAGATGAAGAGTGAACAGGACTTCAGCAGCAAAACAGCCTTTTCTAGATGGAAATATTGGCACTATTAAAGGTAAAAATGCGCACGTCGGGTGCACATTATGTTCCACAACAAAACGAAAAAGTAACGCAATAGTTACTTTTACTGGTAACTAGTTACTTTTATAGTGGAGTAACTCCGTTAGTAACTCAGTTACTTTTTGGGAGAAGTAACTAGTAACTATAACTAATTACTTTTTCAAAGTAACGTGCCCAACACTGTAGACCATATATAACAGAGGGGTCCAAACTGGTCCAGAAAGGGCCGCTGTGGCTGCAGGTTTTCTGTCAGACCCAAGAGGAGCAGAGAGACTCTGCCCATTTCCTCAAATCTTCAGGTTAAGACTGAACTCTCTTGAGGAAGGTGATGAAGGTGATGGTTCTGTCCTGGTTCCAACACAATGGTTCTGTCCTGGTAACAACACGATGGTTCTGTCCTGGTTCCAACACGATGGTTCTGGTTCCAACACGATGGTTCTGTCCTGGTAACAACACGATGGGTCTGTCCTGGTTCCAACACGATGGTTCTGTCCTGGCAAGAGCCAGATTGATGATTGTGTAGAACTCTAATGCGTTCTCTACAATATCAATCTGGGACTTCTGCAGGAGAATCCTTTCGGGGAAAGGAGGGATAAGCAGCAAAATACTTCAAGCTGATTGGGCGAAGTGACGCTGTGTGCCCGCCTATCAAGGTTGCCGTCCAGAAATGCACAAAGCGCCTCTCGCTGTTCATCTTTCAAAAAATAAATTGGAGATTCTGCTAAAACTGACTTGATAGCCTCAGCTACGCGTCCGTCCTCCTGCGTAGCCATGTTTGTTTTGCTTCGGCCCGGCACTTCTTGCTTGCGTCAAACCCGGATATCCCGCCCTAAGCCCCCAGACTGGCACGTGATTTGCTTGAACGCCTAGATGTTCTACTCGAAAAGGGTTGGCGGGAGCGGGACAAGATGTATTCTCGAGTGTTTGTGAACTCAAAAATACCGTGAGAATTCAGCTTGCAGGCAAGGTTACGATGGTTCTGTAACAACACAATGGTTCTGTCCTGGTTCCAACACGATGGACAAGGACGGAGAGACCCTGGTTCTGCAGAAAGACAAGGATGAAATGAAGGTGAAAGCCTGTGTCAGTTGGAAGAGCCTGAGGTTAAAGGTGAAGGTCTGGGTCTGCTCTGCTCCTGCTGGGTCTGATAGAAAACCTGCAGCCACAGCGGCCCTTTCTGGACCGGTTTGGACACCTCTGAAGGAGGTTTCGACACCTCTGAACTCGGTCAGGAGAACCTGACCGAGTTCTGACATTATCCATAGTGTTTTCTGAGCCAGGTTTGGAGCTAGGGCAAGTTTTTTCCATCCCATAAGCATATCATTAATATTCCATTATTGGTTCTGTTCAAAGGCAAATTAAGTTTTATATAAGAAATCATCACTGGAACGTTCCCTTAGTCATGTTTTTGTGTTGCCCGTCACATCCAGACAGACGCTCCTTGGTTTCACAGAGAGATGATTTTCAAAACAACGCTTTAGTTTGATAATCCTTTCAAGTTCATATAAACTTGTGGGACTAAACTGCTATTTCTGTTCCTAACACAAACACAACACATGTTTATGAGCAATCATAATGCAGCTAATTTGAAATTGATAAATAACAGTTACATCCTGAGGCAGTCCGAAACCAAATTAATTTTCTGACTGTGAACAAAGAGCATCATAAAATAAAGATGAAATGAAATTCAAAGGTCTGGCCGTGTCTGTGGATAATTCCTAAATGACTGCAGATAAACAGTTCATATCTTACCTAACCCGTCCCCCAACATTTCCGACGGATTCCAGTCCAAAAGCCAGCGTGCGTGTGCGTCTATGTGTGTGTGTGTGTTTGTGTGTGTGTGTGTGTGTGTGCGTCTGCGAACACTGCATTTCACACCTCCAATGCCAAGATTAGCCGACCGCGGGTGGGCCACTTTGATAACGTTGCAAGGCATGATGGGAGTGAGAGACCCGCTAACGTGGTTAAAAGCCGTAAAAAGTCAGGGCGGAAACAGCGAGCAGAGTGTCCGGGAGATGGGCTGTGAGGTGCGAGCGCAAAAGCTGCTCTCCAAAGCTTTCACAGACGTATTATTAGGACTACTTAGACCGCGAGAGAGGCGAGAGTTGAGAGAAATTACGTGGACCGGGGAGTGAAATGGCGGAAACAAGCGAGGGCCCTCAAGGTTCTCCAGGTGGTAGAATGTGCACCGTGAGGCCGTTCCTGTGTGTGTCTTTGTAGACGCACGAGGCTGAAGCAAAACGAAGGGGGTGGGTCGACCTTGACAGCCCACCAAACATGTATTTCCCTGTAGATTACATTCATATATTATTTCCACTCACAAACACACACCGTAAAGTCAAGCAGCGAGGATAAAATAATACAATAAAAATGGTGGCTTTTGGAGCGTGGGGTCAAGTTACATTAATAATAGTTTTTTTTATCACACAGAAGCAGGACATGACGTTCAAGGACACGAGATGGAAAGATTAAATGACTCGGGTTGATACAAAAGGTGACCAATAAAATGAGGAATTCAGGACAAATCAAACGAGTAAAGGCTTTTGTGGATGGTTTGTTTTGAAGCTGAGCAGATGATACAAAGATGAATAAGTCTAAATGTTGGACTACAACACACACATACACTATACTTTTTAACCCTGCCGCTTTCATAATAATAATAATGCAATGGTTTCATACAGCACTTTTCTTGACTCTCAAAGTCTCTTCACATCATTATTCTTCCTCTCCAAACACAGTGGTGATAAACTACTACTGTAGCCACAGCTGCCCTGGGGCACACTGACAGAAGCAAGGCAACCAGTCTGTGCCATCGGCCCCTCCGACCACCACCAACCATTCACACACACACCAGACTCTTTCTAGGCATTCTAGGGGGTGAAATATCTTGTCTAAGGACACAACGGCAGTTTGGCACTTTACAGCCGCCCCACTGTGGCTGGTGTTCCCAGAGGAGAAGTGTCTTGCCAACTACACAACGACAGCAGACAGTGGGAGTCGATGGTGAAACCCACGACCCTCTGGCTCAAAGGCCAATGCTCTACCAACTGAGCTACTGTCGCACAAAACCTCCAGCTGAAAAAGGGGGAAACAAATCATTTTCCAACAAAATAAAACTTTTCCAACTTCCAACATTTCTCTGTCAGTGATGAAACACACGGAGAAACCAAGCGTCAAACTGTGATTGGTCGGAGCGATGTGGGCGAAGAGAGAAGGACTTTTCATTTGTAATGGACGTGATCAGATGGAGCAGCAGCAGAACAAGCAACGAGGGTAAAGTGTGTGAGAGATGGAGGGGACAGCACTTTGAAGCACTTTACAGCAGAGGCACAGATTGGTGCTGGTTAGAGAAGAATTAGGACCGAATGCGGCAAGAAGGGAATTAAATGGTTTGAACTTGACCAAAATAAGTTCAACACCCTGATGCAGACAAACCTGACCATACCCAGGTCAAACTGCCATTAGGCAAGGCAGGCAGCTGCCTGGGGCCCCCAAACCGGCAGGGGGCCTCCGAGGGCCACCTGATTTGACACAAGCGGTCGACTTGTACAGGCTACAACAGCGACCCAGTGACGAGTTGACGGATAAATACTTCTCGTCTGATGCAAAACTTGCCATTCTCTTCATTAATAGTTAAAAATCCTGCCTGCGGACGATGTGGTATCGTATGTAAGGGTGGTCTAGGGGTTAAGTTGCAGCGCTTGTGCTGCGTGTGCCCAGGCTCGAATCCAGGTGAGGTCTGTGTTTTGGATTAAACTATACATATATATTATATTCTATGACAGATTGCTCAAAAACGGTAAAAACAAACCGTTTTTTGCAGATTAAAGCTAAGAGCCTAATCTTTCATTTGGCCCTCTGTGTTTATATAGACTATAAATATATATTTATATGTACAATAATATAAACCTTATATTGGGCCCCGGGGTACTTTTAGAACGCCACTGTCCATGCATTAAAGAAAAGAACAACAAAAGAATAACATAAAATCCAGAAGTACACATAATCCACACCAAAGAAATACGTCCAAAGACTCACAGGCAACACCTTAAAAACACCATCACAAAACACTGCCGGGGGACTACGGATGC